>OX377610.1:90410672-91154011 GCA_947397855.1 Thelaira solivaga
CATACATGCCAACAAACAAACTAACAAACACACATGCACACGTGTATAATCCAAACAAACATTAAAATGAAAACTTTTTTTAGACTCTAAAATGAAGTTATGTCTGTGAAAATTTTGTGCATGTGTGTGTGTGCGCGCCTCTGTAAAAATGTTTGAAAATGAATTGTGTATACACATATTAGGGTGGTATCCAACGTTTAACTGAATAAAGACCAAATTGCTGTATTCGAAATTTTGAAATGATTTCATACAAAAACAGTCAAATATTTCCATCAAATAAATATTAGGCAGATTAATAAATATTCTTACCCAGGGCGATGCAATTATTCATTAAATGCTGCCTTCATCAATAAGATCTTTTGATCAAATAACATCAGTAACGCTTAAACGGCCAGATCCCAATCGAAATGGAGTTACGGGCAAGGAATTGGCAGAGCTTTGCAAAGATTACAACTAGATATAGCCTACTCGGCAATCAGTAGTAGCAAACGCCCAAGCCGCACCGACTCTCGGCAGTTGAATACAGAAGCAAAAAAAAAAAAAAACTGAGGAAAACATGGACGGAGGCAAAGCACCTCGCATCACACAGCAGAGAATAACTTTAGCTATCAAAAGTTGTCAGGACGGACCTAAGTGTTTAGAAAAACAACTGATTGACATTTTTCTTGTTTGATACATTTAAAATTATCTGAAATATCGGGGTCCATAACACATCTAAAATCGAATTTAAATAAAACTTTGCTAACATGTTACAAAAAGGGATGAGGACGGTGAAAATGTACTTTCTAAAATTCGTTTGCATTTTTTGGCCCGACCTTATTTTCAGCTGAAGCTCTTAAAATTACAGGTCAGATTGTCTGATTACGGTTTTCTTGGCAAAACAAAAAAGAAAAACTGTCCTTGTTTTATAGTGAACATTTTATATTTGATTTGCAGCATGAATTTTAAATGGATCTCAATTCTGTAGTAGCGTTTCATAAAACGTCATGCGGGCAGTACTAATTTCTTTACACCCATTTCAGTCTGTCTCACGACAGTATACTTACATATATTACATATCGTCATATGATTGTCAAACCCCAGCACGAAGATTTGCTCTTTACTAAAGTTATACTGCGATGCTGCCAAGCAAAAAGAAGTCAAAGAGTTCTTTGCGACTTAAATCAGTTAGTTGGAAAGTAGCTAATAAAAAATGGCAGGTAATCTCTCTTGAGAATTCAAAAACTAAATATCGTCGCAGGAATCATAAAAGCTTTAAGTTACATTTAAAAAAATTACAGGAAATGCGAAAAATTTTTTTAATTTGAAAAATTAGGCAACTTTTTACCAATTTTTTTTTAAGTTTTCAGAAGACAGAGGCAGCAATAGAAGAAAGTTAAAAAGAGAAAGAGATCAATCATTTTGACTATCTTCTAAAGCTATTTGTATCTGCTCTCCTTTTCACTCTTTACGAGTATCACAAAGTTATAACAGCAGAGAAGCCATCGTGTTCTTTGAAGCAACCTGTAAACAACTAATCTCCGTACTTCCTAGCACGAAGATTTCCTATGAAGTAAAGTTTTACTGCCATTCTGCTTCAGAATTTTGCTACCAAAATAATATAGGGACAGCCTAATAAAGATACGAAGTACAAACCAAACTAAAATAATTTATATACGAATATGGATGTGTGTGTACACACATACATATATATTGATTTTGTATATTGTATACATACTAATTCATACATACATAACTGGCATGTGAGTATACACACACACATGTACGCACGTCTAGAACACTTCAATTTCACATTACATGTGTTTATGGCCTCAGAGTACTACAGAAAAAGAAGTACTCGTATTAAAAACAGACCCATAAAATAGGTACACAAAATAACAAACAAATGCGCACACATACACACCATACTTTGGCATCAATGAATTTTTATTTTATTAAAATCAAATGCTATTTTAAAGCAGAACATCATGTAGTTTAATTGGATTTGTCTCCAAAGCCATTAGAAAGGCATGAAGTTTGTACCCACGTGTAATAGGGAATATGAACGAAGCCAGAAATGCCAATTTTAATTTAGAGCAAACGAAATCGGAATCAGATGTGTCTGCTCCTTAGGTCATGCACAAGTAAAGCTTTTATAATAATTATGACAATAATTATTTATTTATTCCTGACTGCAGTAATTATTGAGTCTTCAAACGTGTGATATAGTCATTAATGCTGCCCTTGAAGTTGTGCTAAATCTTCCTCCAGATCATCTATGCATTAAAAAAGACGCTTTACTGTTCAACGTAAAGTTCATCGCAGAAGATGCGGAGAGATCTACTCATGCATTCAATTCTCGTTCTAGAGAAATTGCTGAGACAAGTGCGAAATTGGTTACCCTAAGACCAAATACAACTTCACGTATGACTTCAGTTTCACATTCCCAAATAAAATTAATTGGGAATAAAACAAACCAAAACCGTATGTCAGGTAAGAAATAGATCAAAACCGGTTGAAGGTTGGAGCATTGGTCAAAACCCCATTAAAAGTTTAGTTTTTCAGACCGAAGTATACCTGCTGTCGAGCTCTGCCTAAAAGAAGAGACACTAATAACAGTCACATGTTCATTTACTCTATAAGCAAAACAGCATTACAGCCACTCAGTGCTTTTGAGATAAGATCTGGAGTTCTCGTAACACTAGCATCCAACAACATGGTTTAAGGTCATAGTGGATGTACATATAGAACCATTCTGCGAACTGCATAGAAGCTCTATTAAGCTCAGATTTAGGCAGTGGCTAGAAAGAGCAACGCAATTATGTTGGTTGGATACAATTGATATTTTCAAACCATTTAGTTCTCGGAAGAGTACAAATGATTTACTGGGCTTGATTAGGTCAGGAATTTGCATTATTACAAAACTCATGACTGGACACTGCAGGGTATTGAAACACTTGACAAATATGATGACCAGTCGAAACTAGAAAACCATTATTCCACTCTATTTCTTATCTCAATCTATCCGTAAAATTTTTTAAGTGTTACTGACACTATGGATGGCACCAAATGAAAATAACAAACACAGTCGACAGCGCAGTGAGGCCCTGCAGGTAGCGCTTTCCGAAGTAAACCTCGCGTTGATCCTTTAGTGCAGTTAAAATTCAAGATATATGGCAGGTATATATATTCAAATCCTTCCATCAATTGAATTAATTCTGCTGATCATAAGAAAAATGGATATATGGGAGTTAGTTTTGCCCTTACATTGATTTAAGTAAATTTCAACAGGCATGTTAGCGATATAGTACTACAAATAGTTATTAAATTTCACTAAATTGTTAGTGTCTGCAAAAATACGGTTTTTCAAAAAAAAGGATATATGGGAGGACCTAATATTCTTGCACCGAGTGCAATAAAATTTACTACAGAAATTCGCAGCATAATTCTACAAATAGTTTGTTAGCTTGCTTAGGATTCCGATCATAACTATAAAAAAATATAAAATTTTTTTCTTTTAAATAAAAGAAATATAAATCAATTCTGCTGCTATTTTTTCTATTTCTTTTTTTAACTTTTTCTTCATTTTGCACATGCAGCAATCAAATGAAAGCCCGACAAGTTTTATTTATTAAAAAGAAAAAAATTCCAATTGAAAACACGTGTCAAGATTGTTATCAGTATTTCTTCTTCTTTTTCTTCATTTTTTTCTCTATCTACAATTTATAAACATGATATCTTTTTATGTTATTTTGGCAAATATGTGTGAGATTGAAACAAGAAAAATCCTTTAGAAAATGGAAATATATTAAATCTTAAGAAAGAATGTTTTCGTTTTATGCTAAAACAGCATAAAATTTAGTTTAAAAAAATGGCCTGACTGCCTGCCACAAGGAAAATAATTTTTTTTAGCCAGCATTCAGAAAGGCTGGCAGACAGATAACTGGAGTAGTTGTAAATAGATAAGAAAATATTGTTTTTTTCCTAAATAATACACACGCTCGTACAAACATGTCGCTGCTGGTAGAACATAAAAATAAATTCAAGAAAAAGGAAAAATAAATTAAATTTACCAAGACACAAGACAAATATTTTTTTAGCCTGATTATTCTTAAAAGAAAATAAAATGAATGAACAATGAAAAACGGCTGCAACGAATTTTATAAGCCCTTCATGCAGTATTTAACTTTTGCACTTCAAATTGACTTGAAAAAGGAAGTCTTCAGAATTGTAATCAATATCAAAATCCTGAATTTATTGTGGCAGAACCTGAACTTCAATAGAAGCGGCATCAAACTTTACACTGCATAGTAAACAGGACTTGGTAGAATGTGTGAAGTTGAATTTTGCAATTCTACTGCATGGAAAAAATAGTGAAATTTTTCAGCGTAATTTTTAATCATTTTAAGTTTTACTTACTTAAATTGTATTGATTTTTTCTTTTATTAGACAAACTTGATTTGTCATTTTTAATTGGTCGTATCATATACGAGTACATAGCTGTACTCCAGCAGTGTTGCCTACTTGCTTTTCCAGCATACTTTAAAAGTCTCTTGGAGTCAAATCGCCACATTCAATCTCTAGTAGGTTCAGTTGAACAGGTTGCCTAAAAAAGAGGAGAAAAAAGAGAAGAGAAGAGAAGAGAAGAGAAGAGAAGAGGAGAGGAGAGAAGAGGAGAGGAGAGGAGAGGAGAGGAGAGGAGAGAAGAGAAGAGAAGAGAAGAGAAGAGAAGAGAAGAGAAGAGAAGAGAAGAGAAGAGAAGAGAAGAGAAGAGAAGAGAAGAGAAGAGAAGAGAAGAGAAGAGAAGAGAAGAGAAGAGTAATGGATCAGTAAAAGATAGATAAGAGAAGAGAAGGAAAGGAAAGAGAGAGCAGAAGAGAAAAAAAGTGAAAATGTCTGCTTCTTACGAAGCTATGTATGTAGCCCGCAAATTTCTACAACCGACAGCCCAAAGAAGCCTAATGGGTACCGCTGAACAACTACGATTTAAATTTTAGAATGTTTGCAAAAAAAAAATACCAAAAATTTGATCGAAACTAGGCATTGAATTAATACGATAACAGATCATAAAATACTAATGATGTGCTCGTATCGGTTAATCACTTAAGTATTTTACTCGTATAGGACAAACCTTTTTTAAAATTTTATAATAACACATAAGCAGCTTTTCCACGTTGCCACCGAATTGATGACTTTCTTAATGAAGATTATTAATTTCGATTGCATAACGCGCACACTGAAAATGTGCCTGTGTTTGCCGCTCCCTGCTATTCTTTACTTAAAAATAAAAAGAAAATAATAATGAAATTTAATACAAATTACTCAAGTTTTTATAACAAAAACAATAAGTTGCAGCAGCGGAATTTTATTTGTATTTAATTAATTTAAAACAGGTTGAGAGATTATACGTACTCGTAGTCATATTAAATTTTATATTTTTAATTTTAATTTCAAACCCATAAGTGCATTTTAATTAGATAAACGTAGAAGTAAAATAAAAATAAAAACACCTGTCTGTTCTGTTTTGTTATCATCTGTTTTTTTTTCTTTGTTTCTTTCTTCATCTCTTTTCAGTTGCAGTAATTTGAAAAATATATTTTTTCTAATTGCGATTTAAAAAAGTTAAATAATAAAAACTAGTTTCCTTCAAACAAGAGTTTTTACTTCTACTTCTAATTCCAAATTAATTTTGTTGCTCAATTCTTTTAGCCACAAGCAAAAACAAGAAGAAAAAATTCTTCATTTTTTGTTGTTGCTATTTTTGGTTGAATGAAAGAAAACGGCTTAACACGTTTTCAATAGATTTTCCTTTTAGTTTGTCTGTGTGCATATGAAGAGTCGAGTTAGTGTGCTGTAAGATAGTGCAAATGTTTGAATAAAATTGTTGATTTAAAAAAAAAGGTTACTTTTCAATATGCCAAATACCAGACATGGAAAATTCAAATTTTAAAATAGTTTTTTTTTTAAATGAAAAGCAATCAGTCGCAAAATTTTTTTTAATTAAAAATTTAAAGGCTTCAAATATTTTAATTTTGTCTTCTGATATCAAATAATTTTATATATAAAATGTATAATTAATTTTTTTTTTGCTGTAAACACCTTTTCTGCCTCTGGCCAGCTTTTGGACGAGCAGCGTAAAGTCCAATTTGGTGAGAGCTACATTCAAGATTTTTTTTTAGGCTGTTGACTGTAGCAGTGTGCCAGCTTTCTGGTCATAATGCATGCTCTTTTTTCTTTTGTCCTTCCCTATTCTTCCTATTTCACTTTTCAATTCCTTACCTCTTAAAAATATTTCCTTCCCTATCCCCTTTTCTTCTAGTACAAGTATCACAAAAAGAACACATCAGAAGACCAATGCGTAAGCCCTCTTCTGTATTCTTCCTTGGGGTACCCTGTCGTAAATTCGCTTCCTTACACCAGCACGTGAAAATGAGCTCTAGAATTTCATTATTTTTTTCTGATTTTCTCTTTTAAATTGTTCTAATCGTATTAAAAATAAATTTTTTAAAGGAGTTTTCATAAAATGCCGTATTTTCTAGCACACGCTCTTGTCTTTAAGACTATAATAACATGAAAACTTGTTACGAATTAAATAAAGTGATTTTCTTTAATTTCTTTATTTAACCATCACTATTTATGTATATTAGAAAGCAGGGATGGATAATTAAAATTTTAGAATAGTAGTTTTTATCAATTCAAAAAAATATTAAAATTTTTCAAAGTAAAAAGTTTAAAATTCGCACAATAATAAATATAAAAACTAACGATAGCATCTTTTTTACAATTTAATTTAAAAACAAAAGTATTCCAAAAGTTGTTTTTGTTAAGCTATCGTTCAATTTTAGGGGGCCCGGCCTTTAATATATAAAATCTTGTTCAAAGAAAGTAAATAAAAACACACAAAAATTTTAAGTTTTCTAAAGAAAAGTCCTTAATTTAAAAATTTTAAGTTTTAGCTACAATAATCATAAATAAACCTCAAAACTTGTTTAACAATTTTCAAAATTATGCTATTAATATGTGTACGAAATCTCAATTGAATGGGTGCAAGGATAACAGTGCTCCCCATGTATCCTTTATTCGAAAACTAAAATTTTTGCTGAAATTATTAAAAGATTACAGTGAAATTTGGTTACTGTTGCTTAACTGATTTTTTCAAGTCTTCCTGTTGACATATAATGTCAATTGCAAAAAGTATTCTTTATTTTAAAATGTGCATTTTAGCAGTGGAAATTGATTTTTGTGTCTTGAAAGCTGTTTGAAAGTTTCCGTATTGAATTTCATTTCAATTCTTAGAAGGATAGTTATAGTTACCGCATATTCTTTATATAAAAATTTTAATTTTGATTGCAATTACAATTAGAATTTTATCATTATTTCGAGTATTATATCGTGAACATGCTTGTGATATTTCACTTAAATCGGTGTATGGGCAAAAGTAGCATTTTCAGTACTATTACGATCAAACTGGAAAGTAAAAACTAAAAAATATTTCCAAATATACGCTGTGAGCTTGTCAAGTCAATTTTAATGTAATCGGATCAGAAATGGAATTACTTTCCATATAATCTTTTTTATTAAACAAAAAATTTACTTTAAGCTGCAATTAACATAGAAGGTGATTATTTTAGAATTATATTTTAAACTTGCTTTTATAGAGTGGAAAAGACATGATTTTATAAAAATTCCCCTTTCCTCTTATTATAAACAAAATTTCTCCCTTTTTTTACAAAACAAGTTATCTGATTGAGAAATTTTTCTCACAAAAACCAAAATTTTCCCAGGGAAAAAATCCTTGGGAATATTCATAATTGACCTGATAATGAAACTCCAGGCATGATTAATCCTACAGCAATTACGAGACTTGTAATTAGTCTCGGAATGAAGTTAGAAATTGGGCTGCACAATAGATCTTAAAGGTCACGGTGCGGTTAAAGCCCAAGATGATAATAAAATAAAGAAAATATTCAGAATATTGCTATTAATTCTAGATTTATAAGGTAAACTTCACAATCACCTCTAGATATATTCTGTTTGATGTACGAGTATTTAAAAAAGTAAAATTTAACTGCAATAATTATAAAAATGCAATCAACTCTAAAAATTCACTTACAGAAACCCTAATATGCTCACTAATTTTTAAATATTTCCAGTCTAGCCTCATGTAGCTTAATACCTTTCCAGTTATTTAATGTGTATAACTAATTAAGTTCGCTTTTTTTCAAATAACATAATAATTGCTAATTATAATTACCATTAATTAAATTAATTCATAAGTTTTCAATTTCAATAATTGTAAAAAAAAGAACATTATTTTCCCACGCAATGAAACAATCAAATTTGATTGAAATTCACATACAGATTTGCTCAACAGTAACAACAAGTATACTAGTCGTAACAGTCAATAAAGTTATACAGCTAAATGTGTACATTAGGGTGGCTCAATATTTATAAAAACTAAATCGTTTATGCATAATTCATAATGTAAAGAGAAAAAAAAAATACTAAGAAAAATTTCCGCAACACGTGTATATAAATCTAAGGTTAAATGGGCCTACTTGTTCCGGAGAAAATTTTTGTACGTACAAATTTTTTTATACCACATACAAAATTTTTTTTTTGTGCCAACATAAATTTTGTTCGGAACAAGTGGGTGAATTCAGCCAGACCTGTTTATGTGAGAGACATTGCAAACTAAAAATAAAAAAAAAACCTGTGTTCGGAAGCTGTATGCAAATTCAACCTAAAGTAATGACCTTAGAAATTTTAGAAAAACACTTCACTGCTGTTTTCTAACGCAATGTTTTCAGCGTAATGCTACTATTTCTTCTCAAGAAGCTCCACGTCTTATCGCCAAACATCAAGGTCTTTCTTCCTTACATTCCTTGTAAATCCTCACAGTGTTCCATTTTGTCAACTATATTGAAATCTCCGATCTGCTCCCTCAAAATGTCGATCTAATGTCATTTATTCAGTCTGTTTTTGCTAAATCATGAGGGGCGCATTTAGCGTTCAACAACACGTTGAAATGATAATAATTATTTTATCAAAATTGATGTACGATTTGGCTAATGTTCAATGAACTCAGCATTCATGAACGGCAAGTGCTATAGGTCAATGAATAGCAACTTTTGTTGCCCTGAATTGTATGATATTGACACCAATAACATGTGATTTTAAGAGAATAATGCTGTGTGCTACATTTTTCACATTCAAGGCCATGGTTATCTAAATTTTTTTCTTTTGAGATTTTCTTTAGCCGTAAGTCTATGCGTATAAGCCTCAAACAATATGGATTATTTTGAAATTTTTGGAAATTGCGTATACTACAGTACTGGTGCTTTGAGGGATTTTAACAACTTACAGACGAACTATAGAAGATTACGGTATGGGACATATATCATTCTAAAGGAGAGGTCATCTAGGTTCGTAATCTACTGCTGGACTATTTTTAAAATTATTTTCAAATTTCCATATACCCCAGTACTGTTATTCTCAAGGATTTTGGCAGTTTCCGTTTTGCATCATAAAATAAAAACTACGAAATTATCAGAAAGATTAGAACCTACAGATTAAATTCCTTTTTGATTTTGGTAATTTTCAAGCCATGTGGAAAACGACATTATTTTCTTTAGTTTTTGATATTTCATATTTTTTTTATAAAAATTATAATTAAGATGCCGATCCGCTCAGAAGGATGTGCAATACATTTAACCAAATGTATAGATTCATTGATTTTTCCACAAGTCGTAATGTTATTAAAAAATTAATAATTGATTTTCTAAATTCATAATATACTTGGTATTTATATTGCTATGAATCTTAGTTTCTGTATACTTTTTGTTACATTCTCTAAATAATAATTCAAGTACTAAATAACATTGTATTACAAATGTCTGTAAGGAAAATTTTCCATAGACTAATAATTAAAGAAATAAATAAATTCCTAATGTAATAAAGAACTAAGACAGTTTTGAATTTTAAGCTGTAGCTTTTTAACTTTTTTCTAGCTTATTTTTTTCGACGTGATTTAGTCTTTTCAAGCATTTTTTTTTTTTTAGAGAAATATAGCTTTTTTTCAAGTCCTGGCAACGCTGCTTATATAAAATAATAATTATAATAATAAATGTTTATTAAATTTGAACCCACCTACAGAAGTAATTCATTTTTTATATAATTTAATATGCAATAAACACAACAAACTAAAAAATATTACAATAACAAAGAAAGAAAACAAAAACACAAAAATTAAATTAAATTTTTGAATCCATAACTTAATCGCAACAACATCAATCCATCGCTATTTAAAGCGGTAAAAATGTGTTGCAAGCGGGTAACAAGAGAAGAAAAACAAGTTAATAATAATAAATTCAAATTATAATGCATAATGAATGAATTGAAATAATAAAATTTATATACAAAACAAATTTAATTAAAGCAAATTAAATGCAAATTGTTGAAGCACACAAAACAAAATACGAAAATTTGCAAGGGTGAAACAAGTGGCATATTGGGCGTTAAGTTAGCCACCTCTTAAATTAACAACATCATATGGCAACCTTGTTTCCATAATAAGAACAGCAAATGAGCCAGATTATAAAATGAAAGTTAAAAGAGAGTTGAAAGGCATATTTTTTACTTTTTCTTTTATTTAATATTTTTGTTGTATTTTTGGCTTATTACTGAGGATTCTTTCACAGCAAAATCTAATGAAATATAAGACAATTTAACCAAATCATATCAAAATGTATTTTCTATGGCCACACTATCACACAAAAATGTGAGAAAAACATTTTGTTTTTGAAAAAAAAAAAAAAGGTTTTACAGCAAAATATCTAAATTTATAAGATTTTTCATAATTTAAGAAAACTGGACCTGGCACTTCAATCGAATGTTGCATTCTCTGCTCTAGTCAGCCAATGCAAGGCTGCGCTCTCCAATATGGACCTCGGGCTGACTTATCTTTGGTATGGATTCCTGCACATAGTGGCAGTGGAACGAATTGGGCTCTAACATGGACGCATCTCTGTCAGTGCCAGTCGGTATACTGCTTATTACTATCATAAGCGGCATTTTTGAATGGGTGTCCCCTCAGATTAGTGGGTAGAGCAGTAACCTACCAATCAGAATGGCGAGTAAGAATAGGCAGGATATTTTTAAACTAAAGCTGTAATAACTGGTCTCTGGGTGATCGGCAGGCTGTTACTGCCCTTCAATGAAAACTTCAAACGCACAAAATGTGTTCCTTCGCTTCCTACCCTTCTAGACAGAAACGATACGCCTTAATACGTTCGAAGTTAAGAAGTTCCCTTTCTTCCGCGTAGTAAAACAAGAATATCCACCCCGAAGAAGTGCTTTGGACTCACAAAATTAGCCAAATAGTCGGATATCTCATTGCCCTTATAGTCTTCATTTTCAGTGTCTACATTACAATAACCGAATTGCACTCTACCGAAGTATTGGGCAGTCTGTGCAATCCCGAGTACTGAATTTTCCCAACCTTGTAGGAAACTGCCAAATTTACGTTAAAAAAATTTAGTTTTTGTTTTAATTATTTGAATTCGTTTTTGTTTTTTAGTGAATTAATTTCTAATTAACAAATAACTAAATACTTGTCATTTCAAATGTATTTTTAAATTTTGTTTCAATGTATTCTGCTAGTTGTTGCTGCAACTACTCACAACTATTTAGCTGATGTTGCTGAAATTGTTGTCTTCTTTTCTCTGTCAGCTGTTTAATTTAATATGGCAACCATTCACATATTTTATTCTTGAAGAAGCAAAAGAAAACCTGCAGCAACAACACTAAAACTACAACAAGAGATTTCCTTCTGTGTGTAGGTTTTTTTTCTTGTTGTATCTTATAAATAAATAAATAGAAGAAACCCGGAAATTATTGTTGGGAAAATGTATGTTTATTTATTTATTTTGTTTTTTTTTGTGATTTTTCTTAAATAAATCTGTGTAAATCCGAAGCCACATACTCGTACATACTTTTATATACCAGCAACAACAGAAACAACTTTTGTATACATAAAAATGCTGTGGATGCATCCATGCCACCGAATTAAGCTTTAAATCCAACAATAACAACAATAGTAAAAACACATACAAACACACAGTCATACTCATCCCAACCCGAAATAGAAAACTGTTTGGTTTTTTGTTGTTGGTATTCAATATTTATCCTGTTTTCTGTTGTCATTGTTGTTGTTGTTTTTTTATTTGTACTGGGTGTGTAGTTTTACAAAATTTTATAGCAGATTGAATGTGTTTATGCCTCAATGTTTTTTTGTTATTATTATAACTACATAAATACATCGGTATATTGTTGTTGTTGCTGCTGCTGATGTTGCATTAAAGTAATATGATTATTTGTTTTGCCATCATATGTCAGTGGCAGTGTATGAATTTGCTCGTTTTTTTTATTTTTAGCATATACACTTACATATGCATCTGTTTCATATTGCTTATTTACTTCATTAGTGACTTCATTCTAATTTTGTTTTATTAAAGCATTGTAATGTTTTTTCTCCATATTTTGCTTAATATCAGTTGACAAAATAAAAAAAATAATTTTATTATCTACTACTACAAGCTAATTTTACTCGGTTTCATCTGGTCTTTTACTCCATGAGCTGGCATCCTTCTAGTAAAGAGAGTTTTCTTATCAAATTTCAAAAAAAAAAACCTTTCAAGAATAAAATTAAAATATTTAAAAATTCAATTTTAAGTACTTTGTTTAAAAAGTGGGCGTTGTTGTGGGCATGGTCGCTGAAAAATTATATGGCATCTACCTTAAGTACAGACAGCGTCAGGGCAATTCGTTGAAAAATAAGTTTTTGATTATAGAAGAACAAATCAAAATTGTTTTATTGAAAAGTGAGCAGATCAAGTAGAAAAGTATATGCCAACCTTCCTTGCCAAACACGTAAGATTTCAAAGCAATTCACTAAGCAATAGGTTATTAAGGCTTAAAAATCCAAAACGCTATCGTGAACTTAAATTTTAAACAAAAAAATATAATCAAAAGCTGGACTGGTAACAGATATTTGTTGTATTACATATTAGTGAGTGACATCTGTGTTAAAAGAGGGCGCATGTTCAATTCCTGCCTAGACCCTGAGAGCAAATGATCAAAGTCACCCGTACCCGTTGTTAGAATTAATTTCTAATATCAAATAATAAATAATTATATCTGTGCTAATAAGAAAAAAGTGCTAAGGCGGCTTAAGTAAAAATTAACTTGTCGTCCTCTAAAATGACCTAATAAGATTTAAGCGGTTTTTGCATATTGCCACAGATATGGAAGTTGTGTTACTAAATTTAATAGAAATCAGTTGAAAAGAAGAACTTTAGTCTTTAAAAAGCCAAAAACGAATATAAACAAACAGAAAATGAATTTTTTTTATGGAGGTTGTGAATCTCTGTGATCCAGCTAGACTTTTTCACGAATCTGGCTACCTTTAAGGGCTTAATTTAACTTGGGTTTCCTGAAACCATAATCCCATAGTCTAAGTAACTCTATCTGCGTTTTCTCACAGAAAATATCTTGCAGCAACCCACATGAACTTTTCGCCTTTACAAGCCTTAGTTGGAGGCTACGCTTGCCCCAACATTTATTTTAAAGCTTCATACTCAAATGACAACGCTGGCGCTGCGTATACTCCTCAATAGTATTAATCATTTTATTAAATAAAACACACTAAAGACATACAAAAATAGAGTTAAAAACGCTATATTAAAAAAAAAAGTGTCACTACTAGTAAACAGTAACAAAACAAAAATTAAAAAAACTATAGTTTTGCAGCCGATTTTCCAATTTCTCAGTGTTGCCATGGAGGTATTTCGGGACATTTTGTATGAACATGAGAATTATTGACAGAAAAAAAAAACGCTTGCCGCTCCAATTTAAGCAGGCGTATTTTTAAATCTATTTCCAAATATAAAACTTTTAACTATTTCATTCTTAAATTTCTATACAGGCAGATATTTAAAAAAAGTGTTTATTTCATTTAATTTATCTAGTTGCTAATAGGCTTTTTTGGTAACTGGAAGACTTGTAATTTTCTGTAGTGACCTGGCCAGATCCATAAATTTCGAGATTATACTTCATGTATTTGGTGAACAAATTTTGAATTGTCCTATTACTACCCAAATAAATAAATAAATTCCTTGTATGCTCTGATACAAGTATTATTTCTGCTCTAAAGTAGTGAGTGTGTGTACGAGTATTTGACATGGATTTGTGCAAAACTTACTCGTTTATACAGATTGTTGCATATACTCAGTACTCATTATATTGCTGTCTATGCTGTTATATGTTATGTCATTCCATATGCACACACAAACAAATAAACAAACGTGTAGGTACTAGTATACAAAAATTTCCCAAACTCGTACAATTTATAGAATAAAAAATCCATAAGAAACAAAAAGTAAAAAAAAACAAAAATAGAAATACATAAAAACAGACAGGATTTCTTTTATACAGGAAGGAAAGTAGCGTAGTAGTATTAGTTGGTTGCACAGTTGAACGAATACTCGCAGTAGAACACTGTAGTTGCCTGTAGTTATTTGAAAAACCAGCTCTGGATTCAATATGTACGCTGGGGCGGTGGGGAGGCTTAGTAGAGAGATAGGTAGATAGGTAAATGATGTAGTGGTGTAGGTATGTTTTTAATGTAGTTCATTGTGTGCGTAGTGTGTGGAGAGCATAATTTGCAGTAGCAGATAGAAGAGTGGTTGTTTAATAATAATAAAATTTTGCAGTTTTGTTTATAATTTATTTTTATTTTATTTCATTTTGTTGTGTTTTGTTTTGGTTTGTTTGTTTTTATTATCATTGCTGTAAACCGTGTCTGTCTGTCTGTCTGCATTGTGCATATTTGGGTGTTAAATAACCCACAAGTGAAATTTGGCAATGTTGCTTAGCTGCTGCTAATTTGTTATAAAGTAAAAACAAAACGAAAATGGCAACTCTGCAGAAATGAAAAACAATGATGCTAATGTTTTTTTTTTCTTACAATTTTATTTTAAAAAAATAAATAGCAAAAAAAAAAACTTAAATATAAAACGTGCTAACGTGTCTGCAAACTGTAATAATACATTTTATTTTCTCTGCTTTTACTCCATTTTAAACTAAATTTTTTTTTTATTGGAATGAAGTTATGTGGCCAGCTTTTATAGAAATTTATTGTTTTATTTTTTATTTTTTTTTCATCTTCTAATATTTATTTTCATTTAATTTTTTTCTCTAAATTGCACTGGTATACTCACACCTATAATTTTATGTAATATATTTAAAGCCGACAACAACAACAGCAACAAAAATTGATTTATTATTATTTTTTTTTAACCAAGTTTATTGGAAAACGTGACTTGTCATTTAATTTTTTTCTTATTGCAAAGTACATTTTTAAATCTCTTTATTGAAATAATTAATTGAATTTTGATTGAATTGTTTGGTTTCTTTTTCTCATTTTGTTGGTATTAATGTGTTTCTTTTCTTTTTTGCTATTCCTTTTGCAGTCAACAACACGCCTTGAATTATGTGGATTATTTACACAAAATTTTTTAAATTATTTTCTCTACTCCAATTAAAATAAAAATAAAACTGGGTGAGTAAAAATTTAATTATTCCATTTACTTGAAATTATGTAAAGAAAGAACAGAAGTGAAACATATTTAAAGCATTAGCGCTTTATGTTGAATTCACTCACTCCTTTCGGTTAAAATTTTTGTAGTTTAAGCTCTCTCTTTGTGACAAACACTTCAAACTATCACTCATGTTCTGAAAAACGCAAAACGCTTAATTTTGGCGATTACGATTTGAAATTGCAAAGTACGTAAGTGTTCTGCAAAACACCAAACGCAAAACGCTTAACATTGGCTATTTCAAACCGCAAGGATACACTGCAGCGAAGTGATGAACTTTGCACAAACTAAAAGTTAAAGAGAAAATAAAATGTTGCATAATTCAAGTTAAATTTCAAAAAATTTACTTTGATTTTGCCAATTGTGTGTGTCAATTGTTAACTTGCACTCCCTGCCACATGAATAGGATCCTCTAACACAATTTTTTCAAAAGGTTAAAGCTTCTAAAAAATTGCTACTAACAATTTTTATTTCTATTTAAAGGTAATTTAGTTATTGAACGCTACAAAAATGGGTTGACTTCAAAAATTCTTTTTTATAATCCATAACCTTTTGAAAAAAATGTGTGCTATTCATGTGGCAGGGAGTGTATAAACTGGCGTTTTCACACTCACGCGCAGTTACCTTAACATGCTTCCTCTAATGATGTCCTTTGCACCATTGCAATATATCAATCTGTAATTGGTCTTCGAATTTTTATTGTGTTTCGGAACTTAAGATAATTAGCAGAAACATTTAGTGATCGAAAATATAACTTCTGTGACCATTTCAGTTTTCACTTATTTGTGGCGTTAGAGTGTTAAGATTTGAACATTAGTGTGTTGAGGAACTTGTAGTAGAATTTTTTTTTGAAGAACTTTCGATTTCGATTGCAATCAAAATTTTGTGCCAAAATGCAAAATATCCTCATACTCCAGGTACGACACATAATTTGTAAGAAATAAAAATTCGTAATACAAAATAACCTCCTTTTTTACTTGTACGTGCACACACACACACACACACACACACACACAATCCATGAAAAATGTAATTTAAATGTTTGAAAAAAAAAAAAATAAATAAATAAACAAATTCATGTCATGAAAATGTTTGTCTGCTTGCAATAGAATTTGTTAAAGCTTTAAAGCTTAAAAAAATTAGAAACTGTTGTTGAAAAAATAGTGCAAACACAGCATAAAAAGAATTAGGTCAATTACAAATGCAGCTTGGTCATAATAAAAAGAAACAGACACACACATACTCGCCACAAATGGAGTTATTTTAAATTAACAACAAACTGACATGAAAAATAGAAATAAAATTTTACAATTTAAATTTTAAAATTAATTTTTAGATTAAATTTAAAACAAAACTAAAATAAAAAAAATTTTAAAAACGACTAAACTGCATATCGCTCTTTTCCTTCAATAGTGTCATAACTTACAAAAAGTGTTTTTCTTAACTAATTTTATAATCTTAAAAACAAATATTTTAAATTCTCTTCCTTATTAAATAAAATCTTTAAAATGTTTGCCATAAGAGTGCCTTCAAATAGCAAACTTCAAATGGTTCTCTCGTAAAATCATATTCTTTCTAAATTATAACACTACTGCAGTACGTGAGCGATATGTATTTAAGGTTATTGTGGCTCAGTGCTTAGATGAAAGTCTCGAAATTCAAACTTCAGTTTAAAACAAACTTTATACTACAAGACAATCCAATTTTAGGTGAAATTGATTGATTTACGTGAGCACCTACCCCTTGGCCTTTATCTCACTGTGGTCAAGTCATAGTTAGAAGTTAGAAATACCATATGGCAATTGATTTGAGATTCAATTAAATTTACACACTCAAGGTGACCCAAAGTCAGGTCGCCAGCGGCACATCGAAGCAAAGTCTCGAAAATACAACAGAAGTACATATATAGAATCTAGTAATTGATAAGCCACCCCAGTCACACTTGTGTATATCAGTAGAGGATAATTGTTTTTTACTTTTTCCATCTGTCCTATTTAGCCAGCTTCTTAGCAAGAGCCTGTTACAACTGACCGCCAATAAGTTAAATAAGTTAGACCGCATGCAGTTAGATATCTAGTCAAATTTGCTGGTATCGAAAGAATAGAATAAAGTGATTAAAATAGTTTTTTTGTTAGTAAAAGTTATTGAAAATTTAGTAAAAAAAAAAGCTTTAAGTACTGATTCCCTGCCGCCTTTCAACATTAAAAAAATATTACAATTTAAAATGGCGTTATTGCATGACCGACTTTTATAAAAATTTTACACACACACACACATAGGATTCTATTATCCTTTTTTGAAAATATCACATATTATTGTGAAATTTATATTCCAACATTAATACTCTTCTCACTCACTCACCCATTCACCACCCATCACTATTGTAATTATTTCTGCTGATGAGAGCAACAACAAAAACAAAAACCTTTAGAAATAAAAAAATATATAATAAATATTACAAAAAATAAAAGTAACAACGCCCACATTTGAATGAAATCTATCCTCTCTAAAATAACTTATTCGTTCGTAGCAACATTATCACTCTATTTTATATCACATTTCTTTTTCATTTTGCTCGAATTTTGAGTTTGTAACAAACATTATTATTGTGCTCTGTATTACGGGTTTTCTTTTTTTTTTTATATATACCTACAAATGGAACCCCCTACTTACTTGATGGGTTGCAATTCATTTGCTGGGTGGCAGAAAGAAACCCAGCAACAGCAAAAATAAAAATAAACATTAATAAAACAAGAAGAAAAAGCAAAAGAAAAATATATTTGTGAAAAATGTAAGTCTCGTTTTTATTTCTACTTAAATAAAATTTAAACAATTTTATACACACAAATACATACTAGTATACACACCCAGCTAGCATTTTCAATAGTGTAGAAGATTCGTGTCAAGTCAGGGACTCTTTTGAGGCGTCGAAAATAAACGTCAATTTATTCTTACTTGAAACGAATTAGGCCTGAATCAGCTCTTTCTTAGTGAGAAACACTTTAAACTACATGTAAAAAAAATTTGTTCTTAAAAAGCGGGTGAATTTATGGAATAACAGAAAATCACTTTTGTGACAATCAGTCGTTGACTACTAACGCTGAATTCACCCACTTATTTCCAACAAAATTTTATTTTATAAATACACACTAGCTGACCCGGCAAACGTTGTTTTGCCTTCAAATTTTTCGATCTTCTTACTCTAAGAAATCGTACTCATAAAGTAAAGGATCGGGCAAGACCGGGTGAAAATAGGTAGATAAATAAGCCAGATACCAACTGCTGGGCGGATTTGTGACGCTAAACCTCCCAAAGCGTACACAGAAATTCAATTAAATCAGTCCAACCGTTTAGGAGGAGTACAATGTCAAACACACGTACCGTCGAATTTTCACTAAGAGAAAACTCACACAATGTATAAAAAATATTGAACGAATAAAAGTTATTTCCAGAAAGTAGAGAAATTGAGCGTAACAATCTTCCAAATGTCTGCTATAATGCCAATACGCTCTTTAAATAATTATAAAAATGACTCGCAAAAATGCATTATTTTTGAAAGAGCAAAAACAATATGTGTGAGCATGTAGTTTGAGCTCTCTATTTTTTAGAGACTTCAAATTACATACTATAAAAATTTTTTTGAACGGACAAAAATTTTGTTCGAAACAAATGGGTGTAATCAGCTACCAATCCAACACCACGTTTTTTTTTAAATAAATGTAAACAACGATTCTAAATCAAGCAATAAAATCACTTCGTAAGTTGTTAGTCCCTATTCCATCCTACAATCGTCTGAGACTTTTACAAAATAGTCGTGAAATGATCGCGCTTCTTCAAAAGTCTCCTAAATGCTATCTGGTCATACACACACATAAACATACACACATTTACACATACACTTTCCCATGTAAAAATATAGTTTCATTTTATATTCAACTACTACCAACCAACATCAATGAGAAAGAAAGCTGAAAAGCAAAAAAAAATTAAAAAAAAAAACAGAATTCAAAACATTTCATTTTCGGCCTTGTGCTAAAAAAAAGGAAAAATCCAACTGAAAATATGTTTTCTACTTTAAAGCCTGCAAAACTAAAAAAAAAAAAAAAATAAGAAAAAGCAGTAAAAAATCGATAAAAGCAATTAATGCAAAAGCACTCTTAACAGTCAGGCAGCGCTCGACATTTCATTCATACCCCAACATAAATAAATACACATACACATCCACCACATGGATATATATACTCTTCCTTCCTTTCTATCTCAACAACATTTGTAACTACACACAAATACCAGCATAGAAGTAGATAAATAAACAACAATTTCAACACAGTAAACTGGCAGGATATTGGACTTTTGTTGAAACACTTAAAGCTAAGCAAAATTTAAGAATATTAAAGATTTTTAAAAAATTGTTCTTAAAAATTCAATAATAAAAAAATTAACAAAATTAATCAGCATCCATAGGAAATGCAAACTCAAATTTTTAAAGCAGAATTTATAAAAAGAATATACTTAAAGAAAATTCCATTAAGTAATCATTAGATATTTTGTTTATGGGCAAAAAATCTAGCCTCAGCTGGTGGCACTGCTGGAATAAACTCTAAAACTACCAAACCGATTTTATAAATTCTTTCAGCGACTAAGATAAGCTATTTTACATAACGCTACGCCCACTTTCAATGATTGAGCAATAAAAATTCCACTTTCAACGGATTTTCTTTAAAATTAATTGGCTGCGCTAACTTTTACGTGGGTCATTTACAAGGTTGCAAGTTTGTAAAGGGCACAGACTTTCAACTGATTGCTCTGAATTTTTATGTATACAATCTCTTTAGTCTAAGAGCTTCTATAGATAACAGGAGCAGCCGATACCAGGAGAAAGCGGGTAAAAACAGATAATATGTTCTCAAATAAATAATATTAAGCACATTGTTACTAATTTTTTTATTTTTTACTGCGAACGATATATGGGTTTTCGAGTAAAAAATTTATTTCATTAATTAAATTTGAAATAAGTTTTAAATATATAGAACTAATAAACAGCAAGTTACAAAAAAATTTATATTTTTATTGCGATGACATGTAATTTTTATTAACAAGTAAGGTGCACTGAGTTTTAAAAATATGTCGGTAATTCCCAAATGGGATAGATAACACGATGTATATGAAATTTACTTGAAAGCGATTGATTCGATTCGATTTGATAAAAAAATCTGAATTTCCCAAAAAAAATCCTTTAAGTCGTACCCACATTGTTTTTGAATTGACTAGGAATATTTTTTTGGGAACATCTTAACCCTCTAACTATTCAACTAATGGGTCAAGAAAGTCCCACAAATTTTTCGTTATTTTTTATATTTTACTATTAGTATCGTAAATATTATTCAAGATTAAAGATCTCAATGAAAATGGTTTTTAATTTAATTTTCCAATATTTCGACTTTCTTTTAAAGTTCTTCTTCAGGGAAATTTATTATTAGTAAATATTATTATAAGATCGAACAATTTAATAAAATTTTTATATTTTACGATATGGTTTCAAATATATCGTAAAAGTTGTGATAAATTAGTGGGAAATTCTTGAATTAATATAAAAATGACTCATAAGTTAAAGAGTTAGAGGGTTAAAATGTTACACAAAAATATTCTTAGTAAAATTCTTCAAAGACAACAATTTGAAATTTTAACATTAACACTACAAATAAGGCCTCACAGACTGCAGTTTTGTGTCTTGTTTTAAGTTTCGACTTATTTTGTTGTGTTCAGGAACGCATGCTAGAATTTTATGAGGAATATTTTTTTCGAACATTTTAACCTTCTAACTCTGTATCTTATATGTTTTTTTTTTGTCTTAGGAATCAAGAATCCCAGTAATTGAAGAGTTACCTTCATATAACTTTTTTAAAAATTGCAAAAAAATATTCCTCGCAGCGTTTAACATAAGTTTTGTGAAAATTGCATGTATCTCAAATGGAGGATATCTATCTACAAAGGGCTGCACAAGCATACTTGAAATAGCTTACAAGCACTTTTTATTATAAAATATTATACGTATTTGTAGAGATGTGTGCCTTTCAAGTATGCTTGTGCAGCCCTATAATATCTGCCTACGATCTCTAAAAAATGGGTCGAACTTTAAGGCCCATTTTGAGATGCAAACTTTTAAAATGACGATACACGTTTAAGGTTTTTTTAGTCTCCTGTACCATATTCAGTTGTCAGAATCTTATTATTTTTTTTTTGTGTTGTACAGTGTTATCTTATAAAAACAATTTTAGTTATTAAGCCAAAAGTTTATCTAAATTTGTGAAACATATTAAAGTCCTTAAAATTAAATTTTTTTAGATTATTTTTGTAACTTTTATTAAACTTAAATGTAAAGGCAAGTAAAGATTTTAAATTATGTTGGGTGGTGCCTACATGCCTAGCAGAACAATAAGAGAAAAAGTACATAATTTTACAACTCTGTTTCGTTTAATCTCAATGAACATTAGCAATTAAAACCAACAATATTATCATCATCATGATGATTGTTGTCGGAAATAACATCATTATTATCAACCTAAAAACTAATCCAGTAACGGGTGTTTTTAATCCACCCTTGCATAACACCCCATCCTATCCCCTGTCCCCTTCCATGTTTTCAGTATTAAAAAAAAAAGCAGCAGAAAGTTTTTATGGGAAAAGTTGTTTGAAAGAGAAGCAAACGAAGCTTTGCTCTGTTTTGTTTATATGTTTGTATGCACAAGTATGTTTTGTATGATGAATATTTTAGAGCATTTTTTTTATTACTTTTTAGACACCATTAAGCCGTATCTGCTGAGTCTCTGCTTTGGCCTGCTCTGTTGCCTTATGCCGTTAGCCATAATGGCTTTTTTTTCTTGTTTTTGTTATTTTGGGGTGGTAGAGACGAAAATAAAATTGTTTTGTTGTTGTTGTTTATTTTTCATCTCTGGAGTTTGTATTTTGGTTTTTTATGTGATTTGAGCAAAGGAAACGACGTTACGGTTAAATGTGATTGGAATTTTGTTTTTGTTTTTACTGGCTGTTTTTTTTTTACTTCATATTTTATGCTGACTTTAATTTTCATAAAATTTAATGTTTCCTTTTATGTACGAGTATAATATTTATATGGAAAAGTTTTAGTTCTTTATTAGGCATTGTTGTCTGGCGTTTTCTTAAAGGGCAAATAAGTAGATAAATTTGAAAGGAAAATGACAAAGGACATTACATTTTGGTTAAAGTAATTTAAAATTAAATCGTTTGCAATCAATGGTTATGAAAAAAGTTTTAACCGTCCACTTGTTAACTTTAAGTTTCATAAATTTCCAAAAGTTAATACCAAAAAGCCGTGACCCACTGTCAGACTCAATCGCTAGATTTGAGTGCCACACATGTATGATAGAGGGTCCCTAAAAGAGGGTATATAAGACAGACACGTCTGTCTGATATTTATTTTTTTGATGCTGTGACTAGAGAGCATCGCAATTTATATAAAGAGGATGTTAATTCTTTAGATGTTCATATGAATAAGTCGTAGGCCTTATATATGTATGAAGGAAATTATTTTATAAACTGGCCACATTGCGAATTCGTCTATAATTGGTTTTTCTTTTTATACTCTTAATTTTTGTTGTAAGGGGGTTTATGAAACCTAACCACCACTTCCTTAGCTGTCTTTTTGACCACCTCTTAGTTGTCAATGTTTTACGACATCCGCTCGTCAGTGGTGAATATCTTAATCTCATTGAATCCCGCGCAAGCCTAACTCCAGTCAGCCCATAAGTAATTCTTGTTCATCTTCCTTACACAGCCCTTTTGTTATTGTCAGAATAGCATACATTTCAAAGGAGTTGTCTTTGTCTCCGAAACAGACGCTTTTACCTCTCCTTGGATGGCTGCCGGAGTACCTTATAATGCTAACGGGTTTACCTTTTTCTAATTGTCTTGGCCTGCCTCGTTCAATTCTCTTCAGTTTCCAGTTAAAGCCGAACTTTGCCCCACCGCTTGCAAACCTTTATTATGAGTCTCTCTCAATTCCTCTCTCTCCTCTAGCAAGTAAAAAGACAAATGATATTTTCACAGATATAGAAATAGTGTTCAGACTATGTTAGAGATCGAAAACCATCTAGAGTTTGTTTGGCGGCATATGCTGTTCCATGCATACGTACTTTAAGCTCTTAAAACTGCATTTAAAAAAAGTTTTGTGTGATTTAAAAATTTTTCGCAATAAAAATAAGTTTTTTTTTTATAAATTTTCTGCAGCACGATTCACATTTTAGGCGAAATTTGTCTGGAAAAATAAAACTGAATTCACCCACTAGTTCCAAACAAAATGTTTATCCTATATTTACTTAGCATGAAAAAAATACTGTACGAATAAAAATTTTCTTCCGAACAAGTGGATAAATTAAGCTTAAAACTACCTTACGAAGCACAGCTTGGTAAAAATGTATTGTGAATACATTTTTTTAATTTCTAAAGTGAGTAAAATCAAATTAAATCAATTCAAGCTGACAGTTTTCAGAAAAACTATATAGAAACAAAATGTTATATAGAATGAGTGAATGACCCTGAATTCACCCACTTGTTAAAAAAAAAATTTTTGTACGTACAATTTTTTTTAAATGTTATTTGAAAAGTCTTTTACAAAGAGATAGTAAAAACTTCTTATAACAAAAATATTGTACGGACAAAAAATTTTGTTCGAAACAAGTGGATGAACTTTAGATCAGCAGGCTTCTAGGAGGGGCATACTTTTCGCTCTTATGAAAAAAAAAAATTTACAGACAAAAATGTTGTTTAGATTGTTTTAACGAAATAATAATTTTGGAATAGTGTGAAATAAAAATTAAATTAAATTCATTTAAATATATTTGAATATTTCACGTTATTAAAGTTGACTTTGGGCCTGGCTGTTTTTGTTAATAGATCTTTTGTTTGTTTTCTTTTTTTTTTTATTGCTAAAAGAAATAGGATGGCAACAGGGAGAAAAAAAATAAAAAAAAAGGAAAAAAAAAATACCTGCTAAAGTATTGTAATGTAAAGTGTACGTACCATTTGCGATGGTAGGAATGAGGTGATAGTTGGTGGTGGTGGAGATGGTAAATGGTGGTGGTTGCTAGTGATGATAATCCTGACAATGTGAACAGTATAGGCAGGCAGTGGCTGTGAGTAATGCTGGTGGTTGATTTAATAGTTACGATTTTGTTGTAATTTTTTTATATATTTTGTATACTGACTTGAATGTAGTTTTTATTCTTGCTTCTCATTTCTTTCTAACCTACAAGCACAAGTTATTTTTTTTTTTAATTTACTGTTGCCATAACGTAATAATGATGATGCTGCTGCTGCTGCTACTGCTGCTGTTGAGATGTTTTTGTGTTAATAATGGTTGTGAAGATGGGATGGTTAATTTTGGGGGGAAGTGGGAAATTTATTTATACAAACTTTGTACATATTTTTTTATATTTTTTCGCTTTCTTTTATTATTATTATTTTTTTTATTTTACCGAAACGTGTATAATATTTCTTTTTTATTTTATATAGTCCTCTGTGTATAGCAGGATTTTTTTTGCCATTCTTCGTATATGTCAAGGAGCAAAACTATAGATTATACTGTCACTGAAAAAAAAATTTCATAAAAATTGTGTTTTTCTTGCCACCTTTTATAATTTAATTTTTTTCTCCATTTCTTGTTTTGTTGTTGGTGTAATAATATATTTGGAACAGATGATATGAATGCTTGTGTGTGTGCCAGGACATTGTTAGGAGTTTGTTTTGCATGGTTCTAAAAAAAGATTTAAAAAAATAAATAATAATAACTTAGAATGTAATGAAAAAGAGGAATTTATATTTGATATTTATGGTTGACTGGGCTTAATCTTAACAGAAGTGTGTTCAGTGATGGTAACAAATTTAATGAAAGAAAAACAGCGAGAGTTAGAGAGAAATAAATGCAAATTAAAATTCTTGGAATTTTTTTTTAATTAAAAAAAGTTTGTGTTTTAAAAATTTTCCGTCCATTTGACTAATTTTCCATTTTTAAATTATCTACTCCCATACGGTTGCATAAATTTTAATGATTTTGTGGATCTTATAATTGTTTGCCTCACACACACACTCATAATTTTATTTTTTCACGCAACCCTGCAATGGCTAAAATTTTTAGATGCCAATAATGTTAAATTCACCCACTTGCTATGGAGAAAATTTGCGTCCTTACAGGATTTTTGTATACCTATGACCTATTTAAGTCCGAATTCGTGTTATGCAAGTATCCCAGTGAGAGTGCACTTTATCATTTCATTCTACCAAAAAACTATTTTTTCACGCGCTGTGTGGCAGGTGGCGCCGTCTTTGATAAAACCACATGTCGTCCAGTTGAAGCCACAATAACTATGTAATCATATTATTGTAACGCATGCCGTTCACATTAACCGCAATTTCGGCCTCATCTTCAAAAAAGTAAGCACTGACCAACATCCGCTCGTTGTGAGAGCATTTTTCTCATGAATTCCATAAAGATTTTTTGAACCTCACATTCTGTTAGAAGTTGGTCCAGACACGGCCATTTTAGTTGTGCAATTCTTTTGAATTTGTAGCAGAGAGAGGAGAGAAGAATGGAAAGGCTTACAAATTGCCCGTACCCTGCAATTCTCTTTTCTTCTCTATTCGTAAATTTTAATTTAAAGTAGCCGCCGCAGCTAATATGTGGGAGTGTTTTTGAATCTTTAATAAATTCTAGTAAGCTTGTCTGCCTGTTTAAGCCTGACTTCACCCATATTTTTTTCAACACAATTCTTGTCCCCATAACATTTTTTTCTTGGTATGTATTTAGTTTGAAATGACTCGTAGAAAAATAGAGACAAAATTTGCTGTGCGGATAAAAATTTTCCCAAGATGAATTAATTGGGCCTAAATCTATGCCTTCATTATTTAATAATTTATTGAAATAAACACAACAGGAAACAGTTTACCATGCACTCCTACATAAATTAACACAAACTAATTTGAAGGGTATGCAAGATTCATCACAAGTGGAACCATTTATTTGCCTTACTACTACAAGCTGCTAAATTTATTTATAAATTTACTCGTGCATATGATTGTATGCACTGGTACAAAAACATTTGCAATGACTCAAACCTATTTCATGTGACATACATTTCTAAAATTGTGTGTATTTCCTTTTTGTTTTTTGCAAAACCACATGCTTTTATTTGTTTTTTTTTTTTCATTATTTCTTTTCTTAATATTTTTTTATTTTCTTAATTTATGTATGTGTGTCATAAAAATGAAAATTTATAATATTTTCGTTTACAGTCAGAATGCGTGCGTACACTGATGGACGACCGGTCTTGCCTACATGCTTTTATGCAAATGCCACATGAATACATTGACCGCAAAATGCTTAGTAATAAAATACATGAATATAGTATATTAGTGCAATGAAAACAAAATGAAAATAAAATTTGTAATGTCAAATTTAAAATAAAAAAAAAAATAAAAATAAGGAAGGGTGTAAAACTGTTCAAAATAGTTAAATATGAAAGTAACTTGCAAAGTTTCACAGATTTTGTTTTAAAAAAAGTGTTAAAGCACTTGGCATTAATTGCTTTTTTACTTCATATGCTGCTTATCTTAGGTTTACCAAACAGCATTTGAAGGCCATTCATTCAGCACGTTGTTATACCCAAAAAGTTAACATAAGCTTTGTTGTCCCCATATATTTTTTTTATAAAATTGTGTACATTCATTTGAATGAAATTATTGAAAAACTATTTAAAATGTAAAGTTTATCAAAAGCAAACTATAGAATTTTGCCAAGAAGCAAAGAAGCCGTCTAAAGTTTAAAAAAACCTGCCTGTAGCTTAAATAACCTGAAAAATGGTCTAGTTCATTTTTATAATTTTAAAAATCGCACATTATCCATAATTTTTTTTTAAATTTAGATTTAAAAATGTTTGTTGCTTACACAGTGGAATAAAATATTCCAGAGTGTTTGTATTCGGTTTCAATTAATTAAAGTGTGCTGATCACGAATATGACACTGGTTTTTTTAACGGCTCTAGTTTTGGAGATTTTACAAGTTATTCGCATAATTTGTTATAATTGGAGAACTGGCGTTCAAATTAAACTTACAAAAACACATAAGGATCCAGAATAAAATAACCTTTAAATTATATTATCATCAATATACGTTGGAAGATATTCACAGTTTTCTTAAGAAAACTTATTTTTTCAAGAAAATTTTTTCTTATTAACATAAATATTTTGTTTTAAATGAAGATCAATCGTCCCTAACATGGAATACAAAAACTAAGTGACAGAATTTTTTTTTCTGCAAAAAAAAATAGTTATCTCATACTACAATTTGTAACTTAACCACTTGCTTATATCATAACATAGCAGTTAGTTGTAACATAATACATAAAATTTCCACAATTTCATAATCTCGTAACATAATAATTTCGACCGTTATCGATATCCTGAGCCCAGTTGTAAATCCGCTTAATAATTAAAAATCTATTATCTGGCAGCTTTGCTTATAGAAATAATACGACTACTATTTCTTACAAGTATTGCCAACTGTATTGCGTTTGAAAAACTACCAGACTAATTATTGTCGTTTATTATAAATCCAAAATAATTATTTATTATTTATTATTATTATTGTCTATGGATTCAAGATCCTTACAGACTGTAGCATAATACAATTAATTATTTAAAAATACAATTAACTTAGTTTTTACAGTATCATTATTTGATGATTAATCAACATGTTTATAAAATTTATTAAATTGATTACAAATTTTCAAAAAAGGGTCAGAATTGGCATAATTAGCTCGGAATACTTTTACAGATAGAGGATTATAATGACGTGTAAATCTTGAAGGAACGTTAAAAAAGATATTACTTATCAAAAAATCAGAACAAACATTTCCTTTTAACAAATTTAAAACAAAAGTAACATTTAACATTATTCTACGACTTTTTAAAGTTGGCAGTTTAATGAGGGCAAGTCGACTGGTGTAAGGTGGCAAGTTTAATGGATCAAAATGTAAAGCACGTAGGCAAAATAGCAAAAACTGTTTTTGAACAGATTCAATATTGTTGACATGAACCATATAAGTCGGATCCCAATAAAACGATTTTTAACTTCTGTCCCGTTAAAAACAAACTTGACATTGAAACGGATATTAAGTCAAGGGGCACCAAAACAGTCATCAATAAAAATGTTCAACATCTTGGGTTTATAGATAAGATGTCTTGTTTATGTATATTTTTTTTATTGATTTTTTATTATTATTTTTACAGTTGCACTCCCCTTAATAAGGAAATTACAAACAGGGAATTTATGGCAATGTAACAGTATTGCAAGAAGCGGCTTTAAATTATTTTGCAAAAAAGCATAAAAAAAGAGGAATAGCTTAACTTTATGTGTACGTATTTGTGGCTAGCCCTCCCTTTGCCAACAATCAACCTAAAAAACACCTGCCTGTATTTAGTATTTAACTTGAAGCAACAGTTTAACAATCTTGTTTATTACATTTAATACCTACACATATACATATTGGGTTTGTTAAAAAAAGAAAAGAAAAAAAGCACTAAGGGAAATACCTTTTAAGACATTTTATGCCTATGTAGCAGATTGGCAACAGCGTGTGGCACGAGCTAAACTTCTTTAGTATTTTTATTTTTCAGCTGAAGTCTACACTTTAGGGCAATGATATATACATACGGACACTCAACAATTTACATTTTAATGTATACATCTGTATATGTTTATGCATCTTTTAGTATGTGCCTGACTGAGAATGAATACGAATAAAAATGAAAAATAAACGAAAACCAGCTTCAAAGGTTACTCATTTATGCTTAAATCTCTCTAAGGTCGTCGCCTTTTTAAAGAAAAATATTTTTATGCATTTTCATGTATTCTTTCATTTTTCTTTTAGTTTTTTTATTCGTATATATATATATATATATCTTGTCGTTTGCCTTTAATTTTCTAAAAAATATACAAGAATTGTCTATAATTTTATGTATGCATTTTTATTTTTTGTGGTTAAAACATCTGTCTATCTACTTGAATTTCTTCAATATTTTTGATTAAAAAAGAATTAAAGGAACATGCATACATACATATATAAATATGCATAAAAAACAGTTGAAAAAAAACATATGCTTGATTGACAAGTTTACATAAACATTTATTATTTTATTATACAATAATTGAACAAAAACTTTAAAGAACTTGCTCCATAATCATTAAAAACTTACTTTTGTTCATTCATATTTATGGATTTAAAATAATTTTTAAAAATAAATAGACTTTAGTGTGACTGACTAGGTGTATACATTTACTTTTTAACATATTTGAGAGGAATTTTTTTTTTGCAAAGCTCCTTTTTAACACTTGTTTAATTTATACAAAGTGGCAGCATTAAGGAATTCGCTTAGCAGTTATTATATTTCAAATCGTGAAAATTTATTTCAATTTACTATTTGAATCGGGAAAATTAAGTTTTTAGAATCATCATTTCGCACCTATAAATAAAAATTTATAATTTCATGAACCAAAAAATAAAATTTTTATTTGAAAATTTTGACAATTTAAAAAAAAAATTATGAGCGAATTGATATGCGTCCATCTATATAGATTCGCCTTGGAGCAATAGTTTGCAGTTAGGACGATAACTACACTTTAAATAGCAGAGTTGGTCGCAAAAAAAGTGCACACTAATGGTTGCAATAAATAATATCAAAAAATATCTTCTTTTTTTTTTACTTCAATTTTATTTTTTATATTTAATGTGTGTTTAAGCATGTTGTTGCGATAATTTTAATTTGTACATGAAAGTTTTAATTTTTTTTTATTATTTTTACCAAACTGAATTTGTATCTTAACATATTTGTGTAAATGTGTACGTATGTATAGATATACGCGTATGATAAACAATAACATTTATTTAATGTGTTCCTAGTAACAAAAAACTAGGTCGCATTTGGTCATTAACACCTGCGTTATCAAGAGTTTTTTTTTTTTTTTTTGTAAACAAAAAATTTTGTAATAAAATTCATATAGAAAATGATACATACATTTAAACATGTGGGCGTAGGTATATAAAATTATTACAAAATGGAAAAGTAATGCGTATCCATTTTCATTAGAAAAGATTTAATTTATAGAACAAAAATCTGTTTCATTATTTCTCTAAATAAGAATTTTGTAATACATAATATTAGCAACTATATAGATATTTTAACAATATAGTATACATCAGAGATGAAAAACTTAGAATAAAGTACTTTTTAGAAAATGTAGTGGTACGTTTTTGAATAACTGTAAATTTATATTTTTCATTATTTGTTTTTGTATTGCTGAATCTCTTATAATTATTAATATAGAAATTAATTTGAATTGATGTTTAAGATTTTTATATATAAAAATTTTTATAGTATTATATATTAGTTTTATTGAATAAGAAAAATTGAAATTATTCCCAGACACTGGTTTGCTGAAACAACGCTTTCAGAAAAATCCCTTTTTCCTCATCGGCAGCATTTGTGTCAATAACCTAGGAATACTGTATGTTTGTTAATATCAAGTATTTAAACAGAACAACTGTGAAAATGGAATACTACAATTTCTCATAATCACAATCCGCTCATACCTAAAACACAACCACACAGTTGTAATAATATCAATTTCTTTATTTCAAATTATATTAAGGTGCTACCATATAATTAAAACAATTAAATATTTAATCATATTTCCTTAATTCAACTGAAAAAGTTAAAACATTCATTACGACGACAATTTAATCAATTTGAGCCGAAAGAATATGTATGTATATCGCTTAAAAAAAAAGTTTTTTTTTTAATCTTATTTATTGTTAGCAAAAGCCACAGTAGCCAATTGTGCTTGCCCATTATTCCCGACGAATATTTTCTAAACTTCTTAACTTTTATTTTTATTATTAAAATCCTTTAAAACGAGTTTTTTAACGCTATAAAACTTTTGGATAGACCTACTGTTTTTATATGCTTTTCGAAACCATGACTCTGAATAAATAAAAAAAATAATTAATTTTCAGAGTATTTTGTTCGCTTTTTTTTATCAAAATAAAAAAATTTAAATAACCTTCATGTTATTAGAATATTAGGACTTAAAAAAGGCATTCCCATTTTTACTATATCGCAAATGCACAACATTTACATAGTATATGTACATATTTACATACAAATATCTGTAAAATAAGATAATATTTAAGTGTGCATCTGTTTATTTTATAAAATGAAAAATTTATATAAGGTTATATAATAACTATGGACTATTATTATAAAGTTTTCGAAATAAAATGTTAATAGATATTAATTAGTTGCTATATACTACTTGTCACACATTTATTTTAAAAGACGTTTGTCACAGAAATAATTTCAGTTAAAAAAATACTATTTACTCTTATATATTTGTAGGTTTTTGATAACCTATTTTGCTGTTATTAATATGTAAACAATTTTATTATCTCATTTGAAAGAATAAAGAAAAAATAAAGCACTCACACGTTTATAGTATTTAAAATTGTAAAATATAATTATGAAATCATTATGAAATTCTTTTTCATAGAGCTCTAAGAAAACGAAAGCTATTACGCAAAATGTACTCTCAATACTTTTGGACGAGTTAACACATGCCATTTTTATTAAAGAAATTTTGCTTTAAAATTGCGTTTGTGTTCCCACATAGCAAATTTGTCAATTTTACTTTATTAAATTCTTTTCTTAACAGACACAAATCTTTATCGCTGCATTAAAAAGCAATTGGCATGGTTTAGGTTCTTAAAAATATACGAGTCCACTTAAAAAAATGGAATAATGTTAATTTAATCTTAATGAAATTACCGTTGACACATTAAAAAAAATAAGTGCACTTTTTTTCTTTAATAATTTCCAATATCTATAATAACTTCCTTCATCAAATGTCATGGTTTTTCCTCATAATTTTTCTATGCTGGAAATCCAACAGATTTTAAGGCAGCCGCCTATATTAAAACGGGCAGTAACTGTTTCAATTATTGAATTACCTTATCAAAGTATTTACTTATTTATTCAACTTCTAGTAACATTTAATTAAAATAATGACCCCATAAAACTTACGTACAAATAATAAATAAATAATAAACTGTCATTGACCTCAGTTATTTTTGTGTTTGAGCATAAAGTTCTCTTATTAGTTTTGTTTTCTCCCGCTCTTTTCTTGTTGTATTATTTTCTTTTTAATTGTGTGTAATTTTAGATTTCTTCTTCTTAAAAACATGGTTCTTATACCCTATACTTTCCATACGCATTCACACCAATACTTATACGTTATAAAATTGTATTTATGTATATTTATAGCTTTTATAGATTTCCTATTTCACTCTTTCAATGTCACTCTCATTGAGTGTCACTCTTAAATTGCTAAAAAAAATAATTCATAAATGTTTTGTATTTTACATTTGTATATTTATCGTAAGCTTGTAAAGTGTAGTAGCTTTTACATACTAATCACACCCTGCAGACAATTCTGTTGAGCGTCAATACATAATAATGGCCCATAGTCATTGTCATCAGTCATAAATTCTTTTGGACAAAAGTAAGCTTTTAATTAAAACCTACTTTTTCGTGACTATAATTACAGAGTTAATAGTTTTTCAACTAGTGGTGAATTAGTTTTATTGCAATGTTTATTTTAATCCACTAAATTGTGAGTGAAACGATTTTTTAAGGTAAATTGAATCTTGCTTATTAAAATGTTATTTATGTTTTAGTTCGAGCTGTGTAACTTTCAATAATCTCCTCTCTCTTTCAATAATTCAGAGGCGCCAGCTAAAGTGGTAAATAAAATATATCAAAGCGGAATTTCAGGCTTAAATTATATACGGACACAGAATTTTTTAAACAATGGTAAGTGAAATTATTGAAAATGGGCTTGGCTGGTCCAAAGTATACTAGTACAAGTACAGAGATTAAATGTGTCGAATTTTTCAGACAAATCCCTGGAAAACAAGATTTTGTACAGCGAACAAACAAACAGAAAATTAATTTTATTTATGTTTAATAATTATAATTATGTAGGTATCTCTGACGTATGATTAAAAGGTGCTGTTTTTATTATTTTCTTTGTAACTTTCTTAATTTTTTAATAAAAACCTTTTGCTGAATAATATCAAACTAAAAAAAGAATTAGCAAAATTTGTCCAGCCGTTCATGTCCGCCAGGAGGGTGTCATATCGTGATGTACAGCAGTCACATGAATTATCTATGCCTGCGTCGAATTGGGGAGACCTCACACTACTTTGTGACATCATAAAGTTTTATTTTTCTGGTCGCACTACCAAATTGCTTGCAGGGATTTTCTCAAGTCTTTTTCTTTTTATAATTCTGTTCGTGTGAATATTTATTTTTAATTGTTAATTTATATCTTTTTAAAATGTTTCTTTAAAACTTGTGCGATTCTTTTTCATTATTAATTATTGTTACTTCATACATACGTACATACTGCATACGTACATATTTGCAAAACAAGAATTATTTTATGTTGTTTTTTATGTCAAGGTCAATTAAGTGAAATAGCAAAAGAATATCAAAATAAAATAAAAAAATACTTAAATACAAAATAATAAAACAATAGAAAAAAATTTTAAAGCAAAATAAATAAACCCACACGTACACAAGCACACACATGCACATTTAGTTTGTATTGTGTAAATTGTAAAAAAGAAATATAAAACTAGCACAAATTCACAATCATGCATACATATCTGCAGCTTTTAAAACACACACAGACACACACACATGCAAATGCAGGCATAATTTGTTTAAAAAAATACTAACTAATAGTATATCGCCCATTTACTAGAAGAAGGTCATAATAATATGAATAAAAAGTATTTTTTTTTTCAAATTCCAAAATATTATTGGTTTAACGTATCGTTAGCAAAACTGCAAAAGTTCACGATACTCATTGAAAAAAATTTTAAATTTTCCTTTTACAAAATTAAAGTCGTCTGATTGAAATTCTTCACAAAATTAACAGCAAAAATTTTATAAAATAAACCGAACTATAATGTAATCAAAGTGAAAAACACCCATGAGAACTTATTTTAATTTTTACAAAAAAAAAAAAAAAATTTTAGATATGAAAACAGAACATTCATAAATACATAAATTCGTAAATTTGAATTCAATAAAACTATATAAATAAAATTTTTGTTTGTTCGCCTTAAAAAATTTTTATTTTCCAAATTTGTCTGAAATTTGACACAAAAAAGGCTGCCATATACTTTTGAACCTGCCACGCCCAAATTTACACCCAATTTTCAAAGATTTTCACTCATCACTCTTCATAAAGATGTATGCATATATTAAATTTAAGTCTGACATTATGGTTTGAAATAATGTTAGCAAAAGGCATGAGTCCCTTTATAAAGTAGTAAATGACTGTATTTATGTGGATGGCTTTTTTAACGATTAAAATTTTCTCTAGAAATTCTCTCCATACTCTAAGGAAACTCTGAGTAGAGACCGGGCAAAAACAACATAAAACCAAAAATAAATTATAATGAATAATAAATTAAACATTTAGGATGCCATAACTTCATCTATCATGGCATATTTATTAAAAAAAAAATTTTTTTTTAAATGAAAAGCGTTATATGAAAAACTTTTACTATTTTTTAATTTAAAAACGATGCAGTTAATAATATAAATTTGTTCATTAAGTTTACTGGTTTCTATTGTGAAAAACAGACTGATAAAATATTTTCCTTAAGGAAAATTTTAAATAAGATTTACTTGAATTAACTTTTAAATCTCTTCTTAAGAATGTAAGGAAAAAAGATATAAATATTTGAAGTCATTTCGTGGCTTTGAAAGTCCTCTTGCTTAAGTGGATTATGCACTTATGTATCAATCTCGGATCTGTGTAAATGCGTTCTTTGCCTAAACCATGAAATTTTTTTCTGCAAGCATGCCATAAAGCAACGCAAAGAGGTATTATTTTTAACGATAACTTTAAATGTATGTTTTTTAAAATCGGGTTTTAAAGTTATTGAGGGATTTAATTCATATTAAATCAGTCGTAAGTCAGCATAGAATAGTATACTTTATGTACTCGTGCTTACTCTAACGAGTGCAATTGCAAACAATAAAAATTAGTACAATACTCACTTAAAAATGGCATATTAATATACACACACATACATGCAAATGTACATCCACTTGCAAATGTAGATGTACTTAAGTTTGTCTAAATGTGTATATGCATTGAACACTTTTACAGTTGCATAGTTGCAATTTATTGTCATAATGAATATTTCCATCTGTATACAGACCTACGGAGTATGTACTCGTACGTACCCTGCAAGCAATTTGTTAGCAGACTGCTAGAGTTATACATTTCTAGTTAACTTTTATGAACCCAAGTGTAAACTGTGTTGTTACAAAGTAGTGCAAGCTCTTTCCAAGTCGATGGAGGCGGAGATACTATTTATTGATGATGATGAGAACACAACTGGCTACTTTATCTGAAGTAAATTTAGTTCCTGGTAGAGCACTGCATAAGCATACTTGAAAGCCGCACATCACGACAAACATGAGTAATATTTTATAATAAAAAGTGCATTTAAGCCCTTTCAAATATGCTCCTGCACTGCTCTAATTGATAATAAATAAGTTGCTTTTCGTTTATAATATCAACCGGACATTTTATATATAATCTTAAAATTTGTAACGAAAAATTATTTAAATAAAATAATTTAGATTGGTGGGCAGTGTACTAACCTATCAACCTGGTTGTTACAGGTTCCATTCCTGCCCAGTGCTCATTAAAACATCTTATGTCATAATTAATTTTTAATATTAATGATCATATTCATGAAAAACAGTTTCATAAGGCCTTAAATAAATTTCCCCTAAAACAAAAATGTTTTTTATGAGAATTATAATTCGCCGGAAATTTTTTCACTCTTTCTATTCCTCTTATTGTGAAAAAATGTGTTACCTCTTTTATCATAAAAAAATTTTTCCCCCGAATAAATTTTTATCTGGCAAAAAATGTTCGGTTACTTCATAATTAGGTTGAATGTAGACGTTCTAATTTATTATTATTTTTTTAATACTAAAACTATTATCCCACTGTACCAGTGGTTTTTTGAAATATTTTTTTTTTCTATTATAAATACATAGCGTTGGAAATTTATCTGTAATTATTTCCTATGCTCAAATTATAATGAGGAAAATTAAACTAAAACTACATTTACAAATTCAAATACACATGCGAACGTTAGTTTTTTTTTTATTTATTTTTATCAATGAAATACTTGACCTTGGTTATTACCATGAATTTTTATACATATAAAATTAAGTATAATTGTGATATTTGTATTAAATATAGTCAACTAAACTGCAAAAAGTCGTTAAGTGTATTTTTTTGTACCAGGAGAAACAAAAATTTATTTAAAAAATAAAAACAAATATTTCATAAGTACAAAATAAATATTGGGTGCGTTCATAAGACTTAATTGTTGAGCAGAGGTTTGCTAAATGAACAGCTGATACATGAAAACAATTAAAAAAAAGGAAACAAATTAAACAATAAAAAATAATAAAGTAATCTAAATCAACTAAACCAATTTCTTCAACCAAAAGTATGGATAATACAGAATTTTTCATGGATTTTATTGACCGATGTTGAAGGAGTTATTTTTTATTTAGTTGATACAACACACAACATATTGACTATAGGTAGCTAAATTTTATGATGTAAAAATGGCAGCAAATACTTAACGGTTAAGTTGAACGGAATTGTTCAACTTTGTGTTTCTAAGACGAACAATCACCAATTGCACAACATTTGCGTCTTATGAATGCACCAATTAAAAGTTTCGTAATAAAATTGGCATTTTTATAATCAAAAAATATATTTTAATTGAAAAGTCAACTGAAAAACACAGTTTTTAAATATATTTTGCTGTTAATATAGGCCTTTACATTTTTTCTAACGATATACTCGTATGTAGGTATGTACGCTTATACTACTGTTTGTGCTTTTGTAAGTATTCTATTAATAATTATTGTAATAATGTTAAAATAAAATTTAATTTTAGTTGGTTTTGTTGAAATAAATGCTGTAATAAGAGTTTGAATGGCCGTGGATGAATTACACAATAAATAAAAATAAATAAACAGCAACAATAAAAACCGAATTGGAAGATTCTCATTTGCTGTAACAACGTCATAATTAAAAAAATATTTCACAGTAAATGTATATAAAGTTTTAAATTTTTTAGGTTAATATACTAGAACACGAAAAACTTAAAAAATAAATTTTGACAGATATATGGCTTGTCTGCAGAAAACACTTAGGGTCTTTAATTTTGACCGCTATTTGCACAGCCTTTTATAAAAGTTATGGTTACAATTTTGTCAAATGTTTATTTTAAGTGAACAATTAAAAGTGGTACATCCTTGTAACCACCTGTTCTTACACACAAGTACAAGTTCCAAAAACTCTTGTCATTGCGACCGGTAAAATAAGAAATATTAAATTATTGACCTTTATTATGGTTACCCAAGTAAAACTTGAACATGACAAGCGTTGGCACATTTTTCCGTTTTTAATACGACTTCGTTAACCGTAATATGGAGGGTTACTTATCACTTACTTTACTACCTTTTTTAAAAGGGGTTTATTTATAGTATTAATTACATTTCTACCTAAAAAGAAGAAAATTGTTTTTTATTATTATTATTTTAAATCACTTCTTTCTGATAACTGCGATTTTCTGTTCAATTAATATTAAAAAAAACGTTAATTTTTTTTTTAACAATAAAGCAAAATCGAAAGAAAAATAATATTTTAAAAACTTTGTATAAGTTCAGTTTAAGTGTTTTCTAATTGATTCATTTTATTTCAGTTTATATTTTAAAAAATTTATTCGTAGTTTGTGAATTTGAATTCCACAAAAAATTAAATCGTCAAAATTAGCAAGGTTAAAGAGAAATGTTAAACGCTTGTGTCTTAAGTATTTTGAATATATGATGAACTTTACATTTTTGTATCTTAAGTCTTTTGAATATATAAAAAACGGAATGTATGTATCTTAAATCGAATATGTAATGAACTTCATGTATAATATGTTTTTAAGCCCTTCGAATATATGAAAACTCTCATGTATATGTCTTAACTCTTTCGAATATACGATGCACGTTATTTGTGTGTTTTAAATCTTTCGAATATATGAAAATCCTTTTTGTATTTGTTTTAAATTTTTCGTTAAATTGTTGTTAACAAAGTCATAAAGCAAAAATAAGTACATAATTAGTTAAAGAAAATTTAATAGAAAATAACTTAATTTCTTGCACTTAAGTCGTAAATTTATTTATTTTGTATTTCTTTTTTATTTTAATTTTAATTTTAGTTTTTATTATTTAAAAATCATATATACCTTTATCTAACTTTTGTTAAACTATATTTTCTCATTCTATTTCTTTTACAGACACTTGTGCTCTTACGCGAAAAAACAAAAAAAATATTAATATAAATAAATAAGCTCTCATCCTAAGAAAAAAAAAACAAATCATAGTATGAAACACACATTTAATAGCAGAAAGGAAGATAAAGCATAACTAAAACGTGTTAAATAACGTAAAAAGAATTTTGTTATATAACAATGAACAAGAAGAGACAATCCTTGTAAAAATCTGTGAAAATGTTGTATTTTTACGAAAATGTATCGTTATCTTAACATACAATTAAAAAGAACAAAATTGCGCAATTATCACCAGTTATTGTTATATTTTGTTATAATTATTTTTGTAAATACAAAAATAAATCAAACGTATAACGTCTTTATTAACACAATAATAAACTTGTTAAAAGCAGAGAGTTTATTGAAATATTTATTTGGTACTTTTTACGAAATTACAAACTCTCATAGGCTGCTTAAGTTATAACGTTAAATAAAATCACAACACTCTCTCACACTCACTACATCAATAAAACTACACACGCCAGACACCTATTAAAAAAATAAATATTTCGCTTGTTCAAAAACAAAAACGAAGAAAGAAGAATTTGAAAAAGATTCTTGAAAGAAATGCAAAATATAAATTGAATCCTTTCCTGCCATTACGTTAAAACTGGATTAATTATTTTATTTATTTATATTATACCTACTAATTTATGCGTTAATTTTTTGCTACTCCATTTAAATTTTATTTAATACATTAACCATAAATTAAATTACAACAAAAACAAAACAAAACGTATAAATAAAAAAAAGATAAAACAACTGCCTTTACAACCCAAATACGAAAAAAAATTACAATAAACACCCACCGAATAAATCTGGCATCAACGTAAAAGTCGTCTAACAACTAAGAAATTGTGAAACTACAACAGCGACCAACACCACCAATGTCACTCTCACTGCACGGCACCAAAGGATAATAACAAAAAAAAAAAAAAAATATTAAAGGAAGAAATTTTACAAAAAGGAAAATAAGAAGAGAGAGAGAGAGAGAAACATATTAAAATAAAGATAGAGTAACTAAAGAAAAGTTAAGAGTAAATTATTAAAGGATCAACATCAGCATCTTAATACATCAGTCTTCATTTGGAATCTAATACGAACGCGTTACAATAGTATAAAAACAAACGTCTGTAATAATTTATTTAAATATTTGTGCTGCATTCATTCAATTCATTTATATGTTTATTTGGCTGGGCAGCTGAAATTGCTAGAAAGTAAGCCCGCGTGCGTGCGTGCGTGTGTATGTGCGCGCGCGGCCGCGTTTGCATGAATGTATATGTGTGTGTATATTAATTATTTAACAAAATAAACATATTCAATAATAAGACCCACTTAACAAGAGCGGGTATCTTGTTTAAAATATGGCAACACCTCAAGTCAAGGACTTGGTGTTGCGTTCGCCAGCTGGTTCATCAGAAGTCTTAACATTTTCGTGGCCTCTACAAGTTGGCACTGGCCAAGATAGACATGATAATGGCATCGATATCATTGATACCATTAAATTTGTTTGTGATGAACTGCCAAGCATCTCATCAGCATTCGAAGAGATCAATCTTAATCATATTGACACTGCCTGTTATAAGACTATGACAAATCTTGTCGATCGTTTCAATAAAGCTGTGGATAGTATTGTTGCATTGGTGAGTATTCATTACATTAATTCATTAATTTTATTTGTGTATTTTGATTTTAAGTACATAATTTGCTTAATTTTATTTTAAACCTTTAACATTTTCCTTTTATTTATTTTTGTTTAGGAAAAAGGTACCTCACTGCCCACTGAGCGTTTAAATAAATTCGCTCATCCCAGCCTTTTAAGACATATTTTACAATTAGTTTATAATGCTGCTGTACTCGATCCCGATAAATTAAACAACTATGAACCATTTTCGCCCGAGGTTTATGGTGAAACTTCTTATGAATTGGTGCAACAGATGATCAAACATGTGAATGTGACCAACGATGACACATTTATCGATTTGGGATCAGGTGTAGGCCAAGTGGTTTTACAAATGGCAGGTTCATTTCCCTTAAAATCATGTGTAGGTGTAGAAAAAGCTGATACGCCGGCACGTTATGCCGAACGTATGGATATATTTTTTCGCCAATTTATGGCGTGGTTTGGTAAACGCTATTGTGAATATAAACTACTGAAGGGTGATTTTTTGGTTGATGAACATCGTGAAAAGATTACCAGTTCATCGTTGGTGTTTGTAAATAATTTTGCTTTCGGTCCCAATGTGGATCATCAGTTGAAAGAAAGATTTGCCGATTTAAGAGATGGCGCCCGTGTAGTATCCTCTAAATCGTTTTGCCCTTTAAATTTTAGAATTACTGATCGGTAAGTTGAAGTTAATTTTTTCTTTTTTATTTCTCTTGAAGATCAATTAATTTAATTAAAATTTTTTCTTCTTCTTCTAGAAATTTAAGTGATATTGGTACGATTATGCATGTTAGTGAAATACCTCCTTTAAAAGGTTCAGTTTCTTGGACCTGTAAACCAGTTTCATATTATTTACATGTTATTGATCGCACGATTTTAGAACGTTATTTTCAACGTCTTAAAACTCAAAAAGGTGCTGAAAATGACCATCATGCGGGTAAGTTAAACCTGCAACATCTCCACAACAAAACTAATAACCAAAACCAAACACAGCACTTAACTAATTTGTTAATTAATAATTTAAAAATGGGTTGTAAGACCGTATGTATATAAAAAAAAAAACAATCACAAATGTGGAAATGAAAATCTCTCTCTTCTAAATACGCACAAATATATAAAGAGTAAATGAAAATACAAACTCTAATCCGATCAACTACAAAACGCTCTCTTTTTGAATCATTAACACACGTTCATTGGCATTTTATAATTGATTTTTTGTAATATTTTTATTTTTATTTATTAAAATTTCTTTGCAATATATTTTTCTTTAAATTATACTAAATTAGTAATAAATTCGCCTTTATAAAATAACATGGTTTTTTAAATTAATTATTAAAAATATATTTTACTCTTGATTGTTTAAATTTTTGTTTTGTTTTACATTGTGTCTTCTGTAGGTGGTAACACGCGCACGACACGGGATCGCGCCAAACGTGAAGCAAACAGTCAAGCTTTAACAAATTCTCATACTTCCAATTCCAACTCGAATTCAACACGTACAAATTCACCAGCTGCCCATATTAACAACACAACAGCTACAAAAACAAGACAACAACAACAACAGCAGCAGCAGCAAATACAACAACGTAATATGGATGTTGAAACTTCGACTGAAAGTGATGGTGATGCAAATACCACTAATGGAAATAGCAATTGCAGTGGTGGACCTACAGTAACACGTAAAGTTTGGTCTGATTGGGGGAGTTCTAAGGGAGGTAAGAGTTCTCAATCCGATGAAGAAGAGAACAATAATTTTATAACAACAAGTTCACGTACAGCTCGTACAACTACACAGAAAAAACGCAAAAAACTTACACGCAAAGCGGCCATTGCGAATAAAAGTGCAGCAGCAGCTGCTCAAAGAGAAGCAGCTGCAAAAGAAAGAGCCGAGGCTGCTCAAGCATCGAAGGATAACTCTTCTAAAGAAGATTTTGGCGGCAATTCTACAGGCGGTGGTTCAGCGACGGCCAAAGGACGTAAAGGTCGTTTGAAAAAGGGTGCTAGAGGTAGAAAAAATATAAAAATTGCTGGCTTGGATGTGTTGCACAAAAAGACTTTATTATCTACTTCCTTGGAAGTGATGAGCAAAAAGTTACCACCTGCACCTGGTACGATAGATCAGCAGTTAACCTCGCTGTTAACTGAAAATATGGATCATACTGAATTGGAAATACCTGAATCGCCTCAGGATACACCTTATGCCTTGCAAATCCTATTAGATGTTTTTCGTTCTCAATATATGGCTATGATTGAGCAAATGAAATCCAAATCATTTATACCCAATATCAAGAAGCAAATACAACTGGAGCAGGAGCGAAAACAACGCATTAAAAATCGAGCTTCCCAATTAGATAAACAAATTAAAGTTTTAATAGATGACAGTGTGGCCTTGTTAAAAGTGCGTATGAATGAATTGGGCATAAACGTATCGTCACCCAATGATCTTATAGCAAAAGCTAAGGAAATTGTTGGACGGCATAAAGAGTTACAGGGTGTAGCCAAGAAAATTCAATCTCAAGTAACTGCCTGTGAATTGGAACAAAAGCGTTTATTGAAAAAACATTTACAGCATTTGCCTGAATACAACCGTTTATATGGGCTCAATGGTAAAACTAAATTTCATGATTTACAAAGTTGCGAATTATCGGAAGCTTCGGCTCATGAACTGGTACTGAAAGAAATTGCAAACACTTTGGCCCAACGTAAAAAATTGGTGGCTCAAGTATCTAGCATAGAAAAAGAGGCAAACTGTTTAGAAAAGGCTGTGGACGAAAGAAGAACTGCTGCCGCACTCTTAGCCCAAGGCACCAATATAACAATAGCCAATGTTTCAAACTCCTCTACGCATAATAACAATAATACATCAAATAACCAACCCTTGCAACTGACGACTAATACTAATCATAATCACCTAAACGCTATAACAATTAATCATTTAAACTCCTCCGCAAATCTGTCAACAACTTCGTCCTCTTCTTGTTCATTGACATTGCATCCAGCAAATAATATTAGCTCCACTACCTCTTTAGTGCCAAATATCAATAATAGTGCTACACAACCGTCTATATCTGTAACGAAAATGTCTAGCAAATCGGCAAGACGAAATAGAGATCATCGGACGCGTTCGCAGGAATGGCCGGATGTGCCAGATGTGGGTAAAATTGAAGAGAGTAATCCAGAAGTACTCGCTCAAAAGATTTTAGAAACTGGTCGCAAAATAGAAGCAGGCAAATTAACTTCAAACGTGAATCCAAATTCCTCGTCCAAGCATCAACATCAAAATATGATTAACAATCACCATCATCAGCTGCAGCCACAACAACACAATCAGCATCTACAGCTACAAACTCAGCAGCAACAACAGCATCATTTAATAAACCAAAACCACCTACATATGCAACAGCATCTTCCACAACATCATCCCGAAGATAAACCCTACAGAAACAAACATTACCAAACAAATCATGCTCACCATCATCAGCATCAGCCCCAGGCACATCCACAACGTTCCAGCAGTAATGAACATTTATCTTCTTTAGGTAGTTACGGTGGCATGCAACAAGATCCCAGTACATTGATGCCAGCTCCCAAACAAAGAGAGAGTAGCAATTTATTGAATGCAGCCACTTCAATAAGACCGGTTAACAATACAAATGCCATGACCAGCAGTAGTATTTTACCCAAATGTGAATTACCTGGAATGAGGAAATCAAATAACAACAATGTTCCCATTGTTACCATACAAGAATCCCCCAAAGTAGCTAATTTTGAAGACAGACTTAAGAGTATTATAACATCGGCCCTCAATGAGGATCAAGAGCAAAGGAAGGCTCAACAGGTAGTGAAAGAAGTACAAGTGGAAGTTTCTTCATCACCACAGCAATCCCCCATACCAAAACGAAGCAAACACTCAAACATGAACACACCAAACAGTAATCCTCACACAGGACCCCCTTCAAATACTCATAACTCTTTAAGCAGTATTATAAATGTGGCCACTCATGGTATGACACATCTTAATGCAACCACCACAATATCACCTATAACACCAGCTTTAGCACCACCTCAGCCGCCGCAAACGCATGGTTCTATTACCGCAAATGCCATTAATAAATATGGCACCAGCAAAGCCATGCTACTGCAGCCTGTCAACTCATCAATGTCTTCCTCCCAGCCAATCAACTCTACATCAACGAAATCTTCAAAATATCATCAGTCCCATAATCCTAATCCCCATAATCAGCATATGAATAACATTTATAGTGCAGCCGAGCATAATTTGCATAGGCGACGCAGTTCGGTTTCAGCGGCCAACTACGAACAGTTTATGGCCAATCAGCAACGAGAACGTGAGCAGCAATTGCAGCAGCAACATCAGCACATGATGAATATGGGACAACATAATCCACATAATTTGTCATTAGAATTCAAACAACCACCTTTAAGTATGGAAAGCCAAATCCAGCAACGTTCGAGTAGTCGAGAAATGTTAATGGAAGAACCAGCACCACCAGTACGCTCATGTTCAGCCAACTCAGACTCTGCTTTACAATACTATCCGCCTACCCGTGATCGTTTAATGTCTGTGGAAAGAAGTAGCAGCAGAGAATCAGCCATCTCTCAACATCACACAACGAGCCATCTAATAAATTCACAACAACAGCAACAACAACCACCCAGTCGTCCAAATTCAAACTCCTCACAACCAGATTATACGCAAGTGTCTCCGGCAAAAATCGCGTTAAGGCGTCATTTGTCCCAGGAAAAATTGAATCAAGTGTTACCAGGATCGTCTGGCTCTGGAGGCAATTCTTTACCTCCCATGTCCTCCACCAAAACAATAGGCGATTTAGTTAATGGTGAAATTGAGAGAACTTTGGAAATAACCCATCAATCAATAATAAATGCTGCCGTTAATATGTCAACAGTAGGATCAGCATCAGGCGAAAGAAACCCCTTCCTATTGGAACGAAGTCTTTATAATAGCAGCAGAGAACGTGAACGTTCCAATGATAGAGAACGTGAGCGTGAAAGGGAACGGGAACGAGAAAATGAAAAGGAGCGTGAAAGAGAAAGGGAAAGGGAACGTTTAATCATTAACAATCATGCTCAAAGACCTGAACGAGTACATGTTAAGATGGTAGATGATGTAAAAAATCCAGTTAACAACTACACGGATATATCGCCAAGATCAAATTCTCAATCTATTCCAACAGGCCGTAAATCTCCCTATGCCCATAATTTAGCCACATTGGCAAATGTTGCATATCAGCACAAAACAATACCGGCTGTAAACTCTTCAACAATAGCAAATAATCACCAACAACATCACCAGTCGCAGCCGCCACCGCAAACGCAACCGCAGCAGCATCAACAACACAATACAACTTCATCTTTATCATCTTCGTCCTCGTCTTCTTCATCACGTCAGTTTAATACTACCAGCAATAGCAATAGCAATAGCAACCAGCGAGAAAGAGATTTAAATAATCTACCATATCATTTGTCGTCTGGCAAAAATTCAGCTTCCAATTCAAATTCCAATCCCGGTTCATCTACAACTAATCGAGACTACCAACCTGTGGCCTTGCCCAGAGCTGAAATGAAACCCTGTATTGAGGCTTACTTTCAGGATCAGGATCACCACCAATCATCACAGCCACAGCAACACCACTTGTCTTCATCCCACAGCCACAAATCTAGCAAAGACAGACATACATCGCGAAATAATCGCTTAAATGGTACAAATCCTCCTTTGGAAGGTAAGTATGGGTACTGCTTTAGAAGAATTAATGTAATATTGAAAAAACGTATTAAAATAAAGTACTTTTAATTGAAAAATTATATAAATGCATTTTTAGGCTTAGCTGCCTCATTAATGGCTTCACGAAAATTCCGAGAAGAACATGAAGAACGACAAAAAAGAGCTGCTGCCACCTCCAACCATAACAGTGAACATCATGCTATTAGTCATGGCCAACATCATCATCAGCAGCAAAATCGTCAACATAACAATGCTGACCAATACAATAACTCATATGGACATCAGCCAACATCAACGATGCATAACAACCATCATAATGGATCTCCTTTGAAGGTGGAACGTAAGTTCTGGAATATTTATACTCTCTCACATACTTACATATTTACATAAATAAAAATAAATAAAAAATTAAATAAAAAAATTTTAATTACATATACAAATTTATTAATATTATTTGGTAGTTGGTGTAAAACGAACATCACCTATGGCAAATAATTATCCGAGGAATGCAAAGATAGCACACTTTTCCAATGATCCAGCAGTTCCGCATGCAAGTGGACATTTACAAAATCCGTATGCCAACACAAATGGCGGAAGTATGAGCAATCAACATCATGGACATCATAATTCACCAACCTCGCCAAACACTGTTCCCACAAGCAGACGCGGCAATAAATTAAACGCGGAGCCTTTACTTATGAGTCCTGAAATAAATTCCATAATGGGAGGTGATGATACAAGATCAATACAACAACAGCATGTTCCTGTTAATAGTAGACAGTCATCAGTACATAATAACAACAGCAACAGTCATCAACATGGTCATGGTCATTATAATAATTATCACCGTCAGCAACAACAACAGCAGCAGTCTCAATCGCAGTCACAACATCAACACAACAACAGTCATCATCATCATATACAACATTTAAATAATCGTAACTCAAATAATAATAATAACAGCAATTCTGCAACATCATCATCATCCACGAATTCTGCCGTGGTAACGAACTCCAATAACATCGTAGGAAGTCGTAATGCAGATGATGGTAAGCTTGAATTTTCTAATTATTCAGTAAAACAACATTCTCACCAACACCAACTGCAACACTATGATAATAACATTTCATCCTCCACACCAACACCACCACTACCGTCACCACCACCATCATCCTCCTCTTCATCACATTCCAACTTACAATTGGGCAAAGAAGATGAACACTATATTCACTTAGATCATAATAACACAAAAGTTTCTAATTCACCTAATATTACTATTGCCACTAATGCTAATAATACTTGTGCACACTACGATAATTTACCACCTTTTTCACCTCCTTCCACTCCCCCTCTCAATAACGTCTTAAATTTGAGTAATTGCTTTAATCAAGCTTGTTCCGTTAATAATAATAATGATGTTAATGGTAATAAAGAAGAAGTTGATAACGAATGGCATAACTTTAATGACGAATAATAATAATAATGCAAAATGGCAATTATAATTATGATAATGATAATAATTTATTGTTATCAAATAGTAGGCGATCAAGTTTTTTAAATATAAAAATTAGTCGTTTAAACAAATTTGTGATCAAATTTCAAAACACAAAATTTCATATTATTGTGTCATCAAAAATATTTATAACGTTTAAATACTAAATAAAGTGTAGGTCAAATAAATTAGCACATATTTTAATTTTAAAGAAACGCTTGTTAAAATATCATGTTAAACATATTTTCAAATTTTATTATTTTTTTTCTTATTTTAACAAAATGGTAGTTAAACTTTCAAAACAATTTTTAGTTAAGTTTTCTTGTTGTTGATATCAACAAAAGTTTTATAAAAATTACAATTAAATAATTTCATATAAACATTATAATTTGTCTGAATTTTATGTTAACTAGCTGTTTTATCCCCGATCACATGGTCCATAATGAAAATTGAGAGAAGTCCGCTGAAAAATAAAATTTTAATCATTAAAGGCCCATGTAAATTTTGTAGACGTAACATTGAATGTGGCCATCATTCTTGGCGTTTTCCGTACAACTTCAAACAAACAGAAAATGTTCGTTTTTGTATATAAATAGTTATATAGGTATCTTTGACGTGTAATTTTTATATCATTTCATTTATTTTACGCTTATACGCTCCTACATCATAAGAAAAGTAGTGTTTTTACTATAATATTTTCCTCGCAACTTTCTTAATTTTTCTTTCTTTTCCCTAACAATAACAAACTGAGCAAAACAATAATTGAGGAAATGGGTTCAGCCGTTCGCCGTGACAAAGAGAAACAGAAATTCAATATATAAATAAAATACAATATACATATGTATGTTTTTATAAGTAGGAGATAGATTTTATTATATAATATAATTTTTATTTTTATTGCAATTTTAATTAATTAATAATAATTTGTTTGCCTTAAATTCTCATAGAATGGCTTTTCAGAAAGTACGGGCGCTTAAATACTTATTAATAACAATAACACTGGGACTAACCTAGTGATATCGTAAATGGTGCCGATAATGAAATGGAAACAAAGAGTTGAAGTGTGTAAATTTTTCTCAAAAAAATTAATTTTTTTATTTGACCTTTTTCTTGTTAATAAGAACGGCTAGTTTATTAAACTTGAGGTCGTATTATATAAATTTATATTTTATACATCGATATTTCACTCCAACTTGTGTAGCTTCTTCAGGATATAATTATAAATATAATGGGCCATAATCATAGTCACAAAAAAGTAGGCTTTTATTAAGAGCTGACTTTTGTTCATATAAATTTTATGAATTCAAAATCGTTAAAAAAAAAATACCGACTTTAGTGTGACTATGATTATGAGCCAATATTTTTAATATAATTTTTTTTTAATTTAACACCAAAAGTTGTATTTTCTTTTGATAATTACGAAAATTACACAAAATTTAATTGAAAACAAAATACGAAATACCTAATTACAACAGTCAATAATTTAAAATTGATTTATTTTAAAATAACTCCGGTTTCAGGAGCATTACATGTCTTCATAAAAAAAAATAGATACCTAATACATAATTACATATACATGTATGCACAGATGTCCCCCTACTAACCGTCATAATTTAAAAATAGAATAAATTTTGCATAATGCTGCCATAAATTTAAAAATTTTTTTTGTTAAAATAAAGGCTGTTAGGGAAGAGGTCCATTTAAATGAGGCGTTTTCTGCTTAAAATGCATGTGAGACACGACTTGCATTAATGAAAGTATTTAATAATTATACGCCTCAACAGACTATTCATAGTAAATATGTTTTACATATTATAGCAGCCTCTTTGAAATAGTAACCTTAACAAAAATTTATTTAAATTTGAACATCGTTCGCATAATAATAAACCGTAAAAATTACTGGTATATCTGGTAATTTTTTTCTTTTACGCCCCCTAAAGATCTTCATTAAACTCATTTTATTCATGTATATAAAAACCATACATTTATAATAAATTCTTATAATTTTTTTCATTTAAAAACACTAACTCTCAAAAGAAATAAAAAAAAACACAATCCACGATTTCTTTTTGTTTTTGTTTTTTACGAAAACAAAATTTCAAAACAAAAAAAATGTTTTTTAAATTCTTCAAAATTCTTAATTCCGTGTCTTTTTTACTATTCCTTTCTCAATTGTCTTTCTAAACAGTTTTTAAATTGGATTCTACTACTTCTACAACAATACGAAATTTTGATTTAGGACGTACTAGTTCATAAACTCAACTACTACTACTACAAACAAAATATATAGAAAATAAAACAATAATTAAACTTTACCTTCATCACAAAATACCATCCTACCATTACAACCACTACCACCACCACTACCCAGCCTTAAACAATTACAATTGGAATTATTGTTGCCGTTCCTTTGTTGTACGACAAATTAAAATCTAAAATTTCTTGTTAATAAAAAAAAAAATTAAAAAAATAATGTATGAAACGAACAAGTTAACTGAAAGACATAAATTAGTACAAAAAAGAAAAAATGAGAAGAACAAGAGTGAGATGTAGCAAAATAATTAAAATTTAATTTAAAAAAATAACAAGTTTTTTTTTGTTTATTAAGAAAATCAACACAATTTATTTAATATTTATTTGTTATATTTTTAAGGTAAGTTTTAATTTGTGTGTTTGTTTATTTAATATTTCCTAGTTATTTATTGAAAAAAATTTTTTTTTTTTTAATTTTCTAGCACTAATACCCAACAATTTTTTTAGTTAAAAAACAATAACTGTGGGCATTATTATATTGTTTAATTAATTATTATTTTTTAAATTAATTTTTATAAACAACATATTCATATTTTATTGAACAATTTTTTTTATAAAATACATAGTTAAATAAATTGGTCAGACTTAAGTATATTTTTAAATTTTTTATTGGAAATCACTTTTTTTTTTATAAAATGCTATGGAAACGGTCATGATTGCGTTTTTTGATTTTTATACAATTTTAAATTTAACTTTTATTATTATTTATGCCATTTAGGCCCATTATTACAAGTTACCAATAATCAAATAATCAATCTTCTGCGTTTTAACTGAAATTGATGGGTTAATTAAGGATGCGACATTTAATATTGAACTTATCGGTTTTTTTTAATCTAGTATCTAATCAGGAAGCTTTGATAAAATATATGACTTGTAAAAAACTAACTTTTGGTATTAGTTATTTGCACTAATTGTCCTTAATTAGCTATCAATGTCATTCTCTACTAATACTATTAATTAATGTATTAACATACTCGTACTCATACATACATTTATTTGGTAATAATTATCTTATTTAACATGTGGTTGGGTTAGCATCAAGCTTATTACTAAAACTGTTCCTTTTTGCCATACAAATTTTTTACTTTTTCTAAAATTTCCTAATAAAAATTTAAAAATTTACTTAAGTCGGTACAAAAGAAAATTATTTATTTAATTTTAAGTTTTTATTATGTTATAGTTTTACTAATGTTAAATTTTATATATTGTTATAATTTTATTTTATTTATATTAATTTAATATTTATAAAATGTTAAATGGAAATAAAAATAACAATTTTGTATGTAGTGTCTATGTATATAAAAGTAAATAATATTGACAAAATTAACGAAAATTTCTGCCACAAGTTTAGTTTTTTCCTCAAAATTCGTAGCTTTGTCACACTTTAAACGCCATAATCTGAATTTACCTACTTCGTATAAATTTTTTTAAAGCTGAATTCACCCACTTCTCCCGAAAAAAATTTTTCCGGAGAAATTTTTTTGAGTTTTTTGCAGCATGATTTCAAGAAATTTGTATTAAAATACCTTTTTTATTTTTGAAATAAGCTGCTATTTTTGAAAGTGGTATAAGTTAACTTTAAAAAAAAATGTGGCTGACTTATTTTTTTAAATGGACTTATGCCACTTTCAAAAATAGCAAATCTCGAATAAGCTTCTGTGTAATCAATTGCCATTTCTAAATTATATCCACAAACTCGGCCCCACTACGAGTATCATCACAACAACGATTTTTTTAATTTGCTTAAAATTAATAAAAAAAATGATAAATTGGTTCAACTTTGTGTGAACAAAATATAAAATTAAGTCAATGGAAGCTGATAGATTTCCTTTCCAAATCACTTGTCTTTCTCTCAAAATTTGAGAAATTTTTGTTTTCTCATTTTCGTAAAGGCATAAGAAAGAATCGTAAAAATTTCAAGGAAAATAGTAAAAACAATAATTTTCTTTTTATATGAGAGCATATGAGTGTTACGTATATAAATTTAATTAAAAAATAAAGATAGATAAATGTGTGTGCTAGATAAATTATAATTGCTGCATATATGGTATATAATGAAGATGTATAAATTTAAGATAAACGAGGTACTATTTAAAAAAAAAAATTAAACCTTAAATGTTAATCAAATTCAACACACAATACATACTTATACATATATACATACATACGTTGTTATTTTATAAAAAAAAAAAATATTTAGCATTAGGTATCACTTGTTTTATCTATTTGTGTTGTTTATTTTAGAAAAAATCATGTTTTATTGTGCTCTAATAATGTGACTTTGTGTTACCATAAGATCAAATTAAATTTTACTCTTTTAATTTCTCTATGCAACACTTTATAATTTTTTTTAATTTTTAATATTTTTTATGTTGATTAAAAAAATTTATTGTACTAATTTATGTAAAAGAGAAATAAACTATTTAAATAAATATTACAATTGAAAACTGTTGGTATTTGTTAAATAATTATTTAAAAATGAAAAAGAATAAAAACAAAAATAATAATCCGGTATATTTTATTATAAATTCAATTTAAAACTTTTTTTTTAATATCCACTACGAATTACTACTACTACATTCATGCAATTAATAACTATCCACTCAAATTATACCTGTGACTTCCTTTGTTCAAATTTTAATTCATCTAGCCATAAAATTTATTTTTTATACCCAATTAATATAATTAATTATGTATGTATATTTACTAACAAACATTGGTAAAGAAAACTAAGAGACTGACTATTTAAATATTTCATAACAAATAATACAAAACAGACAAAAAATAATATACAACTTTTATAAACATTTTTCTTCCTCCTACTACCATCAATCAATCAATCATCAAACACATTTACGCACTTTTGATAGATGATGTTATAGCAGATGATGAAAGCCATTGGCAGCATCGTGTCAGTTCGGGATTTGACCGTTTGGTAGCATTTGCCTCAACAGAATTAGATAAGACCAGACGATCCATAGACACCGACACAGTGCCTTCATCAATAAGCTGTAATACCTCACCCGATTCAGGTATTACGCATAGTAGCAGCAATTCGGATACAGCAAGAACATTCCTTTCTACATCGTCGACTTCATCTCAGTTGGATTTGCCAATTAGCAGTGGTAGTAGCACATCTAGTGGCAATAGCAGTTTTATGAGCCACCATAGCCATCACAGCCATCATCATCATCACAATCATCTTGGTGGCAGTCAAGAGCATTTAAGTGACAGTAGCATGAAGTCTACACATTCTGATGTCAATTCTATGGCTATTGCTTTAAAGAATTGCTCATCACCGCAAGATCCCACAGCTATAGATAGCCCACCATTGTCGGACATGGGTTTGCCCAGAACTCCAAGTCCCAATGTGGCAGTAAATACACCACCACCCTCCTCACTATTAAATACCTCCAATAGCTTAGACAATACATCAAATAATTTAAAAATCCCCTTGAAATATCAACGCAAATCTAAAACGTCTTTGGAAAAACATTATAAAAAGAAGTTTTGCGAGCGTAATTGGGAATATGATTGCGATGAGCTTTTAGCCTATTCAAATTCATCATCAAATGCGGCCGCAGATGCAGTAGGCACTACTAATGATCAAATTGATGGTGTTGGCAAAGATATAGACTGTTTAAACAACACCTCTTCCATGTCGTCTTTAGATCAGCAACAGCAAATGCTTCATCACCAGCAACAGCAGCAGCAACATCATCATCATCACCAACAACAACAACATGCTCTTCACAAATCGTCAAAGTTCCGACCTAAAGGTAAAGATTGGGATTGGTCTTTGGACAGTAATAGCAGTAGCAGTCAAAAAAACAAATGCGATTTATTATCGCCAATGGTCAATACTTCTGCTGTTGCTGCGGCAACAACAACTCCGCAGTGAAATTGATAAAAAAAAATAACTTTTTTTTTATTTCTCTCTTTTTTTATTAAATTATTCAAGTTTAAAACGTTTAATATAGTTCTTTTATGCAACATTTCGTCTGAATTATTTACACACATAAAATTTTTTATTTGATACCATTAATTATTATACACATTTCATTAATTCTTTTATAGTTTTGTTATATGGCGTACAGAAATATTTCCTATTTTCTTATTAAGATTTAAACACAAAAACCAATTTTTTAGTTAAAAAGTTTTTTATTTTTAATTTTTGTTAAAAAAAATTTCTGTTAAATTAAATTTTTTTATTTGTATTAATGCTTAAGTAAAATTTTTCTCTATATTTTAAGTAAATGAAGTTGATTTAAACAAACAAAAATAAGAATTATATAAATAAATTTTAGGAATTTTTAAATAAAATATATCTTTTTTGTTTTATTCGGTTTTTTTTAATGTAATTGATTGATTTCAGTAGACTGAAACTATGAAAAATTGTCTTCAAATTAAAAGTTAACATTTATTTTATTCATATTTTTTAAATTTAAATTATACTTTTAGTTTTATTGAGCTCAGATAAAATAAAATAAAAAATATTTATGATGCGATTGCTACATGATTTTTTTCAGTTCAACAATTTCCAGTTTTAGATGTAATCAAGAATTTTGAAATCAACCAGAGTTTTGTTTTGTAGAAAAGTTTACAAAATTATTCGAAAAAGTTGATATTTATTTGAAATAGAATAATAAAAAAATTTGAAAGGAATATTCAGGTATTTATGTGATGTACATCGGTTTTAAAATTCGATAATTAATTATATTAATTTGTGTGATGGTCTTGTTTATTGCTCATGTACATTAAAAACAACAATTATGTGTTAATTATCGTTTATTTATTGCAATACTGTCATCATTAAAAAAACAAAACAGCAGTCATTTAAAGTTTGCAATTTTATCACACTCTTGTGTGATATTCCGATAAAAAGTGTTTAAAATTTCTGAAAAACGATTGACTTATTCAGTGCTCTTCTGCATGTCGAACGGAATCTAATTTTGTTCTTGAAATATTTTTTTTTAATTGAAACTTTTTTTCCGATACCAAATAAAGCAAAAAAAATAATTTTAAAAATTCTACAAGGGAAACACAGAGTAGTCTTAAGTTGCTGAAGCTTTCACTTCCGAATAGAATATTCAAATTTAGAATACAGAATCAACTTAAAAAAAATTTTGTAAGTATGACACTACTGAACTCAATAAGCGATATGTTTTTCCACAATTTTATTTGTACTGCCTTAATTTCTTTTTAAATTATTTGCTTTATAAATTTTTTCAATAACAGTACATATTTTAATTTTTTTTTTTAATTTAAGCAAATTTTTTTGAAAACTGTTTCTCCAAATAGTTTAATAGTTATCGTATTGTTGTGATCTTTTTACGAATAATAAAGAAACAATTAAATTGATCTTTGCTTTAAAATGCTATGGACTTCGTTAGCAAATCCAAAACAATGAATTGTTTCTTAAAAGCCTTACTTCAATAGGAAATTTTCGATTTTAAGTTGCTTTTAAAAAAGATAACATGACACATAAGTCACCTTTTCGCTACTTCTTTTGAGCGAGCTTTCTATAGAAGAAATAAAATGTTAAAAATAATAAATAAATCCTAAGTCTCGATATTATTCTCTCTCATGTGGCGTAATAGCAAGTGATTCCAAATATTAAACGAAATTTTAAAGATGTGCCAAATTGAATGGTCAGGTGTCGTAATTTTTTTTTTTTTTGTTATTTAGTTCTTCAATAATGTCTCAGTTACCCCAATATTGGTGACTTTGACTAGGCAGTAATCGAACCTGCGGCCCCCGGAATCATGAGTTAGTACGCTAGCCACCAATCTACAGGGCACCCTCCCCAAAAACCTTATTCGTCAAAATTCCAAAAGTGAATATAAACAATATTCATCTCAATTGTTAAAAAAAAAATCGCCGAGAAATCTCGCTTTTTTTTTCCTACTATAAAGAAAATTTCTTAACCACCTCCATTCCAGTTTTTGTAATCAATAGATAAAGAGCTCGCTTATTATCGGCGGCTTTTAATTAGTACTCTACTTGTCGTAATCGTTATTTATTGATAAGTGTTTGTTCATAATTGGTATTTTATCTGAAAAACGCAAAACGCCTAACTTTGGCGATTACGATTTGAAATCGCAAAATAGGTGTTCTCCAAAACGCTTAAGCGAAGTGATGAATTTTGCACAAAGAGTTAAAGAGAAAATAAAATGTTGCACAATTCAAATTAAATATGTTTTCTTTTTATTTCAACCAAAATTTAAAAGAAAATTGACATTTTTCCATAAAAATACGATTTTAAAAAATTTACTTTGGTTTTGTCAATTGTGTGTGTAAATTATTTACTTATAAATTGGCGTTTTCCCATTCATATTCTATGAAAAAAATTTTAGCAAAACTCGCGTTTTCCAGAACATGCTTTGGCGTTTTGCAAAACGCTTTTTGTTTTGAAAACGTCCGTTTTTCAGAACATGGGCGTATAATTTTGTAGTGGGTGGTAATTTTAGGTAACGACTATAAAGTGTTAAAAAATATTAAAAAGAAAAATGTAAAAAAGTAAAGGGACAAATATAAAACTTGTGGGATTTTTAATAGAAATCCTTCCCTTGCAGTCGGAGGTACCATTCCATTTAATTTTAAAAGAAATTGATAATAAATTGCTATAAAACAAATGCACTTTACTAATTTTCCAAGCAATTTCCTGCTAAAATCCTAAATTAAGGTCGTTTTCCACGTTGAGTTATTGCAGCTGCCAATTAATTTTTTTTCGGTACACTTCAATCGGTAATTTGAATATATCGGATGTTTTCTGATATTATTTTTTTCTTAATCACGAATCTAACTTTAAATTACAAGCGGAAAAATGTTATGGACAAAAATTCAGAACTAAATAAACCAGCTGAATGAAATGTTTTTGTTTTATTAAAAGAAAAAACGATAAACTGTCGTCGTCGTAGTATGAGTGTTATAGAATTGATGACAACGACGAATAAAAGCGAAGTTAAAATAAAAACGACGAATAAAAGCGAAGTGGAAATAAAAACGACGACAAAATTTAGAGCGACAGCTGGAAAAGAGGTGAATTTTTCTTTCACAAAAAAGTTCTAATTTAGGAATTTTTTTCCAAAATCAAAATTTTCCATTAGAAAAAATCAAAACTCAACTTCGTTTTTAATGAATATATTGTTCTGTTTAAAGTCAACCTTATATGGTCTCAACAGTATGATTTATTTACATCTGATCAAACAATTGCAATATCCCAAGTCGTATTCATATATACACTAACTGCATATTTTTTTAATTTTTTCATATATGTAAATTAAACTGTTTAAGATTATTTTTTTCCTCTTTTTCTTAATGTTTTTTTTTTTACAATTACAGTTATATAATTCTGACATCAAAATAAAATATATTATTTTTGTAAAAACCATTAACACAATAATAAAAAATTGTTTTTTTTTTTGTTTTATTTTAAATATTAAGGAAAATACTATTTTGGTTTAACGTTTCTTTCTTTTTATTGAATGGCTATTTTATAATAATATACTTCTGTTACGTACAGTGTAAAGTATCACTCATGTCATTTAAAGGAAACGAATAAAAGTATATGAAAAGTTTTACATGCTTCTCATTTTATGTAACAGCCTTAAAAAAGAATTTATGAAGATTTTGAACTCAATTTTTTTTTGCTTTATACTTCGTCTCAGTAGGCAACGTAAATAAATTTTAATCTTTTTCTTGTTTGGTTTTTGATAAGAGAATATTTCTCTTTTAAAATCATGTCCACCGGGTTAAAAAGAAAAAAAAAACAACAACAAATTTTTGTTTTATTTAAGCGGGACCAAATATACACACTATGTCAGCCTAAAATTTAATAAATGGTACATTTTAGTTTTTGTTCACAAGACATTATAATAATAATAAATTAACGAAAAAAAATTTAATACATACACACTCACACTACCAATAACCAAACATACATATAGTAGTAAAAATGCCTTTGAAATGTGCCAAACATTTATAGCAGTTTAAAATATAATTAATAAAATTAAATACTGCCGTTATTTTGTTTTTGTATAACTTAGTTATTAGTTTTTGATTATATGTTTTCATAAGTTAACTAATATTTTTGTTTATTTTAAATCATAACTTAAAAACTTTAATTTTATTTGTGTTTGTGTTAAAATAAAATGTAAATAAATAAAAGAAATCTTAGTTAAATTGTAATTGTAAAACATATGTATATTCATATATTTAAGTACATACATACATATTTTTAAAATGTAAAAAAAAAAAATTTAAAAACAAATAAACACCAAAACAGTATTTGAGTTACAAATAAAAGAAAACCAAAACTAATGTAGTAATAATAATAAATAATGAAAAGAATATGTTTTGAAAAGTCTAAAGAATTTTTCCACCTCAGCGAATTATAAAAAAGAAAAAACAAATCCATAGATTTTTCTTTTGTAAAAAAAAAACAAGCAAATAAAACAAAACTGAAAGAAAGAACAATTTAAACCAGAAAACGAAAACAAATACTTTACTTAAAAGCAAATAATACAAATCAGGTAATTTTGTTTTAAAAAGCACAACATAATTTTATGAAATAATATTTAACAAAATGAAATTTTTTTAAACTGTAGTACTTTGATTAAAAACAAAATATACGTAAATATAAATATCATATTGTATTAGAGAAAATAACAATAACTTACATACATAAATAGGATTTCAATGAAACCCAAAAATTAAAATGTGCTATTAGAAAAATTTAATTATCATAAAAAAATAAATCAATAAGATTTACAACAAATTAAAAACAACAAAATTGCTATTTAAACAAAAGGTATATATGACTTTTATAATTAACACGAAAAATCATAATTTGCAGTTGTGAAAATTTAAAAGGAAATTAAACAATATTTCACAAAAAAAATTAAATTAAATATTTGCAATTTGTTGCAAAAAAAAATAAATTGTGAAATAATAAATTAACATGTACATACATACATATACACACATATTTTTTAAACATAAAAATATCTAAAAAAAATAAAATAAACAAAATCTAATATTTGACAACATAACTCACTTAAAAAATATTAATATAAAAAGAACAAGAAATAAACATTAATAATAATTATTACTGTAATTAGTATTACAAGTATTAGCAACAAAATATATTAAAAAAAACCTTTTACATTGCAAAAACACAAAAATAATTATAATAATAACAATAATGAATTTTAAAATAATTAATTTTTAATTTTTGTAATATAATTTTGTTAACTAATGTATTTTTCGATTTCCTTTTTGTAGTAGTTGATTTTCTTTAATACTACAAAAAACTGGATTATCAGGATTTTGTAATAGTAGATGTTAAAGAAAACTCTTTTATATAATAAAACATTTCACAGACAATATTTATTTGGCAAATAAAAAAAATATGTGTTGAAAATTTATTTTATTATTTTGTTAGAAAAAAAAACAAACAAATTACCCCAAAAGAAGACTTAATAATAAATTGAAAATTCAAAAAATTAATGAACTATAAATTATTGTTTTATTATATTTTTACCAAAAATTCTCAACACAGAACAGAATAACTTATTTATCTAGATTTCACTAACTCCATAAAAATATATGCAAACGCGATAAAGTTATTCATATTTATGCAAAGTTAATTCATTTTTTTATGCAAATTTAATGAATTTAATTAATAATGAACTCTTTTAATGCAAAGTTAAATCAATAAATGTGAAGTAGAAACAATCGATCTGAAATTATCGTACGTGCATTATTAAATATTTTATTCTTTTTCTAATTAATTAATAATTGAAATATTAAAAAATTACATAATAATTTCTATCAATATAAATTATCTTAAGCCTGCGTTGGCATAGCTTTGATATAGAAAATGGAAAATCAAAGTATATAAATGCTGGTTCCGTACATAATTTGTTCCATTATTCTACTATTTCTTCTGTATTACAATCAACCAACCAGCCTGTTTACTTTATTAATTAAGCATGAGATTAAACAAGGTTTATTTAGTATTTTTAGGTTTGTTAAGTATTTTTTTTTTCTTTTTTTTCGTTTGACAAAAAAAATCTCTTACAGAACAACATATGTACATACAACATATGTATATTAAATTTTGCTATTTATTATGTTTGGTGTAGTACTATATCACAATCTATATATCAGATTAGATTTTGAATTTTTCGTTTAATAGAACCGTTTGCATATTCATTATTAAGCTTTTATATAAATTCTTTTTATTACTATTATTTAATATTAATCAAGCTTAAGATCTTAAAAAATAGTTTTTATTTAAATTTTCTTCAGGGAAATTTATTTTATAAAATAAAGTCGAAATATCGGAAAATTTAAATAAAAACAATTTTTTAAGATCTTAAGCTTGATTAATATTAAATAATAATAAATTTATAAGATCGAATTCTTTTTATTAAATTTAATTTTACAACAACCTATATAGATTTTATGAATGCCAATATCAAGTTCTGAAAATACTTTCAATTTTTCCTTTTTCTTTATCATATTTAATTGTTTACAATATTAAACACATTTTACTTTTTATATAATTTTGATAATTCGAAAATTTTAATTTTATACAGATAAAGATCACTTTAACTAAACAAACAAAAAATTGATTTGAATCTGTACATTTTGAATAATAAAATAAATATTAATTACCTACATAATTATAATATTAATCGTACTACACATTAATGTCATAATTTTAATGCAGAAAATAAATATATATTTCAATTACATTTAAACCATAAACTGACATTAAAGAAATGAAAAAAAATGTAATTTAAATTAAACTAAATATATACATATGTATAGAATATATATGACAAAAATATTAAATCTTGTTTTATTGTTTCTGGACTATACTTATTTCTGCAGCACATGTAATATTGGAAAACAAAGTCTGTTTTACATGCTTTGTTTACCAGGCTTTATCTTTATTCTACTTACGAATGAAATAATCTTAAAATCATCGCTGAATTATTTTTATTAAAATTAACACTAATTAGCTGAATACTGAGAGGGATCAATATTATTTGAATATTAAGTAAAATATAATTACAACAAAGAAAGGAATTAGAATTTTCTTAAATAGATTGGGTAGTGCGGAATAAAAAAAAATTCAATAAAAAAAAGGCCAGATTTGAAGTTTCTTTACCTCTCTTCTTTTTTTTAATAATTTGTAAATTCTTTCCATTTTGATTTAACAGAAGTGTATTTGAAAAGTAATATTTATACAGTAAAACGAAACATTTAATAAAACTTTGAAGTATTACATTTTTATTGATACATTCTTTTTGCTATTTGTAAGGCAATTTTATGTTACTTATATTTACACCCTCCTCCTCCAATAATTTTTCGATACGTGTACTAGCATTTTGTAGATGCTCCAACAATTTCATATTTTTTTCAATATTATATTGGCCAACAGCTAGTGGCTGTAAACGTTGTGGACACTGCCAACAATGATTTTCAAATCTCGATTTGTGAACATATGATTTATCGCAATCGAGACAAACTAAATTCTTTGACATAGTTTTTGCGGAGGCCGTAGCATTTGTACATTTTTGTATTTCTGAAATATGAGAATATTGCAGATGCTGCAACATTTTGGGCTTACTTGACTTTGTCTTAGTGCAAATAGCACATTTTAAATAAGCTTGGTAAGGCATATGTTCAAAATGATGTCGTCTGAGTTCCGCATGGTTTGTGTTGCGCTGTACCTGATAGCAGACCAGGCAAATATATTCAGACTTTTGTTTGTTAAATGCACGAAATTTAGTTTCAACAGCATTAGCTAAGTTGTGCTGCTCAAATACATGCGTACGCCATTCTGACTGGAAATCAAATTCGTGGCCGCATTCAGGACATAGATAATTAATATATTTTTGTATTTCTTTTTGTAGAGAATAATTTAATTTAACTCCATTTTCGGGGGCAGATAAGTCTAACTTTAAACGTTTTCTATTTGAACTTGTAATATCTTCTTGATGGTTATTAACGCAATTTTCCTCAATTTCCTCAAAAAATTCGTTAAATAAATATTCAAATTCCTCGTCATTTAAATCGCATTCAGACTTCATTTCCGAGTTCACATTTAAATTACTTTCAGTATTAAATATACAATTAAACTCTTTAAGGCTTTCGTTCAATGCAAATTCATGATTGAATCGCAGTTCTTTCTTAACCTCTTCCTCAAAATCAGTAAAGCTATCCTGAAATTTAACAAAAACAAGTTTTTAGCAAACTTACATACGTGTGTCATACTATAAATTTCGTTTATCAATTGCATTTTACATTTATTATCGAATTTTACTACAAATTCATTATGGAATCTAAAAAGACCTTTTCATAAGGCGTCTCTCTTGTAAATGAGTCAGGACATTATTCCTATAGATATATACATATCTAAACGTACAAGATGATTCCAACAGCGGTATAACCCGTTGAGCATTTACTTTACATTTCAAACAGATATTTGCCACCCATTCTATTTATCAGAAATTTTAAGACCTAATGCTTTTATATAAATATATACAACGAAAATGTAATTCCTTTCGCACTGCGTGTTGGTTACTACATCAGTACAAGCAAAACGTATATATTGTTGCAAACTTAATATACTTACCATATTACAGGAATTGATTTCATAAATTGAAGTCTAAAAATTTTACGAAATTTGTTTGTGCCAAATTCGATATTATTCACTGCGCAGTAGTTGTATTTATTTTTCTTCTACAAATTGTAGTCATATGTTACAGAGTTGCCGATACTCAAAAAGAAAAACATTTTAAGCAGTATTTCCAAATCTTTGACGAAACGACCAAAGAAAGGGTGTAAACATGAGATTCTTTTATTCGAAAAAATTAATATGCGTAAAAATACAGCATCCTCTAGATGTTTGTAATGCAACACAACATATAAAATTTTGTGTCCTAATTGGCCTTGCTTCAAAAAATTAAAATATATATCTTTAAAAATATATCTTTTCAAAGTATTATGGTATATATATATATATACATATATATATATATAAATAAGCCCTGCGAAACACTAACGTCACAGAAGCACAGCAATTTTTTGTTCTGAAAATTAAAATATTCTAAAAATCTGTGCTTTATCCAATATTTTTTTTGCTTTATTATACATGAATAAAATAAAAATAATATTTAAGAGGGTGTAAAACCAATTTTATGTAATTTCTTACATACTATTTGTATAAAATGTACTTAATAATTATTATTATGGGCTACAGCTTTTCTTTCATATTAGACCACAACCGTAACGAACAGTGATACACAATTTCCATCATACTGAGAAATGAAAAGCCCATAAATAAACCAAATATACCGCCACAATTGGCCAAAAAGTCTGTTACGCCATACAATTGTGAACGTTTTGAGGTAATAAATTGGCTTTCTTTAAAATATATGGCTAAGCGTGTTATTTGAGAGCCAGGATATTCTTTAAAAAATTGAGTATCTCCCGATGCTTTTATCATATCTTCCAAATCAAAATTAGATTGAGATATTTCTGCATTATAGGAAAGAGATGTACAAGCTGGCAAACAATAACATTCCGTTTCGCCCCTATAATTGAAATTAGTATTTTTTAAGCCTTCAGTAAACTCCTTTAATAATAAATCATCTTCAGCTGAATTGTAGCAGTGTATTTTGTCTTCTCTACAGATAGGCATATCAAAAGTACGAGGCATTGAAAATTTAACACAACCACATTTGTTGAATGTAAAATTTGTCAAGCACTCCACTTCACAATTTGCTTGTGTATAAATTTTGAAAAATTTTAAATACCTTTCACTATTTAAAAAGCACTGACGTCGATGTGGGTGATAATTAGATATTCCGGCTGAAGTTGTAATCATGTTTGGTCTAACAGCTATCGAAATTTCTTTGCTCATAGGTACGCGTACAAATTGCTTTGATACTGAAGGTATATCGTTCGGCGAATGTAAAAGAATTTTAAAGCCTTGTATGGGCCCGCGGCAAGCGTAATCCATTTCTTGTTTAAAACTTTGCAAAGCTACATATAAACCAGCTCTCGTTCCAGCACCCAAAACTCTAGCTGGGTAGGTGTGTACTAAGTTTCCTTTGTATCCCTCCTCTAGAGACCAACTTAAGGTTCTATTAAGAGAGTCACACTTTTTCACTGAGCTCTTCAATCCAATTTCTTTATATTGATAGGTGTTCTCACGATACAAGTCTGTGATATTTAAACCATTGAACGTAAAACAAATACCCTCTTCGGTCAAAACTTTTGTTAATAATTCATCACATTTACCGAAATGACTGAACCATTTGCAATAAAAGAAATATCTGTTAAAGCTGGGCAACATTTTATCCAATACTTTAAAATAATCTATTGTTTCTGATGCTATATTTGGCATACCTTCACTAATAGCTTCTTTTTGCAAATATGAAGTAATGCTAAGAATTCGTGTAACTCTTCTGTAGATTTTAACTGGGGCTTAAATGGGTGCTTATTTTGAATGCTTAAATTTAATATGCGCATCATTTCACCAAAATTTATGCCTATAAATACCGAGTTTGTGGTTATATATTTCATTATTTTTTAGTTATATTTTGTAATTCATACATATATACCTTCGGTTTTCAAAACCCGTTTGGTTTCGGAACATATAGTAACTGCTGGAAATGGTATACTCCACACAGGGGTAGATTTCTCCGAAAAACTTACAATTACCGGAGTTTCATTCCATTTATTATAAATATTTTCGATAAGAATTGCACAACAGTAAATGGATGCAAAGAAAATCCCCAACCAGAAAACTTTTTCACTCCAAGGTCTTCGTTCACCCAAATATTGTACACCATGTATGGAAGTTTTTGAACAATAATCAGAAAATACTTGTTTAATACCTCTACGCAATGAAATTTTTTTTTGCTCTTGTACCACTTCACTATTTATACTGTCGAATGGAACTCTTTGTATGCGATCGTCTGTCATATTGTTATCCTTGGTAGCAAGGCTTTAGAAAGGATTTTAAAAATTATAATGTATTTTATACCTACTGCATAAATTTTGTTTTTAAGATATCTAAATTGTAAATATATACATAATAAAATTATATAAATATTTATACTTACATTCATACATAGGTACATACGCCATGAAATACCATTTTTTATTCCGTTATATTAGAGTTGAGTTTTGAAAACTTTCTTACACTTTGAAAAAAAGTTTAAATGTAAAACAAAATTGTACTTACTAAAAAAAATTATTTTACAGGTATGTACCTATAACCAGAATTTTATGTAGCTACAGATTCAAAACTGTGACTGTGTACAAATAAATACACTTCAAATAACGTATATGATTGTGATATCTAGTAAAATAATTCCGTAAAGTTTGATTGATTTGATTTTAAAAAGTACTATTTTGTTGGTTTTAGTTTACTCATAATTTGTTTTTCACATATCTGCCAAATATATTATTTTATTTCACCACACTGAATTCGCTACTTTGCGTATCATACACAGCTGCCAGATTCAATGACTTATTTTATATTAACGATTTTTAAATCCGAATATTAGCGAAAATGTTTAGTTCATATGTCACATGTAAAAATGTTTTTCAAAGTTTTATGTTTGAAAAATGCTTTTTACTAGGTAAAAGCTATGGGTATATTACTTTTAGTAAGCATTGACGTCTCACCTAAGCCCAATTGATTCGTTGAGGTGAAACAAACCAATTTGGCGATTTTTCTTGTAACATGTGACGCTTTTATACTACTTTTATCTGGTAGCTTATACCTAACAACGAATTTTGTTAGTTCTTTTTTTTGCATCGTGCTTGCGTGTGGTTCGCGAGGCGGACATTGTTGGAAGTTAATAAAATTATTCTGAAATCGAAAGAATTAAAATATTAAAATAATATTTTTTAGTTAAAGTTAGTTAAAAAATTGTAAATAATTTGTGAAAAATAGCGATGGCAGCTGATCAATTTCAACAAATTTTATGTTCTTTATTATCTACCGATAATGAAGTGAGACAACAAGCCGAGGTGTGTAAAAAAAATTTGTATTCTATTTTGTTCTAAATTTTCAATTACAAGGAAGTGTCATAGAAAGCTTTTTATGTTCCTGGAATAAATTAGAGGGTGTTTATTGATATTGTTTTTAAGTTCAAGATAACTCGTGTATATTTGTGCAGTATTTCGAGGGAGAACATGCAAAAAATACTTTGTGGTGGATTTCTTTTATAGCGCGAAACGTGTTTTCCTGTTGTGCTGACTTCTAGTGAAAGAAACAACTTTTTGTCATACAAAATGTTTCTTATTTATGCTAAAAGGTGATCTACGTTCCTGCCTACGAGTTTGGGAAAATCATTTTTTTGTTTTTTATTTCTAATGAAAATGATTCATGGAACGGAAGCAAAACAAAGCCAACAATAGCAAAAGAAAAGAAATTTCGCTGACAACTGTCACTTTGGCAGCTTTATGTTATTGGGTGGTGGCGGGTGTGTGTTGTCATACATGTTTTTCGACGAACCCAATAATCTGATTTTAAATATAATGACGCATTTTGCAAAAAAAAAGATGGAATAATTAATTCTTGAGGACATGCAATTTTTATAGCATATTTATGGTCAATATTATGACAAAATTTCTAATTAAAAGATAAGGTCTCATTTACAAAAAGGAACCTAACTCCCTCTACCATTTTCTTACTATGATACTGACCTTGTAATGAAATAATAGTGTATACATATGTAAGTATGTATGTATACAGCAATATTCTAAAACGTTAACATATAATAATAACTATAAAATATATATCAACTGAATAAAATACTTGTGATTACTCTAGGATGCTTACAACAATGTACCCCGTGAACTTAAGGTTACTCATCTATTGGCCACCATACACAATGGCCAACAATCTGAAGAAGCTCGTCAAATGGCAGCTGTTCTATTGCGACGCCTCTTTACATCGGAATTTTTAGAATTTTACAAAGAGGTGAGTAAGATCTGCTTATTAAAACACACACACAATTATACAATTTGATAAGGTTTATGCAAATTCAATATTTTTTGTATGCACTTGTGTATTTATTATCATGTTTTATTTTTACGGTATTGCCATTTCTTTCATTTTGGTAAAGACACGCACACAACTGAAATCCGTGCAAACAAATATATATGTATATATATAAAATCAAGCAGGTAGTCTGTCATCCATCTATTCATACAACCTTTCCCACTTTTATTATACGTGTTTTAGGTACATATATATTATACATACGTGTATATGTAGATATTTTTATTGTAAGTAAGTGGGTAGGTATATGGGAAAAAAATGGTTTTATTTATGATGTTGTGTATATGGATTTATATATGCATGTGTACGTGTCTACAAAACGTACCAATACTCAAATTAGGAAACTTAAATTAGGTTATGTCAGGGCTAATTTTGTTTTATTGCATGTACGTATGTATGTACTGTGCACATGCATGCATTTGTTCTATCATTAGCATTTAAATTTATTTTTGTTCTTCAGAAATAATGCAAATTAAAGCACGTTGTTTTAGAATTCCATATTTTAGGCAGTGGTGCAGAGAAATTTATATGTATTCAAATCTTTTCGCTACGTAAAAATTTTGTGTTTCACCTATTTATACCTACCATATGTTTGTAACATAAATTAAAACAAAAACTAAATACATTTGTGAATTTTTATAGTTCATAGTTTTTAATGTGTTGTAATGACATTTCATATCATATTCGTTTAGGAAATGAATTCTTTTTTTGTCCAATTCTTTGACTCTCTGCTGAACAAACTTCGTCGTAAAACAGAACTTTTTCAAATTCAATAATATTGTTAATTTAACCAATAGTTTTTTTTAAAGAACTGTTAAAACTGTATATACTACATACTCATCCATATAAATTATATGAACACAATACAAACAATGTGCAAAGTATATACAGCAGTACATGTGTGCATATTCCAACAAGTTTATTGTACGCACGCAATCAATTACGTTAATTTCCTTGTTATTGTTATTTTAGTTACCACAAGAAGCTCAAGGCCAATTGCTACAACAAATTTTACTTGCTGTTCAACAAGATGTAACACCCAATTTGCGTCGTAAGATTTGTGAAGTAGTAGCCGAAGCGGCACGCAATCTTATCGATGATGATGGAAACAATCAATGGCCCGATTTTTTGCAATTCCTTTTTCAATGCGCCAACTCACCATCACCCCAATTGCAAGAATCGGCTTTGCGTATCTTTGCCAGTGTGCCATCAATTTTTGGCAATCAAGAAACCCAATATTTAGATTTGATTAAACAAATGTTGGCCAAGAGTATGGAACCCAATGCTGATGCTGAAGTTCGCTTTCAGGCAGTGCGTGCTGTTGGCGCTTTTATTTTACAACATGATAAGGAAAAAGAAGCTGTTATCTATAAGCAATTTGGAGATTTATTGCCGCGCATGATTATGATCACTGCCGAAAGTATTGAGGCACAAGATGACCAATCTTTATTAAAGCTTTTAATTGATATGACAGAAACTTGTCCCAAATTCTTACGTCCACAATTGGAAGTAATTTTTGAAATTTGCATGAAAGTGTTTAGCTCTCAAGACATAGAAGACAGTTGGCGTCATTTGGTACTTGAAGTTATGGTTTCGTTAGCTGAAAATGCCCCCGCAATGGTACGAAAGCGAGCTGAAAAATATATTAATGCTTTAATTCCTTTGGTATTGCAAATGATGACCGACATGGATGATGATGAAGAGTGGGCCACATCCGACGTTGTTACAGACGATGATAACAGTGACAACAATGTAATTGCCGAATCCTCTTTGGATCGTTTGGCATGTGGTTTGGGAGGCAAGTCCGTGCTGCCACATGTCATGAACGCTTTGCCAGCAATGTTGGGACATAGCGACTGGAAACAGCGTTATGCTGCGCTTATGGCCATCTCTGCTATTGGAGAAGGGTGTCATAAACAAATGGAAGCCATGTTAGAGCAAGTTATGTCTGGCGTTTTGAACTTTTTGCGTGATCCCCATCCACGTGTACGTTATGCGGCCTGCAATGCAATTGGTCAAATGTCAACTGATTTTGCTCCCACTTTTGAAAAAAAATTCCACGAACAAGTAGTCCCCGGCTTACTTTCTCTTTTGGACGATGTGCAGAATCCACGTGTGCAGGCTCATGCTGGAGCTGCATTAGTTAATTTCTCTGAGGATTGCCACAAAAATATATTGACTCGCTATTTGGATGCCATAATGGCAAAATTAGAAGCCGTTCTTAATTCTAAATTTAAGGAATTAGTTGAAAAGGGCAATAAATTGGTTTTGGAACAAGTGGTCACAACAATTGCTTCTGTTGCTGACACTTGTGAAAAAGAATTTGTTGCTTATTATGATCGTTTGATGCCATGCTTAAAGTTTATTATACAAAACGCAAACTCTGAAGACTTGCGTATGCTACGTGGTAAGACTATTGAATGTGTAAGTCTAATTGGGCTGGCTGTTGGTCGTGATAAGTTTATCACTGATGCTGGAGAAGTCATGGACATGTTACTAAAAACGCATACTGAAGGCGATTTGCCAGATGATGATCCTCAAACTTCGTACTTGATCACCGCTTGGGCTCGTATGTGCAAGATCTTGGGCAAACAATTTGAACAATATTTGCCATTGGTCATGGGCCCTGTTATGCGCACGGCTGGCATGAAGCCTGAAGTTGCTTTATTGGATAATGAAGAAGTGGAAGATATTGAGGGTGATGTTGACTGGTCATTTATCAATTTGGGAGAACAGCAAAACTTTGCCATCCGTACAGCTGGTATGGAAGATAAGGCTTCAGCTTGTGAAATGTTAGTTTGCTATGCTCGTGAACTTAAGGATGGGTTTGCCGACTATGCAGAAGAAGTTGTGCGTTTAATGGTGCCCATGTTGAAATTCTATTTCCACGATGGTGTTCGCTCTGCCGCGGCTGAGTCTTTACCATATCTCCTGGATTGTGCTAAAATCAAAGGACCCCAATACTTGGAAGGTATGTGGCTGTACATTTGTCCTGAACTGTTGAAGGTTATTGGTACAGAACCTGAAGCTGATGTACAAGCTGAACTCTTGAATTCATTGGCTAAGTGTATCGAGACATTGGGACCTAACTGTCTGAACGATGAGGCAATGAAACAAGTTTTGGAAATTATTACCAAATATATGGAGGAACATTTTGAACGTGCCGACAAACGTTTGGCTGCGCGCAACGAAGAGGATTATGATGATGGTGTCGAAGAAGAATTGGCTGAACAAGACGATACAGATACATATATACTGTCAAAAGTTGTTGATATTTTACATTCGCTATTCGTAACTAACAAAGCACAATTTTTACCACACTTTGATCAAATTGCTCAGAATTTCGTTAAACTTTTGGATCCAGCACGTTCATGGTCTGATAGACAATGGGGTTTGTGTGCGTTTGACGATGTTATTGGTAAGTACACACAATTGAAAAATATGACTCTAAATATTTATGATTGATTTTTAGAATTTTGCGGTCCGGCTAGTGCTTCCTATCAGCAGTTCTTCACACCTGCGTTGTTACAATATGTTAACGACAAATCTCCAGAAGTACGTCAGGCTGCCGCTTATGGCTGTGGCGTTTTAGGTCAGTTTGGTGGAGAACAATATGCTGTAACCTGTGCACAAATCATTCCATTGTTGGTACAAGTTGTCAGCGAATCAAAAAGTCGTGAACCCGAAAATATAAATCCCACAGAGAATGCCATCTCAGCTGTATCAAAAATATTGAAATACAACAAATCTGCTTTACAAAATGTCGATGAAATCATTAATGTTTGGTAAGCACGTCAGAAAACCAGCCTGTTGTTGAATTGCATTATATTTTTTGATATTGCAGGTTTTCTTGGTTGCCTGTTACGGAAGACAGTGACGAGGCCCCTCATATTTATGGTTACTTGTGTGATTTAATACAGGCCAATCATCCGGTTATTTTAGGAGCTAACAATTGCAATCTGCCGCGTATTGTGTCTATAATCGCTCAAGCCTTTGCTAACAAAGTTGTTGGTGTTCTTAGTGAAGTGGGTTCAAATATGTTGGCCATTGTTAAACAAGTCGAATCGAACCCCGAAGTCTTCCAGGTATGTGCCAGCCAACTAACACCTGAAATGCAACATGCCTTGCAAGAAGCCTATCGGGAATTGGCCAATGCTACATCAGCTCAAGGTTAAAGCTAAATGACACAACCCGGCACCATGTAACAACAGACAGCAAGCAGATACGGGATATACTTAATGAATGAAAAATTTAAGAAAATAATATTGCTTTCTATCTCTCAATTGCATTATTATATTATATATAAAATAATTATAGTATACTTATATGTATATGCATACACCCAATGATTTAAATAATAGAAGTAACAATATTACTCACGTTAAGAAAACTCACATATAAATAAACACTAATTATGTTTCAACGACCTATTGCAAGAAAAAAATTTCTTTGAAATCCACAAAGAAATTTCATTCTGATCAGTTTGGCGAATTTGACTTTTATTTTAATAATAATTACTATTATTAACTGTTTTTTGAAAGAATTCCATCACGTTTTCCTTAAAAAAAAAGAGAAAGTAAATCATCGCTATTATAAAACACTTGTTTTATAAATTTTAAAATTTAATTAAATGAAAATTAAAATTAAAAAAATGTATTTTGAACTGTAAAATTGTTTTCTGATTTTGATACAAACAAAAATTATTTCAAATCTACTAAAAACGGAAAACTGTTTAAAAAAATTTCATCAAATAAAAATAATTTAAAAGAAAAAAAATTTTATTTCTTAATTTCATAAAGTTGTTGGTGATAAAACACTCTTGCATATCCTTCTTTTATATTAGCAAAAAGTTAAAAAAAAAAACAATTTCCTTTCAATGATAGATGTAAAGTACTTGTAGGCTGTAGTTATGATTCTTCCATTCGTTTTTTTCTAATTTTTTTGCTAGGTACTGACTGCAACTACTAGAAAATCGTTTTGAGTGTCTGAAAAACTAGACTGGAATATCTTATTGCATACAGTCATACAATTTCCAAAAAAAATAAATTTCACTATCATTTTGCATGTTCCCATAATATTTTTCACTCATACAATTAAAAACAAGTGAAATTCCGCTCTTGCCAAGTCCTAAATACCTTTCGCTGTATTAGCCAAATATTCATATTTTAAATTTTGTGAAAAAAAAAAGATTTTTAATGAATCCGCAAATTTAAGTATACTAGAAGCTCAATTTTGGGAGTTTGTATATATTCATACTTATTGTTAACTAGTGTTTATTAAAATAAATAATTTTAGTTAAAGAAATTCAAATTAATGGGAACCTTATTTTTAAAAGCAATAAAATGTATGAAATTTAAAATGTTGGCATATATTTCTTAAATCATACATATTGAATTAAACATTTAATATCAAATAAAGAAATTCAAATTAACGGCAAAAATACCAAAAAACTATCTTCCAATAAGATTTCCGGATTCGTAGTTCTATTACAGAGAAAGCATTTAAAAGACACATTCATACACAAGTTTATTTATATAAGACCGATTCGCATGTATGCTTGCTTTCGTTAATACAAGTGTGTATACATACTAGAGCAATGCACAAGCATACTTGAAAGCTACAAATGTGCAATAAAAAACAAAGTCGCGTTTGTTCGAACCTATAACTCAAGAAATGCTGAACTAATTTCATGCTTTTTGATTTGTTGTATTTGTCTCCTTCCCAAATAGTAGCATAAATGAAAACTTCCATTTATAGGTACGCCCATTTTTTAAGTTTATTTCAAATCGGAACGATTTGGCTAACTTTTTTTCAAAGTTCAGAGATAACCCAACTTAGGTTTTTACGTAAAGAAAAAATGACTGTCTATTTTTATGCCCACTTTTTTTTAATTATCTACAATCGGAAAACAAATGCGTCACAAAATAATTTGGAAAATAAATCACATTTTCGTAATATTTTTTTAATGCTGCACAAACATACTTGAAATCGCTACAAGCCCTTTCAAGTATAAAATATTACACATGTTTGTAATGATGTATGTTTTTCAAGTATGCTTGTCTCGTACATATAAATATTATGCACATGTATGCCTTAAAAATTTAAATAAAAAACAAAACATAAGTAATAATAAATAAACTAAATTTTTAATTTTTCACGGCCATTGGCACAGATATTATGACTGGCATTTCTGATAAAACTGTGTACCAGTTTTTTTTGCGTTTTGTATTTTAGACAAAATACGCAAAAACCTCACTCAAAAAATAGTAAGAAAATAGAAATGGACCAATCGGGGTAAATTCCAATATCAACCTGAAGACAACAACAGACATCACTAAATCGACTCCGATATTTAACGGAATCATCAACTTATATATGTATACCCCCTCTTACATACAGTGAAAAGTATAATGAGATTATTAACTGAACCTTAAACTTAAAATTTTTTTAAATTTTTTGCTTTACTTTAAATTGAACTTGAGATATTTTTTTCTAGTGATATGCCTTTTTTATAGATTTGTTAAAATATCTTTCGCTAGCAGTATTTTAAAATTATTTATTTTTATTTAAACTTTATTGTTTTTGTTGTTATTGATGCTTTTTACTTAATAATATATTTTGTTAAACTATAATTTAATATTTTTACTGGAGCAAAAAATAAGAAATGAATAATGATTTTTAATTAAATATGTAATTGTTTAAAGTGCCAGTTTACCTACATGCGTATGTATGTATGTAATTACATATATACATAAGTATATAAGGAAGCATTTATTATTATGTATACGCTTAAAGAAGTAAATCAGAGACAAAAATTTTGCTGTGGAAAAAGAAACTATTTGCATATGATATTATCATATATTACATGGATATAGGATGATAATTTCGCGTACAGGAATCGAAACAGTGAAAATGTTATGAAAAATAATAGATATGTAAGAAATTTATATAATGTAAAGTAAAATAAGAAACGTGTATAAATACATATAAATAAGAGACATAATGATGATAATAAATTATTATAAAAATAATTTATAATTTTTTTTTGCAAAGTAAAAAAAAGTATTTTTTTTATAATTAATCATATGATGATGATGCTGATGACGATGGCGTCTGTGTTGTTTCTTTAAAATTAATATTATATTATTTTCTTGTTCTTTGCTTATTTAAATTTGTTACTCTATATAATATGTATGTATGTGTATCTGCAGGACATAATGTTTTTGTTGCAGAAGCTATCTTAATTATGTAGTACAATATGGGAACTTAACCTAATAGATATTGTTCATCAGATTCAACATTATCAGGATCAACTTCCTCAATTTCAGCTTCTGCCTCTAACAAATCCATATCGACTGCATCTTCCAAGCCAGTATTGCTCTCATCCTCCGCCATGCCATCGTCCATATTGCCATCATCATCCTCGTCCAGTGTTACGCAATCTTCGTCATAATTTCTCATCTTTTGTATCATATTGGGATGTTTATTTTTCAAATGCTCTTGCATATTGCTGATGTGGAAATATTTCATTGAACAAAAACGACAATGCAAATAAGCTCCATAGGGTAAATGTTTAAATTTATGAACTTGTAGGTCACGCAATTTTCGTCCATTAACATGTTCGTTACATTCCAAACAAAGATGCAGTTTGGGGCCAATTTTTTTGAAATTCAATACTGTTCTATTGTTGAGATTGTGTTCAATGTTTATGTGTTCGCGCCATCCACGTGTCGTTTCAAAGTTTGCACCACACTGAGGACAATTTAGTGTGAAGCAACCCTGGTTTTCTGAGATAGATTCGCTATTCATACAACTGGTTGATTGTGCTGGCAATGAGGAGCGAGTGGGCCAAGAGAATTTTGTTGCTGAAGAACTTGCACCAGCAGATGTCTCACCGATTGTAGAGTTTAATTCAGAAGTGCCATCGTCGTCATCAATATTCGTTGACATATTGGCATCGGCACCATCCATAAAACTATTATTATCAGGATTTATGCCAGAACACTTGTTTGTATTTTTATCCAAGTGTTTAAAAAACATTTGTTTACGTACAAATTCCCCCTCGCAAGCTGTACAACGGAATGATTTGTACGGCAAATGTCTAAATTTATGCGACTGCAGTTGGCCAATTGCGCCTTTAGTATGTGTAACCGTTACACGCTTATAACATTGCAAACAAATATAATGATGTTCGTCCAACTGACGGAAATTCAAACCTTCTCTACTATTAAGATTATGCTCGTCTACAATATGTTTGCGCCAATACACATGAGAATCAAAATTTTTATTACATGATGGACAATGGTACGTGATAGTATCATGATCAACGGCGTTATGAAAAGATATTACATCTTCAACAGTCTTTAATCCTGGTGGTCGATTCGCGTTATTGTAGATGGGATCTGAATTTCGTATTGGTCGTGCTGGAGCATCATTAAAATCTTTACTGCTTGAGTTTTGCGAATGTCTTGCCTGTTGAGTAGCCTCCATGGAAGATGCATTACTCCCTCCCCCATCCGAAACCTCTACAATATTATGTCGTTGTCGTAAATGAGCTATCATATTGGGTTTGTGATTGTAAGATTGGCCACACAGCAGACACTTTAAATAGAGTTTATAAGGACAGTGTCTAAATTTATGATCCTGCAAACCCTTAAGTTTCGAACTGGTTACAGTATCCTTACAAAGTTTACACTGGTAACGGAATTTATCCAAGGGACGAAAACCTAAAAATTCACGTTTATCAAAGTTATGATCAACATTAATGTGACGACGCCATTGAACTTGTGATCGAAATTCTACACCACATTGAGGACACAGATAAATAAAATTGCAATCCATGGTCGTGTGGTCATCTGGTTGAACTTCAACATCTCGGCTGGGCACTAATAAATCATCGGTATCATTTGATTTATCCTCATTTGGAATTACTTGAGTAGAGGAAGTATTTTTATAATCAATAAATTCATGTTCTTGTCGAATGTGATTCTGTAAAGATTGTTGCGTAGGAAATATCGTACCACAATCTACACATTTATGTCTGGTTACTTGTTCCATATTAGTATTTTTCAGCGGTGTACTATAAGGTGAACTATTTCTGAATAAATGAGCATCACCCTTGGCAAAATCATAACCGCCTGTAACAGTTACGTCATCATCATCATCGTCGTCTTCGATTAAATGTACAATTTCATAAGTATAATTTGATAATCTTACAATTTCTTTAGGTGGATAATGTGCAATTTTATATGGTTTTTTTACAAATGGTTTAAAAGTAGAATTGCTACTATTGGTGCCTGAGCCACCATAATTTGTAGTTGCTGATAGTGGAGTAATTTGACCCAACTTATGAGAGTTTCTCAAGTGTTTTATTAAACCCTTGCGATCAGTATAAGTTTTATGACACAAACGACACTTGGCAAAGGATTTGTATTGTAAATGAGTCATACGATGTTGTTGGGCATTCTGTATGCCATATGCATTTGTAATTATCTTATCACATTCTCGACATTTCAATTGACGATCGTTGATATTTTCAAAATTTAAATTTTCCAACTCACCTAACTTATGAACCTCTACAATATGTTTACGCCACACTTTCTTATCATTATATTCCTTACCGCATGCTGGACAAATGTAAGTTATATGCTGTTCGAATACATCACGTTCATCATATTTGACAATGGGCATATCATGACCAGATGATAGGTTTTTTCTTTCGGATGCTCCATAGCGACCATCATTATCATAATCATCGCCGCCTCCAGGACCTCCAGAGGCATCATTTGTATTTTCAAAGCCAAATGCTTCTTGGCTGTCGTCATCAGTTTTTGTGTCTGCTGCAGTTGATGATAAATTTTCTGATACTAAATGGTGTTTACTTGCCAAATGTTTAATAACATGACGATTATTATCAAAAGATTTAAAACAAAGTTTACAACTCATCCATTGTTTGTACTTTGAATGTTGGCTGAATTTATGTTCTTGTAGACTGCATATCGAAGTGTTTGAAATGATCTAAAGTTAAATAATTTTAATATATGCATTTTATAAAAAAATACATTGCTTTTTATAATTAAATTATTAAATATTATATATTATGTACACACAATATGAAAAAAAAAATTAAAGTTTATAAAAAATAATAAAAAATTGTATCATAAGAAGAAAAAGTTTTATCTTACCACATTACAAGATATGCACTGAACTTGTTGATTAACATCGCGAAAATTTAAGCCTCTACGGTGGCCAAAATTATGTACAAATTCAATATGTTGACGCCATTGAGCTTGGGTTTCGCACTCCGTACCGCACTGTGGACAAATGAACAATATATACTCTTCAAGTGAAATATCTATTTCATCTATTCGGATTGATTTCTTATAGCGACTTCCTAATGGCTGCTCACCACCTGAGCCATTAGTAGAACCATCTTCAAGAAAGGAAGGCAAATCTCTAACTGATCTCTTGGATGGTATTGGCTGGCTATCGTCACCCATAGTGTCGTCTTCATCCTCATTAATGAGTTCATTTTTAACTTCGATGTTATCAAAAAAATCTGTAGCATTTTCCTTAACTGTTCCAATAGTAATGTTGGACTTACTGATATTACCTTCTTTTCTGCTCAAGATTGAACGAATAGTTTGTGGTCGTGAATTGGCGTTTTTAGAATTTTTATGTTCTTTTTTTAAAATTTCTAATAAATCGTCACGATGGGTCATTCGCAAATGAACCATAAGATCTTGGCGGTATTTATATTGTCTTTTGCACACCATACATTTGCTACACCGATAAGGAAGATGGGTAAATTTATGTTTGAGTAAGTTCTCCATGCTGTGCATAGCAATGCGTTTGTGACATTCCATGCATTCATGGTAGAGTTTATCGATTTGTATAAAATTTAAGCCACGACGTGTATTATACAGATGCATTACATTCAAGTGATTTTTCCACGCATCTTGAGAGCTAAATTCACGACCACAAGCCGGACATATATAAATAATTGCATCTTCAAATTTTATCATTGCACTGTAGTATTTGTCCTCTGACATTCTGGAATTGTCCTTTTCTGTCGCATCGGTTTTATTAAAAATTGTGTTATTTTGTGAATTTGATGACTCTAATCCGAAATCAAACAGAGCATTATCGTCTTCAGGATTTCGTATCTGAATATCTCTTTTATCTTTATTTTTGTCGTTTTTATTAGTTCTTTCTGCTAGGAAATGTAGAGGAACATTATCGTTTTCGTCATCGAACATATCTTCGACATCTTGAGGCTCTTCTTTGACATGCATATTTTGCACCGGTGAGGGTATAGAAAACGATACATCTTCACCTCTCTCCCTTTCGTCATCATCCTCATTCATATTTCTTTCATCTGCCATTAAATCATTTGTAAACATATTCCAAGGTTCCAAATTGTCCATATTTTGGTTTTCGTTTTTGTCCAAATACTGTAAGAATGAATTTGTGTGGTTTTATTAGATTTTTGTTAGCATTGCAGCTTTACAATCCAGTTTTTTTTTTGTGTTAAATTCTTACCTTTTTACTACATTTACTTTTTTGTTCACTTTTCGTCTTTTTTGCCTGCTTGTCTGACTACTCGGTACTACTTTTTCCGAATTAGTTAAATGAGCTGCTAGGTGTATGTACTCTTTTTTAGATTGTTCCACTTTTAACAAAAAAATTTTAACTACTTATTGTTAAGAATTTTGTTTAAAATTCTCCACATTTATTATTATCGTTAAATTAATATTTATTTTTCTTTTTAATAATTTTAAACACTTTTTAATTGTTTACGGCATCTTATGGAGGTCCACAAAAAAGAATACTTTTGCAATTATTTCTTCGTTTGTCATTCTACTATTTCGTACAAGCGTGACGGTATTATCGCCATTAGTGCTGCCAGTCGACATAGAAGTTTAAATAAACACTTCAATGGCAACTTGCAATCTATGAAACGCGATATGTATATCAAGTGGAATAAAACGGAAACACTTTGTCCTAATGAGTACTTGCAATAGTTTTAAAATGCTTCTTCAAAATACCTATTGCAGATATACATATATATGCATGGTTTTATTTAAATTGCAAGCAAAGGAAGGTATACTTATTTAGAAACTCACACACAAAATATATATGAAAGTAGATACAGAATAGATGAAAAAAATTCTACTTGATAAAAAATTAAATGAAATCTCTATATTATTTATTTTCTTAAAACATATTGAAATATAATCATAAGTACACTTCTCGAAATTTTTCTACATTTAAAATAAAAGCGAATATACATACTTGACTGACTCGGTGATTGAAAGTCCGAATATGAACTAAAGTGCGTTAATAATATAAATTATTCATATACACGCAAACATGATTTATTTAAAAAAAGTGAGTTTTATTATACATACACACTTACAAAATGGATTTATCTACATCTACTTAATAATAATGGTAAAACTGAACTAATACTTTTATGAATATGGACAAACAATATTTAGACAGTTAAAACAAAAACAAATGCTATTTTGATTTAGGTATGGGCATCAATTGGAATCCGTTACTTGTGCCTAAGAATTGTCAACAAACAATATATGGACATATGTATATTAAAAACATAAAATATATTACTAACCAGTTTTTTTTGCTACCCAAGTTCCTCCACCTCCGCTATTACGGGCGCCTCTAGCTGATCCTCCTCGGCCAATCTTTGCACTTGTTTTTGTACGTACAGGGGATCCAACATTTTTTTTAGTATATTTTTTTCTTGGAGAAGACAAAGAACCAACAGCAGCAGTACCCCAAGACCCAGAAGTGTTTCCACTACTAGCTTTACGATATTTTTTAGCGCCCCCAACACGCCAATTACGTTTACGCTTACCACCACGAATACTACCACTTCTATTAATAGCTATACTCTGTGAAGTAGCCGCTCGTGGCCAATCTTCACAATCACTGTCATCAATTTCATCATCAGTGCTGCCATTATGTCCCCTTTTTAATGTTGCAGCGGGGGAAGTTTTCGCTTTTTCTATTTCAGTTTCCTCCAGGTCCATCAGTAGACATAATTTTTCTGCGGCATAATTTCTAGTTATCTCTAATAATTTTTCTCCATATTTAACAAAGTTTGCCTTAGTTACGTGGGGTATAGAACACATGTCAGCTTCAGTTTCTGGTAGTTGTTCGGCCATTGCTTTAATAGCTTGAATATTCATAATACTAGCCATAGTAACGTTACGTGCTGCTGCGATTGTACGGCAAAGATCAAGTAAATCAGAATAACAACGTTCATAAATCTCCTTTAGTTTTTGACTTCTTAATGATGATGTATTATTTGCACTTTTAGCTACATCGTTATTAATATTAAGGGATTGTGCTTTGCCTTCTTTGCGCGTTAATGCGAATTCCATATTTGTATTTCCATTCATAAGTACCTCAACTTTAGGTCCCAAATAAATATACGCCTGTGGTATATCATTGGCAAATATAAGATCTTCGCGCAAATATTCTCGAGTTACCATAATGCGTAAAAGTCGTTGGATATCGGATTTATCCCATTCTTTTAGTAGGCCATGATATGGTGTTTTATTGTGGCCATTATCTATTATTTTCTTAATATTTGATCCTTTGAGCACATCAGCTTTTAAAAATAATAATAATAATAGCTCATCCATTACATGGTTATGTTGAATTTGTGAAAAATTATAATAATAATAACATTAAAATAGCCTTAAAAAATATTTTGTTTATCTCTTACCAATGTGTAAAAGAGTAAAGCGAGAACGACCACCACATAAATCCTTAATACAACGAATAACTTTTTTGGATTGTTCCAAAGCATTAATTTTCTGATAATTGAATGATGTAATGTTATACCATACACAAACTTGATAAATAAAGATATTTTTTTATTACCTGGTAACGTTTTTGTTTTAAACAGTTATCACAAGCTGTTTCCTTAATTTTTAAGCATTCATCTGTAGTAAAATGTTCACCAAAGTAATCTAACTGTTGAGCACGACGACAATCTGTAACATTTTCGCAATAGCCCACAATACGATTTAAATTTTCAACGTGAATCCTTTTAACATCATATGTTAACGACTTATCCACTATAAGAATAAAAAGAATTACGACATATATAAACTTTAAGGATATTAAAAATGTGAAAATTAAGCTTACTGTCCATCATTTTACGGTAGCGTAACATATCACCATAATTATAATATAAAATACAATGAGCTAATTCGCCATCACGTCCAGCGCGTCCTGCTTCCTGATAATAACCTTCTATTGATTTTGGCATCGAATAATGAAGAACAAAACGCACGTCGGGCTTATCTATACCCATACCGAATGCTATTGTGGCACATATGATTTTAACTTTATTTGTAGCCCAATCTTTTTGTCTAGATTCTCGTACACTATCACTTAATCCAGCATGATAAGAGCAAGATCTTATGCCTGACGAGCACATACTTGATGCCACATCATCGCATTCTTTCCGTGACAAGCAATATATTATACCGCTGTCCGTTGAAGGTCGAGAACGTAAAAACATTTTGATATCCTCTAAAGTGGCTGCACCTTTTTTTGGAAGCACTGCATACTTGAGATTGCTGCGGTTAAAACTAGACAAAAACCATTTGGGGTTCGTTAAGTTCAATTGTTTTAAAATGTCTAGTCTTACACGTGGCGTGGCAGTGGCAGTCAAGGCCATTGTATTGACTTTGGGAAAACGTTTTCTTAATATACCCAAACGCTTATAATCGGGACGAAAATCATGGCCCCACTGTGATACGCAATGAGCCTCATCAATAACAAAACGACTAATTGTGTTTTTAGCATAAAGATTATCTAAAAGATCTTGAAGTTTAGTTGAGCTTGATATTTTTTCCGGTGTCACATATAAAATTTTAATTCGAGGTGGTGTGGTTTCCAAATCACAATATATGGCACGTTGTTCTTGTAAAGATTGATCACCTGAGAAATTTTTAGCATAAATCTGCAAAAACAAATAATTATATTTAGAAGTATATTCTAGATTCTAAAATTATTTAAAAACTCACATCCAATGAAGCCAACTTGTTTACTTGGTCTGAAATAAGAGATTTTAAAGGACTGATGACAATTGTAACACCTTCTGTTAATAAAGCTGGCAATTGATAACATAACGATTTACCACCTCCAGTAGGCATTAAGACAAAACAATCATATCCCAGAAGAGCTGCATTTATAACTTGTAGTTGATTGGGTCGGAAGCTTTTGATTCCAAAGCTAAAATTCAAGGCTTCCATCATTCGCTCTGAATGTGGATAATTAACGCTATCAAATTCTCCAGTTATGCCATCGTTATGAACATTCGAATGAAAATTACCGCTAACTTTTTGAGCAGACTTCGTTAAACTAGCCTCTGCTTTGGATGAAGTTGTTGGCGTTTTCAACAAATTGGTCGGTATAGAGGAACGACGACTAGTACTAGGTTGATTATCATCATCGTCATCATCTATAGTTATGGTGGGAGTTCCAGTAGAATTATATGTACTTCTAGTAGAATTTTTTGCAGCTGCTTGTGAAAAGGCTATTTCAAACTGTTCGGGGTCATACATCTTCCAATTAAAACATAATACAATTAAATTTAATAAGAAATATGTAAAAATAAATGAAATAGATACTAATTTTTTAATAATAAATTATAATTTGTATAATTTTACTTACTGGAAATCCATCTTCATCAAGTTCTGGTGACCTAACTCTTGTATTTGAGTCTACAGGAAATGTAATGCGTTGAGCCATTGGTATTTGTTTTATTTCTATCTTTTTTTCATCAAAATCTTTGTAAACATAATCATTGTACATAGAAAGGCACCCTTTCAACTCATCATCTTGTTCTTTTATGTCTTTTAATAAATCATCCAATTCGCAATCATCATCATCTACGCAGGGTATTCTTGAATTTGTGCCATAATTACAGCTGGTGTGGACATCATCTAAACAAATTGTTTTTTTTAAATAAGTTTGTTCCACATCATCCAAAGGTTCATCGTCTTCGCATAAATCATGCACAAGCTCTTCCCTCATTCGTGTTAATTCTGACATTTTGGCCATATTATCTGTATATACTTTTTCTTTACTTAAACTCGATATTTTAGGTACTAAATCATCTTCATCTTCAGGTGTATTGTAATAATTTGTTTCTTCTAATGGCTTTATGTTCTCGTTCATTTTCTTTTGTTCTGCTTTCATTTGAATTTCCTCTTCCAGCATATCGTCTATGTCAAAATCTGGCTCAGATTGCAAACATATTTTATCTTTACATTTTGTATTATCTTTTGTTTGGCATGATTTACTCTTTAAGTTTTGTACATTGTTCGGCTCCGTCTCATTATCATTTTTAAGATCATCAATATTGAAATTAGTTTGTGTTTTTTCTAGCTTTTCCATACCACTATTTAATAGTTTTGTTTTAGCTTTAAATTTTTGCCGCATAATTTTTAATTTTAAAAATGTACCTTCTTCAAAGCCACTAATTGCTTTGAAATAGTCTGCGGGTATTTGATCAACAATGTTGCAGTATTTTTCCATTAATTCACAGTATTTGGATTTAAAAAAATTTAAGCTCGTTTTAAGCACATGGACATTTTCCTTAAACAAGTTTCAGGAATTAAAAATAAATTAAACACTACTCATATTCATTTACCAGTCAATTTGTTAGTACAAAAAATTTATATAAAAATTTCATAATAAACCAACTTAAATTTTTTAAAATTTTTTTGTTTATTTATTTTATTATTATGTATTTAAAGCCGTAATTTGTCCCTTTGATTTTTAATTGAACATAATTTATCATTACTTTAAACTTACTTCATTGACTCCGGTTTTAAAATGATGGCTTTGCATTAAGTCACACAAATAATTATCCAATCCATGCTCGAAAACGATACTTACATTAGGCTTGTCATTTTTTTTAGGGCAGCTTATATTTCCACCAAGTATTTTATCTAATTTTAAATGATTGTTATTACTTTCTTTATCAGATTTTAGCAGTTTGTTGTTATGTGTTTCATATTTTATGGAATTGTCGTTAATTTCTTGTAAATTATTAAAATTACTAAGTAGGTCTCTTTTGAATTTATCACATTCATTTTTAGTTCTTTTTTCTTTTGTTTCACTATTTTGTTGCACAAGATTATGCAAACTACCTTTTGCTGTAACATCCAAATGTCCACCTGGATTTCGAATTAGCATCGTACTTGAATCTAGTGATTGCGCTGCCGAAGATGGGCTCTTAACGGGCACAGATGAATTCTTAACTGGTGTAAGTGTAAATTTATTTCGGTCTTTTGCCATTTTCTCAATACTTTGGTTAAGACTTTTCATAGACGATTGATACGTGTTTTCTATATCTTCAAAGTTTATTTTCATTGGAGATGTATGAAGAGAAGTTGAAATACTATTTAGTTTCTTATCTAGTATATCTTTTTTTTCATTAGCTTTGATTTCTGCAGGAGCTAAAGGCGATTTAGTTACATTGTCAAATAAATATTTTTGAATAACTACGTTTGATTTTCCATGTACTTTAGAGGGCTGTTCTTTGCATTTGAGGGATTCATTAGAAATTTTATCATCACCTTCATGCTCATCATCTGTATCGGAGTCCAAATAAATAGGATTCATAGGCTTTCTCCTCAATGTAATATCTAAAACAATACAGACATCCACACATATTCATTTTGAACAGAATTTAATAAAATCTCATACATATATTATCAAGAATGATTTTGTACCTTTTTTGTTTCCCGCACAACCCAAAAATGTACTGAGGGAAAGTTGCTTCGTTTTATTAGTTCCAATTTTTTGGGATGCCGATTCTTTCCTAGACATTTTGCTAATATGCCTGGATCAATAGCGTTAATTTTTTACAATCACAAAATTATCAAAAGTGTTCAGTACATAAGAAAACGCTAAGGTCTATTTCATTAATTTACATTTTGTTTTTTGTGTTTGGAATTTATTTATTAATTTTTAAAGTTTTGGAAATAAATGTATGGATATAAGTAAAAATTTTAGTTTAGGAATTTCGCGCAAAAATCTGATAGACACCATTTACACAGGGAAAGTTTACTTTGCAAAGTCTTGAGTTTATAGGAGATAGGGGTGAAGAGAACGGGAGGCAGTACAGACTTTCTTGTACTCGCAAATTCGTTTTGTTCTTTGTTCGTAGTTTATATAACTGAAGTTAGCTGCAACTTTTTATTTGAAAACAAAACAAAATTTGAGAAACAAAACTTTCCCTGTGTAAACACCAAAGAAAGTTTAAAAGAGAATTCAACAAAATTTGTCAAAGTAAACTTTCCCTGTGTAAATGGTGTCATAGTGATGACAACTACATCTTTTTTGGCTACTATTATGGTGTGACTATATATGGTTACTAAGAAACCAAATTATCTCTATATTAACCCTATATATTTCCTTAAGGCTTGTTTAGTTGAACAGCGACGCCCGTTGATGTAGTTATATTTAGAACATTTAAAAACATGCATATGCTTTTGACATAAGAAAACAAATAAAATTATACATATATAAAAGCACTTCTTTTGTTTTTTTTTAGAGTTTAATTATTAATATTGTTGTATTTAGTTGGTTCTTGTTATTTTTAGAAAAGATTTAAGCACTTTAATTATTTAAACTTCGTTTATACGAGCTTCACTTTTTTTTACAATAAAAAAACTACTCTGTCTAAGCTATGCATAAAAGTCCCGTAAAAACGTTGCTAAATCTATTTTATACAAATCTTGCCGTTCCGTCAATGTGACATATGTTTTCGATAAACACTTTCATTGCTTTTCATATAACAAAACGGATCAGCTGATAACGAAATCTACTGGACGTTCGGTTAATTTTAATATAAAGTTATATTTTATATAAATTTATATATCGTAATGTGTTTGGATATTTACGAGTAATATTAGAATGCATCCGAAATTATTATTTTGTTTATAATTAGTAACATTATATTACTGCAGAATATGAACTGAACTCACAGAGATTTGTACAAAATAGGATTGTGTTAATATGCAAATATGCATTTGGCAACTCTAAGATTTTCGTAAAAAAATGAAATAACTGCTCAAGCTGAAAAAAACGTCAAATAGAACTCACAAAAAGTAAACAGAAGCAGCTGTTTACTTGCAATGACCTTATTAGTTACGCCATGCAGCTGCTTCTTTATTTTACATTTGCTAACAAAACGAATTTATAAACAAATTTATCAATTAAAAAATTAAAACTACTACTCATTAAAAACATGACAATTTTCAGCTCAAATGTAATAAGAACAGCACGTAGTGCTTTACAATTTTTGGCGCCTAGTGTTACAGCACAATGTCAATATTCAATACAGTCTACCGGCAATGAAGTTCTTGTCGAGCGTTTAAAAGGTAATCAAACTGGAATCACAGTGCTGGGACTAAATCGTCGTGAGGCTAAAAATGCTTTAAGCTTTGGTCTAGTGGAAACATTTTTTGAAATATTATCTGAACTAAAACGTGATAATGAATCTCGAGTAGTAATTTTGAGAAGTTTAACTCCAGATATTTTTTGTGCGGGTGCTGATTTAAAGGAACGAAAGAATATGAGAGAAGAAGACGTTAGTGCTTTTGTTAGTAGTTTGCGTGAACTTTTTGTAACAATTGAGCAATTACCTATGCCAGTTATAGCGGCATTAGATGGTACTGCTTTGGGTGGTGGTTTAGAAATGGCTTTATCTTGTGATATGCGTACAGCATCAGATAGCGCCAAAATGGGACTGGTGGAGACTAAATTAGCAATCATACCCGGGGCTGGTGGCACTCAACGACTACCTCGAATTTTGTCTCCTTCTTTAGCTAAAGAATTAATATTTACAGCTCGTGTTTTCAATGGCAAGGAGGCAAAAGAAATGGGAATTGTTAATCATGTAGTATCACAAAATGAAACTAAGGATGCTGCTTACCTAAAAGCCGTTGCTTTAGCTGAAGAAATATTACCAAATGGGCCGGTAGGAGTACGCATGGCGAAATTAGCAATTGATAAAGGAATGCAAGTAGATCTTAACACCGGCTATTCCATAGAGGAAGTTTGCTACTCTCAAGTCATACCTACAAAAGATAGATTAGAAGGTTTAAAAGCTTTTGCTGAAAAACGTAAACCTATTTATAAAGGAGAATAAGAACACATATAAAAAAGAAATATGCATTTGTTAAATTTTATGCTCTTGATTTTTAGTGAAAAACTGCTTTTTACCTACAAATGTAAATAAAAGTAATTAACTTATAGATCAGCCTGATTCATTTTTTAATTATTTCTTCAAATACTTAGAATATAATATCTTGGATATTATATAAATTCATTATTGAATTGATTTACGGTGATAACAATGTCAAATTCCTAATGAAATTTATGAAGCCAACGAAGACAAGGCCTTTCTGAATACAACATATCACATACACACATATTTGTTAGTTTTCTCGCATCAGCTGTAACGTACATATGCTTGCATATTTAGATGCGAACAAAAACAGTATCATTTTTGCTTAATTTCATTAATAATAGATATAGCAATTTTAGCATGTCGGATGACCCTGTAACTAATGCAAATGGGGGACATAATAAAATACATCTTTGGAAACCAGCAGATATTATACATCAACCGTATAAAGTGAACGATGGTCATATATGTGTAGTACTTAACCGAAAGATGAGCATACCTGAGCATGTTGCAACGGAATTATGGCAAAATGGTAAAAAAATGTTTAAATTGATATCAATATAATTAAAAATATTTGATTATAAAATAGCTAATGTACGATGTTGCGTGGATGGTGGTGCGAATCGTTGGCGTGAATTCCTTAAACTGCTCAGACATACTGAACAGAAATTAAAGCCTCCTGATTTAATAACAGGAGACTTTGATTCTATAACTGACGAAACGAAACATTATTTTTGTAGTAAAAACATCCAATATGTTCATATGCCTGATCAATATGCTACAGATTTCACAAAGACAGTCAAGGTGTTGAAGCCTATGTTGGAGCAAAACAATGTACAAAATATTGTTGTTTACCATGACATTTCAGGACGCTTCGATCAAATAATGGCGAATATTAACACGTTATACAAAAATGAAGAAGAATTTTTTAATATTTATTTATTAAGTGGCAATTCATTAACATGGCTACTAAAACCAGGTGAACATTCCATAACAATACCTTCCGATCTTGTACAGGGCCAAAGATGGTGTGCTTTAATACCTGTAGGTCAGGAGGCTAAAAATGTTACTACCAATGGCTTAAGGTGGAACTTAAGTAAGATTGAAGAATTTGAGAAAATTGCAACAGTGTAAAAAAAACTTTATTTCTAGCTAATGATCCTTTAAAATTTGGTGGCATGGTTAGCAGTTCGAATACGTATTCCTCATGTTTGGTAGAAATAAAAACCAACACGGCCTTAATATGGTCGATGGGTATATTTGATTTTAGTGACGAATGAGCTTAAAGATGACATACACACTTACGTACTTAAATTTTTATTATGTTTAAATTTCTTCAACTTCAACTTCTTCAACTATTGTTGATTTTTTATTAGATCACGTACAAATGTAATTCACAGCTTTATGAATAAAAATGTAAATTTTTTTCCTACTAAATGTAGTTTTTTTATTTTTTTTTCTCATACAAAAATGTAAAACAGTTTTGGGAAAAACACATTCCGAAAAAAACTTTATTTAATTTTTTAATCTCGATTACGCAAGTCCTTGGTTTGTCTTAGTAAACATGGCTTTATATTGTAATTTTTTGATATATAAATAATAATAAATATGGTCCATAAATAGCATAAATTGTATATTTATATAAACTGTTTGGGAAAATACATTATTAAGGCCATTTAAAACAAAAATTTTATTTGAAATTTCTTTATTGTAATTTTTTAAAAAAGGAAAATTTTATTACATGTTTTTCAATTATGGCATAAGGTTTCAAAAATTATATTAATGCATTTGTTATAATGCACGCAAAATTTATAATTAAAAAACTGTAATATGTAATATTAAAAATAATGTAAAACAATAAAAATTTACATCCAAAAAATAAAGAAATTTAATTAATAAAACATTTCCATACATACGAGACTAAAAAAATTTCACAATTATACAAATATTTTTTTTTAATTTTCGGCTCTACTGAAAATAAATACGAATGGCAGAAGCGGAAACTTTCTAAAAAGAGTATTATCATTCAATTTCGTTGCAGCCAATCGGAAAAAAATGATACGGTTAATATTGAGGAATGTACTATAAAATATTCTAAATTTTTAAGCAGGATAAAAAATATTTTATGAATTATTTTATCACAGCTGGAAGAATCTCGCAAATTACTTTTTAATTGCAAAAGATGAAATAAAAAAATATTATAATTATATTGGATCAGTGCTGCGGTACTCCGAATGAATTATATAAAGATTTTAGAGTAAAAATATTATGATAAATATAATTGAACTGCTTTAATATAGATATAGATTTTTGTTTTCAACAATTTCAAATAGTGGACAGTGATTCAGCATCTTATATGTGGATAATAATGCGTTTTTTAGAAATAATGCTAAATATTTAACTTTCATTAAATTACATTTACATTTAAATAGAAAAATAAGCGAATATTAGAATTAAAATTAATTTGTGACTTTTTTAAGTTAACCTGAAAGCATAATAAAGTTAAACGCATTTTATTCATTCATTGCGTATAACACCAGCACCCACACCACCACTGTGAGCACACATTGATGGAACAAAAGTCCAAACGTCTGTTTCAGGATCATAAACTTCTACGGTGGAAAGATTTGTTTCTCCATCATAGCCACCTATGGCCCATAGTTTACCCATATTCGCAGCTAAAGCCACACGACTACGTTTACAGTTCATAGGTGTAACTAAAGTCCATGAATCTTTTATAGGATCATAAACTTCCACTGAACGTAGAAAAGAATTCCCGTCATATCCACCGCAAGCATATAATTTACCATTAAGAGCAGCAACACCAAGTCGACAACGACGGTTTAGCATGGGTTTCATTTTGTGCCAAACATCATTGATAGGGTCATAGCGTTCTACTGAATCGAAAATTGATAAACCATCATGGCCTCCTAAAGCATAAACAAAACGATCTAAAGCTGCTACACCACCAGCAGAGCGATATTTCATCATTGGCGCTACCTAGTTTAAAATAAAATATATGTACGTTTGTATATAGTATCTCAATACTAATTCAAAATGGAAGAAGTAATTTATTTTTTTAAGCTTACAGTTTTCCATATATCAGTATTAGGGCAATAACATTCAACGGTATTAAGAGAAGTAACGCCATCATAACCACCACAAACATAAACGCAATCGTTTAATGCTGCTACACCCACAGCGCTTTAAAATAAATTGTGTAAAAGAGTCAAGTATATACATATATTAAGCTAATACTTCCAAGATTTTCTAATCACCTTCTTTTACAGTTCATAGCACTGCCTTGGGACCACAGATTTTTTTTAGGATCGTAAACTTCAACTGTAGATAAGCGTTCTGAACCATTAAATCCACCAAAAGCGTATAATTTTCCATCCATTACAGCTACACCTACTCTGGATCTATTTTTTATGAATGTAATATTGTTTTTTTTTTTAAATTGCTGATATTTATTGTGTCATAATTTTGTACCTCATCATAGACATTTGTTCACCCATGCGCCATTTTTGTGTTAGAGGATCATAAATTTCAACAGTGCTAACTGATTCACCATTGCTGGCCAAGCCACCAACTGCATATATTTGTCCCGAAATAAATTCACCTCTTTGTCGAGTTCTTTATGAATAAATAAATAATTTATTTAGAATTTGACGAAATTCTAAACTTTAGAAAAGCATATTAATTGTAAACATTTTCAAATACACTTTGAAAAGATAAAATAACAAAATATTCTGCTATATTTAAAAATAGTAAAAAGCCATGGACCATAATCATAGTCACAAAAATAAACTTTTAATAAGAAACTCACCTAAAACTCTGCAAAAGACCCCTACGTTCTGGCATCAAATGAAAATCTTTAGCTTCATCTAATAAATCACGACACTGATGAGATGAACGTATTAAATCTTCGCGAGCAACACGATCAGCTAGAAATTGCGGCGATAACAATGGTAAGCGAACCTGAGATAAAACTTGAGGAAACATAGGTGAACGTTTATCTTCTGCAAATTTTACCCATTTCATACAGGCCTCAAATACCACCTCTTCTGATTTTACATTTAGAAAGTCGCTCTTAATAAGTTCTATTAATTCTTCAAAATCTAAATTTAAAAATTCTTCAGATTGAGAAACCTTGGTAAAATTTGAATCTATGTATTTGTCAGCAGATCTTATTAAATGTGTACAGCTCATAGAATCGGCAAAATGGCGAATTCCTAGAACGTTGTGAGGATGAAAGCGAGATATTAAGAAATCGGCGCATGCATTGCGAACTTTTAGCAATTGCAAGAATGATGCACCCATCATTAAGCTTTGGACGTTTTGATTATCAATGCGTACTTGTCCGCTGTATGCAAAGTTGATCAAACTTTCCAAAGCTGTGGCTTCAATTTCTTTCATTGTTATCTCTTTTATTCTACTTTCGGCCATATTATTGGTGAACATAGCGTAAAAATAAGGTATGGTAGCGGCTAAAACAATACGATGGGCTGAAAATGTTTGATCTTCCACCTGCAACAGAAAACTTATTTTTCAAATGAATGAAAAAATTAATCGCCATCCTTATCACCTTTAAGGTCACATCACACAACTTGCCTATCCGTCGTATTTCCTTCATTAAAGGAAAACTTTCGCTAAACAAATCCTCATGTTTGTATATAACGAATTTTTGATCATCTTCAACTGTTTCTCCCAAGTCCATGATAAAAAATATCTAATTTCACCTTTGTATACGAGAACTGCTAATTTTATATATATAATATAATCATATACCACTAAAATAACTTTCTCAATGAAAAAATTGACTAATTTTTGTTGTTTTGTTTTTATGCTACATCACAGTGTAACCGTTTTTGCATTTTATAAAGAATTATTTTATTTAGCTCTAATATACCCCATATGTCTTTTAGCATTATTTAAATGTGTTGAAAATTTTACGATATGCTGCAATAAAACTAGCAGAGGAGTTCGGCCTTTGTTAGCATTCCAGCTTTTGACATTAATCCAAAATAATACAAATATGGTCACACTGCTGCTGAAAGTATCATTTCACTGATTAAAATTAATTAATATTAATAATAGTAAATTAAATTTAAAATAATTAAGTAGCTTATATACCATTACTGTGAAAAAGGATGCAATAAAGCTTAAAAACTTTACTAGGTCTGGCCACCCTTGTTTTAAAGATATGCAAAGAGCGGGAAACTCGTCGGTTCTTCCTATTCTTTTGGAGCAAATATTTCAACGATTTTCCAGCAGCGATTCAGAAGACAAAGAAGGTATATACAATTGTGCTTATAGTTATACTTCCATATATAATACAAAATTGTCAATATATTCGAATTCAAGAAAATTTACTGCTGGACCTACACAAATTATTGGGCGGACGTCTAGTACCGGCAGCATTACATATACTTGACAATCAAACCATTGTAATATCTACTAATAATCAAAAAACTGTGAAAGTCGCAGAAATTTGTGACGACCGTTCATTAAAACTAATACGTCTAATTTTACATTTTAATTATTGCACTTGTGACTATTTCAAAAGAAGGGTATTGATAAAAGAGTCTTTTTGCACTGGACCATACATTTGCCAACACATACTGGCTGTGCGCTTAGCTTTTGTTTTGCAACACCAATGCTTGAAGTTTAAAGAAATTCCAACCCACACTCTAGATTTATTCTTAACTTCTTTTATTAATACCAAATCAGAAATAGAATAATTGATTGTTTGACAACCAAATTTTATGCACCATTCTAAATATTTATTTGAGAAGGGTATTTTGCGAAATTTGAAAATGTTGACTCAATCTCAATACTCAAATTTTAAATTTGTGGGATGCCTTAACCAAATCAAAACATTTACCTCTGCTATTAAGGCACTAAACTTTGGTGAAAATGGCTCTTTTATGATTAGCCAAGATGGATTTAAATGTGTGGTTGAACAAGGAAAATGTGTGCAAGCATCTCTTTTTATAATGCCTAGATGTTTTTCGGAATTTTACGTCGATGGTATTGTAAAATTTAGTATAAATATGAGTATTTTAGCCGAATGTCTGAGTATATTTTCGGGAACAGATTGCAGCATGAAAATGTATTATAAAGGTACTGAAGCTCCGTTAATATTAGTTTTAGAACCAAATGAAGAGCAAAATGTAAGTACAGAGTGTTCAATTAAAACCAATTTCTACGACGAACCTATGGATTTTAACTTGAATGATGAGAGTTCTAGTCTGAATAGACTATTCGTTAGAGGTCCTGATTTAGCTGGTATATTTCAAGAATTTGATAAGTCCGCTGAAGAATTGGAAATAACAATTTCACCGCGAAGACCCCATTTTAAAATTGACACATTGGGAGTTATGCAGTCTGAATCTAGTGTTGAAGTTGCGAAGACAAGTGATATGATACTTTTGTTTAATTGCCAAGAAACTACTAAGTCACGTTATAAAACGACACTTATACGCTTGACTCAAAAAGCATTAGCTGTGGCTTCTAAAGTAGCAATAAAAACAGATTTAAGTGGACTCCTGGAAATGCATTTTATGATGATTGATCCGACAGAAGCTGAAGTTTATATAATATTTTTTATTACGCCTTTAGTTGACGTTGATTTTTAACAAAAGAAAAATAAGCAATGTATCAAATTAAATCAGAAAATACATATTGTACGTATATTTATTTCATCAACTAAATAAGTATTGTATTTGGATATACATATGTACACCTATAGATATAATAAGTATTGAAAATAGTAACATAAATAAATAGAAACATATATTTTAAAGAATTACATAGTAAGAATTTTAAGAGAACAAAGTACACATGTATATGAAGCACCACTGGATTATTTGAATAAATTGTATAGCATCCAATAATTTACGAATTTAAAAATTCCCTCCAATTTTTAATTTGAAACACTAAAAAATGAATTGGCAATTCCACCTACGCATAACATTTTGAAAGTCACACATCTGTACAAAAAGCTATGCTTGTGCAGTGCTCTAGTAAATACATTTTATACATATATCTATATACACATATATAGTCGTGCTGAGTACTTGTTAAATAGTAAAAGATATATATAAACGTATATACTTTTTTATATAAGCACAATAATTTGTAAATATGTATACACACAATTGCAAATTTTTTTTCAAGATTTGCTATTAATTTATTGTAATTTTATATAACCATAATCATAAGAAGAAGTATTTCTTTCGTGATTCTTTTGTCTCATTTTCTGTTTTGATTGTTCTTTATCTCTCCAAATTTTCATATGTGTGGAACAAAAAGCGTGTTTCGACTGAGTATAAATTTATAAATAAACAAATAGGAAATGCATATGTAAGTTATGAAACACATAAATTAAAATGTAAGTTTAATAATGGCTAAATACCCATTAGGCGTAAACATTTTAAGAATCCAGAAGAACCCTCAGATTCTGATGATATAGATTTAGATGACGCAGAACTAAATGATGAAGAAATAATAATGCGTGATTGGGATGATGATGTAGATCTTGAACCTGAGGAACCCGAAAGAGTTGAAGAAGAATGTGATTTCAGTGAGGATGACGATAGTTATCACTGTTCTGGCTTAGACGGAACTACCACAGATTCCGATGAATCTATGAATGGTGACGAAAGAGAAAAAAGGGATAAACAAAAAGCGAAATCAACATCTAATAATGGACAGTCATCATCCAGCATGAACAAAGGTGATGAGGGAGATGGCGGTGGTGGGGGCGACAAGGAAGAAGACAGATCTAGGACAACTTTGGAGTTGGATGAAGATGAAGACGATGATACTGTTAAAGCAATAATTGCAGCTATCAAAAAACCTAAAACGTCTCCACTTGAGATAAATATAGAGGATTTTGTAACCGATATATGTTTTCACCCTGAACGTGATATCATTGCCTTGGCAACCATTACTGGTGATGTAGCTTTGTATGAATATTCCAATGAATGTAATACGCTTTTAAGAAACATTGAAGTACATGCAAAAGCCTGCAGAGATGTTGAATTTACTGAAGATGGTCGCAATATTTTAACCTGTTCAAAAGACAAGTCAATAATGATCACTGACATGGAGACCGAAAAACTAAAAAAATTTTATGAAAGCGCTCATGATGAAGCCATTAATAAATTGCATGTTTTAGATACAAACATATTTGCCACTGGTGATGATGGTGGCACAGTAAAACTTTGGGACTTGAGAACTAAAAATGAAATTTTTGCTTTAAAAGAAGTCGAAGACTATATCACCCAAATACTAACCAATGATTCTGGTAAACTTTTACTCGTTACCAGCGGTGATGGCTATTTAACTACCATTAATATTGCCGCTAGAAAATTATATGTACAATCTGAACCTTACGAAGAAGAGTTAACTTGCATGGGTATATATCGTGGTGACTCAAAACTGGTAGTGGGTTCATCAAAGGGTAATCTATACACTTATAATTGGGGACAATTCGGATACCATAGCGATAAGTTTCCGGGTGTGAAATCTCCTATGTCTGAAATGATACCTATAACTGACCGAATAGCCTGTGTGGCTGGCGAAGAAGGAGTTATACGGGCTGTGCATATAGCACCGTTCCGTAATTTGGGCGTTGTGGGGCAACACAGCATGCCGATTGAGTCTATGGATATTAATCATTCAGGAGAATTGATAGCATCATCCTCACATAACAACGATGTACGTTTCTGGAACGTAAAATATTTTGAAGATTTTGGGGATATTAAATACAATGAGAAACATAATGCTTACAAAGAAAAACGACATAATCTACCATCTTCTAAATTTTCCAACACATCCGATTTTTTTTCTGATTTAGCTAAAGGAAGTGGTGATGAAAACTGAAATAAATTTCTTTTTCTTCAATTTTCTTAAAAATTGTTAAAAAATTTCTTTTTCAAAGTTCTTTATTAATAAAAAAGAGCAGAGGATTTTGTACCAGTTTAAAAAGGTAGAGATAAGAAGAAATTATATTTGAAATAAAAAAATATAGTTATAAGCCAAATTTTGCGCACAATTACATGAAATTCCTGCACTTCTTGCAATTTTAAATTAACTTACACTTTTTTTAAGGGCTGTCGACTAGCATATATACACACAGGGCTCTTTCTTGTGAGTAATGCTTGTAGTACAAATTATATTCATGCGTCATGTCTCCAAAAGGAACATGAGAAATTACCCTTACCTGTGGGTATGGAGCTATGAGAGAGTGGACTAAATACTTGCCTATTAGCATGTGTTCCATTTATTCGAAATAAGACTGAATTAAGTCTTCAGGTGAAAGGAATTTGAATTATTTCAAAAAGTTTTTAGTTTTTAAAATAAAAAATTTATTTCCAATAGGAAATAAATTAATATTATATAAAGGTTATTTGTTTAGCTTCTTTGAGATTCTTGAAATAAAAAACCATCTTTTATATGAAATAAACATTTTTAATTTACATAATTTGCACAAAACGAAAACAATTAAAATATTGAAAATTATTTTCTTCTAAAAATCTTATACTAAAAATTTTTATTTCATATAAGATTCTGAAGATGAACCTTATGGTTCGAAATATATCCTAAAGAAGCTAAACAACCTTTATATCATAAGCAAATCAAATAAATTTATAAAAAGAATTCTAATGTCTTCTAGTGTAATGTTAAAATTAGAAATAACACAGGCGCTTGTTGATCAGTGATTATTGATTAAGTGCACACTCGAAAATACATTGTGCTATTGCTCATATGCACTTGCAATTGGTTGTGCATTACATGTGCTTACAATTGTTTATAGATGCACTACACTTTTTGGTAAAACCGATTTGAATTATTTTGTAACAATTTTGTGTAATTGAAATTAAGAACAAGATTTGCTCTTTAAATTCGGTTTTAATATTTAGTTGCTCATATAGCTTATTTACTTCAAAAGTGTCATAACTCAAAATATGTTTTTTTAAGTAGTTGGCTACTCACAACTTTTAAGATTTCCAGAAATAAATTCATATACATACACTTATATGAAAAGCTTATAAACATTTCTGAATTATAATTTTTTTTTGCATTTTATTTTAAATTTTTAAAATAAACAAGTACTATTAATTTTTCAGTTATTCATTTTATTTCTATTTATTGGACAAAATTTTTAAATATGTATGTATACGAAACATTTTAGTAAATAATCAAAAAATAAATAAAACTTAATTATGTTGAAATTCATTTTTATAACTTTTTCTTAAGATACTAATTTTGTAAAACGCAAATTTTGCGTGGATGTATTTCTACAGTTTTTACTCGTACATACATACATAGCCACCCCAGGGAATTATGTGCAGTGCAGTGATTATTTTGAATTATAATGCTTGCAAATTTTCGATTACAGACAAAAAAATACATTCGTATTGTTGTATTCAGCTGTCTTAGCTTTATATGCAAAATTAACCAGTTGTTCTACAGAGGTTTCTGGCTTCGCTCTTCAAAAATAAAATGGCTTACTGGCCCCAAAATCCAAACAAACATCTTTGGTATTTTTATTCTTCGATATACAATATGCATGCGCTTAGATTTGAGAGATTGCGTCCAGTACAATGTATTTTTCGTTTTGTTATTGGATCATTATTGTATTTTTAGTTTTTATAAACATTGCGAAAATAATAATAATAATAATAATAAACAGTTTAAAAATATATAACAGTGAATTATTTTTTATATGTGTACGTACATATGAAATAAATTTATTTGGAATTCAAAAGTTGAACAAAACAGTAATGTTTTTGGGGCTTATTTCAATTATGTTGGTTTTTTAAATGTATTCCTTTGGCCAAGATATATTCTCAAGAGTTTTTGCTTATTGTTGAAAAAAGATACATTTAAAAAAACCAACATAATTGGAACAAGCACAAAAAAAAATAATATTTTGTTTACGTACATATGTATGTATGTATATTATAAATATGTATATTTAATAATAGGTATATGATATGTTGTGTTTGTTGTGTTCTAAATATAAACAAAATATATTTTACTTGTTGAATTGATTTTACTTCAGTTTGTGCCATTTCAAAATAAAATAAACAAACTTGAATAAAAATTGTAAAACCTATAAAAATAAATAATGTAAATGCTTATAATATTTTTTAAACTCTTTTTTATATAATTTTTTGTGAGAAAAAATATTGAAGAGTAAATTGCACATTAAAAAATAAATTATAATTAATTTTATTAATTTCAATTGTACGCAATAAGACTAAAGTATTGCAATTAATTTCATTTTAAATGGAATGGAAAACAAACAAAAATACTAATATTTGTTAAAAATTAAATATTTTTCTTCTTGTTTCTTTTTTAATTAAAACTAATTGACTTATTTATTTTATAAAAAAGATATTTTTTTGCCATAAACTTTTCTAATTCTCTAATTAGGTAGAATTATATTTTTTATTAAGTTGTGCACTTGTTTGCAAGGTTTTTGTGTTAAATTTTAAATACATCATTGATTTGTTTTATTTTTATACATATATACAAAGAGGAAATTATTTTATTTCTATACTAAAAGTGCTGATTGTTATATTTTTTTATTATTACTTTTTTTTTAGAAAATTAATAAATTACATAAAAAAAGTATGTAGACTTTCAATTAAACTTTAGTTAATGGCAAAATGATTAAGAATAGTAAATATTTTTTTTTATATTTTTAACGAAATTATTAAGAGAGTTGTCATTTTATTTATTTGTATTACAACTTCAACATCTAATGTAAATTAAAGTATTTACGTCCATCCATTTTATAAATCCATTAACGTTTTTAAGTTCAAGTGGTATTACTAGACCAGATGGTTATTGTACGTATTTATAAATAAAAGCTTTAAAAAATTAGTTTAATTAAAATATAAATCAATTGCAATATTAAATAAGGAAATTTGAATTAATTTTTTGTATTAAAGACTGGTGTATTTCTTTGATGGCGCTTTATACGCTATTTTTAATTGTTGAATCTGCATTTTACTTTTAATTATCAAAAAAAAAAAAAAGTTATCTTGCCGGCACGCTTTTCATTATACACGAGGCAAAATGTATAATGAATTTTTTTGAAAAAAAAAAAAAAAAATAAAATAAATAAATAAAAAAGAAATAGCAAAAATCTATTATGATAGATATAGCTAAACGTTCTGATATCGTACTTACATTGACGTCGAAATATTTTAAGCCGCCAAAAAAGTTAAATTTGAACTCACTTAATGTTTTCAAATATCGTATGTATGTTAGAGTTTTAATTATTTAAAAAAATATTAAACATGGTTTATAAGAAGCTTTTTAAAACGCAAAATTATTTTAATGAAATAAAAAAATTTAAACAGTAATATTTTATATTACTAATTTTTAAATAAATTTTCGTATTATTTCATTTAACCATTTTTAACGTAAGGAAACACCCTTATACAAAGTATTAAATTTTTTTACAAAAAAGAAAAAAATTAATGAAGCATTTTTGTTCGTTCAACGTTTTTTATATAAATTATGAATGATAGTTATTGGTTGAAACACTAACAATACCATTGGCACTACTGCTACTACAAATACCACCTTCTGCACCACCATTACTCATAGCACCATTACCCCCGGTACCGCTACCACCACCGCCATTTGATGAGGCATACGAATGATCGCCACAAATATTTACTACTGTCACATTACCACTGGCTGTTTGAGCCGTTGTTGTAGTTGCCGTGGACATATTCGTAGGACTTGCGGTACGGCTGCGTGTAAACGTACTGGTATTTGAATGCTGTGCTACTGAGGCTTCTTGCAAAGCTTTCTGTTTAGCTCGTCTGGTTTTTTGTCGTGTATGTTCAATTTGAAAATCTTCAACACGCAAATTCAAACGTTGCATATGATTAATAATAAAATCTTCATCCAAAACATTGTCGGGAGGATTTCGTAATACTTCCAAGGTTTCACAAAGGCCATTACATTGTTTCCGTATTTTGTGACTATTGAGTGATGCTCCAAGTATGACTAAAGCTACCTTGAATATTACACGAATACCCTCGGCTAGAAAACAGTCCCATACACGTAGTAAAGTCTCCCAGGGTAAAGTACGTGTCATGGCACATAAAAACCAATCAGTCATATAAAGTAACGGCTCAACTTTGTGCTTTTGTAAGTGTCGGTAAACGGGCGGGCATGTTTTTTTCAAAAGACCTTCTAAGATGCCAGCATCGTTTTGTAGTACCTCTAAGCCGCTTATAAAATAGTCTTCCAAATAACTAAATAAAAAATATTCAAGTAGAAATGTATGTATGTATATGGGTTTGAAGCATTAAGAAATGTTAATAAAAAGATAATATTAGGAATATTCGAATTGGCTTACGGCATGTCGTGTGCTGAAGGAAAATAGGATTAAAGCTTTGATACTTCATATAATATTGTAATTTCTCAGAAGCTTTACATACCGCTGGTACTAAATATTTATAATAACAATTTTCCGTAGTAAGACTTATTAAGCAAAAAAATTTTTTTATCTCAATATAAAATTGGAAAGTTTAAATCTGTCTATTGATAAAGAATTTCATATATAAATATTCTATTTAAATTTCTATACTAATATTATAAAGAGGGAAGATTTTTGTTGTTTTAGAACTACTGAACCGATTAAAAAAATTTTTTTTTAATACAAAGTTATATTATCAGCGATTAACATATGTTACGCCCATTTTTCAGTGATTTAAGGATAACAATTCTATTTTCAAACGGAGGAAGGTTGCAATATACTTTTAAACTTACCATGCTCTACATTTATCATAGAACAATTTAAATGGGAGATTCAAACCGGGTAAAATCAGCTAGTTTCTTTTATATACAAAAAATTTTTAAATTTTACTTACACATCACATACACTGACAAAAACCCAAAATGCATCTTCAGCTGGTAAATGCATTAAGAGAAAAGCTGCAATTGGTGCCTGCGCTTGACAAAATCCCACTTTGGGGTTATATATCGAGTAGGCTTTTAGTACATTAAACAACTCAATTTGACCAACTTTATCTTCGTCTAAAAACATTTCATGAAATGGAAATTGACGATGTTTATCCTTTTTAATTTCTTCAATAACGTGAGGATTTCCAGGTTTTTCTAATAATTCTTTATATAAATTTGGATGTTTCCTTTTTAATAAATATGCACCAGATAAAAAGAACCAAGCACGCGGTCTTATTGATTTTGGTATACCTTTGCGACAGCGATCACGTATCTAAAATTTTAAATTATGTTCAATGTTTTCAGTAAAACATAATAAACACATAAGTACACATCCTTATCCTTACTAATAAATATTATAATATATTAAAAACAACTTAATGGATTTTAATGAAATAATCTAATAATATAATAGACTTATATAATACATCAGAACAACACAGGCTACTTTTAAGCCGGCAACGCCCACTTTTATGCCCACATTTTAATAAAACAACTTACATGGGTCTTTTAATAATAAAAATTTTATTTTTAAACGAATTTCTCTGAAACTTGACGTTACAAGCTAAATTTTCATTAAAATCCATTTAGTAATTTTTGCGTGAGGATATATAAACTTTCGCATTTATAATATTAGTGTATATGTATATACTAAAAGGCTGCAAAAGCATATTTGAAAGCCACACATCACTACAAACATGTGTAATATTTTATAACAAAAAGTGCTTGTAAATCATTTCAAATATGCTTGTGCAGCCCTTTATTATATACATGTTCTTAATAATTTTACCTTTTTGTAATTTTTTGACATATATAAAGACCAATTATCTATCATATACAACCATTTCTTTTCTCTAGCTATTATTTGTGCTTTTGATAAGGGTTCTTTTGGTTTATCGGTACGTTGAAAGCCACCATAAAAACCATTGCGATCCGGACAACTCGAAACTGTAGAACAAAGTGATATTGTATCCACAGATCTTGGTGATGTTGCCATCGTAATCTGCAAAAAATTATAATAATTTAATAAATTTACAAGTCAGCAATATTAAAATAGTTAAACACTAAAATTTTCATATTACAATTTTAAATAAATTCATACCAAAATACGCCCCCTAATTTTCTTACAGTAGTTTTTTGTTAAATTAAATATGTATATAATTGTGTGTGTATTCCATTGGAATGAGTAAAGTTCACTATGTTAATTTAAAATTTGTTTTGTGTACAATTAAGTGGTCTCTTACGGCTACTGGTCAATTTAAAAATACAACAAAACACAACTGAAAGAAAACTACAAGAGAAGAAATTTTTGCGCACTATTATTATTTAATTTTGTAATTAAAATTTTTGAGTTTTAATTTTTCAAAACATTTTATTACCTAAATATTGCTCATTTACTTCAATAATGCCATAACTTAAAAAAAAATTATTATTAAATATTTTTTTAAGCTTTACATGATTGTTCTCTAAAATCGTGCTTTTTTAATTACTATGACACGATTGAAATAAATGAGCGATATAATATATATTTGCATATTTATTCGATTGTAGTACTTCGACCCTGGGGATAAGTCGATAATTCTAATTTTTTTTAAATATTGGGCTGAATATAACTCTTAATGCACAGTTAGTTATTTATTTTTTTCTTTTTGGTTGAAATTAAAGCTTTATTTTTTATAACGAAAATAATAATATTTGGTATTTGTATATTAATTTGTGTTTTATTAAAATATATATATAAATGATTTTTTTGCATTGTTTGTAATTCAACAATACTTGCAAAGAAAGATGAATAATTTAAATATCAAAGGAATAATATTAACTGCAAAACTACGCTCTTTATTTTATTCAGGCTTACGAGTACTACTTAAAAGACAATTTCTAAAAAAAGGAACCTAACTTAGGTTAGCAATTTTCGATAGTTAAAGTTAGAATTTTGTGGGGCAAATAATCGGTTATTGGCTAAAACCTTGGAACCAAATTGGGGTGGATAGTTAAGGACACACCATCTGATATTTAATTATCGAATTTAATGTCCAACTAAAAGTTTGATATTTGACTTAGAAAATATTAACTTTAACTATCAGTAACTTGTAATAATTTCCCCAAAATAATTAAAAATACAGTTCAAGGTAGGATTAAAATGAGTTGAATCATAAATACATACCTATGTATGTACATATATAATCGTGAACAAATTATTAATTTAATCATGTGGAATTAATTGCAATAATAAATGAATTTATAAATACAATTCAATATTAAAAACACATTAAATAAAACATATAGGGTTGAATGGAAGTGAAAAGGTGGGAATTTCGGACTGTCTTTTTTCCCGTCATAAAATGATGAAATTTTTAATTAACGTGAATGGATCCATGTTCCAATATTGGCAATTGATAGTAATCGCAGAGAGAGGTAAATATAGCAAACAAATAGTTAGATAGGTATATTAAAGAACTTCTAGTAACAGATACGTATTTAACAAGGATTATAGTAATACAAGAGTACAGCATTCGCATGATGACGTAGTTTGTCCCCAGTTTGAAAGAAAAATAATAAATTTATCCACTGTTAATTATTTAGCGTAATCTCGTATATCTATAATTTTTGAGTATTTAATAGGTATAAAAAAATGTATATAGTTTCTAATTTAGTGATAATTTTCAATCAAAAAATTAAAAAGGTACATATTTTCAAGTGTTTTAAAAATTAAAAAAATGTTAGGTATGTTCTTGAATACAATAACAGTAACTACTGCGCAAAGTTTATCGGAAATATTTATTGTATAATGGTCAACATTAAATTAGGTATAGGTAAAATAAATTAATATAAAATTTACTTTTGATGAATATATTTATTTTTGTAAAAGTAGAAATATTTAAAATTAAACTAGCAAAAATTTAGTATTTCTTTGTGGGGGAGCAACTTATGTATTATAAAACTAGGTATACCTATGCAATAGTTGCTATTTGTTGTTAATTTTGTTTTGCTTTCATACTCTTAAGGTCTTGATGGTTTAATTTTTCAACCCACACGCGTAGCTATAAAATTAATATAAATTAATAAAAGGTATTCTACATTATCTACCCATCACTTTATCACCTTCATCATAATCTTACCTCTTATTATCTACAAACAGAGTATGTATAGAAAATTTAATTTCAGTTTAACTTTTAATTTAAATAATTTCTGCAATTACTTCAATTGTTTTTAAATGTAACTAAACAGTTATGACCAATCTCTCCATTAGCTGAAATATTGGTTTTGTTATTTTTTATTTAGCAAAAAAATAATTCGATTTTTATTGCACTTAATGTGTTTACTTTTATTCTCTTTAAAATTATTAAAAGTAGTAAGTGAATTTATATTCTATTTTAATTCTCATTTAATAAACACTACTGCTTTTTCACTCACACCCAATTAATTTCTTTCTATGATTTTTTGGGTTTGGATACTTTCTTGATGAACTTTTCAGGCCTTGTTTTTTATTTTTATTTTTTTTTTCGATATCTTACGTTGTTTTCATTTGTTACAAAATGGACACTATATTTTATTATTAGTCCACCAAATCTTTAAATTTAATTAACATTTTTTACTAATAAATAACAAATGTTTTGCAGAATGATAAAACGACGCAATTCCAAAAAAATTTAATAATTTTGACACTTGCTTTGTGATTATATATATGTGCCACCATACTAAAGGTAGAATAGAGGCTGCCACAATTTCTACCACAGAATATAAGTAGATATGCCACTTTCCGGGAATTTAAATTGATGTTCATTTTATATATATATATATATTATATTTTTTTAACAATAGTAAAAAGAGTGATATTTTAAGTAATTTAGAGATCTCTAACAACAATGTTGATCAGACATGAAATTTACCACTTTTGAAATATATCTGGCAATATTGAACAATGTAGATAATTATTTTTCAATTTATTAGCGATAATTCCACAATTGAAGCAGCCCGGTGGGAATTCTTGCATTCGTTTTTAGTTTATTTGATTAATTTAAGAGCAACTTAAAAAAAAAATTTTATATATAAGGATGTATAACGTAATAAGGAAGGCTTTAAAGTTAGGTAATATATATAATAAAGTATAATATATATGATAGAGAATAATATAAATATTTATATGATGTTGTGTCTGTGCACTAACAACAAGGTTCATCGATCAACTCAATGCAACAGGTTCAACGTAATATAGCTTGTTTGTCTGCCTTGCCGGAAACACATCGAATATTACAAAAAACTTGTCGTGAGTTTGCAAATGCTGAATTAGTACCAAATGCTGCTAAATGTGATCGCGAGCACCTATATCCTGGTCGGCAAATTAATGAAATGGGCAAATTAGGTCTTATGGCTGTGGCAGTACCGGAAGAATTAGGAGGGACTGGTCTGGATTATTTAGCTTATTCAATTGCCATGGAAGAGATATCTAGGGGTTGTGCTTCTTCTGGTGTTATTATGTCTGTGAATAATTCCTTATATTTGGGTCCCATTTTAAGTTTTGGTAACGAAAGCCAAAAGAAGGAGTTTATACCACGTTTTACTGGTGGCGACATAGTGGGATGTTTTGCTTTATCTGAACCAGGTAACGGTTCAGATGCTGGTGCTGCATCAACAACTGCCGTCGATAAAGGCGATCACTATTTATTGAATGGCACTAAGGCATGGATAACAAATGGTTATGAAGCTAAGGCAGCTATAGTTTTTGCTACCACCGACAAATCCTTGAAACATAAAGGTATTTCTGCTTTTATTGTACCCAAAGAAACTAAAGGATTTTCTTTGGGCAAGAAAGAAGATAAATTGGGTATTCGTGGGTCATCGACTTGTCAGTTGATTTTTGAGGACTGTGTAATACCAAAGGAAAACATTTTAGGAAAACCTGGATATGGCTTCAAAATTGCAATGAAAGCTTTAGATGCGGGTCGCATTGGTATTGCGAGTCAAGCACTAGGCATTGCTCAAGCTTCGTTAGAGCTAGCTGTGGATTATGCCCAAAAGCGTATAGCTTTCGGCAAACCAATTTCTAAACTACAAGCTATTCAAGAGAAAATAGCCGATATGGCAGTTAAAGTAGAATCAGCACGTTTATTGACATGGCGATCTGCTTGGCTGAAGGACAATAACAAGCCATACACTAAGGAAGCTGCTATGGCTAAATTAGCAGCCTCAGAAGCCGCCACATGGTGTAGCCATCAATGTATACAGGTGTTGGGTGGTATGGGTTACGTGAGTGATATGCCCGCCGAACGTTACTACAGAGATGCACGTATTACAGAAATTTATGAAGGTACTTCGGAAATTCAGCGTTTAGTAACAGCAGGATCTATTCTAAAAGAATTGAGTGGATAAAATGAAGATTTCAATATATTTTATGAAACCAAATATTTTAAATTATGTGCATTTACATCCATAAACATTTGATATCAAAATTAAGAATAAAATGCTTATATTTACCAATACATGTTACATAGAACAGTTTTTATTAAAAAAGATCAACTGGCGTACCAAATTTTATACGTATGCCGAATATTTTTCCAATCAAAATAGCTTTCTTGGCATTTGGGATTAACATATGTGATAAATTAGTATTGTGATCCTGTAATTTTAATTGAGTTCAATTATTTTCGAAATATAATGCCAATAAACAAATTTGTTATTAAGATTTTGGTTCATTCCATCATGTTTCTATGCAAAATAAATACAACACTGCTGATGTTTTCCTTCTCTTTATTGTTTCTTCTTTTAGTAGCACTGCCATACTCACTGAATGTATCATTGAATTTTCGTGCATCAAATAAATATAAAAAATTAATTATTGTATCGTATAAAAAGTATTTAATAACTTAATATTATTTAAATATCTCATAATTCAACGAAAATATGTTAAACATGCAAATAAGTAAATGTTTTAATAAAATTCATACAAGTTTCACCGGAAATTTAGCAAAATTCAACAAAAAGAAACATTAAAAATGAGTTAAAAGATTTTTGTTATAGAAAAAAAAAGAAGGACAACAAAAGAAAATAGGAAAAAAAAGTAACAAATATATAAGTGTATTAGCGAATGATAGAAGAGAAAACATATTAAAATAAGTGTTGAAATAACAACATTGTAGTAAAACACAAAAAAGTTTATTTTGTTATATACCTAGTTTAACAGTGTTTAAATGTTTATTTTTACTAATAGAGCGGCAAATGAACAAAGAAAAAAGAGTAACAACTGAAAATTAACTTATTAAAAAGGTACCTATAATGTAGTTTCTATTTTATTATTATAATGTGCCATATATAAAAAAACTAATGCAATGTGTTGCAAGATGGGGTTTAATAAACTTGTATGTATTTTTCTTTGAATTTTCTTCTGCACAAGTAGTATGGTTATTTCTATGAACCATTGGAGGATTACGTTAATTTTCATAGCTAACCAACAGTCCAGCAAATAATTTTTTTTCTTGACTGCTTTAGTTATTGTTTTATCATTTTGTGGATCATTTTTTCATATTTGGATATATTTTATTAAACTTGAATTTCCACAATTATATCATTTTATTACGTGCAATTATTGCTCTTTTTTAATATCTTAGTGATTTTGCAATCATCCATTTGTTGTTTTTGTTGTCAAGTGTATAACTATGTTTGTGTAAGTAAAAAAGTTGAGTAAATTAAATAATTTTTAAAATTAATGAATACTAGTAACTTAATAATAAAAATTTTGTACGATTGCTTAGGAAAGTTACAAATTTCGCAAATTTTAATAAAAATTCTAATTGGTTTTGTTTGATTAACCCTTGACCTACCCTATCTTTTGTTGTCAGCGAGAGCACTAAAAAATAAATAAACATGTATGTAGATACGTATATACATGCATGTGTATATTCTGTTAACCTTTAAAAGTATTAAGTCCAGCAAAATTGGAATTCATGCACATAAAAACGTTGGTAAATAGGTATTAATTTTGGCTTACCATAGTAAAATGTAACTACATACCTATTTGTATATTTTACGTTAACACTTTTGTGCGTTTTAAGTGACAGCAAAAAAATTGGCAAAATGGAGCTTAAAAAATTTTATGAATACTTAAAATTTTCTGATTGTGTTGTTGTTGTTGAATTCAAAAGAAAGTTTTTGAAACTAAATTTAAAAAAAATAATGAAAACTGTGTTGTTTTTAAAATATGCATAATTTTTAATTTCTATTTTGAATAAAAACCATTGGCGTGGCAAATTGTTTTCTACAAATAATGGTATAGATTGTAAATAATCAATTTTTGGATAACACTATAAAGCAAAATTTTAAACTTTTATGCTTGTTGTTGGAGGGAACATCGCCTCTCTTATACAATACTTATTACGGCCTGTGTAACTAATATGAATAAAAACAACTTATTCTGTAATAAGTAATTTGAATTGTTACCAAAAAAGGTACCTATTAATCCAACAAAAATTGTGAAAAGTATTGATGTTTTTTTTGCTAGTTATGTCGGTCTGCATTTTTTAGTAACGATATATGTGAATACGAGTATGTGCAGATATTCGCAGACATACCTACTTCTTTCTGAATTAAAATTAAAAAAAGACTTATTTATAGCAACAAAGCTTCACTTAAAAATATGTACTAATTGAAAAAGAAAGTGTTTCTCTTCGCTCATTTAGTACAGCTGTTTCTTTTATTTCTGTTTTGTTGTTTTTATAAGGCAACTTCGAAAGCAAAAAAACAAAAGAAGCAGCTAATGTTGAATGGAATACAATTAAGTTTTTTTCTGTTTGTCTTTTTTACAAACATCTAAATATATAGAGTACATACAAGCAAATAAATACATACTCTATTGAATTAATTATTTTTAAGCTTTCGGAAAAAGTTTTGTGATCACTACCACCTTTATATCTTTGTGTCGGGTTATTTTTATTTTGTAAAAAAAAGTAGGTACCTATCTATTTGTTTTAAAAAGAAATTAATGTACAAATATACTTAGTATAGTTACATAGGTACCTACGCTTTTATGTAAAAACTGAAGGAAATTGAATGAACTGTTAAAGATACAAAGGGGTTTTTAACTTTTACCCCTTTGGCCTAGGTATTATGAATATAATTTCTAAATTTGGTAATTTTTTTCTAAAAACAAAATTTTCCCTGGCATACTACATACATACATAGGTTATTAGGCACCAATATTGTTTTTAGTTACTTTGCTAAATTTTGTATTAATGTTTATTTGAATGCAACTTGAAATTCTACAATAAAATCTATAACCATCTGAAGAATAAATACATATGTGAAGAAGAGCCGTCACCCATCCTTTACCTATGCAAATGATGAGTTTTCACTTTGAATAGTGTAAGAGTGTGTCTTTTCATATTTGCATTCGTACATTCATATGTGCGTATATATATAAACATATTCATGCATATATTCGTATATGTACATACTATATACCTATAAACCAACCTACTTCCATTTTAACATTAAAGAAAAGTCAAATTATAAAAAACTTTATGTTGTTTTTCCTTCACTTTATAAATGTCTTTTTTTGAATTGTATACACATTAATAAAGCCTGCTTCCCACGTCACCAGTTTCCCACAATTTTTTTACCACACCACCATTTAGCAATTGTATCAAACCTAAATAAAAGGAATATATACATAAGTATGTAAATATACCTATGTATACTTAGTTGATTTTTCACCAGATCTTTGAATGGATTAAATTGTGAATGTTGTTCAAAATTTATGTATAACTGCATTTTGATATAAACTTTCTATTGTATAAATTTTTTAGTAATTCAATTTTGATACCTTTCCAAATACAAGTAAAATAGAAATAAAGCGAGATGTAAGAACGGAAATTTCCTTTTTCTGATTTTTGGCGTTAATTTGAATTTCTTTATCTGAAATTAAGTAATTATTTCCATATTTTGTTTTGTTTTAAAGAATATTTGCAAAAATTTTAAATTAAATTTAATGTTATTTTGCAGTCTTACTGATTATCTTTCTTCGAGTTTTTTTCGATATTTAAGAAATGTTAATATCATCGACACAAAACCATTCATAAAATAATCTTAATAAATATTTTTATTAAAAATGTACGAGTTAAAAACGCACTGCCAAACTTAACTTGTTTTTGACTAATTACGGCCCAATATTTTTTATGACTCAACATATACAAGCTACTTTCTTTTCTAAGTACGTAGGGGTAGCCTTTATTGCTCATAAAAATAATTTATTCTTTGCCAGTTCTGTTAAATATGCGACATTAAAATATAGTAAATGCAATGCATGCTCCCATCAAACTGTTGACATTTCTATGCTATGAGTAGGTATACTTTTAACTAAAAACAACAATAATGAAAAAAGCAACAAGAGAAGCATATAGAAGGAAACAAAATCAAAACAAACCAATATATTACGATTATCTACAAACTAAAAACTTTGCAAAACTAAAGTTTTATTTAAATGTGTTACAATGAATAGGTATGTGTGTATGTCATATATATAAAATTTTCTTTTTATTTCATTATTAAGAAATTTGTAAAGTATCTATGTAAGGGGTATATTAAGGGGCTGTACACAAATTACGAGAGAGGAAGGGGAAGAGTAAACAAAATACTATTATGATGTGTAGGAAAGTAAGAATGTCTTTTCAATTGAATTCATTTTTCATTCAACTGAAGACAAATCGGTTCTCTCATTTACAACATACTACACAACAAGGATGAGCACGATCGATCATCCTTGGCGACCCATATCCTTTTTGAGAAGCAGTTGGTGTTAGTAACACCTTATTTCTCTCCTAACCCTTCTCTGTTTCCCTCCCTTTCTTTCTCTTTCAGTTTCTTTTCGTTCTCTGACTGTCAGGTCTTGTTAATTATTTTTTATCTTTTGTACAGGTATTAAAATAAACAAGATATGTATATTAAAGTCCTTCCTTGCCAACTATTAAACTACTCGGTGAAAAAGTGGAAACCACAAAATCTCCAGGCCGTTGAACATATTCATACATATATATGTACGAAATATCTACAGGTTTATTTTTATTAATTCTTGAGTGTGAATAGTTTTCTAAGTTATTTAGTGTAATTACGCACAAAATTTTTTTTTAATTTAGATCATGGATTTAATTAACTTGTTATCATGCTAGTATAATTACAATATTTAAAAAGTAATACATACATCAAATATTAAGTCGAAACACTCGTCAAGTCAATTACTCTTAAAAGTCACTGTAACTGTTACTAAATTCCTAATTTATGAGCTTAGCAGAAAATATTTTACAGTTCTATTGGAAAAGTGTTAAAATAAAATTTCTTTTTCTATTTTCATTATTTATCTATGTATGTATGTTCATATGTACACAAAATACATAAAACTTGTGGATTAAGTGCTCTTTTTATATATACTTAATAATTATCCGTGAAAATTAAGAAAAACTTATAAAATATTTATAACGTTTTATTTTATAATGTCTATTTGCAGCATGAACGCGTTATAAAATTAGGAACCTAAAAGTAAAAAAAAATTTCAAATAAAGCAACGAAACCTAAAATGAAAATGTATTTGACATTACTGTTGTAGTTGTTGTAATGTCCTGATATGATATCAGCCCCATATCGATAATGAGCGAGAGTTAGTTCCTGTATATTGGATGTTTATGTAAAATTTTGAAAAGCTCACAAGATAAAGCAGTTCAAGCTAAATGAATAAAAAACAAACGGGACTACTACAGCAAAATATAAGAGTACAGCAGCAATTACGTTTTACTCTTTATGTCATCAACGAGACTTCATTGAATATCAGTAGAACATAAGAAGTTGGAAATTGAACAATCATATTTCTTTTTAATTTGCAACGGCACTTGGTTCGTCTTCACAGTCAACATCTTCATCATTGCCATCCTCGTCAGCCTAAGCAACCAAAGCGAAATAACTGAACAAAATTGAATAATAATTCTGCAAATTTTTAATCTGCTTGCGGAAGCGGAAATTATAAGAAAATTTGATTTGTTTTTTGTTTCTGTTTGCAATAATAAGCTTTTAAATCTTAAAACAACGTCTTTATAAAAAAAGCAATAGCAACTTAATACTCTATTTAGTAAGCAATTTGGTTGAAGAAGGGTAAAAAAGGTGCTGCCTTTTTTAAGGCTGCATTAAACAATGTCACACAGTTCGTTAAATGGTGGAGCAGGAGCAGCAGCCGCTGGTTTACTTATTGACAGTAGTAGCAGCTCATCAACAAATACTTTTCAGGCTACCAGTATTATGGATTCATCGAGAGTCTCGACATGCCTTATATCAATGCTTTTGATTGTCTACGGTAGTTTTCGTAGTTTAAATATCGAACAAGAAGTTCGAGAGCGCGAACAAAAGAAACGCAATGAAGCAAATACTAGCCTGTTAACCGGCGAACCTGTACAACAGGATACAAGTATGTGTTAGTAATCGTAACATTTTAGGATATTTTTGTACAGTTAAAGCCTTTCAAACAGTATTTAAAATCCTCCTCTCTGTCTTATATTCATTTTCTTTCAGACAAATTTGCTACATTGGATACAATGCATGCTTTGTGTTTACCTTTGGGAGCTTCTATATCGTTGTTAATTATGTTTTTCTTTTTCGATTCAATGCAATTGTTATTTGCTGTCTGTACTGCAAGTACGTTTGATCAATTTAATTAATTTCTGTTTTTTTTTAATTGGATTGCCTTTAATTGCATTCTTTCTTTTTTGTTTCATTTGCATATTTAGTAATTGCCACAGTAGCTTTGGCCTTTTTACTCTTGCCCATGTGTCAGTATATAATACGCCCCTGCACTGACGGCAACCGTATATCGTTTGGCATTTGTGGTCGTTTTACTGCCGCTGAACTTTTCAGTTTTACTCTGTCTGTGTCAATTGTTTGCATATGGGTGCTAACCGGTCATTGGCTTTTAATGGATGGTGAGTATTAATTAATTATTATTTTTGCCTATTACAAAAATTAAGCATACATATTAATGTAGAAGCAAAACTTGTTATTAAAGGCAAATTTATAAACAGATGGGCCTTTAAAATGGATTCATTCATTCGTCCGCACAAATTTTATTTTCATTTGAAAAAAATTTTTTTTTTGAAAATCGAGCAGGCATATGAACTACATATCGTGATATGATTCCACAAAAGCACCAAAATTCTCTTTTTTATTAATTATGATCGTATCAGTTTATATGTTTTTGCTATTTTTACCCAGTCTCACGTGGCCAGTACAAATTGGCAACCTTCTAATTAACCCCCATAAAAGTAAGCGTGTTCTATCCTAGAATATATGGTGTCTATTCTTGATTTTATATAACAAATTTAAAAATAACTCTTTGAAAAATATAGATTTTTAATTCGTAAATAATTGAATAATGAACATTGACGTGGACGTAGCGTAATTTTTAAAATCGATTCGGTAGTTTTAGAGTTTATCTATTATATTAAAAAAACAAATTTTTCCTTTTTATAATATTAGTATAGATATATATGCATGTATATGAATAAATCATATTTGATTTGCAAGGTAACAGCTAATATAATTTTTTCTATTTCTGAAATAATCCATTAATTGCCGAACAAAATATAAAATTAAACCGATTCACCATATTCAAATATTATTATTATATACATAAAATTCTCTCAACTTATATATAATGTACATATTTTTTAAATGTACCTGTATTTTTTCTTATATTTCATTTACAGCCATGGGTATGGGCCTGTGTGTTGCATTTATTGCCTTTGTACGCTTGCCAAGTCTTAAAGTCTCAACGCTTTTGTTAACCGGTCTCTTGATTTATGATGTTTTCTGGGTCTTTTTCTCCTCATACATATTCAGCACAAATGTTATGGTTAAAGTGGCGACACGACCAGCTGAAAATCCAGTTGGTATTGTGGCGCGTAAACTAAATTTGGGTAATATTGTTAAAGAACCACCGAAACTAAATTTGCCTGGAAAACTGGTTTTTCCAAGCATACACAATACGGGACATTTTTCAATGTTAGGTCTCGGTGATATTGTAATGCCAGGTCTGTTATTATGTTTTGTATTGCGCTATGATGCATATAAAAAATCACAAGGCATTACAAATGATCCAACATTATCTCCGCCAAAGGGTGTCGGCTCGAGGTTGACATATTTTCATTGTTCCTTATTGGGGTGAGACAATAATTTAGTAAATTGTATAAATGTTGCACTAAAAATGTAAATTTCTCTTCTCTTTAGTTATTTCCTTGGTTTACTTACAGCTACTGTAAGCTCGGAAGTTTTTAAAGCTGCCCAGCCGGCCTTGCTTTATTTGGTACCATTCACATTATTGCCTTTGTTGACAATGGCTTATTTAAAGGTGAGTACTATATCGAGTTCGAATTTTTTATTAGCTTTGTAAAGTAGTTGTATTACTTAATAAAAGACTGGGAAATTGTATTTTATTTTTTCAATGTGGTTTTTGTTGAAAATGCTTATGTACTTTAAAGTAATTACACTGTACAGCACAAAAAAGAAAATAACAAGATTATTGTATCGGCATTTTGAGAGTTTACATCTGGAACTATCTCCAAATGGGACTTAAAGTGAATTGGCGTAGGTAACTATGTGTGGCGTTAATATTAAAATTTCAACATTGGTGTGTTTAGAGAGGTATAGTAGAATTTTACGAGAAATACTTTTGAGGAACATTTTAACCATCGAACCATCTTCAACTCTTGTGGGTATTTTTTGTCCTTTTTAAACTAAGAGTCAAAAAAGTCCCACTAATGTAAGAGTTGGAGAGTTAAAAAGTTCCACAAAAGTATTCCGCGTAGTGTTTTACATTAGTTTGCTAAACATTGTATGTACCTAAAATGAACGATTCACATGGTTACCTAAGCAGATTCACAATAAAAATTTTGAAAAAAGAGGAAACTTTAAGCTCCATATGTAAACTTTCAAAACGCCTATACACGTCTAAGTTTCTTTGGCCCCTTCTACCATAATCAGTTGTCAGAATCTTGTTGTTTAAAGAAAAAAGTTCGATTTTTCTGTACAGTGTTATTGGTCTACCATAAATAGATATCTACTATGTAATATGTCTATCAATCACTTATATTCATTTTATTATAATTTTTGTAATCATTAGGGTGACTTACGTCGTATGTGGAGTGAACCTTTCATTTCCCAACAACCTTCAAAACAACTGGAAGTCTGAGTGTTTTCTCCAAATTATTTTTATTTCGACTATTATCTCTTAATGTAAATTATAAGTTTTTGTTTTTAGTAGTATTTTTATACAAATTTTTCTAATAATATTTTGCCTCGAATAAGTTAAATTAAGTTTAAAAATCTCTTTTTTTATATAATTACCTACGTAAAAGCTTAATTTAAACTTTAATTGAAATGAAATTACCGTTTTTGGCTGAAAAAAAGGAAAATAGAGGGGGGGGGGGGGGGGGCTCACTGTTAATATTAATTTTAGCATAATTTTAGTATTCACATTACATAGTTGTGCTTCTCAGCTAAAATTAAAAATAAAATCTTTTTCAAGCTTGTTCTAGAAGTCGTAAGTGTTGATCAAATGATATAAAAATTTTGAAACATAAAGAAAAAAGAGAAAAAAAACTTTTATTTTATTAAATAAATAAATATACAAGAATTTTTCTTGCATACTCGTAATTAGTATGTGGCTTATGAACAACAGCACTGGAAATTAAATTAGCATGAAGCATAACTTTGTATAAAATTAATTTAGAAACTAAATAAAAAACACTGTCAATATAATTAATTTACACAATTAGTTTAAAAAGCATAGATTATCAATTATATTTTTAAGAAGTATTTTTTAAAAGGGTCGTCATATTTTAGAAAAAGTACTAGGTATTTATTTTATAAGAAAGATTGCCTCTCATTTGAAGGAACTTATTATTAAAATCACCCAAAAAATTACTTGGAATCAAAAGTTTAATTAGATTAATTTATGTCATGGAATTTCCCTCTATATAAAATTAATTTTTATGAGAAATATTCTCACAGCCTTTATTGACTTTAGACAGAATTTTCTATTTCAATTCGAATATAACTCTACCAAATGACGTTTTTTATATGTTAGTTTGAAGACTTTCTCATTAAACAAGTCAGTTTCACAAGTATTTTTTTTCATATTTTGCACAAACTATGTAAGAAAATTTTAATTCGGTAGAGCCGAGTCACTGTAGTAGTCAAATATCCTAAAATTCAGACAAAAAAGGGGTAAATATATACTCCTTTTTACTAATATTTCTAAATATGTGCCTCTATGTAAATTTATGCAGCATATAAGCATTTTATTATTAATAAAAATCAATTAAAATTTTTTTCAATATAGAAAAAAGTACTAAAAGCTAAAAATACGATTGGTACTTTATATTTAAACAATTTTAGCGGTATTTTTTATGTTATGTGCAAGCCTAGCACTTATCAGAGTAGAATCAAACGGTACTGAACGAAATAAAAAATCGTAAAAGTAACATTATGGTACTTTTTATTGATTTTAATGTTACTTTTTGATTTTTTAATATTAACTACCTTAGAAACTGAGAAATCATTAAGAAGAAAAATGGTACTTTTTATTAATTTTAATAACACTTTTTGATTTTTTAATAGTAACGGACATAGAGATGTAAGACTGAAGGCTTCAAAAAAATAAGAAACTGAAAGGAATAACATTTTATCTCATTAACGAAGTAGCGAATTCAATGCTAGTATGTTACAAAGCTAACATAATTCTGAAATAAATATTTAATTTCATATAAAGAATTTCAATTTAATGCAAGATGAAAATACATACATATATAACAACGACTGCCTGCTTTCGTATGTGCGCACACACTTAGAATTTTTTTTTGTAACGTTTAAAAATTTCTATACAAAACAAAACTTAATAAAAACCAAAATTTCGGTTGTATTTTGAATTTTTACACAGAAATTGTGACTGTCATTTTCTGATAAAACCCACTTAAAAAAATGGTTAAAAAATAGTGTCAGATTTTTTCACTAGTAGCTCCGCCATTTAGTTACAGATGTGTGCGTTGTCTAGAGACTTCAGAAAGTTGATGTCAACGACTATACAGACAAACAGGCAGACGGATAACGCAAAATCGACTCCGGTATTTACAAGAATCCACAATATATGCATATACTTTATAGGGTGGTACATACAAAGGAAATCACAAATAAATATGCCCCTCTTACTTACAGTGAAGGGTATAACAATTCCAAAAAAATTTATTTCGAAGTACCAGCTGTTGATCATCTACAAACACAAGAATTGCTCAAGAGATTAGCGCAACTGACTTGCCTAATGTGAGAGCCCTTTTTTAAATATTTCTTGAGTTACTTTCAAAAAAATTTTTAGACTTTCTCAGTAATAAGAACAAGTTTCAAGCTCTAAAATACGCATTTTATTTAATTTAAAAGCAATAAAAACAAATTTGTGAATACAAGGCATCGTTTTTCTAAATTAATTTGAAGCAAATCTTTTTTTATGACCCAAACAAAAAAAAAAAAAAATAAGTACATATGAACAAGTTCTATCATGTTTCCAACATATTAAAAAAAAAAAATCTACAGATCAAAACTAAAACTGAAAAACAAATTTAGCAATTACATACATATAAATATCTATATAAATAAAATATGAAAAAGTAAAAAATGTATTGTGGAAAAGATTTAAATTGAAAAAAATAAAAACAACACAAAAAGTAAACTACAACTGATTAAAACCCTTCTCTTTTAGTTGACCATAAATAAAGGAACAATTTATAATTAACACTAATGTAGCAGGAATTAAAAAAATTCAAACTTTATACTCGTATTTGCAAGGTTGCTATATTTTAGCAATCATACATTTAGACACGTTATAACAACTTTCGATAGTTAAAGTTAGAATTTTGTGGGACAAATAACTGGTTTTTTGCTATAAGCTTGGAATCAAATTTATGTTGATATTTAACTTACCGATATTTTTAAATTAATGTCCAACCAATATCATAAGTTTAACTATCAGTAACTTGTAATAATGACAATTAATATAATAATGTATAGTTAAAGTTCATATGCGTACATAAAATCATTATACATCTTAAATATTGGATTATTTTTTATTGTGATTAATTATAAAAATGATGTTGATTTTATTTTGAAATATTTTTCAAATCGAGATTAAGAATTTTCGATTTAACAAATAATTTTACAAAAATTCTTTTTCCTATCAGTTCTTAAAAATTAATTTCAACAAATTAATGTTTCCAATGTTGGCAAAATATCGGATGTTTTTCTTCTAAATGAAAACCGTTTGGTTTTTCTTGTCGAAGAAGAGTTTTCGCAATGTTATATTTATGTCTGGACGTTGTTGAGTAAAATGTGTAATTTTCGATGTGATTTGAAAATTTAAATTTCACTCTAATTTTATATCAAGAGAAACAAATATCGTTTGAATTATTTTTGAAAAAACGTTTTTATATGTAAAATAACAAGTTTTTAAAAGAAAACCAAATTCTTTTATTAGGAAAATAACAACATTAATATTAACTTATTATAAAAAAATGTTGTTTTATAAAGCATATGAATCAGTTATTAATTTAAAACCCTTTTTTTAATGTGACAATATTTAGTCATCAATAACACTGGTAACGTTTTTATTATTTACCGTGATGTAGACAGAAAAGATTTCTTACAAAAATTATTGATTAAAATTTATTTAGTATACTTGGTATTATACCAGCTTACTAAAATTGTAAATCAAAAATATATCTTTTTCGAATTTAACAGTTATACAGTTATTACATATAAAAAAAATTTAGCAAATTTCAATAGAATTTTCAAAAAGAAAATTTGGATGAGTAGTGTTGAGGGATAACCTCCAAAAACAAAATTTATTTTTCTAATTAGTTGAAGGGTTTTCATATTATTTCAAATAGGTACGTATGTATATGCATCTTTCTTGTATTAATAATTTAAATTATTTAAATGGCCAAATTCTTGAAGCGGTTTTACTAAAGATTATAGAAGTACGCTTGATAGGCTGAACTAGAACTTCAAACAAAAATAACTCTGATATGAATGTGATGTTGCTAAATTAAATTATTCGTTATATTCCAAGGCTTGTTTTCTTAATAATATTTTATTCCACTTAATTTATAAAAAAATACTCACTCGAAATACTATAGTTCTCTTTCAAACTAAAAAAAATTTTTAGCTGGTATATTTTAGAAAACAATTGGTTTTTAAAGTTTTCTTTAAAAATATTATAATTTCAAATGTTAAACGTTTGATTAAATAAAATTAACATCCGATTAATTCTACTTAATATTTTTTAATCAATATCAATCTACTCTATTTGGGTTTTTATTTTCACATAAAAGACCTCAATCAAATATGAACGTGTTCTATTCTTCATTTTTAATGTACATTTATCAAAAACATAAAAATTAATTTCGTTTTCACTTATTATTTATTTGCCAAAAAAAAAACCATACAGCTTAACAGTAACAAATATAAAATCCATCTTAGAGTATAAAAGAATATTACAATTATTATATACTACTATTTAAAAAGTAAAAGTAATTATTAATAATAAATAAAAAATACTAAAATAAAATTTTAGAATATAAGCACAGTTAAAAAATTTTTAAATAAAAATAAGTTTAATGAATAAAGAGAATTTAGTGTTTTAATTAAGTTAATGTTTTAAATACATTTATTTATTTATTTTTTTTTTTTCAAAAATCTTAACTTCCTTCGGGATAGTAATTGACATAGAAAGGTCTATGGTAAATAATAAGAGAAAATGCAGAATTTTGTTCGAACCAAATGGTAAATAATAATAATCTTAGGTTTGCGGAATAACCATATGGATAACTATAATTCCTCAGTTTTTGTTTTATTCAAATTTTTTTTTTGTTTTCCACAAAGATATAATATTTTCTATATAATCATATACATTTTTTATTAATCGTCTTAAATATTTTACAGCGATTTTCACCATATTTAAAACAGTAAGTATGGCAAACATATTAGAAACGTAGTGTGGCATGTCTAATATTAAAGGGAATACGTGTGGCAGCATTGATTTTTCACGCTTTTGTTTTTTCCTAGAGAAAAAAAGAACGGGTGCTTGAAATGTAAAATTTTTACACAATTTCTTGAACGATATTCTAAAAAATATAATTTAATTTAAAACTTTAAATAAATAAACTTGTTCTTTTGAATAGTTGCAAATAAATGTTTGTGAAATTTAATTAAGGTTACGTGATGTAAAAAAATGGTACGACATAACATCATTCATAATGTGAGAAGAAAACAAAAATTTTCAGTGATGAAAAATGAAGTGAAAAAATTGTGATCTAGACACGGGAGGCGGCTACAAAATGTTGCATTAGAAAATAAAATTATTGATAAAAAATAATTAACATATATATTTGAATGTGTATGAAAATAATTAATAATTAAAATATTAAATTTTTGTATAAGTGATTAAATTGCTTTTTCTTAATATTCCATCATATTTGAAACGAAATCAACAGTAAGTTTTTTATTTGAGGTTGGTTAGGACAAGGTGTACCTACATAAAACATTCATTGGATGTACATAAATACACACGTATATAAAAATGTATGTACAACAAAAATAACATAAAACTGTGAACAACAATCTACAAGCGGACACACCGTCAACAATACATTACTTATGCTTTGTGTAAGAAGAGACAAAATAAAAAAGTCGAAAAAAAAAAAATAAAAAAGTAGATAAATAACAATACAAACAGCAGTAAAAGCAAGTGCAAGGTAATTTACCAAAAAAAATATATATATATACTATGATTTTTTTGTTTACGTATATGCATATAGTGTAAATACATACATCTATACATATGCATGCATGCACATATCTATTTCAAGCTTAGTCTATATTCTTCAACGGCGCAATAAAAATAAAAAATAAAAGATTTTACGCCTAATCTTTTGTTTTATTCAAGAGTTCTTATTCTTTTTTTTTCTATTTTCGTATTTTTTGTATTTGCTCTACTTACAAACATACAAGTGGGTGAAGTTAAATATGCCGAGATAAAAACATAGGTACTTAGTAGAGCAATTCACAAGAATACTTAAAAGCCACACATCACTACAAACATGTGTAATATTTCATACTATAAAGTGCTTGTAAGATATTTCAAGTATGCTTGTACATTGCTCTAGTACTTAGGTACAGCCATATGTATGTATGTAAAAAACATAAAAAGTTACGTTTTCACATTTTAAAACAATAAAGTCTCCGAATACACAATATATATACATACATACATATGTAGAATTATAATAAAGAGCGGCAAAAAGCCACTCGGTCGATGCGGCCATAATAAACTTATTGTGACACTACTCTCAAGTTACAAATCCTGCCAGAGTCTAGTATTCATTAAGAATTCAGAAACTGCTTTGGGTGATTTGTCTGCCATGTTAGATCATTACAGTGACACTATTTGTTCTGCTGTCTCCTCATCTTCGTTACATAACCTGCAGAGGTCATTTTGACTGATCCTCATATTCGCTAAGAGTTTCAAAACTCTGCATTGTCCAGTCAGGGATTCCATGACAATGCGAATTCGTGACCGCGTCAAGCTAACTAATTCCTTTGTCCTCTTCCGAGATCGGAATGTCATGAATGTTTTCGCTACCCTAATACCGTTTGCTTCCAGCCAGAATTGTTGCGATTCTCTTTCCAGCCATTCTCTAAAACTGAGCTTAATAGACCTCCAAGACAGTTCGCAGAATGGTTCTGGAATGAATCTATTACATACAAAGTAATTTTCAGCTAGGCACAGAACACTTCAGAAATTCAGAAGTCAATTTTAAGGCGTTCAAAAAGAATTGAAAATTGAATAGAAATGAAAGTGGGTAAATGTATTCCAATATTCAAAAGGAACAGAAGAATACTGATATGTTGTGTGTGAACTCCCGAACTGATCTATGTTTATTTAAAGTGAAGTAGAATGTAAGCAAGAAGTGGCCTCTTGCTATTTAATTAAACTCTTCATCACAACCACTACTATTTAAACCTTTAAGAAAAATAAATATACTTACATACATATATGATGTACGAGTATACGTAACGCAATAACATTAAATGCTAAACAATAATAATACTCTTTAACTTTGGACTCTAGGTAATCACGTCAATCATTTATTTATACGACTTATATAGTGTCAATAAGAAGCATTTACATACATTTTTTTTATTCAGATATATGTATGTATGCATACGAATAAGATCAATACTATATGACAAAGCTTTGACTAATTTGTAACGTTTGGTAAAAAATTTTACAAATAATTTTCTTATTTCAATCTTGTGTTGAAAATTGATTATGAAAACTAAAAAAAATAAATAATATCACAGATTTTAGACTTATCTTCTTTAGACTAAAAAAATATTAATCAATTAATTTATTGTTCTGTGTGTACAAACATACTTGAAAGAGCTTACAAGTACTTTTTATTATAAAATATTACACATATTTGTGGTTATGTGTGGCTTTCACATGTGTTTGTGCAGTGGTCTACATACATACATACGTAAATTTAGCTTATACTTTTTACGCAATCTTTTTCCATTTTCGACTACAGTTCGAAAGGAAATGCATATTTGAACAATTAATATTTAATTACAATTTTTTTTACATGCCAAACTACATACCATATGTTTCCGATTGTTTCTAACAATACGAGTTTTCGTAGGTAGGTATGTAAAAATAACTACTATACATATTTGTATTTGGACGTAATTTAGTTAAAATAAAATAACAATAAAACAGCGGCTAAAAAAAAACAAATAAATAAATTATGGCAAAAATAATGAAAAATAAATAAATAAGTGTCATCTTTCCTTGTGACTTGAAACACAAATTGTCAGACGACGTCGACAATGAATTTATTATGTTATTGTTTTTTCTTCTTTGTTGTTGTAGTATTTTGCACATCATTCTCGCTAATATTCTCATGTTTACGAATAAATTTACTCTTTTGTGTTCGATTATTTTAAAAACATTTTTAAATATAATGAGTTCAAATGTGAATATGTATGTGTGTATGTACATACTACAGCACTGCACAAGCATACTAGAAAGCCACATAGCCACATATAGGTATGTAACCAACCAATATTTTTTAATAGAAAGTCCTTGTAAGCCCTTTCAAGTATGCTTGTACAGCCCTTTAGTACATACTACATCACAAATATATATACAGAGGTGGTCAAAATAACTGTATGTCGGAAGTTAGTTATAACACAACAATTTTTTTTATTAATAAATCAAAACCACTTTCAATATCATCTTAAATATGAATATATGTATATAAGTAAGTGTTTAATATACTAGGTGGCGCAAAAATAACCTTCCGATGTTTTTTGGCTGTAATTTAAAAAAAAATGAAAAACTTTGATTCTTCTTGTGGATTATTTTAATTTGGTCTTTTAATTTTTTTACATCAAGTCGAGAATATGATATCATGTAAATTGCCGCCGCCACAGTTGATTGTCATTTGAGCCCTTTTTATGGCATATTCCATCACTTTGGCCAAAACTTCCGGCGATAGGTCCTCACATTCTTGACGGATATTGTCTTTAAGAGCTGCAAGAGTCTGAGGCTTGTTGACATAAACCCGCGACTTCAAAAAGCCCTACAAAAAGAAGTCTGCAGCGGTCAAATCTGGCGATCTTGCTGGCCAGTGCAAATCGCCAAAACGGGAGATTAGGCGCCCGGGAAATGCATCCTTCAGCATATCGGTTGTGGCACGTGCAGTGTGTGCCGTTGCACCGTCCCAATTCATCAAGTTGCGCCAAAAAGAACTCGTTGATCATTGCTCTGTAGCGCTCACCATTCACAGTAACCGTTTGGACGTCTTCGAAGAAAAAAGGTCCGATGACTCCTCCAGCAAAAACAGTACACCATACAGTGACTTTGAGCGGGTGTAATGGCTCTTCGTGGGTTACACGCGGGTTTTCAGTGCCCCAGAAGCGTAAATTTTGCTTATTTACGTACCCGCTAAGATGGAAATGGGCCTCATCACTCATGATTATTTTTGATGAAAAATCATCTTCCTCTTGGTGGTGATTAAGGATGGCTTGAGCGTATGTTAGACGGACGCGATTGGCGGTCAGCAGCTAACAGCTGATGCACCGTCTGGACTTTGTACGGAAACATCTTCAAATCTTGTACCAAAATTCGCTGTAAAGAACGTCGACTGATACCCATTTGCGTGGCACGTCGTCTGGTCGATGTCGACGGCGCTTCCATGACATCCTCGGCTACAGCAGCAATATTCTCTGCAGAACGGCTACTCCGGGGTCTGCCACGCCTGGCAGCATCTCGTGTTGTGCCAGTCTCTTCGAGGCGAACGGCTAAACGTCGCAGTGTTTCACCAGTAGGCGTTGGACGGCCAGGAAATCTGCGACGAAATTCACGTTGTGCCAAAGTCACCGACCGATTATTGGTCAAATAAATAGTCACCAATATTCCGCGTTCTGGACCAGTGTAGCGTAAAATTGTTTATTAACGTGTATTTCGCATGTGTTTATTACACAAATGTCAAAACAGAACTGACAATAGGGGCCAATCGCAAAATTTATAGCATTGTCTGATAGGAGGATTACTTTTGCGCCACCTGTTATATGCATATTTAAGTAGCTATACCAATTTCTAATGTTTTATAGATATTAAAAAAACCAATACAGTTTCAGTTTACTTTTAAATTGCAAAATTATTTTAAATGGCCATTCACACGCCATGTGTAAAATAAATATGTGTATATATTATAGTGGCGCTATACTGCAGGTATATGAGAGAGGAAGAAAGTATTTAATAAACGTGTGAGCTATTGCACACAATATTTGAATTTGAACAAAATCATTCTTTGTATAAGTCAAAATTATATTCTTCTATCCCACCGAATCGTTTCCATAAAGTCCAGCAAGCATAAAATTTATATTATTATTTATTTAGGAAAAATTGAGTACTTGAAAAAAATCGAAATTTAAGTTCCTTTCGAAAGCTGTAAGATTAAAGCTTTTGAAATTTTAAAATTTCGTAGAAAAATTTAGGCAGATCTTCACCCATTAGCAACTTAAGATAATTGCATGAATGGTTTTGAATTTACTTACAAAATTGAGCCGAAAATTTATTTGTATGTGAAATTAACCTTGCGAACACCATAGTAAATTTAAGTGAATAAAGTTGAATACGTGGACTCAAATATTTAAAATATTTTAAAATTTTTCATGTACGTACATATGTACCTATTTGTCTAATTCTTAACCCCAACACATACATGTATGTATGTATATTTTGTGACAAAAGTTAAATTCCTTTAGGATAAATGTTAAATACGTGTACGTCCTCTAAGGAGTACGACCTAGAGAGATACAGCTTAAAAATTTTGCAGATCATTCTAATATGCTACAGGTAGGTACAATTTAAATTAAACAAGATTTACATATAGATAGATGTTGAAATAAAGTCAAACAAAACAGGTGTCTGATAATCTTTAGGAATTTCTGATTTGTTGACATTTTGTTAATTTAATTTTAAACAAGTTTGTTTTATTTTAAAAATGCAAAATCACAAAAGTACATACATGCATACCAATATCCATATATACTATATCTATACTCATACACATACTCGTTGTGCTGTATGTTCCAATTAAATGTCTGACTGTCTGGCTGATTTTATTTAAAGTTTTTGGCGACTGCTTATATTATCATAATATCGCATAGCAAATAAAAAGAGTTGTCATAATTATTTTGTCCCAAATTATGTTGAATAATTAAAAAAATACTTACCTACTAAAATAATTACGATATCAAAAGATTGGAGTTGTTCCAGCTTAATAAAGTATTTTTGAAAAACTCTAGAATCTGCTTTTAACTAAGGATTGTTTCGGTTTAGCGTGCGATATGTGTTTGTCTCTTGTATTATTTTTAATTGTGATATTTCCGTTTGTTTTTACAAATTTACGCATGTGCATCCAAAGTTGCCAGTTAAATAGTAATTTTCCTGAGACAAAATAAAAAAGCATCTCTTATGTGGGTTATATTTATAAGCTACAAGACCACCTCATAAAATAACAATATACCTATGCTTCGTTGGAATGTTTCACCAAATATTTTTAACCTAGTTAGCTTTCACGAACTAAAGTTTGTTCAGACTAGTTCAGACATGTAAAAGTGCCTTTAAGTTTACACGCTCTTAGTGGTGAATGAGTTTTGTATACATGAGCACATTTTTTGGTAGAGTTTTTCTTTTGTAGTTTTGATTAAAAATATTTTAACTTAAACATTGCGTAGATCACAATTTTTCTTTCAGTGCATAAGTAGTCTGGCCACTTATTTAAATAAATTTATACGAGTGAGAATAATAAATGAAAAGAAAAGAGAGTAAGCTCAAAAGAAAACTTACAAGTTGTTGTTATTGTATCTACATTAATTTATGAATGAAATTGTAGAAACGTGTTGTCTGTTTTTTTTTCAATTTCTAACTAAGTTTAGCGCAATTAATTGAAATTTATGCATGTATGTATGTGTATGTAAGTATTTATATCACATGAGCATGTTTTTAGAACATTTGTCTGCTGATTTCCACTGCTTTAACACCACATTACCTGCTATTGTTTATCTTTCGTTATAGACTATTTATACATCACAACTGAAACATCATTCCTTGAAAGAAAATTAAAAACGTAACAAAAATTAAGAGGTGCTATTTGGGGATCACAAGCTAAACGAGAATTTTAAACGGCGCCGGAAAAGATCAAATAAGAAAAAAATAAAAAGAAATACATAAACTTGTTGAATTGTGTCAATCTTCTTAAAGAATTTATGTGTAGGAGTAACGGCACACATAACCCACATAAATAGTTGATGATTCCCAAAGAAACTAAATAAGCAGCTAGATTATTAAGAGCCGACAACAAAAAGCAAACAAAACGAGAGACAGATTCTTTTTAGCTATTTTCTCTTTGTTGTAATTTAGTGTTCTAAAGAAGTATTAAGTATTAAAAACAAGTATGGGCGGAAATAGCACGGCTGCTTTCAGCATTGGTGGTTACATCGGTGGTACTGGTGCCAATAGTTTGGGCGGTGGCAGTTCTGCTGGAGCTGTAGGTGGCACAGTTGCTTCTGATTTAATACCAAGTACCAGTATGTTAAATTCATCTTCTTCGGGCATACCCTACTCGTGTGGTACCAGTTGGGAAGAGTTTTCTGATCGCCATGCACGTGTTGCCGCTGCCGATTTTGCCAAAGCTTGTATTAATTATATAAATGGAAGTTTGACGACAGAAGAGGCACGCAACTTATCACATCGCAATTTCGGTCAAAAATTTTTAGAGTCATTCGCTGAACACTATGAAAAAGAATTCTTTCGTAGACGCAGTAATTTAAAGGTAAATGAACTAAAAAATGTATGTAATTGTTTTTTTTTTTTTTTTTGGTCAAAAGTAATTTGTTTTTTAAATACATTTATTAATAAATTTAAAAAATCTTATATTTTAAAGACCCTTTTAATACCATTTAGTATTTTTTTGCAAGGAAAAATTTTGCCATTTGGAACATAAAAATATAATTAATGTTTCTTCCAGGTTGGCAATGGAACACTTGATGAGTACGCGGAAGAGTCACCAAAGATCTTCCCCAAAGCATTCTTTCGGCGTCTTTCATTTAAGGGACTACGTAAAGGAAAGGTTTGTACATCGAAAAATCACGTTGAACTAAAAACCTTGAAATAGAATTTATGGGAACAGTAATGAAAACCGTAATGTCATTAGAACTTTCTGTTTTTGCAGACACTATTTCACAAGAGTTCGGATGATGATGCAACCAATAAGTGTAATAAGAAATTTGCAAAAATTGTTGTAGAATGTCGCAAAGATGGTATAGTCAATAATTTGACACCCGAGAGCTTGGATCAGCCTACGGGCACACAAAAATGGGAAAAATGTCGTCTTGTCTTGGTGAAAGCGGTAGGGGGCTATATGTTGGAATTCTATATGCCACCAAAGGCAGCCAAGGTATAAATATACAAATTTTTATGTGGTTAAAATTGAATGTGTAAAAAGTAATGCTTATTACAATTACGTCAAACGTATTGGCAAATCGAAAAAAGGAACTTTTTACGTTTTTTACATATTTTGCTCGGCATATTTAATTTCATCTTCATCGATTTAATATTTTTATTTTTAAATACATTTTTTATCGAGTTTTTATATCTTACAGCCGCGTTGCGGTGTTTTTTGTTTCCTAATATCGGAGGCGCGTGAAACGACAGCCTTAGAAATGCCAGATCGTGAAAATACTTTTGTCTTAAAAGCTGACAATAACATGGAATATGTAATAGAGGCTCAAGATGCAGATGACATGCATAGTTGGTTGGCCACCATACGTTATTGTATGCGAACACCACCAACTCAACAGCCCACTACGGAAACTGAAGTTATGGCAGCTGCTATGCAAACCTCACCGGTTATAATGAATTCAAATTTAACAGCTGTGCAAAATCCCCAGTACCATCAACAAAATGCAATGGGTTCAAATGGTAATGTAGCACCTAGCAGTTCTCTATCTGAAAATGCTCTGTCCACACTTCAAGCAGGAGTGGCAGAAAATGCTACAGGCGATGCACATTGCACAGTACCGGGACCTGATATACCCCCGCGTCGTGGGGAGCAACGATTGTCATCATCTAGCAATATAGAACCTTGTGATGTTCTTGATCCCGATGCCGACTGGAATGTAATGGATATTACCAACGAAATGCGTTTATATCCATGGTTCCATGGCACACTGCCGCGCTCTGACGCAGCTCGAATGGTTTTGCAAAATGAGGCACAAGGTCATGGTTTCTTTCTAGTACGTCAAAGTGAAACCCGCAAGGGCGAATTTGTACTCACATTTAATTTTAATGGACGTGCCAAACATTTACGCATGACTTTGTCCGATAAAGGTCAATGTCGTGTGCAACATTTATGGTTCCCTTCCATACAAGAAATGTTAGAACACTTTAGACACAATCCTATTCCTCTGGAATCAGGTGGCACGTCAGATGTTACACTAACGGAGTACATACACAATCAATTAGTTCCTTACAACAATCAAACGAATAATACAAATGTCACAACAACGGCAGTGGACAATAATGTAACAACAACTACATCGGTAACTGGAGGAACTGGAGCATCAACAACCAGTGCTAATGGTACATCACAGCAACAGCTTCAGCAGCATCAACAAGATCCATCACCGAGACATGTGAGATAGCCTAAATTTTGGAGTCCATTCAGTGTCAGTGACGATTTTTATTTTCTTTTATTAAATTAAAATTTTTTTTTTTAAATTTGGTGTAGTTCAGATAGGCATTGGTTGATGAAACAAATAATTATTATTAATTAATGTAGTAGATAATGTTATATTAATTAGACAATTTTTTTTAGAGTTGTGAGTTTATAACGAGAGTCGTTATTGTCATGTGGATTTTCTCATTTATTTACATTTCTAATCAATAAATGAAGCGACCTACTGCGTTTCATATAATGGTACGAGGTCTTACATGGCGTTATATGAAATAGTGCCGATAAAGAAATGAAACGAAAGTGGTTCTTTTATCAAACTACTGTCTAGGGTTAATTTCAATGATTGCTTTTATACATTTTTTTAAATAAAATTGGTTTGCAAGAAGGCGGTTAATATTTAGAATGTTCTTTTTAAATGTAATCAATCAGTTAAATTTCTTTTAAGCTTAATTTTTCCTCTTACGACATGTTTAGTTTTAATTTTACTTTTGAAAATCTCAAATATTTATATAATTATGATGTTTTTAATAAATTAATTAGTAATGATTTTTTTTTTTTTTATTTTAGTCACAGGATGTGATCTCGTTAAATTGCAGTGTACGTTTGAAAACCAATGAAATGGATTTGGCATTATTATTGGCAGCTGGCGTTGCAACACGTTATAGCAATCACCAACAACAACAGCATTCGCATCAATCACAACAGCAACCACAACAAATACATTCACAACACTTGCAACAAATCAATACAACGACAATAACATCTACAACAACATCAAATAATACATCAATCAGCAACCAAAATAATAGTAATAATTATACAATCAACAACCAACAACATCTTCAAACACAAAACTTAAATTCATTCGACCATCATCAAACAACATCATCATCGTCAACAGCAATAATAACAACACCAACAACAACAGCCACAATGTTTGAAATGCGTGCTACTCCCATCCCGAATGCTATGGATATGGTTAGGGCCTCATCGCCTATGGCATCCGTTAATGATTCAACACAATATTTAAGAGCTTCAAGTGTGTCACTGCAATCACAGGCAACCACTGTTGGTGCCAGCAGTAGCGGTGCCACTAATCGTCATCAGCAGCAACATTTGCAATTTACAGATTCAACCGGCACCACACAAAATACTACACCCCGAGCGGTTGATAATCAGTACAGTTTTGTTTAGAACTTTCTAAATGAATTTTGCATATTGGAAAATTGAAATAAGTAAATTTGTCTGCGAACGTTAACTTGGTTTTTATACACAAGTCAAGCATTTTATAAAAAAAATGAAAGAAAAACATGCTTTGTAACAAATTTGTAATAAAAATTGTATCTTTTTCATACTGTTTGTTTGCTAAAAAAAAAAAAAAAAAAAAAAAACACAAAAAAAGAAAAAATATTTTCTTGTTATCTTTCTCCAAATTGTAATATTCATATGTGGCAAAAGGAATTGTTTTATAAAAGCAGAAGACATTTTGATTAAATACTGATATTAGTGTATTATTTTTTATTTTATAACCGATAAATTATTTGGAATCAAAAAGTTTGCAAATCATTAATGTTTTTGGGTGCTTAATTCCAATTATGGTCGTTTTAAACAGTATAATTGCATTGTTTGTTTAGCACAACAAGTACCATTTCTTTCCAGAGACTCTAGGCAAGCATAAGAATACTTATGTATATTGTAAACCTAATAGTCTAAATGAGAATTGTGTCAAATAGGAAAGAAAAAAGTTTGAAACGTGCAAACCAGAGAACTTAAATCGTGTCGAATAGCATAAAAAAAATAGTTTCTTATCGTGCCTCGAATATGATTTAATGAAATGTTGTGCATGATTTTTTCTACGTTGAATAAATCACATACACAAAAGATATTTATATTTTTATACTTCTCTTTTACATCAGAATGTCCTTTGGGTATTACTGAAAAGTAACTACAAAATGAGGGTATAATACCATGGAAAATTGTAAATTTTGAACCCAACATAATTGGAATTAAGTTCTAAAGAGATTAATATTTTTATTATTACTTATAATAAAAGTAATAAAAATAATCTAAAATAATAATAATAATGGGGTAATGAAAAATAATAACAACAACAAAAATAAGAGATAAGATAGCCTACCGTGTCCAGCAATAAGCATGGTCTTTAGAAAGACGGAACTACTCTTTAATGAACACGATAATCTGATCAATATCCTCTTTGCTGTTCCTCATTGGCAATTTTCTTTTATTTCGGATTTTTTTTTTCGTTCTATTTCGTTTAATTTTCCATTTTGTAATCTCTTTAGTTGAGACAAAAATTTGTTTCACACTTGTCCTAAAGCGGTCATAACCCAATCTATTATGGTTCTATCATCATCCACAGTTTCAACTTCTATCTACCCCTTGAATTCAGACAGTGTTATCCAGTTTTATTATATTTCATTTGTTTAGAAGCAAATTTAAAGTCAATTTCTGTCACTAAAACTCTTTTGGGTTCTTACAAACAAAGAAACTTGAATAAATTCAAATGTCAGTGATTAACTTGCTTTCACTCAAGACTTGAATATGACTTTATGTTATGATTTTAGAATCATACATTGTTGATAAAACTGTGTTGCATACGAAAATCTTTCAGGCAGAAAACTATGACAATTGCTTTAAAGTAAGATGTAAGATACATATGACATAGTATAAAAATTGTTTAAGAAAAATATGTGTGTACATTTTTTTCGTTTATTCTTTGTTAAATAAATTGTTTATAAACATTATACGATGTTATTATAAAATATTACAACATATTTTGATAGATTAAAATTTTAAAGAGACTTCTTTGTGCCATCGATAAACTAAAAAAAATTATATATAAGCGACTCAAAACTAACCTAATTCTCGTAATATTTTTGGTTCTTGTAATCATTTCTTTTTGTTTTCAAACTTGCTGTACAAATAAAAAAAGATTTAAAAAAATCTTCCATAGTAAAACTGAAACAAAAACCTTTCTAATTGGTAGTTTACGATTTAATTTATTTAATTATTATTGTTAATTACATTTTTCATTCGTTAATAACCGTCCTTTATATTATTTTATGTGAATATTAGAGAGGTTTACGTGTCGGTTTTTTATACATAAATTAAATTAAGAATTAATAGAACTCTGATATATAAAAACCTGTGTTCTTCATTAATATGTGTTCAAATTCTTTTATTTTTTTACATGAAAAGAATAGTTTTGTGTGTATATACAAACATACATAATAAATTAGATATCTTAGTTTGTGCTTTTTGCAAAAAAAAAAAAAGAAATTATTTATATAAAAAAAGTATAACTTGTTTGTAAAACTTAAGGCTTTAAATGAGAAATTAAAAAAAAAATCCTACAAATATTATATTGTATAACAATTCAATAACTATAACCTATAATTAAATAAAAATTTACATTAAAATGTACACTCATTAAAATTGTATATCAAACTACAAGCAAATTAACACTTTGTTTTTTCTAAAGAAAAAGCTTTAAAAATAATGGCCCATTATCATAGAATTCAATTTAAACAGGGCTTGAAGAGTTTTTTTAAAAGCTTACTTTAGTATGACTATGATTATGGGTAATAGTTTTTTAATTTTAATTATACATTTTTGATTGTGATTTATTTAACAATTTCTTTATTTCGGCATTATTACAAGAACACGTTCAAGTAAAATAATTTTTCTATTTATTTTCATTTAATTTAGAAAGAGTTTTTTAGGAACTAACAAAATAAATTGCTCTTAACTTTTTAGAATACTTTGTATTCGAACTTAACCTCGAATATACTAAATAAGGCAATTTATGTAGGAGTAATTTACTATAAATGAGTTTTAATAATATTGTTTAGATTATTATAATATTCTAGAGTTTTATATACGAAACTGTAAAATGTTATAATAATATAAGTTCATAATTTTAATTTAAGGCTTATGCCCTAATTAAATGTAAAAATACAAATAAAAAATATATACAAAAATAAATAGATTCATCCTCATATTAATAAATGTTGTAAAACGTATAATTAAAACTACTCAAATTTAAGTTAAATAAAGTTAAAACGTTATGTTAAACAAAATTGTGTAAAAAAAAGATTATTGACCAACATTTATAGGAAAACAATTAATTACATTTAATGAAATTGTAATACATACCACTCTAATTTACATTTAAAAACTTTTGTCGACATCATTGTCATCCTTGAATTTTCATAATTTTAAGTTGATATTAATATAATCTACGATATTATAAATTAAATTATATACTATACTACTATACTACTAAATTAAATTTATAATAAACAAAATAATAACACTACATCTTACTCCTATAAATTTATACAATTATAAATATTTTTCTTCGTTTAAGAAATATTTAAATATTAATAATAACAGAAAAACTTGCTTGCAGCATAAAGAAATACATTGATTATTTGTAAAAAAAATATAATACAAATAAATTTTCAAAAATGGCGTTAAAACAGTATTGTTTGTGTACTATATCCTTAATCTTGTTTTAGGCATTTTCCAAATAAGAAACAATATATTTATATGTGCGTATATTGATTTTTCGATCCTTGGTTAGGCGAGTGCAGACTAAAAATTTAAAATTGGTCACCTTTAATTTAATGTCATGTTGCCATATCGTTGTTTCATACTTATTGTCCCCCATCTTTGTGACGTACATCAGCTGTGTTAACTTTTTCTAGCACATCTATGTACATATTTCAACTTTTGCAGCCGGCATAAATTTTTGCTTAATATTTATTTAATACATAGAATATAAATTATTAATATGGAGACAGAATTGGAAATAATAGATTCTCTAAATGCCCTTAACTACAAGGGTAAATGTTTGCAAAATGATGAATTGACTCGTGCTATTGAGGGTGGAACACGCAGTATAGAATTTCGTGAGGTAGTAACATGGTTGACACAGGAATTACATATTTTGCGAAAAACCGATGAATCGGTGAGTAAAGATTGTGCAGATCCAAGTGAATTTGCTATGGAGTTGTCGGCCATGTTAAAGGAATTAGGTTGTCCCTACAGTCGCTTTGTGACTGGTCCATTGTCGGAGAGATTTGAATCCAATGAGGATAGACTGCAGTTGTTAGATTTTTTAATTACTGAACTGATGGCCACTAAAATGGTGCTGCGTTTGAAACCTACTGAGCAAACATATGTTATTCCGAAAAGTGAAACAAACACTGCTAAAGCTTTGGAATCATTAACAAAAGACTTGGGTTTAAGCAAACCACCTGATAATATTGCTCCCAAGGCTCTGTTCAATAAACTTAACTTTAAAGTAGAGGAGCAAATGATAGCTGCAAAACCAGGAGTGTTAAGTGAACCTCTTTTTAATACTAAAAAACCCTTGACGGATGATCAATGGCAAAAGTTACAAGAGGTCTGTGATGATCTAGATAAAGAGTATAACCTGAGAAGACAAGTTTTGTTGACTCGTCTTGAAGTGACTGTACAAAGTTTTCAGTGGTCTGATAAAATGAAGACACGAGAAAATGAGATTGTCGACAGATTCCAAAAGAAACTGAAAGAAATGGATAGGCTTAAATATGGAGGTGACGACACAAATATAGTGGCCTTATTAGCGGCTCGTGCTGATTTGGCGATTATAGAAAAAACTAGCTCGGCTAATGTGCGCAAAAATACTGCTTCAAAAATACAAAAACACGTTATCGGTAGCGTTCCAGATCGTGGCGGCAGAGCCCACGAACATCAACCACCGCCACCTGAAATGCCTTCCTGGCAGCAGCAAAGAGCTCCTGGTCTTGCAGGTGGTCGTGGCGGCGGCGGTAATTTTCGAGGTGGCAGAGGAGGAGGTGGTAGCGTTGGAGGTGGTAATTGGCAACAAAATTCTCAACCACAAAGGCAGCCACAACAGCATAATTATCAATCTCAACAGCACTATCAACAAAATCAGCAGCAGCAAAATGATCAAATTTGGATACAGGGTAGCGGCCGTGTTCAAGGTTCGGGCTGGAATCAAGCTGGAAACCACTTTCAACAACCTGGTGGAAGCGGCTTAGGAAATTATCAAGGTGCTGGAAGCAACTATCATCATAATGATCGTGATAATCGAGGCGGAGGTGGCTACAGGGGACACTCAAACTATAATCGTGGTGGGGGCGGAGGTGGTGGCCACAGACGCTGAACTCTCAATATAACTAAGAGTTAATAATTTGCACATTGATAACGACTAGATTACAAAATAACGGTTAGGATGCCAGTAAACAAATTAAAAAAATAAAGTTGAGATACATATGAATATATGTACATGCATTGAAAAATTAACTTTTTGTGTCCATATCCTTAAATTCGGTACTCACCTACATGTAAATATGTACAAATATATACAAGTAATTAGCTTTAAGAACATTAGATAGTTTTGATTTGTTAATGTGAACTTTCATTTATTTAAATTTTTTGTTTTTAATTAAAATCTACACCTCAATGCAATAAGGCACTTTTGATCCATATTTAACTGGTATCAGCGTTTTTATTATAACGCACCGATCGCTGATTCCAAACACCCAATTTAGATTTTTTGTCCACGTTTAATGTTATTGTTAAATTCTTCAAATGTATTTTATCTAAACGATCATTTTTTACATCTCTTTCACCCACATGTTTCATACATTCTGGCAATTTGCGCAATTGGAGCTGTCGTATCAGTACCTTTAAGGTCTGTAAACGAAATTCCATAGGATTTGCAGCTGAATCTGAACCATAGCTTGGTTTCATCAGAATGGATTGGCGCAACATGGTAAATAAATATGTAATATTATCGTGAGCCTGCTGCGTAGAAACTGCGAAAGTCAATTGTAATTCGAGCCAGCGAATTAAGTCTTTAAAAAAATCTGAACTGGCTCCCGCACGTAATGCCCATTTTAATGTATTCAAATTTTCACATGGGCCTTCATAGCCGCATGCTAACAATGATTGATTTAAGTCGAACATTTGTTGTATTTTAAATAATATAAACAAAATGAATTTGAAGTGTTAAAATATTGCAAAACTTCTATTGTTTCGAAAAATAACGGTACTATCAAGAACATGGATCATGTTGTACTTGAAATTTATGTACATAGAGTTGCCAGAACGCTAAATATATAGTATAAAGTCTAGGAGTAAATATATAGGGATTTATTTATTGTGTTATAGGTACAAAATAAAAATGGTAGATTATATAAAATTTATTTTTCTGCGGCTGGAACACTCATAATACTTATAACACCACATGTTATTGCTTCACCTACAGAATTTTCTTCATTTTGATAAGCATGAGGGTCATGTAAAGCATGTAAAGAGGAAGAAAATATATCCGCGTTTAAAGCTGTATTTAAATCAATAGGTTTTTCGTGTATAACTATAGAACGGCCGATAATTCCACTGTAGCCAAAAAGTGTTAAATATATGCTTAGGAATGCAATATTAACTTCTCCACTTTCTTTCACATCAATATTGCCTAACTAAAATCAAAATGATACAAACTAATTGTTAAAATTCTTAATTTACTGGGGTTTGTACTCACAAAATTATTCGGGAACTGACCGCCAGTAGATTTACAACCATCTGTTAAATCTCCATAAGTGTGTATATGTAGCGCATGTTTTCCAGCTGGTATACCAGTAGCATTTAGTGTCACTTTTATATCATTGTTATAAGGTAACTGCTGGAATGTTATCATTCCATCTATGCTTTCGCCAGTTAATTTGGCTCCTGCTTGCCACTGAGGTGACACCTGTACCGTTTGAAAGATAATTTTGCAATTTATTAAATGAAGCCATAAAATATTTCTTGAAATGACAGTGCGGGTTGAGGCCAATTTAAATTTATGGTCGGCTGTTAAATTTTGTTCGTACAGTATCGATACATGTGCACTATAAATTTGTCTGGACTGTTACTTTATTTTCCAAAAAAAAATACTGCTTCGGACAAGCATAAAAATGATATTCCATGAGTCCACATGAAACTTCTGTCAAGTTATATCAAATTAATCAGTAAAAATCAATATAATAAAAATTTAATATGCGTATAAATGTAGGTATAAAATGTATTATTAGTTTTACTTGAAAATAAATACAGTGGCAGCACCAGTTAGAGCGCTGCACAAGCATAGCTGAAATGGCTATGAAGCACCTTTTATTTATAATTGTAGTGATGTGAGATTTTGAAATTGTTTTGCGCAGCATACAAAATGTTTATTATACCAACAGATTGCAAAATTTTAGATAAATTTAAAGTGGCTGATACACACATCAAATTTCAATTCCAAATTTTGCCTTCGTGTGCGAATCAAAATAATTAAACTAGTTTTGATTTTCGTCAAATTCACACACAACGTATACATGTGACTTATATTTATTAAAAAACGCACAAAAATTCATGATTGATGTTGACATTTGATGTGTGCATCAGCCACTTAAAGAAGTTTCCACTAAAATTGAATAAAAATACCGTTAGCAGGGATAGCAAATGCATTGTTTGTTTGTTCTTAATTCAATTAAAAAAAATCGCCATGACTAAAATTCACATACACTAAAAAAAAATTAAAAAAATAATTTTTAGTATTTATTTAATTTTTTTAATAAAAAAATGAAGCAAATAGAAATCACCTTAGCTGCAAGTCTGCAACTATTTCATCACGTACGATGACGAGCTTGTTCTATCTAAATTTTTAAATTATTTCATACAAATAGACACAAGAATTTCAATCGATTTCAAATGTGTCAATTTGTAAAAAAAAAAAATAAAAAAAAAACTTTTGACCGCTAATTACGATAGAGGTTGACACGAAAGGATATCACATATATGGCTCTAAGTTCTATTGGGGCTTAAAGTTTTCTTCTTTTTTGTCCAATGTTAATTGGGACTCAGTTTTGTATTAAATGCAACCACATTCATTTGTATTTATTCTCAATAAGCACGATTTAAACCTTAAACACATTTTTAGTTTTGACTTTTTGTTGGCCCTAAAGTTAGTTTTTAATATTGGTGTGTTTCAAAATATCGGCTGCTGTTTTTGAAAATGGTATAAGTACACTTTTTTTAAAAAAATTAGTTAGCGATCAACTCATTTTTTTGAAGTGGACTTATACTACTTTCAAATATAACAGTTCATATATAGAATTTCCCAAAAATATTTTTGTAGAACATTTTAACCCTTTTTCTCCTTAGCTTGCCTGCCTTTTGTGTGAAAAAAGTCTGTAGCCTTTAACCGTATGCGCTGGGCGATGACGATAAGTCAGTGAGTCAGTAACATTACTCTTTTGGATATGAGCTGTTCTTTTTGAAATTGGTATAAGTCAATTTTTTTAAAAAAAATTATTCAGTGGCAATTTTAGTAAGATGGTGTTTATATCTTACTAAAACGACCGCAAACTATGGACGTATGGCACTTTCAATCCTAAGAGCTCATACATACATATATAGATAGATAGAAAAAGTTTTTTGGGTAAAAAGCAAATTAGACACAAATTTTTATATGAGTGCTTTTAATAGGCATTCTCAGTTTATTTCCAAAATGCATTGTGCCACTGGTGCCGCTCAATTAAGAAAATATTTCATTTTTAATTTGAATTTAGTTTTTAATGGATTTTCAATGACAAACTTTTTTATTGTTCTTTTTGCTACAATTTTTATCTTCAATCTTACCCGTACGGGATAGTATGGCCAACTTGTTATAAAAATGTTCCTAAAATTACTCAAATAATTAAAATGCGGACGTACATAATAGTATGAAGGCTGTGCTTGCAAAAGGTTCGCTGCTCCACCCAATGGTACCGTTAGACGTTCAAAACGCTTTGCTTTGGTACCGGAAACAATTTGCACTGGTTCATCGCCAACAACTGGAACATTTGCATTTGGACGCAAACGATCTAAAATACTTTGTGCCGTCGTAATTGCAATTTGCCCATGTAAATTGCACAAAATTACAATAATTATGAAAACATATTTTAAAATTGTTAATGGTGGGTGAAGAACTTTTAAGTAAGACATGTTTGTAAAATTATATAAATAATGGTTGGAGAGTTTTAAATTAAAATTTTAAGCGTTTTATATGTTTTAGATGACCGTTCGGTTTAGAAGTTAAATTTTAACTGAATTTTATTCAAATAGAATAAAGTGTTTGTAGTGGGTAACTATTGACAGCAATAGTAGAATTCAATATTATAGAGACGTGTATTTCATGCTTATTGCTTGATTTAATTATAGAGGAAATTTGTTTTTATATTTATTTTTTAAATGTATTTTTTAAATTTTCTATCCTCCTCTTTGTCTCTTGAACCCATTGTATTGCAGTGTGTCCCCCTTATGAAGTTCTTTTTCAAAATGTTTTGAATGAAATGGAATGTCTGTCTTTAGTGAATATTTTTTTTTGATGATTTCAGTCAGGTGTTGAGAACAGCATGCGACTATAAAGCAAAATATTTTATTGAATATTCTTATTTAGTCGCATTATATTTGTTAGTTAGAGTAATAATCATGTAGATAATTTCATTTTGTCAAAAATGTTAGTTACATTACTAAATACATATAAAGGGTGTCTCAGTAAGAGTGCACTTTTTCAATTTATGCTGCAGGCATATCGGCAGGTGACATCGTCTGGCTGAAGCCACATATTGTCCAGTTGAGGCCACTAGAACTCCGTTATCATGTTACTTTAACGAATGCGGTTCACTGTCATTTCAATTTCTGACTCATCTTTAAAAAGTAAAGCCTGAATTGCAAATTCGACAATTTTGTGTATTCACGAAGCCATTGATATTTAAATGTGCTTCATCGGAGAAAATGCCTTTTTTCCAAAAATTGGCCTTGACTTTGCTCCATCACAATTATAAGGCGGTGCTTTTTCGTAAAGCGCTCCATTTTTAATAATCAAAATAAATATGTGTATGTCAGTCTTGCTGAGATACCCATTATAAATAAATAATAACAAAATTAATTGCGTGCAATTCTTTCATTGGAGTTAATTGTTAACACTCGTACTTACGACTGTGTAAGTACATATAAAATTTTATCAAAATGGCACAACATGCAATTAATTATATAAGAGGTCTTTGGGCTAGTTAACACTTGGTTTATATTTTTTATTGTTGTTGAATAAAATTGATTTGAAAATTTAAAGTGATCACAATTAAAATTTCAAAGATTTGTGGAAAATTTAATTTTATTAACGAAAAATGTTAACAACTGGAAAATTATTCGTAATTTAGCTTAAAAAATTAAGTTAAACTCATTTAGTTTAAAAGTTAAAAAATATGTAGTTGCAGTCTTTAACTTTTCACTCGATTGTTGTTTTAAAGTCTAGCCAATAACGCCATTACACTGTGCAACAAACACCACTATGAATCCCGTCTGATGTGGTATGGTCAAGTTACTGTAAAAATCATAAGATATTCAAATTATATGAACAAATTTTTTCTTAACAATTTTTCTTTGTAAAATAGATCATAAAAGATTTTTGAAGAGGTTGCTTCACACATGTTTTGATAACTTTGATATGAAAAGTTATCGATAACATTTATTATTTTACAAAAAATGCTATCGATTAATTATTAATTTTGTGATTTATTTATTTTATTAAAAAAATGTTATCGAAATATTTAAATTTTTTAGGTTTGTTATAAATTTATTTTATTAAAGAAAAGTTATCGATTCATTTTTAATTTTGTGATAAATATTTTTTCCCAAAAAGTTATTGACAAATTTTTATACCTTTTAAAAGCTCTTGAAAATTTTATTTATTTCTATTCAAAATTCTTGAAAAAAGCAAAACATTAACCAAGTGGTACTTCACTGTAATTTAGATTGTAATTTCTATATCATGCATGTGCCACCGTATAAAATATATGCTTATAAAGAACGGAGATCATTTAGCAATGTTCGACTGTCTGAAGTTCCAGAGCTATGAGTCAAAAACTGTTACCATCTCTTTTTCTGACAATTTGTCTGAGTTAATTTTTTTTGCCAAAAATCAGTTCACAAATGGCCGAGAATAATACAACCAAAGCTTTAGTTTTTCCTTGGTTTTTGCTTTGGTATTAATGGACATTTTTAAGCTGTACATGTGCGTAATGTATGTGCACAAACTCCTATTACTCGTAACAAACAAAAAAATACATGTGCGTAAAGTGTGTATGTAGACAATTAGTCTAATACAAACATGTCTATGTATGTGTGGACACATATCATTTAAAGGGTAGGTCATCTTGATTTGGAATCTACGGCCCATATACTCACAAATTACTTTGGTCTATTAAAAAAGTATTTTTTTTTTTGAAATTTCCATATACTCCTGTGTGATTTTTGCCTTGTTGGATGTGTATGGAGCTGTTAGCGAACATGTCAGAATGAGTTTGAAAATTTTCAATTACAATGGATTTGTTGGATGTTAAGCGAACATTTGACATTTTTTTTTCATTTTACTGTGCCACTGGACGTGTATATCTCGGTGATGACTAGCAAATAATTTTTATTGAAATCTTAAAAGAACAAACTGCTATTTGGGAAATAAAATAAAGATAAAACTGCAAAAAAATTTTTTTGGTTGCTTCTTTACTTTTTTTCTTGTTGAGTACACAAAAGAGAAATTGCGTTGTTCGCTTCACAATTCTTGTTTACTCGCCGACGTTTTCTTAATTCTGATTTGTTTGATGTGCGGACAATCACATTTGTATGGCTAGCTTTACCGACAGACATTTTTATCTTTTAAAAATTACTATCTCACAACGGATTTTTTTGTGAATGTCGTTAATGTGAATTTCTTTAACTAAAATTCAAGGAAAATTATTTTAATCAACATTTATCATGTCCTTAAAATTTTTTCTTTTTTGGAATATTTGGCTACTACAGTGAAGGGGTTATATAACACGTGGCATAGTCGAATTTAACTTGTTTTTGTATTGTGTATTCATATGTATCAGGCATTTAAACTAATAATTTCTACACAAGCTCAATACAATGTCAAAAACAACTAACAATCAATCAAAATTTATTTATTCTGAATCTTCTAGAGGTGCTTACACTCTTACATGTCTGGAGAGAAAATTGATTGGCACGTGAACACTTACACATTATTAAGCTTCACTTTCTATGGATGTCAAATTAATTAATTTTTATACTGGCACTGACACTGGCATCGATTTTCGATTAATCCAATGAAATGCATGATATTTACTTTTTTTTGTTTGTCAGTTACACGGTTTTTGGTTTAAGCGGAAAACATTTCATTTCATTTTTATTAGAAGAAAAAACAAAAATCACAGCAAAGAAAACAAAAATTATTTCTTCATGTGCTTTTGGAGTTAATTGATATTCTAAACACATTTAGTGGAACATTTTGATGACTGGCATGCGGAATAATTTTTTTTTTGTATTTGTTGCTGGGGCTGGTGTTTGTGCTTGTGGACTGTGGCTGCAAAATAAAAGAGGAATTTTTAACTTTCTTTGCTAGATAATCACCCAAATGATGGTCAGTTTATTAAGACAACTTAAATCGTGCGGTGCTGTTTAATTTAAATTCACTAATAAAATAAACTTTCGAGCTGAGCTTATGTTTGTATAAAATATTAAGCAGCCAGGAAAAGTTGGTGTTAAAAAAGCCAAAATCAAAGTAAAAGTAAAAGTGAAAAATGAATTGGTGGCTGCTGGCATTATTTACACTCGCATTCGCTGTGACTCAAGCTATAGTTTTAAGGGATGAAACCAAAATTCAAACAACAGGAGTTGAGGATGAAGGAACTTTTGAAAGCTCAGAATTTTTAAAACAACTTAAGGATTTAGAGTTAGAAAATGCTGTGAAAAGTGAAGTCAATTATGCTCAACAACAGCAGCTGCCAATTGGTTATGAGAATTTTAATATATCACGCATCTACTGGGGCTTTAGTAATCCTTTTTCCACCGCCAAGCAAAATAAGAAACACAAGACTCCAGTTTATAGTTTAAAGGATGATTTCAATACGGATGAAGTTACTTATGGCAGCTTCGATAGACATCCTTGCAGAAGGGTATGTAAACAGGGAGAAACTCTATCCTGCTATTATCGTTTAGCGGTGCACAATTATCAAACATTGGGTCCAGAGTGCAAGAGATGCATGTATGATCCCAACGTTTGTGAGCAGGAACAATGCATTTATGGAGATGGTGTGGCCACAGGTGTAATGGCTATTAATAAACAACTGCCGGGACCCTCATTGGAGGCATGTGAGGGAGATAGCATTATAGTGGACATTTTAAATTATTTGACTGAGCCCTTCACCATGCACTGGCATGGTATGCGCATGTTGCAAAGCCCCGAGAGTGATGGCGCGGGTTTTATAACCCAATATCCGGTGCAGCCAGCAGAAGTGTATCGCTACTCTTTTCCAGCTGAACGTAGTGGTACTGTTTGGTATCACAGTGATTTTGGGCGACAGCGTTCATTAGGTATAGCCGGTAGTCTTGTCATAAGACAAACCAAGCAAAACAACCGACATGCCCACCTTTATGATTACGATTTAATTGAACACACCCTTATGATTCAGGACTTCATTTACAATTACGATTTCCTTAGACCGCGTAATATTTTAATAAATGCCAAAGGACGCAATCACTTAAATAACTGGGCCGATAATGATGCTCGTAATCGTTATGAACGCTTGCAAGTCACACCCAATAAGCGTTATCGCATGCGTGTTATTAGTAATGGCGTGTTTAATTGTCCAGTGGAATTTTCTATAGAGAATCATAAAATGTTAATGATTGCCACCGATGGCAACGATATACAACCCATTTATGCTGACAAATTTTTCATGGCCTCAGCCGAAAGATTTGATTTTGTTTTGGAGGCGAATCAATATCCAGGCAATTATTGGATAAAAGTTAAGGGCTACAATGATTGTGCCAACTACAGTCTTTATCAGGGTGCCATTTTACACTATCGGGGCTCATCTCGTCGCTCCGCTCCTGTATTGCCCATTTTAGAATCCTCATATGGTCGCCAGAAATCGGATAAACAAATCCAAGTCAATACTTTGTTTGAGTTACAAGAATCTTCGGAGACTAAAAGTGTAGATGTGAATGGCTTGAAGGCCAATGAAATACCTACGGCTGGTTTAACATCTTTAACACCCCTACCTTGGCCGGCTTACACCAAATTCCAAACATTTTATTCCAGTTTGGGGGCAAGACGCCAGGCAAATGGAGAATATCTTTTTCAAATAGATGACATTACTTTTGTCCTGCCCGAGGTCTCTTTGCTACAGGGCCGCAATCTTTACTACGAAGATAATTTCTATTGTAATCGTACCGCTTTTCAACAAGCTGGTCGAAATTGCCAGTACAACAACTGTGAGTGCACAAATGTGATTCGTATACCTGCCTATCGTCCTATTGAATTAGTAGTGGTGAATTATTTGGATACCACACTGCCAGTGCATGTGCATGGGTACACCTATCGTTTAGTGGGTCAAGCAGTTTTGGGCAATGTCAACGATTTGAGAAGGGTAAATTTGACTTTAAAATAGTAATTTTTTTCGGTTACTGGTATTCGCACTCGGGGACCCTTCACGTAATTAAGAAGGGCGGATCAATAACTCCGTCACTTTTTGAATGAAACATTGTTTTTTTTTGCAAAACAAAAAGTTATTTTTCAACATAATCTCCTTTTAACTCAATACACTTAGTCCAACGTTTCTCCAGTTCTTCTATCACTTCCAAAAAATAGGATTTTTCTTTTTTTTCTTAAGTTTTTGATTCTGTTCTACATCGTACATGTGTTCTGGATCCTTATAAATAGCGGAGTTGATTTAGCGATGTCCGTCTCTCTGTCTGTTCGTCGAGTTGCTGAATCAACTTTCTGATGTCCCTAGGCAACGTACAGAAAAGTATAGCATATTAATCTATCAGTTCTTTCTGTTAAATTCTTGCTATTGAAATTCAGAAGGGTCTATTCTTGACAATTTACTGAGTGAGTTTTTGGCTCATTTAGTCTAAACTACATAACGGACAAAAGACGTGGTGAGCAGTTTTATCAGAAATGACAGTTATAATATCTGTGCAAAAATTGAGAGCAATTGGAACACAAATGGCCGAGGAATATCAAAAATACAACCGAAATTTTAGATTCTTTTTAATTTCTGATTTATTTTTCTGCGTATTTTATCTAAATTAAAAAAAGTAGTACACAGTTTTTTTATACATCTGGATTAAAATTCAGCTGAATCCGTCCATAAATCGACGGAAGCCGCTAAAATATCTTGAAGCAACAACTGCGGGTTATATGGAAATTTAAAATTTTTTTTAATAATAATCCAAAGTAAGTTCTGAGTATTTGGGCGGTAGATTACGAATCTAGACGATCTCCCCTTTAAAATGATATATGTCCCATCCCGTAACATTGCCTGTGCAAAAAACGAGAGCAACAAATAGCAGAGAAGTATCAAAAATACAACCAATATTTTCCATAATTTTTGCTTTGCTTTTGCTTTTTTATGGGCATTTTTAAGCTTTCATGCGCGTAATGTTTGTACACCTAAAAAATTTTATGTTATTATAAAAATATATTTTTTAATTCTTTTTTTTTTAAACGGCTAATTTATTAAGATTGAGGTCGTATTATAAAAATAAATTTTTATATCGATATTTCCTTCCAATAATAAATAAATAAATTTTTTAAATGCGACCTCAAGCTTAATAAGCTAGCCGTTCCAATTATATAAGTGAAAAATATGAATATTTCGCTAACATAGTGAAGGGTATATAAGACTCGGTACAGCCGAATTTAACTTATTTTATTTAAAAGTTCTTGATAAGTTCATTTGAAAAGTTATCGATAGCTTATAGGGGGATTATATCGTTCCATAAAAAAAAAGTTCTATTAGAAATCTATTTTCTTGCATGTACATATCAGGAGTTAAAAAAAAAGTTATTTAAACATTATTTTTAAATTGAGTTTGCACAACAACCCATTGACAAAAAATTTCCATTTTACAGATTCAAGATCTTGATCGCAGAGGCCTTTTAAAACGAGCTCCCAATGATTTTCCTGCCGTTGAGAAAGATTCTATACAGATTCCTGGCTTGGGTTATATTATCTTGCGTTTTATAAGTGATAATCCAGGTTTCTGGTTTTATCACTGTCATCTTGAGCAACAAACACTAAATGGTATGGCTGCTGTACTAAAAGTGGGTGAAAATAATCAAATTAAAAAATTGCCGCCCAAAATGAGCTGCTAGTTAAATTTAAAGCATATTTTTTTAGCATTTATTTATTTATTTATTTATTTCTAATAAAAAGCAAAATTCTTGATATTGGGAAATGTAAAAATATTTCTTTAAACTCAGTTTAAATTTACACAAGTAAGTAAGTACTTGAAACACAAATTTAATTCCTTTTACTTTTCATTCTCAAAGATATTGTTACACATAAATTTTCAAAGAAAAAAAAATTTTGCATGTTTCCATGTAAATATTTAAATGTATTTAAACATTTAAACAATAACAATTGACATAGAATTTGTTAAAGTTATTTATTTGATTTTTAATGTAATTGTGTCTCTCCTCCAGCCAACGACTGTTTTTTTTCTTTTGTATGCAGGAAACAGAAATGAAATGAATGAACAATAACAAAAGCAAAAGTCATGTATTCGTGTGTGCAAGTATGCATTCGTACCCTGCAGAAATTTTGCGTATTTTAGTCCTTAAAGGTACTGACTCACTATCCTACTTAGTCGTACGATCTGTCTAAAAACCCATGTGTGCTAAAAAAGTATGATGTGTATTGAACCAGAAGACTTTTTGACAGGTCTGTCCGATTTTTTAATGTTATGAAAATTTTCATAAAATAAATTTTATCTGTGCGATCAGAGTTGCATTTTCTATGTTCAAGGCAGAAAAATAGCAACAATACCAAACTTGTGTTTTGTTTATACAAACATTTAAGTTATTTTTCATTGTACATATTTGTAAAAAAGATATTTTGCGCCAAAGAAGAAAATGAATACTTTTAAAAGTATTAAGGTGAGTAAACATATGTTTTTGCATCTTTTTTGTATAATAGTGTGGCATAAAGTTCGCCATTTTAAAGCGATTTCTTCAAGTAGGACAGAATTCTGTCACACATTATTTTGACATAATCGTACGATCGTGTAGGATAGTCAGTCAGTACCGTAAGTTACCTAAATGTATGATAGAAAGCTAGGACCTGACTTGATTAAGGTATTGGTTGTCAACCGAAATTTCCATTTAAATTACGTTGAGATTGAATGCCGTAATATGCCTTCTGGTAGTTCATATCTGCATTGCTGCAAGGTAATCCTAACACTTAGATGTTGCATACAAAGGGTGTCTCAGTAAGAATGCACTTTTTCATTTTAAAACAAAACATGTATTTTTTGAGAGTGTTGTGGTTTTTTATTGAATTAGAATAGAAGACATTTTCCGATTAAGTTTGGAATAAAATATCCATTAAATGACAGACACGGCCAATGACTTTCACACGACTTTTTCACAGAGATGTGGCTGTATCACACCGACTACGTTTTGTATCCGACACATTTTAATTAATTAAATTGGACCACTCAATCCGAATAATTTCTACAGGGTACTCACGTATTATTTGTATTATTGTGTGTGTGTATGTAGTTGCCAATGCATGCTACAATATACTCACTTACTCGTAGATAAAATAACTTAAAAATACCGGGTGCCTGCATGCAGAGTTTCATATAATTTTTAAAAGTCAATGATAAAAGAGAGCAATAAAAATTCTAATAAATTGTAACAATAACCCAGCAACGATTTTTGAAAAAAGAGTGCGTTCATGATATCAAAACTATAACACTTTTGGTGAATTGGCTTCTAAGGCTATTCCCATATTGTTGGTTGGTGTCGCCACTAGCTAAGGAGTTAGAAAGATGATTTCTCGCTCTAATTTGATGTCTTTTACAAGACCTGAACTAAGATGGCAATGAAAGCTTTGGCATCTCACCGAAAAAAGAACTAGTTGCTGGTTTCAATCTTAATTCTGAAAACATTGGAAATCCCTGACTGCGTTTAAAGTGATCAGAACGCTTTATGAAGCTAAAGCGTTTTCTCAAACTCTGAACAGAATAGTTTACCGGCTACTTTGATTTGAGATGTCACAAGTGCAAGTGAAGTTTCTATTGTTTGCATAACATGCCTCCGTTAGAATATGTACTTGGTGACTATTTAGCCTTAACGTCTTGTAGGGCAAGACTTCTGGGAGATTTTTTTTCGACTCCCAGAAAAATAGGAAAGCTCTCACTAAACAAATCAATTGATTTCAAATGAACCTTAGAACTGGAATAATGAACTTATGAATTATACAAAAAATTGCAGTACATGGGGTTTAACCACAATTGAATTTATGAAATGCATCCCCTTTAGTCAGAGAACGTAAATAAGAGTTATCGAACAAAAATTTAACTCAAAAACTCTCTATGTTAGAGTAAACGAAGATATATATTGTCGTTTATGCAAGCCTACTCGTGAAAAACTAGTTCAGCTCGATCTCAAATATATTAGGCGGGACTTAAATACGAAATTTAATAATTTTCATAGAATTTTTCCTAATTGTAGTCAAATTGCAAAAAAAACTCGACATGGAATTATGGAATTTTGATAAAATTATGAAAAAATATGCAATGATTGATATAGAACGTCATTTTAATATTGAAATTGAATCGCTCTTGATATGTTTGAGACCGAGTTTGATATCAGCTTAACAAGTTCGTGTTCAACCTGCTGCAGTTGTAACAAGTGGCGTCAATTAGACATAGGCTCAAATCGTTCAGCCAATCTCAAACCATATCAAACTTGGTTTCAAGCATTTTAACCCTTAAAATAAGTTTGAAATATTATAAAATTTAAGTATTTGGATTGAGTTTTCCCTAAATGTATTAAAATAACGAAAACTCACTATTCAGATAAAATTGTGATAAAATTATGAAGATGTTAAGTGCGATTTCATTTTGAAATTAGAGATCGCCCTTAACATGCTTGAAAGCGAATTAGAGATGGCTTGAGATCGGCTCGTTGTGTTAAATCTAAAAGTTGGCTTGGCAGCTTGTTGTGCATATGTTCATGGCTTTAGATTTACATATCTCTACGTCTACATGTAATGCATGTATGCTGGATGTTGTAGTTACAAGCTACTTGAAGAACACGTGCCTACATACTGTCAATGCAAAGATTTTCTTTTTCTTTAATTTTTTTTGTACTCGTTTGTACTCGTAGGTATCTATTTGAATTGTTCTTCTATTTTATATTTTATTACTATAATAATGCCTTAAAGTTAAATGGTAAATGAACTATTTATCTACTATTACTTACTGCTGTTGTTGTTGCTTTTGCTTTATTGAAATGTTATATAAGCTTAACTCTACTTAAGAGTGCAAGAATTAGAAGAATTAAAGCGGAAAAAATCGCATAAGGATTTACTGGAGGTCATACAACAACAATAAAGATAAAACATAAATTTACTCTTTAAGCGTTTTTTTATCAAATGCACACACAGCAGGGTTATAAACGAGATGCTTAATTTACTCCATTCGTTTTGTCAATGCCTCGAAAGAATATAATTTTTTTTAATCAGCGTAATATTTCTTTTTATTTTTTTTTTTGCATTCAATGTTAGGATGCTACTAATTTTAGCCAGTTTTAACTGAGTTTTGTGTTTATTATAAATTGTTTTTAAATTGTAAATAGCAAATGATGAGGTTTTTGTGCAATACCATTTTATCTCTCTAATATATTTTCTAATTGTATACTAATGCACAAGGTTCTCAAGATTTTGTTTTCTCAGCAAGTAATCTAGCCGAGATTTATTAATTTTTTTTTAATGTCAGCGACGTTTGTAGTAAAAAATTTCCATTTATAAATAAAAGAATTTTGTTTTATCAATTCTTTACTTTTATCACTTTATGAATTTAACGTTGTTGGATTTTGTTTAGGTTTTTATGCTTAGAAAAATTGGTGAAAAAGATAAATGAATGAAGGCATCCAAAAAGTGTTTTTAAATTTTTCAATACAATCTGCAAAGTTTGATTGGAGTAAAATGATTTTTACAATATACTTGGTTTGAGTTCGATTGAGTATTTAAATTGCATCAAACTTAGGACTGAACTAGAGAATTAATGCATTTGTAGCAGACGTTCCTAGCAGACGATTCGAATTTGCTTTCTTTAAAAATTATGTAAAACCATTTTTACCAAAAGAAAAAAAAAACCAAATATTTTATGATAAAAACAAAAGTTTTTCAGACATAAATATCGTTCAGCAGAAAATGTTCAAAGTTCTAGTTAAAGCTTTCTGTTTAAAGTCAAATGAAAAAAATGATTTAAATAAAGATTACATTTTAATAAAGATTAGGTTTATATTATAAGACTAGGCACAGCCGAATTTAGACTTCTTATCCAAAAAATTAACGCTATCGAAATTTTTCTTATAATATTTTAATAAATTTTACTTTAAAGTCTGCGTCAATTCTTTTTTTTGGATAAGAGCATAAATTTGTATTTAAATTGAATGAAACTCGAAGCAAAAGCTTTGAGACTAAACTCACAAATGTGTATGTCTCACCTGCACTAAGGATGATTAAATTTTTTAATTAAAATGACCCTTCATATCTCTTGTTGCATAATTTTGCTAACAATTTTATCACAATTTAATTTTAATAAAAAGATTTTTCTTATTTAATAACAATTATATCCAAATTCTTGTATTTTCTAAAATTAAAAGTTTTAAAGTTAGCATGTTCGAGACCGAACTAATCGAACCTTTCAAGGTCTTTCAAACAAGATCTCGAAAGTAATAAGCAATTATCTTTAGAATAATGTATTCAGGCTAGTTTTTAACATATAGAACCAAGATGGGACATGTAAAACCGATTTAGTTTATTGTTCATTAAAATTGAAAATGAAATTGAAAAAAAACCCATGAAAACCAAAATTTATATTCACTTTCTATGACAAGTCATGGTGGAGAAAAATTTAAATCAAATGAAATATGTACTTGAACTCAAATTTATTTGAAAACTGGTGCTTTAGATCCAAGTTAATACAAACCCACCTTAAATAAAATCAAAATTGCAACCATTTCAAACAAAATCAAAGTAACAAACCAACCCTTAGAGGCAACACACCGCATATAGCGAAGGAAGTTTTAATTGCGACACAAAATATTTTTAACCGTTTATTGTTTTGAGAATATTTTTATTAGCTGCTTCTTTAATACTCGTAAGCATCTACTGATAAGTTTTTCAGTTCAGATATGGATGATGAAATTAGTATAAAATAAAGTAAAGACGCTTTGAATGCGAGCAAAGACAAATTACAACTTAAGTAGTTGAATAAATTTTAACGTGCGTCACATGTTTCACATATAAGAGGCGCCAGGTTTTAGTTATGCCGAATCTTATCTACCTTTTACGAAAGCGAGTAAATAATTATTTAAATTATTAATTATTTTCCATACAAGCATCCAGAACCGACATGTAGTTTTAAGTTATCAAGGCTAGATATCGGGCAGCCGATATCTAGCTCGGTCTCAAACAAATTAAGGGAGATGTCTAATTTTAAAATAAAATCGAACTAAACATATAAAATTAAATTAAAAGACACATACTTGATAGACTTTCAATAAAAGAATTGTTGCGGGATTATTGAATATGTCGAAAATGAACTATAGCGTAAATAATAAATTACTAATTAACGCAAAATTTACAGTTCAATTAATATATACTTAGAATTATAATTAAATAAAAATTATATATTTTTTTTAAATTTTAATTATTATGTTTGAGACCGAGCTTTGAGATCGGTTAAGTGATTTTAATCAAATTAGATTTGAAATTTAAGCACAAGTTGTTCAATAAACTTGAATTCTGATATTTCGAATTAAAAAATACATGGAGAGTGAATATAAATTTTGGTTTGCCTTTTTTTTTGTTGCATTACCCATTGAAAGAATTGCCAGCTCAAATATTTTAATTCTTACTTTCTCAAAAAATATTTTTTTTTATTTTAAAATGAAAAAGTGTATTCTTACTAAAAAAAAACTGTGTGTTAAAAATTCATATTTTAGAAATCACAAATTAGCCTGTGAAGCTTCTGTGCTGGGGAGTATAAAATGATGATAAACATAATAAAATAATTTAACTACTGAAACTGAATTTGTAGGAGAATGGAAGCGCGTGTATGTGTATGTGTTATATAAAAGTGGTCTTTTATTTGATACTTTGTTAAGATTATTTTTTTTATTCATTTCAAATGACGATCAGATTTATCTGTGAGTCTGTTAAACTGTTGTACTATTTAACTGTATTTGAGGTAATAAGCTGATAATAAACTATTTTTAAATTTTTGATTTATTTTATTTGTGTTTGTATTTTTGTTTATTTAAATTTTTTTTTGGAGAAAATATCTCTAAAGTGTGTACTGCAAATATTAAGGAATTTCAGTTACTTGCGGCTGATCGTTTGTGCATGACATGGTCTTATGAGGTGCGCAAAAAAGTTTTTCCAACAAAAAAAAAAAAAAAAGGGAAATCGTAGTGCATTGCTGACTTAGAGAAAAAATTGTTTTTATCCTAGAAAAATCCTTCAAGTGAAAAATTATTAAAACCAAATCTAAATTTAAATTAAAAAAAACCTATTTTGTTTCATTTTTCATTAAATTTTTCCTTTATAAATAGAAATTTTTATAATAAAAATTTTTTTAATTAAAAAGTGAAATAAATTTTTTATAAATGATTTCTTAAAAAAATATTTATTTTAATGAATTTGAAAATTATTTAAGCCTTTTTTTAAATTAGTTTTTTTTGATAGAAAGTTTATTAAAAAAAATTAATTTATTTGCATTTCCAAAAAGAAAAAAAAATTAAAAATATTTTTAATGCTAAATTTATTAAAATTATAGCAAAAATCAAAACAAGTAATGAAATAATAAAAAATAATTTTTTAAACAAAAAGAAAATAAACTGAAAAAAGTATCACCCACACACGCGTCAGCAAAGTTCAATGAAACTTAATCAAGTGAAAATAAAATAAAATAAAAACGAAGAACAAATAAAAAGAGTTTCGTCAAAATTGGCAAATCAAGAAGCAGTCGAGTCCACCCACCTTAAAAATATTTCGAAAAAAAAGCAAAAGTAACTGCTTAAATAAAAAAGAAAATGAGCAGCACAACAGCTGCCAGCAACAGCAACAATCCAGTGGAGAAATTGGTTACCACAACCATGTCCAATCTAAAGGAAACTGTAAAAATCTCTACAACAACAACAACCACTTCAACTACAACAGCATCAACATTAATGTCTTCCGCTTCTTCAGCTTTAGCTCATGAGAAAGTCCTTAATGTCTCCGAATTGAGCTCATCTTTGCAACATTTTGGTGTGATGGACTATTTTGTGTTTGTTTTAATGTTGGTTGTTTGTGCTGCCATCGGTTTCTATTTTGGTTTTATTGAAAAAAAGAAAACTCGAAATGTTGAACAACGTCGCGGCTCCGAGGCCTTAGATTATTTGGTGGGTGGTCGCAAAATGAAAGTGTTTCCGGTGTCATTGTCTTTAGTGGCCAGGTAAGTTATTTATCATTCTAAAATTACATCAAATCTTCTTTAAACTAAAGGTAAATTGTGCAAAGTCCTAAGTCAGCCTCATATTTTGTATTCCTCATCAGTTACTTAATATCCTTAGAGGCAGATGCTTGAAAAATATTTGTGTTTTTACACTATAAGAATAGAGGAAGGAGTCTCACTTGGGTCCTCTCCAGTCGTTCCTTTGTAAAGGCAACTGAAGAAGGATAGCGATATAGACATGTTAACGAGACAGCATATGGAAGAATGAAGAGACGTAGGGAGATAGTAGAAAAAAATGACGAAGGACCCGTCGTTTTACTTAATTATTTTTTATTCTGAAATTTATCCCAAAGCGCGAGGAGTTTTATTGTTCTATCGGAGAAAAGTACATTTTCTCTTTTTTTGTCCAAAACTATTCATGATTTTTGCCAGTTATTCTCTGAAAGCATCTGTTGTAGAACCATTATACTTTTTGCCACGTATTCTAAAAGAAATTTCGTCACGCATTGAAAAAATCTTGGACCAAAAATATTTGCCTTCTAGCTTTCACCCTTCATTTATTATAAACAGTAAAGGCTCGATATAGGGAACACAACCTATAACGAATGACTAAAGTTATTACTTTAATAGCTTTTAAAGGGTGTCTCAGTGAGACTGCACTTTTTAATTTTAAAGTAAAAAAGTTGTGATTTTGCAAAAAAAAAGTCATTTTCATCTGAATGCCTTTGTGAATACGCAATGTCGAATTTGGTACTTAGGAAATCCTCATGTAATCTCTGCAAAACGAATGTAACTTCAAAGATCTGGCCTAATGTTTTTACAATTGCGGTTGCTATGAACGGCATTCTTTTGGAACGGTAGAAATCTGAATGATTTCTTGCAGCATAAAATGGAAAAGTGCATTATTAGGACACCCTGCAACGCATATTTTAAAATTTGTATTCTCAGTATTACGAAAAAAAAGAAATTAAAAAAATTTTCGTAGTAAAAATAAATTGGAAAACTTTTTGCTTGCCCCAAAAGACTTTGTTATTCCTACTGGGTACTCGTGTGTGTAACAGAACACTTTTTTTTATCAAGTACTTATAATGACCTTCAAACAAAATGGATGCTATTAAATATTCGTTATCTGTGGTAGGTAGGTATTTTATGTTTATTGTTGTTGTCGTGTTTAACACTTTCTTTAGCTTTATCTTTGGCCTTAAGCTTTTCTACGCACACGCCCATTCTTTTTTAATACAAAATATTGAAATCTTTTATTTAACAATTTTGATGGTTACTGAAATCCATAGTTTTTTGTTTGCTAAAAGTCAGGTGCGTATGCAGGTGGTTGGGTGAATGAAAAATTTTAATTTTTGCTTTAAAAAAGACTAAAAGGAAATATTTTTAGTTGCATTAATTAAGAGTTTTCTTGAAAATAAATTTTTATAAATTTTTTTTTAATTTTCTGCTACAAAAACTGTAGCTGAAATTGTTTTTGGTATTCGGTTTGATGGGGTTTTTTTTTGGTAAAACAATCAGCAAACGGTTTTAGTTTGCCTCAAGCTAAACTGAAATAAATTCACTGAGTGTTTAATGTTACACGAATACTTTTTATTTGTTCTTTTGTTTGTTGCGTTTGACTTTTTTGTAGACGTAAAATTTGGTCAGGGTATTTTGTTAGTGCTTAGATTTAGGAAGTATGTGTATGTGTGTTTTCCTTTTCAATGCCATAATTTTTATTAGTTCTAAGGAGAGGCAATTTACCGCCTACCCGGTTACTAGTGCGGGAGTAACATAAAAAAAACAAAAAAAAATTTCATCAATTTAGAGAATCCTTTTTTTTAGCTTTTTATTTATGAAAATCAATTAAAATATTTAAAAAATTTCTATACAAAATGCTGGGTATCCAATGCAGTGATATGTTATTTCGGATAAAGGAAGATGATGGAAAGAGGTCCATATAGGTCTTTGGATGTGTTAGTTTTTGTTGTCTATAGAAAAGAGAAGAGAGCATGCGGAGAAGAAGAAGAAACAGAAGCAGAATAAGAAGAAAAATCAGGAGAAGAAGAAGAAGACTCCATCACAACCTCAACCAATTGTTGGTTGTAGTGTAGTTCACGCTGATCCACTGGCTAGAGGTGGAACAAGTGTTTTGTCCTCGTCTCCGCCCTCACTACTTTTACAATAGTCAGACTCTGTAGGACAATAATGCCATTATGATCCAGTTAGGTCAGATCATGTGCACTATTTCAGCTGGACTGTACTCTACGCACAAAGTTATTATTGATTTGGTGTTTTAAGATCAAGAGGGAAAAATGGATACCGCAGGTTTTGTCGGTGTTGTAGTTCCTTTTTATTCTTCTTCTTCCTCTCTTTTTTTCTTTTTCTCTTCTCTTCTTTTCAACTGATGATAAAACTTATGTCAACCATAATTAAATTTGGGTGATAATGAAAGTTCTATTGTACAACCGAATACCCAACTTTAACGATTCGTAATCTTTGTGCAATTTATTTTGCTAAGGTTTTTTTAGGCCAGTATCTAGGCCGGGTCTTGCTTTCGATGGCTTCTTTTTGATAATGACTATAGGAATCATCCAGTATCACATTAAGTTTACTCATCCGGTAATTGAATCTACAAAGTTCTATTACCAAGAGTTCATTATGTATCTTTTCACTGAGGATAAAACCCATAGAATATGTTCTGATGTTTCCTGTCCTCTTCGACCTAAATAGACAGGAGTCTAGATGTACCACACTAGGTTTTTTACCAATTGATGATTGAGTCTACAATAATCTGTCAACAGGGCTTGATGTCATTCTGACCTAATACATTTGGGGCTAATGAGTTAATGTCTGCTTGGGCTCTTCAGAAATCCTGTAGAACTTGCTTTTAGTTTCGAGTAATAATAACGAATAGACTTCTGTGCTTAGAAAAAGAGTATCACTTTAAGAAAAGCTCTTCTATAAAAAGCTTTTTTTTTTAGAAAGTTTTGAAAGCATATACTAAAGTCTTTGTTACCTATTGAATTTATCGGTAACAATAAGCAGTATTTAATACGTGCGCCCACCCAGCTTTACTTTATTTTCAACCAACATTTTGTTGCTGCTCAATTTATAATTTAGAATTTGGGAGTGAATAATGTTTCTGCTAAACTTCAAAAGTTTTTTTTGTTGTAATTCAAATTCATTAACTCAAGTTTTCCTTTTACTTATAAACAGCGACATAAAATATAATGCCCATTCCAGAAGAGAAGAGGTCATTGAATTATGTTTACCGTTAGCAATTTGGTTGCTTTTCATTCATTTCTTAATTCCTTCTGAAGACTTTATTGTTTGTCGAATCAAGAGTACTTTAGTTGAGAGTGTATTGTAATGAGAATTTTAAATTAAAAAAAAAAAAAAATACTCAAAAAATAAATAAAAAATATTTGTCTCAACTGGAAGCACGCGATGTGAACAATAGGAATGGGGTTACTTTTTTTGGTGTCAGTCGTTCAAGTAAGTGTGCTCATTTTAAATTTAATAACATTTTTGGTGTTTTGTAAGTGCGAACTCTGAAATTTGTACTGGCCACGCCCCCTTTGCAATAAAAGACGTAAGATTAATTATTTAAATAAAAGTTTTAGACGAATTTCTTTGATATTTAATACATACGTTCTCTATACTCTCAGAATTCTGTCTATATCATGGAGTATATCTCGCAAACCACAAACAACTTGAGAAGACGAAATGTAGATTTGAAATCAAAGCTTCAAAATACCAAATAGTTTTCAGTTGCTCTAGTCCAAAACTTGAATTTATAAACTCAAAATTTTACAATTTAATTGAAAAGAATTTTTTTTGTTTGTATTTTATATTGTTAACAAGAATGTACTAATACAAAAATATAAATAGTGAACTTGTTATTAAAATAAAAAAGTAATTTAAAAAACAATACGGTCCCTGTTATTGTTGAATTAATTTTAAGTGAGAGCTTGACATTGGAATAGGCAGAGAGAAAATTTCTGTAATAAAAACAGTTAAAAACAATCTCTCTAGATTAAAAGGTTTATGTGAAAGAATGAAATATAAATTCCACGTGCTTAGAATTTTAATTGCTCTTGTTCACTAGTTGTTGTTTTTTTTTATCAAAACATTCATATTCTTTCTTTCGTTTTATTTTTACATTATTTTTGCGCCCCAAAAATTTTCTATAATTGTGATTATTTTTATTTGCACCGGCAGTTTAGAGAGAAAGAAAAAATTTACGCAAGGTAAATCTGTTAGAGAAAAATAAAAAAAAAATATTTTTTATGAATTCCTGTGTTCTATGGAAATTATTTTAAATGTTATTTTAGAAACGTGACAATAATATAAGAATATTTTCTTTACATTTTTCTGCATATCAACGTAAAGGTGAACAAGTTAAATTCGGCTGTGCCGAGTCTGATATACCCTTCACTGTATCAGCAAAATATTAATATTTTTCACTTTAAACAGCCCTCTAAAATATCAAAACCATACAAAAAATTAAGGGAGTGAAGATAAATATGGCGAGTTAAATATGTTTTAACGTAACCCCCGAAGTTTTTTAGTATTTCTAAATATGTTTTCAGTATTACGTCTTACGTCAATAAATACTTGTATAGCGGAGGTCGTCTAGATGGGTAACCTTCTGCCCAAATACTCAGAAGTTACTTTGGTTTATTTTTAATTTTTTTTTAATTTCCATATACCCATGTGCTATTGCTCTGAGGGATTTTCGCAACTTACGGACGAATATTACGGAATGGGACACACATCATTTTAAAGAGAATGTCTTCTAGCTTTGCAATCTACTACCCAAATACTCAGAAATTACTTTGAACTATTTAAATTTTTTTTTTGAAATTTCCATATACTCCAGTACTGTTGCTCTGTTCAAAACGGAAACTGCCAAAATCTTTGAGAACAACATTACTGGGGTGTATGGAAATTTCAAAAAAATTTAAAAATAGTCCAAAGTAATTTCTAAGTATTTGGAGAGTAGATTACAAATCTAGACAGTCTCGTTCGGAAGTTACTTTGGATTATTTCAACGACTTGACGGAGAGACAGACAGATAGACAGGCAAACAGACAGATAGACGAACACCGCTAAATCGACTCCGCTATTCATAGGGTGTCCCATGTAAAGTGTAGAAAATACAAATGGAAGTTATGTGTACCCTTCTTACTTAAAGTGGAGGGTATAAAAAGCTAAAACTTTTCATAAAAAGAAACAAAATGTGGCAGCTGCTTGGGCTGATAGCAAATTCTGCCTTATGGCGGATATGTATGTACTTGTGCATGTGTATAGAGAGGATTGAATTTTATGTATCGATTCTATTATTTTACATTTATGCTATAATTGCGGGGAATCACTTGGTTTTTTTCACCAATTTTTTTATAATTTTCAGTGTAGGTTTTTAAATAACCGTTTCTTGAATTGTTTGTATAACTAGGATATTTTTTGTATTAATAAAACCGGTTTTCTTAAAATACATTTTTGATAATTTTTAAATATTTTTTTTATTTACATTGTATATATTTGCTATACTTCTTTACAACATTTAATTGAAGTCATGGTATAACAACTATAATTTTTAAACTTTTATTCATAACTTTTTAATCACATTAAAAGCTTTTAAAAAGTACATATATATTTTTATAAAAGCTCAGTAAGCAGCTTAAAATTTTTTAGTCATAAAAAAGTCCTTGTAAAATCTCCAAACTATAGAAAGCCCCCAGAAAAATTTGGTAATAATTATGTTAAGACCGGTTTGAACCGTTTCTTAACAAACCGTTTTTTTATAATTATAATCCACAGTAAAATAATTGGAGCCGGTGAATTACGGGTTTCTTAAAATTCCAAAAAAACTGGTAAACTGATGCACCGCTTTGAACCAGTTCTTGAATATAAAACCGTTTTCTTGAATTCTAGAAAATAATATCGTTTCTTAAAAACAAATTTGAACAGATTCTTACAGGAAATATAAGTTTTTTTAAAAAGCTGAAAAAACCGGTTTGAACCGGTTCTTAAAAACGTTACTTTTTGTTTTAAAAATGCCAAAAACCATTTCACTAAAAATGTTAAAAAATCTAAAATTTATAAGCAAAATCAGGAAACTTGTGCCTCCATGCTTACAGCTGCATATCTATTGAGACAAAGCAAGCATTAATTCAAAATAATTTGGCATCAGATATTTAGGACCATTACAGTTTTCTAAATGAGTTTTTGAATTTAGAATCATTTTCATTTAACTGATATTTCTTTTTTTTTTTTAGTTTCGTTTCTGGTATTTCCTTATTGGGCACATCTACCGAAATTTATGTTTATGGCACACAATATGCCTTCATTTTACTAACGTTGGCGTTTTCAGGTGTCATTTCATGGTATATATTCTTGCCCGTCTTTTGTAATTTACAGCTGACATCAACATATGAGGTAAGTGAGAACATTTTTGTTCTTTTTCATTTTTAATTTGCTACGCTAAATATCGTATACCCTGCAACAACAGAGAATGTCTTGTTGAATTTTAAGATTTAAGAAAAATTAATGAATTGATAATTTTTTTATTTTGCTTGTAAAGGCAGGCAGCCAGAATAAAACGGCCTTCCTAAACATGTCTTGCTTCGTACAGCTCATCACATACTACTAAACGCAACTGGGTAAGGGATTCTGGAAGTAATTTATTTGTTAAATGAATTGGAAAAACATGATTGAGGCTAAATTCACTCTCAATTCCAGAGTATTTTTCTGTCTGTAAAAAAATGTTTTACATCCAGTTTGTGCTTAAGTTTGAGCGCTTAAGATTTCCCTTCCTTTCAGTGTATATTTATGAATCGGCGGAACATTTTTGTTGAACATTTTAATCTTCTAACTTTTCATTTAGGGGGACTTTTTTGAATGCTAATTTAAAAAAACCAAAATTTACCCATAAATTAAAATGTTGCACAAAAATTTTATATTTAATATTTACTCAGATTTGGCGCGGTAATGCTTTGCAAAGTACAGTTTTGTCTTTTGTTTTTCAATACATTATAAATTATCAAAAGAATTCCCTATTTAGTATACTTTCGAGAGAGAAAGAGAGAGAGAGAGAGAGAGAGAGAGAGAGAGAGGGAAATAGAGGTGAAAGAGATTCGATAATTGATTATTGAAACCAATTACTGCTTCTTATAAAGACTTCCGGCCTTCTGTCTTACATTCTGGACCATGCAGAGAGATGTGCTTTGCAAATAATGCTCACGAAACTATAAACTATTCCGATTCTTCAGACAAGATAAAGACAGAGAAGCAGCACATATCATGCTGTCTGTGAAAACATCTACAGAAGTTATTAATGGTTGACCAATGCTTCTGTAGGGATTAGTTATCGTATTCCTTTATGAGGTTATAGGGGAATGCAGTGAATTTTTTATGTGACCTCGGAGTACCCTGCTGGGTAGTGCAATGTGATAAAAGGGAACTTTTTAATGGAATTGCTCATTAGAATTTTACTGCCATAAATTTCTAAATTTAAATTTTAGTTTTCTTACGATAATTTCATTACAAAAAATTGCTTACTTTACTGCTCCCCAATAATGTGTAATGTAATTTAAAGTTTATAAAAAAATTCTCCAATTGTTAAAGGGTATACGAGCAACGCTTCTAATCTGTTACGCATTGGCTTTATTTCCGCTTAATTGGCTTAAAAAGAATTATTGGCTTGTATATTGCTTTTAAATGCTATTTTTACAAATTTATTGACACAAACAATAACAACAATGTCAGTGGATTTATGCACATACCACAGTTCAGTTCATAATTATATTTTCTTTATTAAATAATTTATTTTTGTGCGCACACGTACATATATTTTTTTTTTGTTATTTAAATTTGTATTTTTACACCAAATAAATGCAATTGATTAGAGTACATTGTTCTATATAGAGGCAAACAGACGTGCATACAGAAATAGGTATTTATGTGCGGGTGTTTGTATTTTCTTTTCATTATTAAATAATAAATTGTATCTGCTTTTATTATCAGTGTATGATTTATTTGCTTTTGGCTGGGAGTGTACGAGAGTACATTGACTTTGATAATTTGTCAAAGAACTTTGGATGTTTTCCATTTCAGCTTCATTGTCATCATCTTATCTCACCGCTTGCTTTCTGTTTTATATTTAGCTTATTATCAATCATTCATTTTACATTTTACAAAAAAAAAAAAAAAAAAAATATATTGAACATTGGGGCTCCCAAACTAAGAAGGCTTCAATCAACAAATTGCCCCCAAGAATTAAGAAAATGAGTTAAAATGTTTTGCTTCACTTATGTTCAATTCAGTGCTATTTTTCTTATAAAATTCGTAACTGTTTTTGCAATAAAAATATTTTTTAAATTTTTCTGTTCACCAGATGCAGTTGCAGGTGCTTGGAAAGAAACTAAATTTAAAAACGCTTGATGGTAACTATTTTTGGCTTTTTAAGTCATTTTAGACGACTACAACTTTAAAAGCCCTAAAAGTTTTTCTTCTAAAATTATTTTGATTTAAGCAAACGGTATTGTCTTTACGTTAATTGTGAAATATATCTCGCCGACCCACCATCCCTGAGTTAATTGCGACACTAAAGGATATTTTTTATAAGTCGGCCTAAGCTAGTTTTTTTATTAGCTCAGAATTTTTATATATTATTCCCTATGGAAGTTCTCTGTCTTAATGTTTTAAGTCGATTCGAGCCTGGTGTTTACAGTAAATTCTAGTGGAGAAGAACTTAAAGTCAGTGAGTTGAGTTTCGTTGGCTCAACAAAATTAATTCGCTGGATTTAAAAATTTTTAACAGGTTCTTGAAATACGGATTTTTCTTAAAATACAGATAAACTGGTTATAGGAAACAATATCGGCTCTGAAAAACTGGTAAACAAACTATCGAAGTATAAAGTACGAAGGAATCTGCACGTCCTTACCAAGTGCTCAGAATCAAAAAATCTATTAAAGTGATTAATTAAATTTTTAATGAATGGAGAGAAAGAAAGAGAGAGGAAGAGGAAAGCAAAAAAGTCAGCTCCTGAATAAAATGGAACAAGCAAGTCATTAGTTTACCGCTTGAGTAAATTGTAGGCGGTGGGTATAAATTACTCAAAAGTATGCTACATAAAAATACTTTAAATGAAACAGCTTTTAGCAAGGGCTAACTTTATTTCGTTAGAACTTTTTGATTTAAAGGCTTTTTTCAAAAAATATTTAGCCATAATTATAGTCAGGAAAGAGTAGGCTTTTATTAAGAGGTGACTTTTGTTTATAAGAATGTTATGGCTTTAGTGGCTACGATTATAGTTCATTGACTTCAGTGTATGGTAGTATATGTGTGATTATGATTATGGGCTATTGATAATGTATAAATACGTAGTTAGTGGAGAATAACTACAGTCTAAGTAATAAAATTTGATAAAATTGAATTTATAAATTCGATTAGTGTTAATAGACACGTAGAAGACATAGGACATGCATTAAACTTATTGATTCTAACAAAACGAATCTAATTTTATTTGTTATAAAATATGGTTTAAATTACACAGACCTACAAAATTATATTTTTTTGTGCTGCCTGAGGTTTCATAGTCTATTTAGTTTCAATCGCTACTTTTTGAGTTATTGCAAACTATATATATATAATGATAAATAAGTTTAAAAAAGTCATTCAGGGTATCGATTATTCTAGAAATTTTTACTCAGAATTGTTAATTTTTTATGTGCACATGGGATTTGTTGGTAAACTGACATTTTGAGCTAATTAATGATGCCTCTAAAATTATTATTGCTACTTTGAGGATCGAATACACAATCTTTGATGCTTACAATTTCCAAGCATTTTTAAAAATTTTATTTTTAATTTTATAATTTTGAGTGAGAATGTCCTTTTTTAGCTGCGCCTATGTTGAAATATAGAAAGACTATACACTCCCCTCACTTCTGTCAAACAATCTTGTTAAACAAGTCGTGTACTTTAATATTGTATTTTTATTTCTTCTGCTAGTAATAAAAAATAAAGAAAGAAACAAACAAACAAATTTATATTTTAAGCGAATCTCTTCCTTAATTTCCTGTTTTTTCAAATTAAAAAAAAAAATAAAGAAAAAACCTTGATTTCGGTTTAAGTGCAACTTCCTTTTCCTTTATTGAAATTAAAATTCTCTATTAAAAAAAGAGAAAGAGAAAAAAATAAGTAGAAAGAGAGAAAAAACATTAAAAGAAACTTTTTTATGTAACGAATAATATTTTACAGTATTTTGAATTGCGTTACGGTAAAACAGTACGTTTACTGGGCTCCACACTGTTCCTTATAAGCGTGGTGAGTATTTTAAAAAAAACCATAAAAACTAACACTTAAAAATTGATTAAATTCTTAATTTTTTTCTATAAACAAATGCCGTTTTTATTTTTAACTCTGTGCTTTTTGTACCCGGTAAAATGTATTTAACGGAATGGATATGAAAACACACAAAAACACACGTCACTCGGAATGTTTTTCTGTGGCTGTGTGTATGTGTGCTTAGATTATTTGGTTGCCAATTGTGATTTATGTGCCTGCATTGGCATTTAATCAAGGTAAAGTATTGTTGTCGTTTGTTTATGAATTTAAGAAAAACTCTTTTTAACATTTTTAATATTGTCCTTAATTGTTTCGTTTTTTTCCCGCTTCACTTTTCTATTTCTTTCTTTATATTTAGTAACTGGCGTTAATATACACATTGTAACACCAATAGTGTGTCTTGTTTGCATTTTCTACACTTGCGTAGTAAGTTTAATAAATTTGTACAATTTTGAAATAATTTTATAACTTTTTGTGGCAATTAATTATAATTGATATTTTTATAAGCTTTTTTAATTTTTGATTTGATTTTATAATTTTTCATACCATTTTATTTTTAAAATATTTTTATAAGTTTCTACAAGATTTCATAATTTTTAATTTAAAAATTTTTATAACATTTTCTAATTTCCATATAATTTGACATTTTTTTAAGTCTCTAAATTTTAAAATTTTTTCATACCATTTTATTTTTTTAAATATTTTTAAAATATTCTACAAAATTTTATAATTTTTGTAACATTTTATAATTTTTATAATTTATTTTGTATTAAAATTACCCGTATACTTTCTTTCTTATTTTTATTTCGTTCGTTATATTTGCAAGTAATTTTCGTAGGAAAATATTTTTTGACAAAGTAAAAAGACTAAAAATGGTATTACGAACGAAAATGTCTTAAAATTTTGTACTTAAAATTTATAATTTAGGGTGGCCTTAAAGCTGTTGTATGGACGGATGTCATTCAAACTGTTATTATGATCGGTTCGATTATATTCGTTATTATTAAGGGAACATTGGATGTTGGTGGTTTTGGTGTGGTATGGCAACGTAATTATGACAGTGGCCGTATTGAGTTGCCAGAGTAAGTTCAAAATCAAAAAGAAAATCTTCAAAATATGTTAATCAATTTTGATTTGAATTATTTATTGTAGAATGACTTGGGATCCTACAGCTCGTACTTCTATTCTATCGATGCTAATTGGCACTTCTCTGTGGTTTACTCAAATGAATTGTGGCAATCAGGTGATAGTGCAACGTTATTTATCTTTGCCTTCCATAAAACAAGCCAAATATGCCTGCATTATCTACACTTTGGGTGTTATTTTATTGAATGCGTTTACTTTCTATAATGGCCTGTTATTATTTGCCAAATATTATGATTGTGATCCGTTAAGTACTCGGGTAAGAAAGAATGAAAAGAGAATATTGTAGGGCCCGTTTCGTAACATTGCAGGGACGACAAATAACAGTTATCGATATAAAACAATTATTTTATAATAGTTATTTTGAGAATTTTAAAAATAAAAACAGTTCTTTTTCAATGTAAAGGAAGGAGTTTAATTTTGCCGTCATAAGATAAAAATCTTTTGAAGAGAAGGGAAAATAAAAGTCAAATTATGTTACAAACCCGTCGCATTGTAATTGAATGAAACAGAGAGAAGGTAAATATGCCGAGTTAAATATATGTTAACGTAATCTGTTACGCTTTAAGTATTTGTAAATCTTATCAGTATTTGATTTCTCTAAGAGATTTTACCAATTTGCAAAGGAAGCATAGAAGATGACTGTTTCCGACACATATCATTTTAAAGGGGAGTTCTTTTAGGCTTGCATTCTGCCGCCCAAATACTCAAAAGTTACTTTGAACTATTTAAATTTTTTTTTTCAAATTTCCATATACCCCAGTGCTGTCACTTTGAGGGGTTTTTACCATTCCCCACTTTGACGAGGTACCATTCCCGATTTTGCCCAGGAAAATTTTTTAGTCGGAAAATTTCGTAGTTGTTATTTTATGATATATATGGGGTATATGGAAATTAAAAAAAAAATTTTAAAAATAGTCCAAAGTAATTTCTGAGTATTTTTTCTTAAAAGAACTCCCCTTTAAAATGATATGTGTAAAATCTCCTAGAGAAATCAACGTATTCATACACATTTGTCTCAAACATATTTATAAAATAAATAGAGAGAGAAAATAAAATTTTCTTTTTAAGAGTTTCATCTGAGCTTTTATTTTCACGTTGAAAAATAACTCTTAGCTGTGGAGATGACATCGTTTTTTTTTTTTTTTTTTAATCACCATAGATTCTGAAAAAGCTCAATATGATTTTATTGACATAGAGAGTTTTCGATAACTGCTATTTACGGTCCCTGGTTTTTTGTAATTTTTTGTTAAGGAAATACAAATAGCTTAACTCACTAAAGTTAAGACGTATTAAACAACCTTATGCTGCTTCGACTACTGCCATTATGCCATAGCTGAAACGTTTTCCTTAATTTAAGGTTCACTTTTGAGGAACGAGCCCTAGAATATTTAAATTCATTTCTCTTCAGTGTTGTTTTAAAAAATTTAATTTTTTTATAGCTTGCCAAGGCTAAGGACCAATTGGTACCTTTATTGGTTATGGAAACTTTTAACTTTTTACCCGGCATGGCTGGGTTATTTGTGGCTGGTGTATTCAGTGCTGCTTTGAGTTCCCTTTCCACGGGCCTCAACTCATTGGCGGCTGTTTTCTTGGAGGACTACATCAAGCCCTGCTGTAAAAATGCTTTAAGCGAAACCCAAACAGCCATCCTCATGCGGTCAACTGTGGTTATACTGGGTGTACTGAGTGTGGTTTTAGTGTTTGTAGTTGAGTATTTGGGCCATGCTGTATTACAACTATCAGGCACATTAGCTTCCACCACAGCGGGTCCTTTATTAAGTTTATTCTTAATGGGCTTACTAATGCCCTGGATAAATACTAGAGTGAATATTTTTTGAAATTGGTTCAGTTAATTGCTTTAATTAAAAGAAAAATATTATTTAGAGCGCTATTTCGGGTTGTTCTATTTCCATTTTGCTTATGGCCTGGATTTGTGTAAGAGGACAAATTGCTTTGGCTACCAAAGAATTAATTTATTTGGAAAAACCGGTTTTCACCACAGGTTGTACTTATGATTTTGAACCTTTAATTTCCCCAGCCAATGAGACTCTAGCAGTCACTCTTAACAAAGGGTTCGTATTTATTTTTTTTTCCTGTAACTTTGCTACAAAAAATTAAATTAAAACAATTTTTTTGTATTTGTAGGGAAAAATCATTTGCTCAATATTTGTACATGATGTCGTTTACGTATTATACCGCCGTTGGAACGGCCGTTTCCATTATTTTTGCCAATTTGGCTTGTTTGTATTTTGGGCGCAATAATGTCTCCGCTATGAATCGTAAATTATTTGCGCCCTGCATACGACGTTTCATAAAATCTAAGGAGTATGACTCGGTTGAAAAGGAAGATAAATCAATGAATATAATATTTGATTTGGGAAGCGATTTAACTAAAGCCAAGGAAACTCTCAAAAAAACTGTTCCTTGAGAAGAGTGATAGTTTTCTATTTTTTTTCTACATCGAAATTGTTTTTATTTTAATTATTTTTTAAGTATTTTTAGCTTTAAAACACACACACACATGCATACTTTTATAGGAGAGGCATCTAATAAAATTATCAATTTTTTTGGTAGCAAAATCTTAAGCTTAAGTAAAAATTTAAAAAGGGATTTTGAAGTTTTTAATTTTTGTTTTTTTTTTTTAACTGGGTGAACGAAAGATAGATTTTAATGATTTTTTGGATTTACTCTTCGAAAGTCTCCATTTTAAGATACTCGTACTAGAATTTTTGTAGCACATTCTCACAGAAAAAATATTTTTTTACGCACGCTCACGAAATTTTATTTTTTGTCATGCATTCCTACAATTAGAGAAGCTAAATTCCGTTTAGCTGCGACTGACTGACTACCAGAAATTCTTCCTTTTTATACCCTTCATTGTAACTGTAAGTAAGAAGGGTATATAAAGGGTGTCGCAATAACAGTGCACTTTTTCATTGGAATTATTTTACAGTGTGTATTTAAATATTTATGCTCTTATCCAAAAAAAGTTAACGTAGACTTTAAAGTAAAATTTATGAAAAAATTGTATGAAAAATTTCGATAACGTTGACTTTAAAGTCTGCGTTAATTTTTTTGGATAACGGGGTAAATATTTTTTAAAATTCTAAAATTTACAAGTTTTATAAATTTACAAAATTTTAAAAAATTTAAAATTTTTTTTTATTATGAAATTTTAATATAAAAAATATTTTCTTTTTTCAGTTTGAAAATTGTTTGTGGTTGGCACGACCAGTGCTTAAATTTATTTGGAATTGTTATTATAGAGATTCAAAATAAAAAGCAAATTTTCTTACCTGCCTGCCTTGTCTGCCACAGCATTTTATTGCAAATAATTTTTGAAACTAATAAATTCATGGAAAATTTTTTATTTTATTTTCAATTTAAGTATTTTGAATTGCGTTTTGGGAAATCTATACGTTATTTTTGTTCCATACTATTCGTGGTGGGCTTGGTGAGTATGAAATATTTAAACAAAAATCAAAAAGTATTAAAATGAATTATAAAATTTATTAAAAAATATTTAATCACTTTCTTTAAGATTTTATATATGCCGGTGGCAATTTATGTGCCAGCTTTAACTTTCAGTCAAGTGAGTGGCATGAGTGTTTACACTGTAACGCCTGTGGTGTGTCTAGTTTGTACCTTCTACACCAGTGTGGTAAGTTTTTGTAAAATTTTAAATTGTCAGTTATTTAGCCAATCATGACTATTCCCCTGATATACTAAAAAGCTGCACAATTAAAGCTTGAATGGCTTACAAGAATTGCTGTTCTAATTGCAGTCATTTATTATTTGCTTTATTTTTTAATAGGGTGGCCTTAAAGCTGTAGTTTGGACTGATGCCGTGCAAAGTTTTGTTATGTATGGCACCGTTTTGACAATTTGCATTAAAGGCACTCACGATTTGGGTGGTTTGTTTGTAGTTCTAGAAAGAAATTTAGCAGGAGGACGTCTTAATTATCCAGAGTAAGTTTTTGTGCATTTTAAATGTTGTGCTGCCTTATTATGAAAGACGTTGCCACATATCACTGTTTCCATCGACTATCCTATCCGCACGCAAAAAAAAAAAGTAAATATTTTGTCTTTTAGTTTAACTTGGGATCCCACAGTGCGCTTGTCGTTATCAGCCATGTTAGTGGGTAGTGTTTTACATAAAATCCAGTCCAATGATGTGAATCAAATGTCCATACAACGTTTTATGTCTTTGCCGGACATTAACAAAATCAAACAGTGCCTAATTACATTCACTCTACTTTTAATGTTTTTATTATTCTGTTGCTGTTACATGGGCCTGTTGACGTATGCCACCTACTACGATTGTGATCCCTTAAGCACAAAGGTAAATTTTACTTTGATATAAAATTTTTATTAAAAAAAATTTTTTTTTTATTAAAACCAACTCAACTTTAAAGCTGGCATATTAATGAATTTATATATCAGTAACGAAACGGAAATTCTGAAACTCAATTTGCTAAAAAAAAAACTAATAAAAGAAAAAAAAAGGTGTTATAAAGGGTGTCTCATTAAAAGTGCTTTTTTCATTTTTAAATTAAAATACGCATTTTTTGAGAGAGTGTTGATTTTTTATTGGATGATAAAGGAGACATTTCCGATTAAGAATTTAATAAAATATCTATCAAATGGCCACCTCGGCTCTGGTTGACAGACCGTTACTCTCTTTATGAAATTTTCAATGAATATTTCATAGAGATGCGGCTGCGCATTTCCATCTGAATGAAAAAAATTGAAAGTCCATGAGAAACATGTGTGTGAGCAGCTGTCTGGTGTCGATAATAACGGAGTTCTAGTTTGTTTACCTGGACGCCATAGATCTGGACAACAAGACGGTATCACCCACTACAAAGCATGTAAAATAATCGACTTATTGCAGCACGATATGAAAAGTGTTCTCTTAGTGGCACACCCTTTACGTTCTTTAAAATGAAATAATTATAATGAAACGTACAAGTATATGAATTAAAATTTGTAACTTGGATAAATTAAAATTAAAAAAAAAACTTTTTGTTCGATCTTATTGTACAACCCGGTTGCAAAGTTAATGAACATGTTTTTATATTTTGCCATTATTTTCAAGGACAACAATAGACCTGATTATGAGCGTCGTTGTCGTGACGAAAACAGTAATAAGTGGCAACGCCGGCTATATAATTTACATTGAATTGTGATAAATTACGATTACGACAGCGACACTCATAATAAGGCTTAATATTTTATGTTTTCTGTACTTGAAAAACATTTTTGTTAAATAAAGTTGTGCCAGCTGGTTGTTCATTATGTTCGCCAAACGACCTGACTTGTTTTACAACTCTGTTATAAATTCGATGGTGCTCAACGTAGAAAATTTTAAACTGTCATTATAAAACTTTCTTTTTAGTTGGCTGCGGCTGATGATCAATTGCCGACTATTTTGATAATGCGTATATTGGGACCGATACCTGGACTACCTGGTCTTTTTGTAGCTGGTGTTTTTAGTGCTGCTTTAAGCTCCCTCTCAACAGCTTTAAATTCTATGGCTTGTGTGATATCTGAGGATTTAGTGAAACCATTTTTTTATTTAACAGAAAAACAAAATTATTTCCTCCTGAGGGCGATTGTTATATTTTTTGGCTTGAGTTGTATACCCTCGGTGCTGGTGGTAGAGAAAATGGGCACGGTTTTACAGTTGGCCACAATGATGGGTGCTGTTACTATGGGTCCAATTTTGGGGTTCTTTACAATGGGCATATGCATGCCTTGGATTAAAGAAAAGGTGACTGAAAAAAAATTTATTTAATTTAAAAAAAATTTTTTTTAAATATTTTTATATCTGTTTTTTTTTTTAATTTGCTATTTAAAGAGTTGTTTGCTGGGTGGCATTGTTTCGTTTCTGATTATGGGTTGGATTTGTGTCAATGCTCAAATGGGCCAAATGAAAGGTGAAATTAGACATCCCAAATTGCCCGTATCAGCAGAGGGATGTACATATGGCTATGACAACGCCACCTACTGGGAAAGACAAAATTACACGTAATTCTCTGCTTTTCACACAAACAACAATTGAAATTTGAATTAATTATACTTTTTTAGGCCTTCGGAGCGTAATATTTATCATCTTTCCTTTATGTGGTACACCGGCATGGGTGGCATAATTGGTTGTGTGGTGGGAAATTTAGCCACGTTAATCTTTGGCTGCACTAAAGCTGAAGATATTAATCCTGAACTCATTTCGCCTGTGATACGTAAATATTTACCTCAGGTGGCCAGAGAGCCAATTGCTATGTCCGACATTAAGGAACTTAGGGAAAAGGAACCACTTTACAAAATGGATTTAATGACAGGCACAAATGTTAGAAAACAATCTCTAGATGAAGTTGAATAATAAAAAAATAAACAATTAAAAAAAATTAATTAAATTCTACGATTTTGTTTTTGAAAAAAAAAACGCTGCTCTCGATATCGAACAATTTCTTTTAAAATTCAAACTCAATTTATTTAATTTTAGATTTAAATTTCGATTGATTTCATTCAGAAACGAATGTGTCTCTATGGCCGTACATGCTGACAACAAAAATACTTTTAAGAAACTAAAGAAAAAAGAGGAAGTAAAATATGTCAAAATTTAGAAGCCAGTTAGTTTCCATTTACCAATAAAAATTTTTTGGTCTCTTTTTCTTTCTTAATTTTATAAAAATTTAAATTGGTCACAAAAATACTTGCTGTACGGTATCCGTCTTCCCATTCTTATTCTTTCTTTCTTTGCTTTTTTCTCTTCTGTTTTATTTTTTTTAGTTTTCTCATACTTTTTGTTGCCCTCCTTTTTTACTTTTTTTCAATGTTTCTTTTTTTTCTTTGCTTTTCTCTTTTTATTTCCTTTTTCACTCCTTTTATGCTTGATATTTCTATCTTCTTTATTTATTTTCTTTTCTTTTCTTTTCTTTTCTTTTCTTTTCTTTTCTTCTCTTTTCTTTTATTTTCTTTTCTTTTCTTTTCTTTTCTTTTCTTCTCTTTTCTTTTCTTTTCTTTTCTTTTCTTTTCTTTTCTTTTCTTTTCTTTTCTTTTCTTTTCTTTTCTTTTCTTTTCTTTTCTTTTCTTTTCTTTTCTTTTCTTTTCTTTTCTTTTCTTTTCTTTTCTTTTCTTTTCTTTTCTTTTCTTTTCTTTTCTTTTCTTTTCTTTTCTTTTCTTTTCTTTTCTTTTCTTTTCTTTTCTTTTCTTTTCTTTTCTTTTCTTTTCTTTTCTTTTCTTTTCTTTTCTTTTCTTTTCTTTTCTTTTCTTTTCTTTTCTTTTCTTTTCTTTTCTTTTCTTTTCTTTTCTTTTCTTTTCTTTTCTTTTCTTTTCTTTTCTTTTCTTTTCTTTTCTTTTCTTTTCTTTTCTTTTCTTTTCTTTTCTTTTCTTTTCTTTTCTTTTCTTTTCTTTTCTTTTCTTTTCTTTTCTTTTCTTTTCTTTTCTTTTCTTTTCTTTTCTTTTCTTTTCTTTTCTTTTCTTTTCTTTTCTTTTCTTTTCTTTTCTTTTCTTTTCTTTTCTTTTCTTTTCTTTTCTTTTCTTTTCTTTTCTTTTCTTTTCTTCTCTTTTCTTTTCTTTTCTTTTCTTTTCTCTTCTTTTCTTTTCTTTTCTTTTCTTTTCTTCTCTTTTCTTTTCTTTTCTTTTCTTTTCTTTTCTTTTCTTTTCTTTTCTTTTCTTTTCTTCTCTTTTCTTTTCTTTTCTTTTCTTTTCTTTTCTTGTCTTTTCTTGTCTTTTATTTTATTTCCTTTTTGTTTTTTAAAATAAATTTTCTTTGTTTTTAATTTTTTCTCTTCAACTTTGTTTTTTCTGTTATTTTTTACTTTTCTGTTTTTCTCATACTTTTTATTTTGCCCTTCTTCTTGGTTTTCTTTTTTTATCTTCTTTACTTCTGTTTTTTTTATATTTTTCCACTTCTGGACATTTTTCTTCTTCTTCTTCTTCTTTTCATCTCTTATTTTTTGAATGGAGAATTTTACAAAAATGTACATGTCCCATCTATTCTAATTTAGGAATACTTAAATCTGTCCCACTGTACAGCTTTATTATATAGGAAGTGTTGGAATACAAATTAATTTGCTTGCTCTTCTTATTGTGGCTTCGGGGCTGTTAGTTTTCCAAATCTTACATTTATTATTAATCAATAAATTTAAAACCTGCTTTCTTCCGCATTAATAATTTCATTTCATAAACTGACTTTACTGTCAAACAATATCTCCCAACTAAATTTTCTTTAAGTAGCGATTAACCTAATTCTCTGCTTTACTCTACTAATTGGCAGTAATTGATACACTTCATTATAATGATTGGCTTCTTTGTTGTTATTGTTATGGTTGTGTATGCAATAAAGCAGTGAAGTCCAACCTTTTAATAACTAATACATGAGTGCATATTAAACGCAAAATTCTGCCACTGTCGGTGGCATTAAAGAGTTTTTGTGAATTTACTTTCTGCTTAGATCTTAAAATCACCTCTCATCACTTGTTAATTAGATTTCAAGGTTACAGAATAAAATCTTAGTCCTTAACCTTTTAAAATTATTTAAATTTTAAAGCGTTTGTATGAATCGTTTGTATGAAAAATTGAGTGATTTCAAAGATTGCAAACGGCAAATTAGGTTGTTGTTTTTAACGAAAACTTAATTAAGTTTGAATGTGCATGTGTGTATGCTTTTGATCATTTTTGCAATATGATGTAACTTCATGGTTCATATTTGGTTTGATTATAAACCGAACAGCATGCATGAAATGTTTTTGTTGTTCGAACAGGTTGGTAAGGATTTACAGTTTTTACACAATTTGCTTTATTTTTTAAAATTGTTTTCAGTTTTTGGTTTGATTTTAAAGACGGGTAAGTATGTTTGAAGAAAACGTTTTGATAATTTAATGTAAATGCCCATTTCAAAGGTTTGAGACAATCTGGCTCTTATCACGGAAACTCAGAACATGTAATTTGTGACTGATCGGCTTTAAGGTCTTGTTTATTCTTTTCTTACTGAGTCTTTGTATGATAATAATCATCTATTTATGTATACAATCATCACACGTAACATAAATTTTTGTGTCCAAAATATGCAAACAAACACACACATAAACTTCTCATATCACTTATAAATATTAAAATTAATACCATAAAAACAATTTTTAGTGTATGTTTATGCCAAAAAATTTTTATTAATTTAATTTCTTTTTTACAGTTTTTGTTAAATGTAAATTTTTTTTATTCATTTCCTGTCCCCCATCCCATAATTATTTATTTTCATTGTCGTCGAGTTGGGTTTTATGTTTGGATGAGGTGTTGGCTTAAAAAAATAAAAAAGAAGTAGAGAAGAAAACATAAATAACTTTTAACTAATTTTAAATATTTTAAAACTTTTTAGTATTTGGAAATGCGTTTTGATCGCAGACTACGTCTATTTGGTTCTGTTATGTTTTTACTCGGATCGGTATGTGTGAAATTATAAAAAAAAAATATTTTTTTAAGAAAACGTAAATTAACTTGGAGAACAATTTCTGTAGAAAGTTTTTATTCAGTTAAGGCAACTTTTCCTTAAATTTTCTATAGAAAATTTTAAACAAATTAAAGAAATATTTTTTTACTATTAAATTTATTTTTCCAAAAAATTTCTGCTGTTCATTTAGATATAAATTTAATTTAAATTTTATTTTATTTTCCCCTATTTAGACATTATGGCTGCCCATTTCGATTTATGTACCAGCTTTAACATTCAATCAAGGTAAAATTAATGGACTTAATGAGAATTAAACAAAAACAAGAGCTGCTTTTTTAATCACATTTTGAATTTTTTAGTTACTGGCATCAATTTGTATGTGATAGTTCCCATAGTTTCTCTTGTGTGTACGATTTACACCTGCATTGTGAGAGCAGAAAGAAAGAGAAATTTGAAGAAATTAAATTAAAACTTGTGATTTTTATTGCAGGGTGGCATTAAGGGAGTAATATGGACAGATGTGCTGCAGAGTTTTATAACGATGAGCTCATTGATTTTCGTATCCATTAAGGGAACTATAGAACTGGGTGGCTTGGGTGTGGTATATAAAAGAAATTTGGAGGCTGATAGATTAGTGGCTCCAGAGTGAGAAAATTAAAAAAGAATTAGATGCCTAAAATACAAACACGACTTTTTGTTTTATTTAGTTGGACTTTTGATCCCACTGTGCGTATGGGTTTCTTTGCTGTGTTTGTGGGTGGCACTTTAATGAAACTGCAGGGCACTTGCATTAACCAATCAGCTGTGCAACGCTTTTTGTCTTTAAGCAAACTAGAAGATGTAAAATCTTGCTTGTATACCTTCATAGCTGGCCTGGTGTGTCTTGTGGGCTTTTGTATTTATTTAGGCGTTTTGGCTTTTGCTGCGTATTATGACTGTGATCCCATAACAACGGGGGTGAGTACTTATTTATCACTGTGGCGGTGTATGTTCCAAACTGTTGTATCTTAATTTGTTGTTGTTGTTTTTCAGTTGGTGCGTGCTAAAGATCAAATAATTCCCCTGTATGTTATGGAAATTGCTGCTACTGTGCCTGGCATACCAGGCCTGTTTGTGTCGGGTGTGTTTAGTGCGGCCTTAGGTTCCTTATCCACTTGCTTGAATTCTTTGTCTGGTGTCATGTTAAAGGACTTTGTAGAGCCTTATCGCAGTCAACCTTTTACCGAAAGGCAAACGGCAATTTTCCTAAGAGCCATGGTTTTATTTTTTGGTATTTCAGCTATGGCTTGTGTTAAAATTGTAGAGAAATTGGGCATGGTTATGCAATTGTCTACTTCAGTCAACTCAATTGCAATTGGACCCTTATTGGGCATATTTACAGTGGGCATGACTATGCCATTTGTGAAAGCAAAGGTTTTTATTTGTTGACATTTAGTAACTTAAATTTAAATTTAATTTTTTTGCTTTCTTAGAGTGTTTTAACAGGCTGCATTAGTGCTGCCCTTATCATGTGTTACATAGCGATACGTTCACAACTGGATGCTGCTGCGGGTGTTTTAAAATTTCCCACCAAACCTGTTTCAGTTGAAGGTTGTACTTACGAATTCACAAGTCCTCTTCCCAATCAAACCATTTTCAAGTAAAGTGGAAAATATTTTCAAACAGAATTTAGGAATAACAATTTAACTGAACTTAAATTTTTATTTTAAAGTGATACTGAAGCCGACTTCAGCGGCAAGGCCTTCCATCATGTGTCATTTTTATGGTACAGTGGAATCGGTGCATTCGTTACCATTGTTGTGTCTCTGCTGATGACTTTATATTTTGGTTGCCAAGATACCAGTGAAGTTGATCCACAATTAATTACGCCTCTCGTAAGGAAATACATGAGCAAGTACAAGTACACCAGTGTGGCCACAAATTTGGAGAAAACTTATACCGAATTGAAGAAACCTTTGGAGGATAATTTTAAAGAAGAAATGAAAGAATTGAAAAATGAAAAAACTGTTTATTAAATTAATAAAGAATGTATGTTGAAATGAATTGATTTGTTTTTATGCTCAACTTAGGCCTCTGTTTCATTAATTTCGTTTCTATTTTATATAACAAAATAAAACAAATGTGGGCTCAAAATGTCTAAAATTGAATGATTTTTTTTATTTGTATAAAGAAATTTCAATAAAAGTTGCTCGTTGTTGAATGCAATGTCATACACGATATGCCCTAATCTGGCAATAAAACATTTTCCAAATAAAAAAAACGAGAATTGGTAAAGTAGCAGTTTATGCCGTTTGTAACTTCTCATGTCTATTTTCATAACTTTAATGCAAAAAAACATTATAATGCATTACGATTTCCTTCACTTCACTTCACTTAATTTTTCTCAGTTCATAGTATCTTTAAATAAAATGTACCAACATGTCCTTGTTATGTCTTTTCATGTCAGTCATAATTATTCTAATCAATAAATTGATCTTGTATTCTTTAAAATTAATTTTGTATTTTAGTTCGATTGTTTTTCATTTCATTTCAAATCATGTTTCATTAAAACATTCAAAAAGTACCACAGAACTTAAGAAAAAGTACTATTATGTGTTTTGTTCAATGGAATAGAGTTTTTAGGATTAAAACTGAAAGTGAGGCATTAAATTTATTCATCTTTTCATGTAGTATAAGTACCAAAATAAGTACCCAATCGGGTTTAAGTAGGTTTTAAATTAAAAGACAAGTCTAAGCTAAATGACGGATAGCCCATCTTTGACAAATAACTCCCTTTTAGTTTTAAATCTTAGTAAAAAACCGGTTTTTTGCCTTACAGAATCCTCCGTTTACTTGTAATAATGGCCTTAAAAGTGATAGAATATACTGAGTAACGTATTTTAAACGCTTGCTAAGGACTGATAAAGTATTTGAAAATACGCTTTCGATAGCTAGAAATATTGACTTTTCAATTTTTCATCTATTTATATGCAGGCATGATTGTTTGATAACTCCGTGACTTTTGGAATTTCCCGTAAAATAATTATTTATAAATGCACCACTGCTGGCTTCAACCCCCATCTTTAAAAAAAATTATTATTAAATTTTAGGTAAAGCTGAGTCATTTAGTTTGTGCTTGACAACCATTAAAAGCAGCAGACAATCTAGTGAATTTTAACAAGACAATGCACGATTAAGACACACGTGTGTAGCCGCTATAGCTAAAATCCATAAATTGGGATACGAACTGCTATCCCATCCAGTATACTCTTCAAATCTAGCCCCTTACGGCTATTGCCTTTTCTAAAATTGAAGAAATGACTGGTTGGTAAGAGATTTGGGTAAACTGAAGAGCTCGTTACCGAAACAAACGCCTATTCTGAGAGCTTTGAGAAAAGAATAAAATTGCAAAAACGCTGGACTAAATAGATATATTGACCTAAAATAAAAACTAGAACGTTTAGTTGCTGAAAAAAAATATTTTATAATTCTAAGTGTACGAGTATATTAATCGCGCTGTAAATTTTACGTTAATTATTCACGCTTTAGTTCATTTTTGACATATTCAATAATCCTTTTATTACTCCCAGACACTGGATTACTGGAGCGCCGCTTTTAAAGAAATTCCTTTTTCCTTATCGGCAGCATTAGTGTTAATAAAAAGAATTGTTGTGGGATTATTGAACATGTCAAGGATGAACTCAAGCGTTAGTAATAAATTACTGATGAACGAAAAAAATTTTATACAAAAAGTCACGGAGTTATTAAACTGAGAAAAGAACTTTAGCTGTGAGAACTAAATTTGTTTCCTATTCAAAAATTCAGTTGTGATAGTCGAATTTTTTAATTGTGACAATAAAAATTCAGTTTTACTGGAACTAAATTTCGTAAAACTGTTGCGTCGAATCCTGATCATTGCAACCGAATTCTTAATTGGCAACAAATTTAGTTCTCACAACCGTAGTTGTTTTTCGTGTGTGAAAAATATTGCTCTACTAGCCCTTAATCACAATAGAAACTGTATTCAATTAATTGCGACAACAAGTCAATTTTTTCTTAAGTCGACTTAAGCAATATTTTTTTCAAAGCACAAATATTTTCCATACCTTTCTCTCTGCAACACAACGAGAAGTTGCATGATTTTCATCAAAATTTTTTTCTTATTTTTATTGATTTGAGAAACAAAATCTACTAAAAACAAATTCCTGTCATATTAGATTCGCTGTAAATAAAACTCATTTTGTTTAAAGCTAAAAATATTTATTACAAAATTACAACTTTTAGTGAAGCACAAATATTTCATTAATCAAATTTCAACCTCTTTTCGTTTTTTTTAAACCCACAGTATTTTGAAAAACGCTTTAGTCGTCGTTTACGCTTGTTTGGTGCTTCACTCTTTAACGTGAAAACTGTAAGTACCGAACAATAAAAAAATTTCTTAATTTTTTGTCTCATAATTTCATCACTTGAAAGGTTTTATGGCTGCCCATTGCAGTTTATGTGCCCGCCTTAACTTTCAGTCAAGGTAAGTGAAAAAAAAAGAAATAGAAATAAATTAGAACAAAAATTATTAAATTTTAAAATGTACTTGCAGTTAGTGGGATTGATTTGCATACTGTGACGCCAGTGGTCATTATTATTTGTACCTTTTATACTTGTGTGGTAAGTGTGCTACGAAATACTTTGGCGTTCAAGCACAATTATAAAGATTAAAAGAATAATTAGAGAACTCTTAATGTATCAGAATGTGTAGGGTGTCAAATATCAGCAGGTTAGCCGTAGGTTAGCTTAGATTGAAAGCAAGTCTAAAGAAAAAGAAAGATGGTTCGTTTGTGGTACCTTGATACCTGTAAAAAAACAAATAAAAGTAAATATAGAAACAGTTAAGAGCAACAGTCAGAGAAAGAAAGGAATGGAAAAAACGAGGGGGAGAGAGACAAGCAGTGAAACTCACTAAAATTTGTGCAGGCAGTCCCAGCAGGTAGTATTCGCCGTCATAGAGTTTGCACTATTCAGTTTGCAACATGGTTGATTAGTTGGCCTGCATGGTGGCCTGACGACCTTCAATTATAATATCAAAATTTCGTTTTGAACTATTTAATCATCAAGACAATTGAATAATGACGTGATCTAGATCCTGAGAAGATCCCCTAACTCAGTGTAGCATAGAAGCAGAGAATTTGCTATAAAGATTCGTCTTACTCCTCGGTAGTACATTTTTTTTTCTAGCAGGGCTATCAAATTTACAAGCCCTAAATAAGTGAAGAATTTGTTTCACGAAAAAATAGAAACGAACAAGAAATATTTCGATGGAGAACAATCAAATACAATTTCAGGCATAACTTCAGGGTCAGCTTAAACGAACTCTGCAGGGTCTGCAATGAAGACCAAGAGACAGCAGAATATGTGGGTAAATGGGCTAAGTCTGGTTCTCTCGCTTATAGAACTCTTGTAGTGGTCATTTGATGCCAGGCCAATTCGTCTGATATACCTGAGCAATTTTGCAGGCTGACAGCACAGCCTGTAATTTAGCTCTAGGGAGACCTACTGGTTCCAGTTCAAAGTAAAATTGATGTATTTTCACATCCGTTCATTTAGGCATGCGATATGACAGAAAATCACACGATATTTTAATCTTTTCGTATGAAATAATTAAAAATTTTTTGATTTGATACTAAAACTTTTTTCCATTAATTTTTTTATTTATATGTTTAACAGGGTGGCATTAAAGGTGTTGTGTGGACTGATGTTATACAAAGTGTTCTCATGTTTGCTTCCATGATTGTGCTGATAGTTAAGGGCACTATCGATGTAGGTGGAGTTCAGGTCATATGGCAAAGGAATTTAGAAGGTGGACGTCTGAATTATCCAGAGTACGTAAAGAAAAAATAAATCAAGTGTCCATTAGTAAATGGAAATTTTAATTTCAGATTAACTTTTGATCCAACAGTGCGTATGAGCGTGTTTTCAGTGTTTGTTGGAGGCACTTTTTTTAAATTACAAAATACTTCCATAAATCAAGCCACAATTCAACGATTTATGACTTTGCCGAATATACAAAAGATAAAACAGACCCTGTACACATTTTCCATTGGCCTAACATTGCTCTATATGCTGTGTATTTATGTGGGTCTGTTGGCTTATGCCACTTTTTATGATTGCGATCCGGTGATTACAGGGGTATAAAGAGAATTTCCAATTTTTTTGTAAAGGATATTATGAATTTAAGATATATTTTATATTAGTTGGCCCGTGCTAGAGATCAATTGATACCGGTGTTGGTTATGAATGTCTTGGGTAAATTTCCCGGTTTGCCGGGTCTGTTTGTGGCGGGCGTATTTAGTGCTGCCTTAAGTTCTTTATCCACCTATTTGAATTGCTTGGCCGCAGTGGTGTTGGAAGATTATGTTAAACCCAACGTGAAGAAGGAATTAAGCGAACGCGCCACAGCAATTTTAATGCGTTCTGTGGTGGTGGTATTTGGCCTCAGCTCTATCGCCATGGTGTACGTGGTAGAGAGGTTGGGTATGGTATTGCAATTATCTGCCACATTGCAGTCAATGCTGTATGGACCCATGTTGGGCATATTTACCGCAGGCATGCTAATGCCTTGGATAAATGAAAAGGTAAGGAGAAATTATAATTTGGATTGAAATAATTTTCTTTGGAAATTTTTCTAGAGCGCTTTTACCGGTAGCATTATTTCCTTTCTAAGCATGGCTTGGATTTGTATTAATGCCCAGTGGGCAACTATAACTGGCACCTTTCGTAATACCAAACTACCCATTTCTATTGAAGGTTGTGCCTACGAGTTCGATAAGACCATCTATTTTAATTCCACAGCTGAATAGTAAGTTTTGCTTGAAACATTTATTCAAATTCAGTTACTAATTTTGCTTTTCTTTTCCTTTTTTAACTTGAAAAGCCTTCCACAGCAGGGTACTAGCATTTATCACATTTCCTTTTTGTGGTATACGACAGTGGGTGCCGGCATTGTGCTGGTGGCTTCTAATTTGGCCGCTTTGTATTTCGGTTTTAATGATGTCACTAAAGTGGATGAAACATTATTGGCTCCGGTTGTGGTTAGATTTATTAAAAAATATCAATATTCTAAAGTTAAACTGGAGGAAACCATAGAACAAAAACATTTTAAAAATTAAATATAAATAACACACTTGTGTGCTCCCAACATGTTGCCTCAAACTCTTTTCCTTTTTCTTATAAATAACAAACAGCGACTAACATAAAAACTTTTTAACAAACACGAGTGCTGCCAACAGGATTTGTTTCATAAAATTTTTCTATTTTTTTTTTATAAAAAGCAAGCAGAGCCAACATAAAACTTTTTAAGAAACAAGTGTGCTGCTAACTAGACTTATTGCAAGCAAAGTTAATGAAATGCAAAAAAAAATTGCTTGGTTTTACACTTGCTTGTCTTTACAACTTGTCTGTAACAAAATGTTCGATACTTCGTTCTCAAACACGTTTGTAGGTGGAATAAATATAAGAAAACTTGTAATTTAAACATTAGACTGAATCCAAAAAGTAAACTTAGGTACAGCCGAGTCAATTGATTTTAAACATTCTCGTTCTTGTGCTACGTTTAAAATTAAAATAGAAAGCAAAGTTATACTTGAATCCAATTAGTCTAGCTGGTCTCAAATGATCTCACGCTCGTTAGAGCGTTTCTAAACGCTCTGATATTATTTGAGTTTTGTCTGAATATTTGATTTATTCTCTTGTAAAGTGCATCAACCTTGTTATGCTTAAAAGTTTGAGCTTGAAAAAGTTTCAGATAGAGTAAGCCAACCAACCAATAAGTTGATTTAATCCAAAACACTCTCAAACTTTTCAAACATACTCTTGAACTAAACGATAGTATTAGGTTTGAAAGCATATTTGGAGTTGGATGGAAGGTTAGCTGAAAATGATCTTCATCAAAACTAATTTGAAAAAATATTATTTACTAGGACACAAATAATTTTTTAAATAAATTTAGAACAAGCAACATGTTTACCATAAACAAAAAAACTATAGGTTAAAATTAAAATTTATTTTCAGTGTAAAATTACAGTTTAAAAACAAATAATAAAACAATTTTCTAAACTATCAAAACGTTTCAACTTCTTTCTTTTCATTTTGTAAAATTTCAAATCAAATTGGTTTTTAAAATTTCAGTTATAGAAAAAATTTTCTTGAAATTACTTTTATTAAAAAAACAACATGTTTCCCGATTGCCGTGCTAAACGTTCACGAAATTGTTCTGGAATTAGACAAGCAAATAAAAATGCTTGCGAGCCGCAGCAGCAGCAGCAAACTTGTCAGCCATTTTGTGACAATCGAACTAACTGTGAAAAACCTTTTCTCTGTCAGGAATTAAATTCATCTTACTGGTGTAAGTGTCGACCTCCTAAGCATCGTAACTTTTGTGAATATTGTAAAAAACAGTTTGACAAAAGCGAAGAAAATGAAGATGAGAATGACGTTGACGATGACTTTGGTGATGATAACGATGGTAGGGAAATGTGTGGTTACAAGTAATAACCATGAAAAAATACAAAGCTTGGTAAGTGTATTTACTTAAGAAAACCAGAGATTTTATTGTCTCTACCGCTAATAACTATAGCGCATTATTTTGATCTCACGTGGGGCCTCTTATGCGGTCCTTTAGTAATATCTTTGTAGAAGTAATGAACCTAAAAATAATTTAGACAAATTTATAAAAAGTAAGGGAGGATTTGTAACTTGAGAGTAGTGATTTGTTCCCGATCCTCATTATAATTCTAATTCTCAGTCGACAATATCGACTACTCAGAGAGAAGAAAATAAAATTTAGAGAGAGAGAGAGAGAGAGAGAAACGAAGAAAGAAAGAAGCACACACTATTTTGCAGGTGCGCTCATAAAGCCCAACTGGAAGATGTGCTCTATTTAGAAAGAAACTCTTCTTTTGGTATATAAAGACTATTTACCACTTACTCATGATTATTAAAAAAGTAATCGATTAAAATCGTTAATCTAACCAAGTGTCTACTTTTTTTGACTCAAAACTTAAAAAAAATTTTATTATTTAAAATATATTTTTTTTGTAAATTTCTATTTCGCCAAATAATTTTAATTAAATTCCAAATTCCAATACATTGCGTGATACTAAATGTATACAAATTATCAAACGGATGAACGCAGCTGTTATCATCCTTGTGGGAATTTAAATTATTGCTGGAATTTTCCACCACCTGCTGCATGTGACTGCTGCTGTCGCCTTCCAACCAACGACGATTCTATTAAAAATTTTCCAATATCGTATAAGAAATTATCAAATATGCCAGAGAAATGGTTGAAAATCAATAGAGAAATGCCTTCTGCTATAAGTTCTTCAAAATTAAACAAGTAAGAGTGGTACATCCGGGCAAGACGAATCTTATATACCCTTTATAATAGTAAAAAAAAGAATATGTTTGTAATGGAATTTATTGATTTGTTTTCAATTCATTCTCATTATAAAATATTTATTATAAAAGCCTGCAGGCATTATAAAGGTTGTCTCAGTAAGAGTGCACTTTTTCATGCACTTTTCACAGAAATGTGGCTGTATCTCACTGATGACACCGTGGTTTATTTTCACAAGTCCGAGATTTCACAAAAACCCAAAAGAAATCGTAAGATATTCTTCATCAGAATTTTTTCAGATAATTTGTTCTGGACATCTTTGCTGCAATAAATCTATTATTTAACGTGCTATGTACCAGGTGGAATCGTCTTGTTGAAACTACATTTCGTTCAGATCCATGCCATGTCCTCAAGTTGAGGCCACTAGAACTCTGTTATCATATTCCTGTAACGAATCTCGTTCACAGTCATCGCAATTTCGGCATAAAAGTAAAACCTGATCCAAAAGCATACGAAATGGTTGGTCATTGTGGGTGCATTTGTTGCTCATGGTTAGCATGAGGATTTTATGAGCCCCAAATTCGACAAAGCCATTCAGTAAAAAAAAAAAAGCTTCATCGGAGAAGAAAACTTTTTCACAAAATTGGTATTGACTTCACTTTGATCATCAAAATTTTACTCGTTGTTCTTTCGCGCTGTTTGTAAATTTAAGAAATGCCAGTTGCTCACAAGCATAATGATACTTACACTCTTACTGAGACGTCCTTTATAAGGATGCGGAATATAGATACTTTGTAGCGTACGGAGTAAAAGTTACAAGCCATATTATCTCTTTGCTTTCAGTAAAGTGCATAAAAATAAAAACTCAAAATCAAAAACTAAAAAAGAGAAAACAAAATCGAAATCGAAATCGAAATCAAACTCAAATAAAACTAAAAGTGATGGCTCACAAGAAGCCATTATAATGGAGAATGAGAAATTAAACAGCAAAAGCTCTATTTTGAATAAAGCTGTTAGCAGCTTAAGTATTAATGCCAGTGAAAAGGAATTATTAATTTCGGAGTATCCCACACCCGTAGTGCGTTTGTCCTTTTCAGAAAGTGTTGTGGGAAATAAATCTGCTGAAAATGTAAAGCTCAAAAAATCAAATTCATTTTGTGAATATCAATGTTTTTGCAGAAAATTGGAAAAATGTGCAGGAAAACCGGATTTGGATTTTAAGCTCTTAACCCACTATGATATACCGATCAAACAGATTCATCAAGCTGATAACGAAACATATTCTGTAGTAAAAAACAAAAGCTTTAGTCAAGCCTCTAATGCTCAGCACATGCAACAGGAGGAGAGCTTAAACAGTTTTAAACAGCCGGCTGCATCAACAAATTATATTTCTCATCCTTTGCAATGTTGTTGCTGCTGCTGCAGAAATGATTTGGGTGCTATGAAGAATCGCTTAAATTCTTCTTTTAGCTCTTCAAAAAGTTATCCTCAACTTGGAGTGATTACAGAAGAAGAATCAGTCTATAAAGAACATCAATTTCCTTCTAATTCCAAGACTGGCCAACAAATAACAAAAAACCTAAGACCCTTAGAAGAAACCTGTGACTATTTTCTAAATAATATTTCGGATAATATTTTGGAATCAGTGGAAAATTCTGTTGATTGTAAGCTAAAGGAGCTTAGCTGTCAGTCAACAGAAAGTTTTAGGATTTTGTGTCGAAAGTTGGAGAACAATGAGACCACCTTGAGGTCTTTGTGTTGTGACATGATGCAAAGTAAGTTTTTTTTTAATTTTCTTTTTACTTGAAATGAAATAAAAAAATGTAAATAAAAGAAAAGAAAAGTGCCCTGTAGATCGAACTAACCTATCAATCTGTGGGTCGCATTTTCGATTCCTGCCTAGACTGTGGGTATTTGTTTGTACGAAAAATCCCATAAATGGCGTTTTATGTAAAAAAAGTAGTCATGCTTCTTATAGCTTTTTTATTGGTGCTGTGAGATTTTGAATTCAACTTTGGCCACCTGTCAAAGTAGCAATATTTTTCACTGCCCAATTTTCGTGGCTTTTTAAACGAACCGATTTATAGAAATCAAAATGGACGGTTTTTTAAATGTAAAGTTTTTATTAAAACATGACTGGTTTTTATTGTCAGCTTAACTGCTTCATAATTGTTGGTTGTAATTTCCATGTAAGCATTTTCAAAAATATGCTTAGCAACATGTTCCTTTAACCTTTTTGCTTCCTTTTAGAAATGGCTCGACAAAATAAAATGCATTTTGAAAAAATGTTCTCACTTGTACAAGACTTGGCTGAAATTCAAAAGCAAACAGTGAAAAAAGTTTTCCAAAACAGAAACCAACAAAGGGAATCAGTAACAGGAAGAGAAACTGATAATGATGAAATCAATAAAAATGATATTCAAATACTTAGATGTGGATGCTGTCAGTGCTGTTGTCCTGCCAATTTTTTTGAAAATTTTTCCAACACTAGAGACACTGCAAAAAACCCTCTAAAACAGGATGCTGCGGTCAAGAGAAAATCTGGTGGCTGTATAAATCAAAAAGAAAATGAAAATGAGCTTAAGGAACAAATAAAACTTTGGGGATCGAATTCATTCCCACAGCAATTCTTAACTGAAATGGATTTTACACAAGAAAAGTGTCCACCACCTCATACATTTACAACATTTAGCTTAACACGCACTGGTAAAACCATTTTCAATTGCAATTACTGTAAAGATAGTGCGATTGTTGAAGGTGGAAGCACAACAGAATCAAATGGTTTTTATAATGAAAGTGCCAAATTGAATTATCTTGACGCAAAGGATAGGTGCGAAGCAAATGGTTATGTGAGCGCACCAGGGTTCCTTGAAAGACAAGTTGCTGACAAAAAATTCCACAAGAAAATATCGAAAAATGAGTCTACTGTAGAAGCTTCAGCTGCAATTGTTCCTAAGGTAATGGGCTGGTAATTAAGGCCTTCAAGATTGATTCCATTAAAAATGATTTTCCAACATGAATATTAATTTTCAATTTTAAATTTAAATTCTGTGAATGATTTAAAACATTGCCAAGGTATAAAAATCAGAGTTCGTAAAGAAGCGAAACGAAAGCAAACGTTTCATTTTGTAGTTTTGCATAATAACACTTTGAAAAACTACAAAACGAAATATTTGCATTTGTGTCGTTTCGTTTCTTAGCGAACTCTAGTACTAATCATATGGCAAATTTTCATGTAAAATGGGTTTTACTTTGAGGTAATAACGCACATGACATCAAAAAAATTCTCGTGGAAATACGAGGGCTGTTTGCTAACTCCCTTAATTTTTAAATAAAAAAGTTCCTTTTTATTTTTTTATTCTCAATTTCTTTAACTACTTTTGATTCAAATCGAGGGGGAGATACATTTTTTATCACAAGCTTGTAGAATTTTTCATTTGATATTAATCTATTAATTTATAGAAAAAAAAAATTACTTTTAGATTTAGAATTTTTTAAATATTTTTATTTCTTCCAATAATTAGTTTTTTCAAAACCCTTAAAATAAGCGTTTGTTTCAGTAAGGAGCTCTAGAGACTACACACAGGTGCACTCCTTGTGAATTGTCTTGATTTTAAAATTCACTAGGTCGTTTGCACAAACTAAATGACGCAGTTTTGCTTAAAATTTAACACTTGCTTTATTAGGAGATGAAATTCAAGAAGTCACCGAGCTGGCACACAGTATTTTTTCTTAAATCCAACTTGCGAGTTATAAATGGTCAACTGTAAATCCTGTTGTCGTTGTTCTATTTACGAATTAAAACAAAATTTAAATCCAATTCAACAAACTCATGGAGACTTAATTAAAATTTTTGCCTCTTGTGTTTCTTTGAATATCCATACAAACGGATAAACCATTTTTATACTTCTTCGTTTACTTTATCATCATCAATTTTATTTTCATTTATCAACGACATTAACATGATGATGCGAGTAACTGCGCCAAAGTTCATCGTCATTAAAAGCCCAAAATGAAAAACAAAAAGTTTTTCAATTTAATTTCAAAAATAATTTTATACAACTTTTTGTTAAATAAAAAACAAAAGAAGTAGAAGGAGTAGAAGAACGGGTATAAAAGCAAAACAAAATAAAGAATTTTCACCAGTTTTCCGTTTGTCGATTTTCAGCAACTGTTGCCTTTTTGCGTGTAATTATTTCGTTATAAGTCACAAATGAAAATATTTTCGCCAGCTGTTAAGTTGTTGAGTTTAGAAAAGAGTGAATAAAAATTCAAAGACATGACGGTTTAAAAATGGGGGTTCCATTAAGAATGCATGTTTTTATTTCATGCTGCAATAAAGCGATTGTTTTACAGCTGTTAGGCAGGTAGTGCCACATGTCGTTTAGTCCCCTGCCACGCCATCCAGTAGAGGCCTTGTGAATTCCGTTATCATTTTCTTATAAAGAATGCCCGTTCAAAGTCACCGCAATTTCGCCCTCATCTTCAAAAACAAAAAGCTGTAAACAACATACTATCAGTTGTTCATTGTAGGTGTATTTGTTTCTCAAGGCATTCAGATGGAAAAGCGCTTCGTAGGAGGTGTTTTTTTTTTCGAAAAATTGGCAAAGACTTTGCTTTGCTTCATCACAATTATAACTCGGTGTTCTTTTGTAAAGCACTTCATTTTTAATAATCGTAATAAATATTTGTGACAGCCACCAAATTTCAGAGTGGTCACTTTGGCAAAATAAAAAGGACACTCAATTTCAAAAGAGACTTTAAGCCTAGGTTAGGTTAGGTTACGGTGCCCAAATAAGAAAAACAGAGGCTGGGCTCACTTGGGTCCTCTGACGTGGTCCCTTTGTGATACCTGTATAGAAGCAAATGAAGAAGAAGAAGGATAGTAATAGAAGAGTGAAAGGAAAGGAAAAGAAAGGCTCCTAACGAAGCCATATAGCACATTTTCAACCTAGATCGCAGAAAATTTAATCAGCCATTCTGTAGATTTTATTCGGCACAGAACACTCACGCTCATTTACGCTAAAAAAATAAAAAGCGGCACTAACCAATTTCTAGTAAAAGCTTTTTTTAAAGCGTTTCGTTTTAAAATAAAAATTTTGCTTTAGTCTTGTTTTCAGTTTGAGTTGATACTCCTGTGAAAGTTCTTGTAAAAGCATAAATTTTTCAAGAAGAAGAGATAAAGTATTTGTTGTTTTGTATCTTCTTCTTGTTTGTTTTCTTTTTTTGTTTCACTGCGTTAAGGAATCCATGTCAATGTCTTGTTAGTGATGCTGACTGCAAAAAGTTAGGAAACAAATAAACAACAACAACAACAATAACGACAACCATATGAAAATTATATTTAAATTTTCTTTTAAAAAGTTTTGTTTTATTTATTTTTGCCAAGTTGTTGGTTTATTAAAGAAAAAGCTTTTACATTTCTTTTTTGTAACAGCAAAACCATAAAATAATCAAGTTATTTTAATTCTGTTAAATTGTGTGTTTGTCTTGTTGTCATTATGAGAATGCGATGCTCACACAATTAACAAAAATTGATTATCGTAGCGTCACCCTCATTAGATTCTAACTCATGCTGTCATCATTTGCTTTCCTCACGAAACAACTATAATTTGTTTAATTTCCCGTTAAAATATGAAATTAAAAAACAAAAACAATAAAAGTTTTAACCAAGAGTAAATGCTAAAAATAAGTAAGAAATTGAAACGAAAATAAATTAAGAAAAATTTTTAATTAAATTTAAATTTTATTAAAGTGAAAATTTTATGTTAAAAACATAAAATCCAGTGTAGCCTTAAATAAAAAAGCAATAATTTTCATTACGATAAAATATTTCCTCTTTAAAAAGAAATTAAATTTTCTTTTCCTTGACTTTCTGTTTTAGTTTCTTCCCTCTTAAATTATAAATTTATTTTTGGCGTCAGCTTTTCATTGAAATATTAAATTCAATCGTAAATATTTTAACTACTTTTTGTTTGCTTTAAATGACCCACTAATTTAAGTAGAGTTTGTTGAGGTTTACACATGGAATGTGTTTTACTGTTAGCAATTGTGCGTAGGTGTAAGTGTAATTGTAAGTATATATGTGTGTGCGCTTGTTTTTATATTTTTTGGTACATTTTTTGTGCTGAAATATTCAAGTTACCAGTGATTAATGGTTTTTGTCTTATAAAAGACAGTGTTTAAAACAGCCTAAAAATTACAATTTAAAAAAAAATTTTGTTTCATGCTAAACTTGTAAAAAATGTAGAATTTTTGAATTTGTTTATTTAAAATATTTTTTTTTTTTTTAAATTTAAAGCATTTTCCGGGGAACAACTTCTAACTACAGAGACAATTTCAAAATTATGGAGGTACAAACTAAAGGAAATTTCAAAGCAAAATTTAAAATTTTCTTTTTAATCACATATTATAAACGGTTTCCAAATTATATTTATAAAATGGACCACGACTTTTGCAACCCACGATGTGAATTGTAAATAAAATAAAAAGTTTTCCGAGAATTGTTATTATGATAGAAGGATCTTTGAGAATTACTTATGTGTGAAACAAAATATCACCGATATGCTCTATCCAATGGTTCATAATTTCAATGACTCTCAGCCATATGCCTCTATTTTGGTTCACAATTCAGTAATTGAAACAACTGCTATTGACGAGTTGTCATTTTTGTATGTTTTTTCAACTGCACGAACACAAAGTTGTTATCAGTAATAACAGAAATAGGTTGTAATAGCAAAATTACAACCATAATATTAGCAAAAATTAAGATTCAATGTCGTTACCTCATCATTTACCTCTTGAATTGTTCTTGGTTTATTGACATACAGTTTTTCCTTTAAATATCCCCGAAGAAAGAAATCAAACGGTGTCTAATCACATGATGGTGGCGGCCAGTTGACATCACCACGACATGAGATAACACAGCGCAAAAGAGCTGTGTGGTAATTTGTACCTTTCTGTAGGAACCACATACGGTCCAAGCCCATGTCTTCAACTTCTGGCCACTAGAAGTTCCTTAACATTTCACGATAGCGAACATAATTCAGCAGCAATGTTTTCCACAAAAGGAGCATGCACAGGTGTTTTCCCATTTTCTGCAAACCCGCTTTGTGAAATTTGCGATTGTGGACACATTTGGTCGATTATGCTGACCAAAAAAAGAATTACCAAGTAAACGAAGTATATTTTGATTTGAACGCCTGCGCAGTTGTGTACCTCTCCATGGTTGAATTTGGCAAACACTGAAGTAAAGACATTATAAAATAAGTTTTGCACTTAACTTGACTAAAAGGTGCATTATGGTTGAATCACCCTTCACTAGCTGCTTTCAGCCGGTCGCATCCGGTCCTCTACTCTATAACTTAGAGTAAGAATAGCGCATCCAGAGTAATCTGTGCTAGCGAAGACCACTGTTACCTGTTTGCACAATTTATTATTGAAAAATTCAACATCTCTAATTCCACTTACTTAACAGACATTAAAATTCCAAGCTGTCGTAAGCGAGTGTGGAAAAAAAAGAAAAGAAGGGGAAGAAGAAGCTAGCTAAAAAAAAACGGAAATTAAATGAAGTAAAAGTAAAGATATGTTGCAAAGAGTTTTTTACGTTCACTTTCGACGCATCTTTCATGTGAACTTTAATAAATCAGCTTAACTGAGAGGTAGAGGGGAAGATAATTTTAGCGCATACTGAATGCTGGGGTAAATATGTTGAGCTTCAGTCATTAAATTTAACAAATTAAATGGTGTTTGGTACTTCATGAAACACTAATTTATACTTTTACGTTGAGAAGCATAAAGTGGGTGTCCACACACTACACATCTTTAGCATTAAAGTATGCTTATTTATTTAGTTAACTTTAAGCTTTTAGCGGAAAAAATTTTATTTTTAATTATAGTTTTTGCTTTTCTCTCGCAAAATTCTGAACGAAAGCGGAATGCGAACGCTGTATTTGACATTTTCTCGTAAGTTGAATATGATTTCCAAGCTTGGAATTAAAAATTTTTAATGAAAATTAGGAAAATGATGGCAACACTGGAGACTATATAAAGAGAAACAAAGCCCCATGTTGCAAGTTCTAATTGATTTGCTTTTTACTCTTTAACTATAACTTTTGAATGGCTTAACATGTCTTAATAAAATGTTCAACATGTGACAGAATGAGATATAGTCCATCGTTTCCTTGAATTTTTTTAAATTGCTCAAATGTTTAAAAAGTTATAAGAGTATTTACAATTAACTTGTGGAACATAGCCCGTTTTGTACTCTGCAGTATGGTAAAAGTGTCCTACCAAAATATGTAACCATTTAAAAGTTGTAAAAAAAATTCATTCCCGATAATCTATTGTTGGACTGGTATTTTACTTTTTTTAATTCAAGTTTCTTTAATTTTATTCTACGGATTTTGCATAAAATTTTGTATTTTTTCAAAACTTTTAAACGAATTAAATGATAGAGCAAGAAATGGATTATCGTTCCCTTGAATATTTTTGTAAATATTCTGTTTAGCATTAAAATATGTTTTAGTTTTAATTTGAACTTATTTAGAGTTGACGTCAAAATGTTCCACAAAACAAGATTTTCAATGATTGTTTGTATAAGAAATATTTTACGATAGCTGGCGCAGCAAACATCTTGTGTATCAGCCATGCCCACTTTCTTGTCTGGTTTTTAAGATTAAAATTATTTTCTGCAATGGATTTCTATAAAATTTGGTAAATGATTTTTCTATAAGCTTGTCACAAAATTTTTAACCTACTTTTTCGCAGAAAAATGTAAGTGGTTGTTTAAGAGTGGTGGCTAGTGTACTAACCCAACAATTGGGGTGCCGCAGTTTCGATTCATAATTTCTAATATTAAAGAAATAAAATTCTCTATTCTTTTTATTATGCTCATTGAAGAAGTGCCAAAAATATTATTAAATTAGTAGATCCACATACTAAAACACTCTTAAAACTTAATAAATAATTTTTTATTCATATTAAATTTTATCCTGTTTCTAGAGACTTTATTTTGTTTAATGTTTTTGCCTTTATGTTTTTTTTTCAGTCAGTTACTGGCTCAAAATCAAATCCAACGATTTTTATTTTCATTTTAAACAAGAATTTGTTTCTTACTTCCTCTCGCTCTACCTCCTTTTTGCTGCCTTTTTTTTTATTGTTGTTGACTTTTCTAATTTTATTACTCCTGTCTGCTGCAGCTTATTTTTACAACATTTTTATTTAATAAAACAAGGAAAATATTTTATAATAAATAAATAAAATATTATAAATTATAAGGGTGCTTATACTGGTTAATTTATGTTTTTTGTCTAACAGCATAAGCCTCTAAATTGAATGTTGAATAACCCAGCCCAACTACTTGAATGGCTTTGTTACTATAATGCCTGCTAAATTTTATTTGAAATGAAATTTTTATGTAACGCGTGTGCCATCACACATTTATGTTTTTATAACTTTTATAACTTTTTTTTTATTAGTTAAGTTAAGCAGCTGCTATAGAACAACTCATGTTCAGATAAGCCATTTGCTATGTGATTTAGTACATCATCACAAGTAATTTTCATATTTTAGATTTCCTTTTTGCAAATTATTTCTCTTTTACTTTAGTCTCATTTCCTCATATGAGCTGATATTTTTAAAAGTGATATAAGTTCTTTTAAAAAAAAATAATATTTAACGGTTATTTTAGTAAGATATAGACACTATCCATTTAAAATTATCTCTAAACCAATTTTTCTTAAAAAGTGGCTTTACACCACTTTCACAAATAACCGCTCATTTCTAACATATTCTTTTAAAGTAAAAATTTTTAAAAACACCACCAATTTTATTTTTATCTTGACGCTCATCTTATTTTTATTTTCTGTTTTAATTTTAAAATCAATTCGATAAACATAATAAATACTTTTTTCTTAACAAATTTTATAACAAAATGTTTACATACAAAGTTGTTTTTTTTATTTCGTTTCAAGTTTCAGATTAACCAAGTTTATTAATACGAAAAAAACATGCGATTAAGTTTATTAAAGTTTTTGCTTTTAACAGTGTGCTAACTAAAGGGCTGCACAAGCATGCCACACATCACTACAAGCATATGCAATATATAAAATAAGAAAAAAATGCTTGTAAGCCATTTCAAGTTTGCTTGTGCAGCCCTTTAGTACATGTAAATTTATATGAGAAATTTAAAATGAGCGAGAGAAGAAAAGAACAAAATGAAAAGCAGATTGTACGTATAATTATTATTTATTAATAATTTCAACATTAAGTATACGTATCCTGTACAATTTAGAGCCAAAATCCGCATTCGATAGCGAGTAGACCTTTTTTTTTTGGTTAATATTCAATAGCTTGCATTTAGGCAGCTATTGAATAATTTTTGTACCTTGAAGAAAATTAAAGGGATTCCGTCAGTAGTATTTTAATTTGAGAAATAGATATGTGTACGAGTATGTAGTTAACAGTAAACATGTATCGCTACTTAAAGGCAGAATAATAATAACAAGAGAAACAACAACGAGTAAAATATAATAGAAGTTCGGAGGAGTTTGGTATAAACCACCTAACCGAGAGGATGAAACGGTCCTAAATTAAAATTTTTAGATTAAAAGTTAATAAATGAAATGTGATAAGTGCGTGAAAATCTATTATTAGGGTTGGTGGTGAGTACCAGACCCTGCAACCGGGATCCTACATGCTTGCATGTAAATATAAGCTTATAAACCTAAAAATAAAAAAAACTTGCATTTTGCAAAACTTTTTACTTAATTTATTTTGCTTACGATAGTCACTTTGTTCACCATGATTACACTCGACCGAAGACTCGCTATCGAAACTCATTATCTCAAATTATTCGATATCGAATGCCATGATACAAAAATGAAAAACTTTGATCGATTTTACTTGAAATGGCATGCAGTGATTAGACACCAGCTGTGTCATTTTGCAAACATTAAAAAAATCTCTGCGAGTGATTCAACTTTTGAAACTGCCAAGTCAATTTAAAAATCATGTAGCCACAATTTAAAAGAAATTTTATAATGGAATTTCGAATTTTCTTTACAATCAAACATATAAAATTATTTTTTGTTATATGAAAATCCTAAATAAAAAATTATATTTCATATCTAAAATGATGTCTGAGTAGACTGTGTATAATAAGGATTAGTATTTGTTTATTTATAGTTTTAAGTTGTATATAAATTTGGTTAAAAAAGAAAATACTTAACGAAATAAAATACTTCAGTTTATATGAAAATTTTGGCAGATGACTCCCACACTATAGTTTGGAAAGCATTGCTGTGACAACTGTAAGTATATAAGAATTAACCCTTGAATACCCTTTAATTTTTGGCGTTATATAGTGTATCAAAATTTAACATTCATAGACTGAATTTTAAGAATATTTTTGTGAAACATTTTAACTCTCTAACTTTTCAACTTATTGATCTTTTTTTAATTAGGGGCCACAAAAGTACCATTAATTGAAGAGTTAGAGGGTTAAAAAGTTCCACAAATATATTTTTCGGAGTGTTTTGTATAAGTTTACTGAGCATTGCCTGTAACTAGAATGGACTATTCACATGGTTACCTACGCTGACTCACAACTAAGCTCTGAAAAAAGGGGAACATTTTAACATGAGCCTACATGTAAACTTTTAAAACGCTGATACACGTGTACGATCAGTTATTTAAAACAAAATTGATTTTTTGTTGTACAGTTTTATTTCATGATAATTTACAACAAAACTTTTGTTTATCATTAAAGGAAAGTTAATAAAATAAATTGTGAAAAACTCAGGCGGTTTTACAAACTACTGATGACTAAATAAATAAAAACTGCTGATGTGGTAAAATGTGCGCTAGCGTTCACCATCAAGTCGTCAATTTTTCGAGTTGAACGCTTATGTTATGGAAACCCCAAATTAAATTGCTTTAAATTGTAATTCTTTTTTTAATGTAAATTATGACTTTTTAAAAGCAGTTTTGTTCAAGGAAATTTTTTTTTTTTAGTTATTTCTGTATGTGTATTGCGGCATACTTTTCTTCCTGTTTTTGTCATTGCCAAAGGAATTTGTATATTTTATTGCCAAAATTATGTTTTTTTCCATCTCCAAAATATGTGATTTCCTTTATTTCTAAGCTTTCTTCCCTTTTCACTTTGTCTTCTACAGTGTTTGTAATATATTTTTATTTGGGCTGGCTGCTTGTCATACTTTCTTTACATTTTGGTGACATTTCGATTTTGATTATGATTATGATTATTGTATTTATGTTTTTGTGGAAAAATTATGGCTTCGCTGATAATAAATTATTTTTTTTCTTGGTAAAAATATAATTTCTATGATAATTTATGTTATTGTGATTTAAGTTTTCTACTTTAATGTTTTATAAAGAGTGTCCCAGTGAGAAGGCACTTATTCATTTCATTCAGCAATGTTTCACACACTGTGTGGCAGGAAACACAGTTTTATTGAAACTGCCCATCGTTTCTAAGACCAAAATACGTACAATTTTGTATATTCCCTAAGCCATTCATTTGGAAATGCACTTCAACGATGAAGATAACTTTTTTTTTTAAAAATTCACTTGGCTTCATTGCCCATTGAAAGAATTGCCGATACAATTACTTTATTTCATACTTAATTGGAACATGTCTTCTTTACAATTCAATAGAAAATTTACAACTTTCTCAAAAAAATTTTTATTTTTAAATGAAAAAGCGCACTCTTACTGGGACATGCTTTACAATGTGCTCGAATTTAAGTTTTTTTTTGTTTATTAAAGAATTAAGCCTAACATTTTTATAAAAACAAATCAACCAGCTTTAAATACGAGGTTTCATTTTAGGTTAAACGAATCCCTCGTTCACACACAATAGTCATGTATTTGTGTGGTTGTTATCAAAAGTTGAAGTCACATGTATACCTTGTGGGTGAATTTGAGGAAAATCAAAACATACACACACAAATGCATAATTTGGTGTGTTTATCCCTCGTTTAAAAATAAAAACAAGTATTTTGAAGTGAAATCATTTAGCTCAAAAATATTGGACCAGCCTCCCCCACTTTTTAACGACTTTCACCAGCCACTGCTAATGTTTATTCAAATTTATTAATTTTTTTTTAGTTTTAATTATAAAAGAAATAAATTTAAAGAAAAAAATAATTACCTGTCTTTTTTAGTAAAAAAAAAAATTCAACACGTTTTTTTCTTTTTTTAAATTTTGACAAAACAATTTGTTTATTTATCATTTTGTTTTATTACAATTTACTATTATTAAAAATTCGTACTTGATTTAATAAATAAATTCTTATAATTATCAAAAGCACAACTCTGAGAGAGAATTAAAAAAAACAACAATTTTTTCTTTGAAATTTTTATTAACGTCAATATAAATTTACAATTAATTTTAAATGTTTTTTTTTTCAAAATTTGTACAATTAATTCACATTAAAATATAAAACAATAATTAAATAATTTCACACAGATATATAAAAACGAAAATTAAAATCTAGGTATTTATACGATGACTTAAAAGCATGACTTTTAATAGAATCATACACAAAGATGTTTCAAAAGGCCTGGAGTAAGTTTAAAGCTTGCATGAGTGAATTGCTTTACAAGCTTTGAATTTCAAAGGCTGAAAGGCTCCAGTGTGGTGATCATAAATTTCAAAAAGTTATTTTAATATGGCCATTAGCTTTTTCGTAAATTTTATAGGAGTTAAGAAAACTAATTTTTTATTTTTTATTTTGAAAAAGTATTTTTTAACTTCTAGTCATCGTGTAAATCCTTTGTTGCCAGCCAATTAGTTTTATTTGACTTACTGGCTTTAATGCGAGTAAGCAGCTTAAAGTAACGCAAAACAGAGACAGAAACAAGGAAACAGTTTTACACCAAATTTAAATAAAAAAAATTAATTTATATCAGACACATAATTTATTTATTTATTATTGACATGAATAGTTGACTAGATTTTAAGTTTTCTTTTACATATACACACACACACACACACGCACACACACACTTAAATTCATAAATGATCATTTCAATTCATCATTTACTTTATTTATTTTTGTATTTTAATTTCATACGTATTCTAGTGGTGTAAAACGCGTTGAACGATATAAAATGACGGTGGAGCAACGCTCACAATGCTGCTGCTATCATACCTCTGACATGGCATTATGGTTAATGGAATTCGATTTGGGTCTCTCACAGATAATGACACGTGTTGTGCCTTTATTTGAGCGACGTGATACTGTCAATGAAGTCGTTAAAGTTCTCATTGAATCGCAACTGTTGTGTAAGCGTCTGCCTGCGGTGTTGCAACGATTTTGGCTAGAATCGTGACGATAGGATTTACAGCAGCAGGTAAACCACTTAAATGGTGGAAAACGACTGTAAAAAATCAAGCAGGAGAAAACCACAATATGTTTTTAATAAATAAACCTCTAAGAAACCACAGTGGGGTTATAACAATAAAAAAAGTGAAAATATTTTTTAGGAAACTAAAACAGTAAATACAAATTTTATTATAACTGAGGAATGTTCATGGTGTTAGCTTTAAATAAGTGCACAGTGGGGTCATTAACAAAAAAAAGAAAAAAAGATGAAAATTTTGCGGAAAACTAAATAAGGAAACACTAATTTTAGTATAATTGAGGAATGTTCATGGTGTTAGCTTTAAATAAGTGCACAGTGGGCCAATTAGCAATAAATATCTTGTAGTATTTTTTTGGGCTGAGATTTCCTGAAGATCAGTTGCATTTTTTCACTTCATTCCATGTCATCTTATTTTATTTCATTTCATTTCATGGCAACTTTTTTTGATTTTTTTCTCGCTGTATTTAAATTTTTTATATTTAAACTTGAAAGTATGAACTTTCCTAACTTTTACTGCATTTTAAATCCAAATCTTTCAAAAATATTTTTTTTTCAATTTTGTTTAGTGTTTACGCAAGATTTTTTATACAACTGATCCCACTGTGCTATAATAGTTATTGCTAAAATACATGTTCATCATTACCTTAATGTCCTAAAGACAGTCGATGAAAACAGGCAATAAATTAAAGGATTTGCTGCTGAATTAAGCGGTGCTAAACTCTGTATAAACGTGGCTATCGCAATATTTGTTTGTGTTTGTGGTATATGGCCAAAAACTTGCAACAAATCGAATATAATGTAGGGTGACCAACACAATATGAACACAATCACAATAACAAAAGTCATTTTAACAGTTTTCACTTTGGCACGCGGTATTATGCCACGTGAACTGGCCCTCCTCGTGGTGTTATTTGTAAAGCCAGCTCTTTCGGCTGGCACAAATATTGAACCTTTAGCCCATATCGTTTTCACTATGATGGCATAACAGGCTGAAATTATGAGGGCAGGAAAGGCAAAAAGTGTGGCAGACACTAGACTCATGTAGACTTGCCAGGCCCAAGGTGAGCCCAATTCTATCCAACATTGAGTTTGTCCCTGTATTAGTTTCTCTTCATACAGCATGAGTATTGGCAATGAAAATAAAGCGGATACGATCCAGGCACCGGCCACTAGATGACGTGCTCGTTTCCCTAAAACAAAACAAAAAAAGGAAAAAACAATTTATAAAGAGAAAGAGAATTTTGTTTAATAATTTGTTATTTGGTTGGGATAAAGCTTACAAAAGAAAACAACACAAAAGGAAATATTTGCTGGACTTTGACAGTGTTAAGCATTCAGGTATTACGAGTATGTTGCCATGTCAGCAATAATATTAATGTAGCAACAATTATATTGTATAAAGCCCACCAACAATTGAAGCTTTCTGATTAAATTATAGCAAGCCGATAAAGATTGTACGTCCTTAACTCGGTTTACTTTAAAGTCTAGCCAAGGAAAGACTGTTTGCTCTAGAATTCAACTATTTTTAATTTATTATGATGAACCCTAATGTGTCTTTTATAATCAACTAGCATTTAACTCGATACTTTGTCAGTGAAGCGATTTTGGCTGAATTATAGTCAACGACTGATTAACTTTTTTTCATATTTTTTCTTTATCTTTTTTTTATCAATAAAAAAAAAAATGTTGCGGCAAGTGGAAATGTTTCTTAGGGTGGCCGAGGGTTGGTTTAAGAAGTTCCTCTAACCTCACTCAACTTGGACACAAAATGTATATTGAAAAATCTATGTCTCCACGCCAAAAAACTGGGCACGCACAGAGAAGTTTGAAAATTGTCTCTTTCTTGTATGAAGCTCAGCACTTGTGCCAGTATGCATTAAAACACTGCCTGTCTTCTAGGTAGACAAAGTCTTTTCACACTTTCTAAATCTTTTTTTTTTGTGATGTAACACTTTCCTTTTAGAAAACATATAAATTAAAAAAAAAATGAGTGTCATAAGACCCTGATTCCTGGATTCTTTATTTGTTTTTGAGTTTGTTTTAATTCATTCATTTGATACTTACATGACTTGGAAAAATTCATAGGATGTGTTATGGCATCGTATCTATCAATGCTCATGGCTACCAAAATGTATGTTGATGAATACGTAACGCAAACTTGAGAAAAACGTATTAGTTTGCATGCGACATTACCAGCACGCCAAGATATTGTTATGCGCCATATGATGTCAGTTAAAACATTAAGTAAGCCCACGCAAAGGTCTACAAAATTGAGACAAATAGAAAACAAAATACTTTTCAAACTAAAGATTTTTCTGAAATTAAAAACAGGTCTCTTCATTTTATTTAATTTAATTTAATTTTCCTGGAATTCTTTTATAATAAAAACTTACCTGCCAAGGCCAGTTGCTTTATGAAATAATTCATGCGTGACTTTCGGTTTTTATTAAGATGCATGACAAACAATACCGCTGAGTTGCCTAGAACAATTATTGTAAATAAAATCCATAAAACAGCAAATTGTTCGGTCTGTAATTTAATCAATAGAAAAATTAAATTAATAAATTTTATTATGGACTTACAACATATAAGTCAGAGAGAACTAATTTTCAGGCTAATCTTGGCATGGGCTTATCAAATGATTTTGTTAGAAATTTTATTGATTTGGTGATTTTTTTTTTTTAATTTTCTAAGTAGAGAAAAAGAAACCAACTCTGACTTGAAATATAAAGTAAGCAAGCGGTTTGCTAAGACTGAAATTTATAATCTGAATAATCTTTACGACAGGCGACTGTATTAAAATTAATATTTTTGAGGTTAAAGAAGCCAAGAAAGGAGACCATCTTCAAGAAATACAATGAGTAGTCCCGGGATGGTAAGAAATCTCTTTCCTTGAAGAGATGCCATCAAGTGACCATCAGTGAATGCTCGTCTTGTGCAAACGGTATAGTAAAGATTTAAAATTTTCAGCATCCATTTGTTCAGTAAGAGTGCTTTTTTTGATAAAAAAAAAAACATGTAATTTTTGAGAGATTTCCCACCACTACTCCTTCAATGGATAATGAAACAAAGTAAACTCAATGTCGACTTTTCGGGAAAATCATCTTCTTTTATTAAGCGCATTTTCATTTGAATGGCTTCGTGAATAAACAAAATTGTCAAATTTGGGGCTCAGAACGCTACTTTTATTGACCTAGAATCCTTCTGCTGGATAAATGCCTACTATGTGAAAGAAAAAATAGAAGTGGGAAAGCGGCCAAGACCGGACTGTATTTTTGACCTCATCAGAAATGTTTTTAAACTTAAAATAGAAGTGCAAAATACATGAATACTTCATATGAATGGAAAACTATATACGAGGGTAGACACCGTCGTTTTTTTAATATTTTATCACAAACATTTTTAAAAAATTTAAATGGGTTTTTTAGAATTAAATAATGAGTCAGAGAAAATCGAGAAATTTCGATAAAATTTATTAAGTTTTCGTTTTTTTTTTTTTGTAGATTTAACAAGAACTTTTTTTGTGTGGCTTCAACACAACAATAAAGAAAAGGTTAAGTCTTTTGTTTAGTGAATGAATTGCAAATAAGTCCAACTCAGGCATCGTTCAGTTTGCCAATGATTTTTATTTTCCCATAAAGTAATAATTTAGTGCGAGTATTAAAAAAATAAATTAAATTAACAAAAAAAGTTGTACAGCAACAATATAAATAAAAAAAAGAAACAATTAGTTAAAATTAATTTATGGTTTTGCTTTTTATTTTGTCTCACTCTCGCTCAAGCTATCTAACTTTCTCTATCCCTCTCTGAATTTGGATTACAAAAAAATTGAAAACAATAAATAATAAAATGACTAAAAAAGTTCCATAACAACAATTTGTCTGTTATGCTTGTAAGCTTTCGTTTTTTGATTTATAACGATGTTTTTTATTAAATAAAGTTCCATATAAAAAAGCTTAAATTTGTATGCCTTTTATAAATCAAAATTTTTTATACGAATTTGCTTCTATTTTATACCCTTCACTGTAAATAAGAAGGGCTTACATAAGTTTGTGATTCCGTAAAAAGCGTAGTCGATTTAGCGACTATCTGCTTGTGTGTGTAGTCTTTTAAATTGACTTTCTGAAGTCGCTATGCAAAGCAATCTGTCAGTTGTTGCTGTCTTCAGTAACGACTTCAGAGAAATCCTTTGAAAAATAAGATTTTAGTCTTTGAAAAATCAATTTAATAGATTTGATTTCAAAAATAGGCTTAAAAGTGGCCATGCTCAGTTCAAAAATATATGGCAACCTTCCTTGAATTAGAGAGATTATTTGTGCTAAATTTCAGAAAAATCAGTCAGAAAACAAAAATTGGTATAGCAAACAAACAGAAAAAGAATTAAATTTATATACTATGTTTTTGCCCGGTATTAACGAGCCTTTTCCTCGTCGATATTCTTAGATTATATAGAACATGTACCAATTTTTAGAGAAATAAGTTTACAAATAAAATTTTAATCGTTAAAAATTCCATGCCAACTTCATAAAGTGGCTCGTGCCATGCCTTCATTAGCAGAGGCGCTAACTAAAGTGGTAAATAAAATACATCAAGGCATAATTTCATCCTTAAGCTAAGTGCAGGTACACATCGTTCTGAACAGTGATAACGGAAAATCTTTGAAAACTGAACCTGTAAATGGGCGTGGCTAATACAAAAGTATATGGCGGCCTGTCTTGGGATTAAGTCTGTAAAATGTCAGACAATTCCGTTTTAAAATAAAAAATTTGTATAGCGAACAAACAGAAAATTAAGGGCCTGTTGAGTAAAAAAAAATTTTTTTGTGTATTGTTTGGGTTTTCAATATAATTATGTAAAAGAAGTTTTCGTTCGTATTTAGCTGAACAGGCTCCAAGTCTATTTATATCGATATTGATTTTTGTGCAACTTTGTAACATAAACTTTTATTTAAACAAAACAATTTTCCTTTTATAAATTTACTTTAGAGCAAGTGTTTAGTGCAACTTTTTCTTCATTTCATTAATTTAATGTTGTTGTTTTTGGGACAACTATTCATGAGTTATTCACTTGCCGAAAAAACTTAATTTATTTTAAACAAAAATTAATTATTTTCCATTCAAAATGTTTTTTTTTTGTTTTTCTTAAATTTAAAACTATAATTTGATTTGATGAAGGAAAAATAAATTTTTTTTATTTGCAAGTCCAAGTACTTGATTTCATTTAATTTCAGTTTTTAGTTGCAAAATGCTTGTTGTTTATCTAAATTTTAATGAAATTGCTTGTGAAATATTTCAATCCAAAACACTATTTTGCATTTAATTTTGTTTTTATTTTTCTTCTTGTTGCTGTGATAATTTCATAAAATTTTTTTTGTTATTTTTTTTGGTTTATTTTCTTGTTATTCAATTGTCCATTTAGACAAACGAGTACGATTTATGTAACTTTTCTCTCTGTAATATTTCATTAAAAACTTTTATCTACAACAATTTGACAGATGATGTTTGATGTTTTTAATTTTTTATATTTAAAATATTTTTCGTAGCAAAAAAAAAAAAATAAATTCGGCATTGCTGAGTCTTATATACAATTCACTGCAGTAGACATATTTTTAAAACGCATAATCTTTTTAAACTTAAACAAAAAAAATTTTTCTATTGAAATGGAAAATATTAATAATAATATATTTGAAGTTGTAATGCACAAAAACTCATTTTGTGCAAATCTAAGAAATTTTTAATTTTCAAAAAATTATTTGAAATGAATCAAAGTAAAAATCGGCCATCATGAGTTCCAAACAAAACGAGTTCTATTTTATTTAAATCGAAACATAACTTTAGATTTTATCCCAATATGCGTACATCGTGGCAACATTTTCTTCTAATAACGCACTTTCACTTACTGGGTGATTTATTTAATTGTTAACGTAGCTTTTAAATTTTTAATTCATTTACTTAAAAATTTAATTAAGTCAATTAAAAATTATTAAGCCAAACATAAAAAAAGCTTTTTAACTGAAGTTGTCCAGGTTCAAATCCCGGTCAGGTCGAATTTTTTATAAAATTTTTTATATAAATTTCTTAAAATAAATTTTTTAAGAGGAATATTTTTTTTATTCTATTGATTTTCCCATTTCTATTTTTTTAATAATTCATATTTATTTGTTACATCATTAGTCGGCTTTCATTTTCTTTCCAAATTTATTTGACTCTACTTGGGTTTAAGCTAGGGAATTAATTCGTGACTGAACCACTTGATCCCCAAAGGTCATTCAAATAAATTTCTTACTTTATTCTGGTTATTTGAGAGACAAAATTAAAAACAATTCACTATCAACCATATTTTACTCTGTTAATTAAACATAATACGTTTATGGTTATCATAACGTGTTTAATATAAAAATATTTATGGATAAATTCAACCATACATAATATGGTGCATTATAACTAGAAACATGTTTATCGTGATCATGATACTCTTTATTTATATTTACGGAGAACAAACTATGTTTGTGATGACCATATTCAATAATATTTTTTTCTATACGGCACCTTATCACTTGGTTGCTTAGGTATTCGACACAAAAGCAAAACTCCAAAAAAATCTATTATTTAAATTAAAATCTATTTTTTCTCTTAATTCACTAGCACGACAAGGTATTTTTTTTTTATTATTTTATGTTGGTTTTGCAACACTTAAAATACGTAGAGAAAAAATTGTTTCATAGAATAAAAACATTTACTAAATGATGGCATGTTGTTGCTAAAGTTTGTTGCATGTAAAAAAACATTGTTTTTCTGAGATAAAATTTTATTAAACTTTTTGTTTTTTTTTTTTTTTTTTTAATTTTGTTATTGTGCCATAAATCTGTTACGGGTAAATAAAACTTTCAATGATTCTCGTGACATGATATTCTAGTTTCATGCTTGTGTTTTTATTACAGCGAAATAAAAAGAAAAAAAAACACTTACAGTTAGTAAACAAATTATGATTTGCTTATTGTTTGTTTTGGTTTTAAAAAAAGTATGTGAAAAGTGGGAATGTGGAAAAACTGTCCTGTCCGTTCATGAAAATATATTTTTATAAAATTATTTATTTTTCAAAAATAATATTGACACAGGATTATATTTGTAATGATTTTTTCTTTTCGGCACTAGCACATCATGTTTGATTCAAGTCAACTTATTTGTACGAGTGCTCGTATTTCATTACATAAAATAAATATTTTTAAAAATAAACTATTTTTTCATTTCATAATGATGGTTATGGCATGAGGATTATAAATGGTCTGATTACGTTTAAATTTCAATTTCATTTCAAACATATTTTTCTCACTCTATTCTGTGTTTTTTTGTAGTGGTTGGCTGTCGCTAGTGACAAAAAATGATTTTAAAATTAAAAAATAAAATATGTGAAGGCTAAAAGGGAAACGAAACGTGCTGGCGTTAAAGTAAATACACAGATATGCAAACATGCAAAGCTGCATAATGCTCTCATGTCCACACATAAACACTCATTCATTTTTAATTGAACATAATCAGTTGCTATTAGAAATATGAACAATTCCATGGAAAAGTCCTGTGGGGAACTGCTCACATCACTTGATCTTGTGCTTATTAAACAGCACAAGTTTGAATATTGAAGCCAATTTTTGGACCAGAGTATTATGGGATGCTGTTTTCAAATATCTGTTTTATTTTATTTATGACTTAAAAATGGTCAGTTCTATTTCCTGAAAAAGAAAATCCGAAATTCAGCAACAAAATTTGCTCTTCAAGTCGTCGCTTTATTATTTTTAAATCTGCTTTGTAGTTTTAAAAATGTCGTTACAGTTGTGATGAAAAAATTGGTTTTAAGCAAAATTAAAAAAATGTTAATATTCAAAAAATTATTTAAAATCGAAAAAGATAAAAATCCTCAGTTTTTTTAAATCAAACATTTATGTGCTGTTTTCATAAAACAAACTCATCTAAAAATTGTCATATTTTCATAAAAAATTTCCTGACAAATTAATGGCCTGTGTTATAAAAACAGCACATTAGTGTCATAAGTTGCAAGGAAAACAAACCATATTGTATTGAACTGGATGCACAACTTTCGATTTTATTCTCTATTAAGTCAATCTATGATCAAGTAAAAGACTTCTTTGTCTGGGAGCTATAATACTGCGTAACTCATATGGCGTTTTTTTTTTCAATGAAGTCGCTTCACTGAATTAGGAATAAAACCTAAAGTTGTTCATTGATGTTAAAAAAAGTAGGGTTTGTTTTGTTTAAAACTCATGAGGCTATATGCTAGAAGTTTTGTCCCTTGCTATTTTAAATTATTTTTTTGAATATTCAAAATTTAAAAATTTTTTCCGTCACAACTTCTATGATATTTTGAATCTACTGACTGAACCAATTAAAAATTATAAATATTGACTGTGAACGGCATTCGTTACGGGAATATAATAATACGGTTCTTGTAGCTTCAACTGAACGGCATGGATCTGGCCGCCAAGTAGTTTCAGCAATACAGCACCACCTGCCACACAGCGCATGAAATAATTATTTATTACAACATGAAATAAATAAGTGCACTCTTACTGGTATACCTATTTATTTGTGTATATCATATTGCTTTGAAGTGTATTACAATGAGACTCAAGTGTTTTTCTTGTGGGTGTGTTCAGTGTAGTCTACTGCATTAAGCCTGACATAAATACGTTCAACAAGTCAGTTAATTATTTGATCACTGAGCAGAAAAATACAAATTTCTTATGATTTTTTATTTTTAAACTTGTAAAATGGAAATTAACCAGAATGCGTTTCAGTTTTTATCATGTTGGTTGCTTGCCAGCTTAATATTCAAGCAACATGTTAAGCAAACAAATTTAATTAAAAAAGAGAAAAAACATTTCCAGCAAAATTATTTTTTAACTTAAACGAATTTATTACAGTTTTTTTTTGTTGTTTTTTATTATTTTACTTTTTGTTGTTATTGTAAGGAATATAACAACTTGAAATAGATAATCTTATTTTAGCAAACAATAAATAAAACAAATTATCGACCATTAGCAGGGCTTATTTTATTAAATAAGAGGAGAACAGAAACTGACTATTTAACACTCATACACACCAGAAGCACACTTATAACCATTTAAACACACTCTTCTACTATTCTACACATACACTGCCATATACCCGCAAAAATTTAAGCACAATGTGCAGGGGCTGTGTAATCCTTATTCATAATTTTATTTTAATGCTTGTAAGCATGGAACTGTTGTTGTTGAACAGAGAGAAACTGACGCATTACGAACACCATTCAGTCACACTTATAAAGTGAACTGCTGGTGATTGCTTGTTTGTTTGTTCTCTCTCTCTCTCTCTCTCTTCATATACTAAAGGTTTTATAATTTTTGTTTCACACTCACGTAGCTAAAGAACGTGCAAGCTTTTATATTGCATACTTTAGGGCATAAATAAAGTACTTAACTATCTAGAGGCGACTTAAAATTTTTTTAAGGCTTTAGATTTTTAAAATTTTTTTTTTGATTTTTAACAGTAAAAAAAAGGACAAGTTAAAATCAGCAAAATGTAAAAAATAAAACATAAAAATTTAAATTAAAAAAAAAATATGCTGATGCTGAAAACGGGATATTTTTCCCAAAAGTGATCGCTTCACTAAACTAGCGTCTGGGATTAATTAATTAAAAATTATTTCAATAATTGTCTTTAATTTAATCGAAAGTGACACCAATTAATTAATTAACGAGTGATCAAAATAATGAAGTTTAATTAAAAAAAAATATTTTTTGTTCGAAAGCTCATTAAGACTATTAAAATTTGGAAGATGGTCTCAGGTAATTGGAATTTTTAGCAGAATTCCAATTACTGTGATCGACAACGAATCAATAATTTTTTTATAGTTTAATGTTAACAGCGGCGGTATTCGCTTTGGTACACAGACTCGATTAAATAATAAAAATTTAATTTTATGTAAACGATTTCTGGGAAATTTCATTCAATTTTGCCACAACAATAATTCCTGCAACCACCGTTGCCATTTAGCCTTTTTCCGCCTAGATTTAGCTATTTTGAAATTAAAAAAAAAAAATTCGCTGCAACCTAAGAACCTTTACATTATTCACAACCCCAGCAGCCTGCTTGTGTAATGTAGCTCAAAGACAACTTGAAACTTTTTGAGACCCAAAACAAACTGACAAACTTTGTAACATGACGACTAGAATCGAAATCATTATTTTCTTTGTAGCATTTAAATGTTTCTACAATTGATTTCTTGTTGTTTCATGATGTAAACTCGTATTTTAAATCAAAACCATGTTTCCAATGTTCATACACATAAAACAAACTTTCCAACATAAAATGTACACAATTTTGCAATTTTAAATTCACGAGTCATGAATCTCATAAAACATTAAAATACAATTTAAATTTGGTGAATTGTTTTCTATTTATTTCATCTGCTCTTGGGTCACGTTCACAAACTAAATTGACGACCTTTTTCCGGCAAATTATAACAATTCAAAAAAAGAGAGACGAAGTAGAAGCAGAAGGGAAAAATGAACTGCTTGCAATTTTCATTGCAGCAGAAATATAAAAATAAAACAAGAAACTACAAAAGTTGTATGCGACAAAAGAAATGTTTTGCACATATACGAGTGTATGAAACGAAGTCAGTAATTGTCACATCTTTATAATGTACCCTCATAAATATACAAGCGCTCACACACAAGCAAAAACGTGTATGCCTGTCTGTGGATCTCTATAAATATAATTAATTTTCTATTTGTTTGTTAAATAAAAAAAATTTCTATTGCAAATGAATCGAAAATAAAATAAAAATCGAATATTCCATTTTGAACCACCCAATCGTCAACATAAAGTGTGGAAGTGGCATTAAGATATCTGAGGTCTGGGGTCTGGGGTCTGGGGTTTTATCCCCGTCCACAAAATATATATTGAGAAATTTGTGTCTCCAAGCCAAAAAAGAAATTTTAGCATTCAAAAATATTCTTTTTATACTTTTGGGAAAATTTCCTTTAATCTTTAGTAATCTGAACCGGTTCCCATTGTAATTTTTATTTAAAATTAAATTCTATTATTTTTTTATGAAAAATATTATATTTTATTTTATTTACTAACAATATTTTTTATTAAATTGTATGGATTCTTAATATTTGAATTTAATAAGAAATAAAATCACTTTATTTGAAAGAAAATAAATAAAAAAAAAATTGCAATAAAATGAAAAGAAAGGAAACAAAATAAGAGTAAATTGGCTATAATCATAGTCAAGCTAAAGTCAGTATTTTTTTTTAGAAACGATTTTAAATTCATGAAATTCTTATTAATAAAAGTCAGCTCTTAATTAAAAAGTTCTTTTTCTAACTATGATTGCAGCTCAATATTTTTAAAAATATAAAACTGAAAGGCTGTTTTATAAACTACAGTCAAACGTTTAGCCACAAATAAATTTTTTTTCAACACACACGCTCATATTAAAGTTGAAGAAAGAAGAAAGGACATGTTTAACAAATTAAATTACACTTGTGCGCATTTGACATTGAAGTAACTCTTTTTTGACGTTGAAATACTCATATGCCACAGCATTACACTAAAGGCTTCTCTTCTGCCTCTCACTCTCCCTTCTTGGCCTTACAATTTAAGGCTTAAATAAACGTTTAGTTAGAATCATTATTCTGTTTTATAAAAAATATTATCAGCATCACAATGCCATTTTTAATATTTGAATTTGCAATTCAATTTGCATTAAATATAAAAAAAAGAAAATATTTTTCATGAATACCAAATTCATAACCAATTTTAGAATATTTTGTTTCTTCATTCGTTGGCAAGTTTATTTTTGAGTTATTTTTTTTGTCTCAACTCAGCTGTGCTGAAGTTTATTTGAAAAAAAAAACCTACAACAATATGCTTTACAACTGTGAAAAAAGGCTGTAGAAACATGGTTACAATAACCGAACAAATAAAATGAAAAAATCTAAAATAATAAATAGTACTTAAAGCAAATAACTGTAATAATCTGTTTTAGTTAAGCTGGAAAATTCAAAGCAAAAGAACAAACAAAAAAAAAAAAAAAAATGTGGAGAATAAAATCTACATAAAAGAAACCACCAAGATACCACTTGCAAATTTAAAACTGACAATATTATTTGATTTGATAAACCCTAAAGGAGAAGAAAAACTCTTAAGCAAACAATTGTTAAAAAAGAAGAACAAATCCAGTTGACATTGATAAAAACTATTTTATCTGACTAGATAGTACATGAACGAATTTTTAGAACTTTTTTTTTCTATTTTCCTCCGTAATGGAATATGAAAACAATAAAGGAAAAAATTGTTACTATAAAAGAAGGCACAATTGTGAATTTTCCAAAATACTTGAGAGCACTATGAGATTGAGTTCGCTAACATATTCCATACAAATTTTTGTACGCTCAAAATTTTTTATGTGCAGGAGCACAAAGCAGGAGCACAAAAAGTCCCACTTGCTTCGAACAATATTTTTTTTTAAATAAAATTTTTTCTTTTTACAAAAAGATCAGTTAAAAAAATTTTGTACGAACAAATATTTTCTTCTAATCGGAATTGTTATAGTTAAAATTTTGTCAAACACTTGTTCCGAACAATATTTTTCTCCATACAACATTTTATATTATTGAAATGAGAGTTTAAGCTCTAGCACTAAAATAAATTATATATAAAGCCAAAATCTTATTCCCCCTTTTGGTACTTTTTTTCTCCCTTGAAATTTATTTTTTAAATAGAGTTTTATTGGGCTTTACAATTTAATAACAGAATGTTCATATGCTGCATCAATTTACATAAAAGTACATACTTAGAAATAGTAGTAAAAAGGGGTAAATATTTACCGATTATTTGCTCGAATTTTAAAAAAGTGCCAAAATACTTTTTAGACTTTTTTAAGAAGAGAAGAATACAATTTAGGTTTTGTTTCTGTGATTGTTACTTTGAAAGATAAATGGGGTTAAAAAACGTACCAACATTACTTTTTACCCTTTTTATCCCACAAATGTACAAATATCGAATAAGTACCAAGTACCCATCCGCTTATTATTTTATTAGAATACTTTGTAGTTTGAACTTTGGCTCTATCTGTAGTAGTTCCGCAGATATAAGAATTTCGATTTTACCATTTTTTTACCCCCTTAATATTCGAATTTCCAAAAATCCCTTCTTATTGTGTAAGGCAGGAACCTGCTCACCGAATTTCAATCTCGCAGCTTTAAGCGTTGGGGCTGGGCGATGATGATAAGTAAGTAAGTCAGTCAGTAACGTTATTCTTTTATATGTATAGATTATTGAGATATAAATTGGATGGAATTAGGATCCAATTTTTTTTTTTATTATTAAACTATTACGTTCTATGCGGCTTAAAGTTAGACCAAATGCAGTCAATTTGAAATTAAAAAATTTTTTTTTTAAATCTTGGGTAAGAAGACATGACGTGATTGTCATTCTCCATCTTCGCTTATCCAACTTTATTAGGATTTCAGAGCACAAGCGAACTTTTTGTAAAACTTGAAAAGCATCATGCACTTTGGTTTTGTAGTTAAAACAAAATTTTGCAAAAAAGTTTCTACAAGAAAGGTAAAGGGTACGCAAAGGATAAACGCTGATGTGCTTTTGTGTTTCGTTTTCATTCACAATGATTTTACTTGTAATTTAATATTTTAACGTTTGTGTTTTCTTCGTCTTGTTTTCTTACTTTTAAAGTGCATTTAACTGACACTGACGTTCAGACACAACGTGAAAGAAAATGATTTTAAAAAATTTTATTTTTAGATTTTTACTTTTTTTTTTAATTTGTTTGTAATAAAGTTTTGACATGCACGAGCGCGAGCAGAAACACAAGTTCGAGTACGAGTATGAGTGTTTCTTTTAGTTTTACATTAAAATTTACTAGCATGTGACAAACTTTTTAAAAATTCTCCGTTTTTTCCCTTTACGTTTGCTTAAATAACAAATAAACACGCTTTAAAAAAGTTTTAATATTAAGAAACTTTCTTTAAGCTGAAATCGTAACTGCAACAGCGACAAGGGCGTGACATAAAAGAAAAAAAAAATGACAAGCAAACAAACAGTTAAAGTCAAGTAGATGTCCCCATGTAAGTGAGTGTGTGTGTGTGTATTATAGAATATATTCTCCCAAAAGAAAACTGTGCTCAGCTGAGCTTCATGTCTGCTTGTCATTTAGTCATTTAGTTTTATTTGTATACAGAGTGACATGCAGTAAGTGCCAAACACTCCAACATACTCCAGGCAGAGAGTTAACAAATTTGGCTTTTACCCTTAAATAAATTTATTATTTAATTAAGGAATTAATTTCTTTAATATTAAAATCTTTTTTAAAGCCAATCAACCTGCTCTGACTAACACAGAAATTTTCAATGTTTACACTCGTTTTGAAACTGTTTTGAAACAAGATTTTATTTTTCCTTTTCAGTTGTGACTTTTGTTGTTGCAAAACTTTTCATTAAAGATGTAATTTTTATATAGCTGGGGAGCAAAAGCAAGCAAATACTTAAGGGAATGCCAATTCCTTTTTCCTTTCACTTGTCTTCTTTGCTTGTTTTATTATTTATTAATGCTACTCAAGTGGAAATTATGTGTGTGTGTATGTCATTCGCTGAAAAAAAGTACAAATAGATAAAATTTTTTGTTAAAAATAAATATAAAAAAGTATATAAAATTTTAAAACTTAAACTAAAAAAAATTATTAAAATTTTGGGCTAAAAAAACTATTAACACTTCCAAAGAGAAGCGTTTAGTGGCTTCATTGACTTAACAAATAATACTTCAATTCTCTTAAGCTTAAGATTAGTAGCAGCTGAAAACAGAGCCATAACAATATGTTTTTTCCTGCTTGAAAGAGAAGATGTGACTTACTGGGGCTGAGGACTCGGTTAGTAACTCACATTGTGATCGCAAATATTAAGATCAGTCGAAATGATCTTGTAACGCAAACGAAGAGTTGCCAGAACACATTTTGCATTGCTTTAATGGTCTAATTTGGATGCATTTTTTTAGTTACAGCATCACTACCTTGAACCATCTGACATGGCGGACAAATCACCCAAGCAAGTCTTTGAATTGTTAATGAATACTAGACTAAGGAAGGACTTGCAACTTGAAACTTCTGTCACAGCAGATCTATTCTAAGCGCAGCGACCAGGCGACTCGTTCCCCCTCCTAATTTTAGTCTTAATTCTCCTTGAAGTCTTGTAATTGGGAGTCCTACTTTTCTTACAACAAGTCTTTAATTTTTCTGTTTAAAGAAAATGTTTCGCTGTTAATCAATGAAGGGCTGGCATTTTATCCTTAAAAATTTAACGAGAATTCCTGTTGCTGAACTGTTAAATATTTTTAAATGAAGCTGTGACGATAAGAATTCATTTTATTTAAACACAAAGTCAAGCCAACATTGTCTGTCTCATCTTAATTCTGTTACCAACAAAGTCGTTTATAAAAATAATGGCAAAATAATTTCGAATGATAAAATATGTTAAGCGTACTTGTGCAAACAAGCAAACACACCCACACCCACACCAACACATTGTAAAATTTTATTGGTATTGAAAACTTGCTAATCAAGTTGGATTGTACCCCAGCATTAACACTCATGCAAACACACACACACACACACTCATGCACACCCAAAATGAAAACAATTATATTCAAAAACTGTATCGCTGCTTGCCTTCTTGGAAAGGAACGTGCACTAATTTTTAAGGAGTTTACACTTTCCACTTTATACACGTTTCAAATTCCAGTAAATTTTTATTACCAGTTTATTGCTAATAACAGCAGTTTAGTCCTTATCAGCTTATTTTGCTGTTATTTCGATTTTTCTACTCTAAAAGAATAAAAAAAGAAAATCAAAATAGAAACAGAAAATTTTTAGGCTCAAAAAAGATTAAGTTTTTCATTAACATGTAAAAGACCATCGTCATTTTGTAAGCAAAATACGATTAAGAGGGATATTTGATTTTTTATGTTTTACAGACAAACTGATGACCACAACGGTAATGACACCTTCGCCGTTTAAACTTAATTAAACATTTTAATTGAAACAATTGTAGGTGATTGTTAAAGCTTAGCACAATCTTAAAGTATTTTATAACTCAAAACATTCAAAAGCTGAAATTAAAGCAGGATTGGATATCGAATTAGATATTAGAGGACAACAGTACTGGGGTATATGGATTGTGGGATGTGACACATATCATTTTAAAGGGGAGATCGCCTAAATTTGTAATCTACCGCCCAAACACTCAAAAGTTAGTTTGGACTACTTAAAAAAAAAATGATTGAAATTTTCATATACCCCAGTGCCGTTGCTTTACAATTGACTGTGAGGGATTTTAATTTTGATTGTTAAACATGAAATTAAAAGATTCAGACAATTTTGTAATACTCGTGCCACTTGTTTCATTCGCTTGTCTTTTGTTAAAAAATTAAAAAAAAAATATTATTAAGAGGTTGTATTTGTATGATTATAAAGCAAATAGCGAAATCAAGAATTTGATTAAATTAAAAAATAATTAGATCATTAAGAGTATCCCACTGTGGCTTTAAAAAAAGGGAGAAAAAATATATATATAAAAAGCTTATTGACTTGAGTTAAATAAGTTGTAACCTCTGCTACTTTTTAATTAATTATCTATTTTTTTTTTGCCTTTTTCATTGAAACTTTTTTAATTTTGTTTATTAAGGAGCACAAATACAGACAATATTTTAAAACAGCCTCCAAACCCTCTTCAGCAAAAAAAAAAAATTAAATTTAAACCAACAAAAGTTACAAAGAAAGTTTAACAGCAAAATGCGGCAACAAAAATAATGAAAATTAATTAAAACAAAAAAAGAAAGGAAATTCCGTTAATATATTTTTTTATAAATTAAACTAAAATTTATAAATTTTATTTTACTAATTCTTGTCTTACATACAAACAAATTCAAATAAGAGAAGATTTTATGTAAAACAAAAAAGTCCTTTAAATGATATTCTTTGTTTGTAATTAAGCGAATGGGTATATAAATTTAATCGGATTTCGCCGATTTGGCCCATTTTCTAGTTGGCTTAATAGGAAAAATTGCTGCTTTAAACTTCTGATAATTCAACAACAACACAGAAAAAAATTAAAAACCAATTAAAATTTTAATTAAAAAATTTGTTAAAACAATTAAATTTTTAATTGAGTCAATTAAATATTTAATTATACTGAAAAATATTTAACTGATTCAATTGCAAATTTAATTGATTTAACAAACTTTTTAATTAAAATTTTTAATTGGTTTTTAATTTTTTTTCTGTGAAGGTAATACAATCATGACACTGTGAAGACCACTTTTTTCTTGTTAGAAAAAGGAAGTTAAAATGAGTGATTTTACGTTGTTGGGAAACTTTTTTAATAAAAATGACAGGCAGATGCAACTGTATGAGTAGCTCTTGGTGGACATCTGTTTTGCCATATTCTTTTTCATAAAATTTATTTTTTTTTTCAACGAAAAAATTTAAATGATTTTCATAAAAATTTTCGACTTTATTTTTTAATTTGCAAAACAAAGTTCTTGTTGAAACCCTTCGTTAAACAAATTTAACTACACAGAAAAAATTGAAAATTTCAATTAAAAAAAATTGTCAAATTGAATCAATAAAATATTTTAATTTAAAATATAATTGTACTATTTATTGTAATTTATTTTAATTGAATCTATTAAACATTTTAACCGGCGTTGAGGCCTTGTAAGATAGAACTAGAAATGAAACAAATTCTTTGGGTTCCGGCACTTGTGGCCTACGAACAATAATAATAAAAATCCAATCAATATGAGCAATGTCTTTTATTAAAATTGTTAATCGTTTATTAATTTTTGTCTGTGTTTGTTTCCATTTTCTTCATGATTTATGTTTTAATTAAAGATACGAAATCCTGAAGTCCATCTGCTCTAATTAACAAATTTTTAAATTAATTACTGCTTTTGGTGGATAAGAATTCTGATAAAATGCGTGACAGCAATGACCAGCACGTTCTCTTAACAACTCAATAACTTGATTTCCACAAAAGAAAAATAAATAAAAAGTCTTCTCTCTATCTTACTTGTTTCATTCATACTTTCCTTTAATCTGATTGCTTTAGTGCGAACACCATTCCCAAGCTTTTGTTTATGTAAAGCCACAAGCTAATGATGATTTTTGTTGGTGGACCCTTTTTCTGTGGGAAGCCAGTTGTGTCTTTCAAAATTTTTCATTTAAATATTTCATTTTGTTGGTGTAATTTGCATTAATAAATTTTGATTTTTGTGATTTTATGTTAATGGAGGCTTAGTAGGAAAAGAAGCTTAAGGCTTTAAAAAATGAATTTTTTTATAAAAATTTTTTTTTCATTTATTTCTCTCTATATAAAAAAAATCAAAATTAAAATTTTCTTTGTAAAGCTCACAGCGGTAGTCAAAAAAACCTTCATGATGTTACAAGACTGCGAAGCAAAAATCGACTGACATTGAGCGTAGTAGCCTTAAGATAGCAAATGTTTAAATTTACTGGCAAAACACAATGCGTGCTTGAAAGCTTTAGCTCACAAGATATCTGAAGAAAGCTTACGGTCAAGGGGACAGTAATCACCTTAACGCACCTGGTATAATACTTTGAATCTAGTATAACATCAATCAAAAATTATTTAAAAGTCATTAAATGAAAAATATGGTCCTTCTTAATGCCTCAATTAACATAAACAATATAAGTACTCGCTGGTGAGTATCAAGAGCAGCAAAAATTTAATAAAAAACAAAACATAACAATATAATATGAAAGTCATTCCTGAATGGAATGTAACGGAATGGATGACTCAGTTATTCATTCACCCCTTACGAACTAGTTTTTATTACTTGCGCAGCAACAATAAAACACAAATAAACAGCCTGTTTACTGGCTTTGTTGAAGCTTAATTTATTAAAGGACATTAAAATTATAATAATTTGTTGTAGTTGGAAAACTTTTATCTTATTCTTTATTTCTATTCTTTGGAACAAAAAAAAAAAAAACAGAAAAACACAAAATTTGATAAATAAAATTTACATACTCGCACAGAAATATTTAATATTTTTTTATTTGCGATTTAATATTTATAATTTTCTTAAAGACAAAATTCTTCAAATTACGCTTTTACAAAAAAAGAAGAGGAACAATAACTTGTTAACCAGAGAACAATTCCTTGTTATGTATCACATAACAGCCAACAGTGAAACTTGAGTAAAAGCAACTCTTCTAATTTTTGCCTGGTAGAAAATGATTTCATGTCGTATAGGTTTTATGCAAAACTTAAAAATTTTTTCATTTCATACGCACTAAACTATTAAAAAATATATGGAAGGCAGCAACAACATCAGTAAATTCTCCACCCATCCATTTATTTTTAATATAAAAATTGTTTTGAAAGTCTTTCATGTTTCATTGCTTCTCCAAGTAAAATGCAGAGAAATTTTTTTATTGAAAATTCTCAAAAATCTTTTAAAACAAATTCCTTTCTTTTTTTATTTTTATTAATTTTTTTTTTAACATGAAGTGGCAATTTGATATTTACACTCAGTCGTCTTCTTGTGTGCCATAAGTGTTTGCTTTTTAACTTGTTGTGTCTTGCTTGTTGTATCTGGAAATACTCGTATTGTACATTCAACAACTCAGTTTACGTTTCTGTTTCTTGGAAAAACTTTTTAAGCTTTTAGTTATTTATACAAAATATAGATTTTTTTTTAATATTTTCATTCATAAATTCATTCACTCCTGTTGCAAAAAATTAATTTCAAGACTTGAGCTGTTATTTTTGAAAGTGATACAAGATTACTTTAAGAAATAAAAGTGAGTTGGCAGTAATTTTAGTAAGAAACGGCCATTAAAAATTTTTTTTTCAAAAGTGGACTTGTACTACTTTCAAAATTTGAAAAAAAAAACAACAATTAATTTTTCAAAACATTTCTATATTCCAGCACAAGCTGCTATATACTTTGTGCTCAACACGCCCACTGTTTACAATTTCTATACTGAAAATAAAATCGTCTTAACCGTCCACTTTTAATTTTAAAAATATTTAATTTTGTTATTTAATGAGAGTTAAATTTTGATTTTTTTAACAAATGTTGTTAAAACTTGATTATCTCAGTCAAGGCTAGCACACTTTTTGTTATACTCGCTTCTCTCATATACACTTGTAACGGCCACGCCTACTTCTATGCTTACCTTTTAAATACGAATATGAATTTGATTATTCTTTAATTAAATTATTTCCCATCGACTTTCTTCAAACTGCTTTGCCCCAGTTTAGAGCTCATATTTTTACGCCTGCTTTTTTTATTAATCACGCTCACTTTATTTCAAATAAATTTGAATTCTTTATTAAAAATTTTGTTTTCGAACCAAACAGATCCAGACAAGCCTACCTTTCAGTAACTTCGCTCACTTTAACGCCCATTTTTTGTTAATTGTGCAGGAATTTTGCTTTAAAATGTGGCAGGAACGTCACATTATGTAATGACTTATTTACGTCCACTTTTTTTTATTTTTCTCATAAAAAATTGCTACATGTAATTGGCCTGGTCTACACTTAGAGCATTTTTTTAAATACTTTTCGAATTTCGTCATTAAACTAATGAAAAATTCATTATATTTAACCAAAGTTTCACGCTTCAATAGATCAATAAAATACTTAATTAATTCAACAAATTTTTTATTTACTTAATGCTGTAATTTCATTAATACATTGAAAATATTTCATTAATCAGCTTAAAATTAAAAAATAATTCATTGAATCTTTGGATTGACAGGTCATTTTTCTTTCAGTGTACCCTCAAGCTCTGTTTTGATTTTTTTCTTTTATGTTAGAATTAATTCTCTTCAATATTTTTTTATTAATTACACCCACTTTGTTAATTTAGCGCCATTATTTCTTTGTACAGGTGGCAACTCTGAAATTTGGCAGCTGTCACAAATGCTTATTTCGATTATTAAAAATGCGATTTTACACTCAATGCTGATTGAAGCATTTTTCTTTCTAGAAATTTTTAAATTATTTCTTACAGAAAATTTAAAATTTCAATCAATTTTATTTCATTTGGTCATGTGATGTGTATTATAGTCGGCAAAATTTCTTTCGAACTAAAATTAAACAGAATCGTTTTTAAGATCCTCAAAGCCAAACCTCTTCACTTTACCATTTGATTAAGCAAATAATAACAATTTTCTTTTATTCGTTTAGTTTTTATTTTCACATGAAGTCTACACATGATTTGAGCCCGTTTTAAAATATAATTTTTCTCATTAATTAACTAGAAATTAGCTATTCAATGGTTAGTAAAAAGTCAGTTGTAGTAAAAGACTTTTTAGATTTTTAAAATTTTTTTTTATTGAAGCTGACTTTTTATCAACCATTAAATAGTTAACTTTAAGTTAGTTGAAAACATGCAAAATTAATACTTATGACTACTGCCATGTTGATACAATCCATTACTTTCATTAACACTATCTAACCCAAGCATCTGTCAGCCACTAACTAGTTAAGAAATGTTTAGTTTAAAGTGCATTTAAATAATAATGCGAATTGAGTTGCTTGCAGGGTTAATATTAAATTTATAAATAAATCTGTGTTTTTCTACTTGTATTTATTTTAAGTTTTACTATTTGTGTGACAGTATATGTGTGTGTGTGTGTGTGTTTTGTTATTGTAAATCCTCATGCATCGATAGATTTTGTCATAAATCTGTACACAATTTTGCTTTTAAGTATTAAAGGGAATTGCTACATTGTTGTTATTGTTTATTGAGCTTTCAAGTTGTTTCAAAGCAATTTGTGTGTGTGAGTTTCAGTGTGTGTTGTTGTTTTTGTTTTCCTTATAATCACTTGTAATAAGTATTTGCTTTTTTGCCTTTAAGTCCAAGTATTTTCATAACGTATTTGATTTCGTTTTAAGTATTCGTACTTTTATTGTACTCTTATGGTTTTCAATAACCTACTTAAAGTTTTAGTTACAAAATAAAGTGGCAGACCAACAGCATTGACTGTCACTTGAATGTCATTTTGTTTGCCTTGATTAAGGCCAAATTAAGAAGAAGAAAGCAAATTCTTTAATATGAAGTTTAAAATTATAAACTAAAAACCAAAAAAAAAAAAATTGAAAAATTATTGTCTAGAGTACGTGCTTAAGAATGCTTTTTCATTAAAATATTCTATTTAAAATACAATTAAAACTGAAGTCAAATAAACATTCAATAAAAGAAAAAACAATAATTAAAAACTCCTTTAGTTAGGCAATGGCTTTTTCATTGCTTTTTTAAATTAAATTAAAATCTTTCAATGCTCTTTGAGTTTAATAATTTTTTTTTCTAAATTAAGCAAAACTTTTTAATGTTCAACTGACCTAGAAAGAATTAAGACTAAAATTCTTTAAATTAGTAATATTTTTATTAAATGCTGAAGTGAACTAAAAAGATTTGATATTGAAACTGTTTGAACTTAACATTTCTTAAGCTCTGCAATACTTTTTTAATGATAAATCGCATTAGAAAGACTTAGAACTAAGACGCTTAATTTAGGCAATGCTCTTTTCTAAAGCCTTTTGAATTAGAAATTTTAAAAAGACTGCTTTAACTAGGCAGGTTATGTTAATATTAACTCGTATTAGAAACTTTTGTAATTAAGGCTCCTTAAATTAGGCAATACTTTTTTCTTAAGAGTTTTGAATAAAAAAGATTTGGAGTGAAGAATCCTTTAATTAGGCAATACTTTTTTCAAAAGTGTTTTGAGTTAGAAAATTGCCTATAATTAGGCAATGCCCCATTAAATTATAAGGATTGGGATTAATAGTTTTTTCAATGATAAATTGAACAAGAAAGATTTATTGTGTAGAATTTTTAAAATAATCAAGACTTTTTTAATTTTTTTTTTAAATTAAAAAGGTTTTGAATGCAGACTCCTTTAATTAGGCAGTACTTTTTTCAAAGGTTTTTTAAATTAGAAAGGTTTGAAATCAAGGCTCTTTAAATTAGGCAATACTTTTTTGATGATAAATTGAAAACTAGAATTAGGCCTCCTTAAATTATCCAATTCCTATTTTAATGCTCAATATAATCACAGCGCTTACAAGTCATGAATGATTGCAGTAAGAGCCCTATCAAGCCTTTCACAAAACAAAAATTCTTGTATAAGTGCTGAGTGATCTTCTACAAATATGCCCTTAACTGATACAAATTAAATGCTTTAATAATTTTTGTGATGAATGACAAATTAAAGACTGTAAGACCCAAATTTAAAGTTATGATTGCTTGTCAATCACTGAATACTGCCTGCGAGTAGGCATGTAAACTTATTTTTCTTTCTAACATGACAACTACTTTATCACTCTTGGCCTCATTATTGCTTAACTTGTTTCTTTTTTTTTTGTAGTTGTTTTTTACTCTTCAGAGTAAAAGGTCCTTTTCTTATTGGTTGCACTCATTAACCTCATTCAACTGATTTTAATAAATTTTTAATTATAAAAGTTGCTTTGCAAAATGTCCTTGTTTGTTTTTATTTATTTTTCTTCATCTTGTTTTGATTCTATTGCGGTTTGTATATTTAGTTTCTTTATTTTTGTCTTAAAGTTTACAATAAACAACAGTGACATTTAATTGTGGTGATGGCTACTGCCTTAAATTATTGAAAAAAAGCTTTAACTTTTCAAAATACAAAAGAAAATTTTAATATTTTCCATATAAAGAATTAGTTTTATCTAAAGAAATGCAGATTTCCTTTAATTTAATTTCATTTTAGGGTTTACAATCTGTCTGCCTTAATTTTTTTGTTGGCAGTTACTGGACATTAAAATACCACTTGAGCCGGTCATGTGTAAAAATAATTGTAAACTTTATTTTTATGAGAGTAAATTAAACATTTTATTTCTTCGTTTTGTAAATATCTTCCTTGAAATTTACAAGGATATTTTATGTTGTTTCTGAAACCAGAAAATAAATAAAAATATTTTTTTGTAATTAAAAACAGCCCCCAGGATATGCTTTCTGATTTGTTTACAAACAAATCTTTAAAGTATACAAACCTAGTTTATTTTAAAGAAGGCCTTTTTGTAAGCCACACTAAATATTTGTTGGTTGTAAAGTTAATTTGAATGTTTTCATTTTCCAAAGAAAATATATTAAATAATTAAATTAAAGGAAGCAAAAAAGAGTTTAAGATGAGATATATAACCTAAAATCGAACATAAAAACACTCGCATTTCAATTTGAAGAGGATTTGTAATTAGACAGTTTCGGCTGTTTGAAGCCGCCGTTATCAAGAATACAAATACTAAAAGCTCCAAAGAAATTATTAAAAATTTAAAATCGTTTTTACAGACAATTATGCTTTGGACTAAAAAAAAGAGGAATTGGGTGTAAACGCACATAAAGATAAGCAGGTCTTTCGGTGATATGTGACACACATATCTTATTTTATTTAAAAAAAGTTAAGAGGCTCGTTTTGAAAAACCGCCTGGATCACTAAAAATACAACTTTATAAATTTTTTTTTAGTAAAATAGTGGTTGCGGACTTTAAATAAAACGCTTTCAATTTAAAAGTTCACTTTAACTACAAAGTATATAAAGGCCAGTTATAATTGGTTTCAATAAAACTGTGTGCCTTTTGGCATAACTTTAGAAAAATGCTTTCAACACCAACCAGCAGTGTGCCTTTAAGTCATACAAAAAAATGTTTTACTGTTAAATACAGCACTTTTCCTTTTAACAGCTTCACATTTGAAAACTTTTTTCTATATAAAAAAAAATTATATTAAAAAAATGAATAAATAAATTTTTTTTGTTACAGAGAGACTACTCGTACATGAGTCAAGTGTGTGTAAGTTGTGTGCTTGGTTTTAAATACAATTTAGTTACGTTTAGTTACTGTAATTTTCTTTTACAAAAAGTTAAATGAACAAAAAATGTAAAAGAGTACGTGAGTTAGCCTAAATGTAGGCCAAAGTTTTCCCAAATTTTTTTTGCTTAATTCTGCACACATGATAGCGAAATGGCGTTAATAAAAACTATTATTGAAAAGTGTGTCTATAAAAAAATATATTGAAAATTTCACATTCTTCTTTTAAATATCAACTTGAATTAATTTATGCATTCTTGCCTCGCTCTCAGTTTAATTCAGCAATTGTATTTTCAACTATTTCTGTTATGTGACAGTAAGAGCAGCTCCTCCTTATGTGTATGGGTGGGTGCGTGCGTGTGTGTTTGTAGAATAAAAATGTTTCTGAGTTATAATTTTTTTTAAAGTTTTTTTTTTGTTAAAGCAACAATAGTTTACTTAAGTAAAAAGGAAGTAAAAAGGATTTGAAACAGTTTGTAAGAATCAAAAACAATTTTTTGAATACATTTTTTCTATCAAAAAAGGATGCTTTTGTTGTTCAACAAATACAAAATTTATAAAGAAAAAAGGAAGACAGGAAAATCGTTTATATCAAACACGAGTAGCAAATAACAACGAAAATATGTTTTGTAAATTATTGAATTTGTAAACAAAATTGGATTTACTGTGTCCACATAAGGAGCATCCTGCAGTTCAAAATTATTTTAATAGATTTGTTTTGGCATGAAATCAAATAAACAAATTGAAAAGTGACTCAAAAGACCAAGTTTAAAATAAAATATTTACGCATGGGATACTATTGCCTTTTACCATAATTAGGTTACCAATTTTAAATTATTGCAACAGATTTTTTTCAATTTTTTGTTAAATGATGTAATGAATTAAAAGGAATTGGCATTACAACTAATTAAATTGGACAATATTTTGTTTAATTCTCTATTGAATTTAATAATTGAAACTTTTTAAAATTAGGCAACACCTTTTTTCAATTTAATGTGAAATTGGAATACAAAACCGTTAAAATTCTTTAAATTAAATAACACTTTTTTCAATACTATTTAGTTTACTTGTAAACTTGAATAAAAAAAAAGATTTGGTATTATAACTCCTTAAATTAAATAATATAAACGTCTTACTAAGAATATAAAGAATTAAAATGAAAACTCTTTAAATTAGCTTTTACTTCGTTAAATACTCTTTGAATTTTAAATTTAAAACTCTTTAAGTTAGGCAATACTTTTGTATTATCTAGAGGCTAGGGGAAAATTTGAATTAAAACTCCTTACATTGGGCAATAATTTTTAACGATCTATTAAGTTAGAGCGATAATTAAACCCCTTAAGTTATGCAATATATTTTTAATATTTCTTTGTTTTAAGACTGTGCTTTGCTCTGCACCTTTGCTTCTCTTCGGTCTTTCCTTTTTTTCTATAGCTGTCCCTATGACTAGAACCACACACGGCAATTCTCTCTCAATTCTCTCTTAAAATTGCAATTTTGTTTCGGCAATTTTTGCATTCTTATTAAGTCATTCATTCAGCCTTCAAGCTAACTGTCTTCTTTTTTTACATCGTTACAAAAAAAAACGAAGAGAATTGTCGAGTACGAGCAAGTTGGTACCCCTTTCCATTCTTCTTTCCTCTCTCTCTCTCTCCTCTCTCCTACAAAATCAAGAATTGCCCAACTAAAATTGCTGTGTATGTTCCTGAAAGTATTGCAAAGCAACATTACAAGACTTAAAGGGCTCCCTTTCAGCTTTTTTTTTTAAAGCAAACTGTACAACTAACTTATCAATAGACCAAAACATTAATTTTTTTTTTAATTTTTAGCGAATGAATTAAAATTTCTTTAATGAGCTTTAACTCATTGTCATTCTCATAAAATAAAAATTTAATCGGTAGGATGATTTGTTTAATTAAAGTGTTTAAGTGCCAAAAAAATATTTTTCTGTTCAGCAGAAGTAATAAATCCCTCTTTCCTTGGCCACAGCCTTCTTTTCTGCGGCTCACTACTTCTTTAATTTACAAATTGTCCCCCAGAAATATTTACTATTACAACTATACGCACTTGTGGTTGACTTTCTTGACGGAAACAATGTCTGCAAAGTTTCTCAAATTTTCTTAAAACTCATAAATTTTATAACTCAAACATAAAATGCTAAAATTGTTATAATAAACACAACATAATTAACAACCCATAGAGTGACCTTAAAGATGCTGAGATTTTTTAAAATTTTTTTCCTTGTTTCCGTAGGATTTGAGACTCCTCTAACTTAACTGTTGTTTTTCAACTTTTTGTCATGTAATAAAACCAACCAACTTCAGTTTGTTAACACACATAAAAATAATTACCTCTGCAGTTTAGATAATTTTACTCACACACACACACACATTCACACAAAATAGAATTGAATAAAAAACGGAAAGAACAGAGAAATAATAAACTTTAAACTTTGTGAATCTAAAGTAAGAAGAGAACATTTTTGAAAACATAACAAACAAACAAGCAAACAAACACTTCATTAGTAAAACCCACACACGCATTTAGATAATTTAAAGGCAAACCAAAACCGTAATGCTTGTATTAATGACATTAAGAAATGCAAACAAACACACTGAATGATATAAAATTAATGTGTATTTTTGGTACATGAACAGTTTCTGCACACAAAAGGTTTCTTAATAAAGTGGAGATTGAAATAAAAGATTCGTACGAGATATTGCTAAAAAATAAAAAACAAAACATCATTGGGTGTCACAATTAGTGCACGAGTAGACAGGGAAAATTCTTGGGAAATAAAACTGAGTTGGATGCTCAAATAAAACTCTGTTTTGAAGTAGTTTTCAGTATTTTTAGTTGACAGGTAAAAGTTAAAGCTGAATGGCAACAAAAAGAAATTTTTTTTTCATGAATTAGATTTCTTCTAGTGGGAAATATTTTTAGTTACACTTTAAGTGCATTTTCATTTATTTGCACTTGAGTGAAAGTGGAAGTACGTGAAAATAAAAATCTCAAGATAATTTGCTTAATTACTTTCTGCTCACACATACACACACACACGCTTAGCAGATCATTTTCAAGGTAACAAATTATTGCAAGCAAGCAGCTGCAAATGCAACAGCAAATCTGCTACACAAATAAACTGCACACACACAAAAACTTCAGTATGTGCCTGAAAAAAATATCTGCTTAATGTTTTAAGTCTGTTTAAAGTTTTTATAGGAAAAAAATTTAATTAATTAATACCTCAAGCACTTGCTAATAAAGTAGGGCTTGAAAGAAAAAACAAAAAACAAGAGAAGAAAAATTATTTTGTTCTTTGATTTGTTTTTATTGTTTTCTTCAAAATAAACTTAAAAAACATTCATTCTCATTCTTTCTGCCAAGCCTTTGGAAATTTAAAAACAAATAAATTTAATTGCTTTTTTTTTTAATGAAATTAACCTTCTGCATCTGAAATGATTAAGTTTTAATGCTTGTATTCAAAGAAATTAAAGTAGATTTGAAATCAATAATTTCTACTTAAAGTCGTTATTAATCATTTTGAATACCAGCCTAAATATTTATTTTTTAAACAGCGGCTTTAATTTTTTCTTTTTACTATGTACTCATGTGCACGTCAATGCTTCTAAGGCAATACTGAGGAGAGCACATGCCTTTGTGTGTGCGGAAAAGTGTCTAGAAGACAACTACGTTAGTATTAAGGTACGTCTTTGAGTAACAAGCTTATCAGCATTTTTGTATTTAATTTAAACATGCCAGTGTAATATTTTATCTTTTTGTTGGTTTTGTTTTGAGGAATTTCTTAAATAAAAACCAATAAGCTGAGCCCACTGTTCTAAGAGAACTTCAACTAAAACTTTTAGTACCCTCGTTACTCGGCAGAAATCTGAGATACCCCTCTCTTTTCAAACACTTAGAAATAGAGAGACTACTTGAAACAACTTAATAAAGTGATTATGGGGAATGATGCAGTCGATAGCAACAGTAAGAATCGGATAAATTCGATTCAAGAGCATGTTCATACATTCTATGCTTCCAGCAGTCATTTGCAGACAGCATAGTCGAACTACTGGCGGAAATAGCCATCAGATGCAAATCTATATTCAGGGTCTCTAACGGATTCGTACACAATCAACCGGTAATTCCTATCCAAGCACATGTTTGATCTATTTGAAATTATTTTTTATTTATTAAATTTTATTTTTTTTATTTATTTTTTGTTACAAATAAAATTTTCTCTTTTAAAATATCCAAAAAATAAAAGCTTTTGTTTAAAGAACACGGAAAAGAATTATGGTTGAATTAAATATTTTAATAAAAAGAATTGTTCTGTTGATTAAATATGTAATCGATTTCATGAAAAAATTTAATTCTTATTGATAATTTGTAATTGCAGCTTACGAATCGTACAGCACTCGACGGTAGATTGGCCACTATCAGGCTAATAAGCCTGTTTGCTGAATCTGAAAGCATCGCACAAAGACCACGCCACGAAGATCACTTTCGGATTCGAATTTAATATAAAATCATAACTTTAGCATCGCACAGTGGGCCCAAAATGGAAAAATTTTGGAACTATTTTACAGATTTAGATGAAACCAATTTTAATTCGATTTAGGGGATTTAAGCTTTGAGATCATCACAATTTGAGGCCGTTTATGCTAAGAGAAGGTAAATTGAAATGGCGTCAATAAAGAATAAATTGTGTCTGTGATACCCAACTATCGTATTGTAGAAATATCAATAGGATTTTGATGTTTCTACAAAAACTCTTATAGTTGCCATACTCTTGCAATAAAATTGCACTGAACATGAAAATGTAGCGGCTCCATTAGATAAAAAGTCCTCAATAAAATGTGAATTTTCAACAAACTTTTTTCTAACTAATAAAAAGTTGAAAAGGATTAGCTGCCTAGCACACCATCAGCCAAATTTAAAGTAGTCAATTGGCTTGATTAAAAGTATTTAATTCACGCATTAAAAAGAACTGACTAATAAATAGCTAAATTCAAGTGCATTCAAAGTTAGCTTCGTAAGTTGCATGTAAGCCAGACTAGCATAAATTAGAACCCATTCTGAAGAGAGACCATTTTGTTTTGTGGCTTTTGCAAAAAAAAAATTTTCTCTCTTTGTTTTTTTTGTTTCTTTTTTTTACAATTTATTTCTTTCTCTCTAGTGCAGCTTGTAAAGAATTTTTTATTGTGGTTGGTAACTGCTAAACTGTACGGTTGACTTACCTCATAGAAATAAAATGAATTTAAATTGTCATCATCATCATCGAAACTCATGCTAGTGCCACTGATGCCACCAGCACCAGCACCGGCACCCACTCCTATTGTTGTATTATTCCTGCTGCTATTGTTGCCTACGTTGTTAGTAGGGCTGTGGTGGATATCAGGGGAGTTTATAAAAACCACAGGCAGTAAATCACCTTCAAAAAATCTGGACCTTGTGTGTGAAGTGGTGCTGGAGAAGGGCACTGCTGTTGTTGCCGCCAATGCAGTTGATGGTGCCGATGTCAACAGGAGGGGTGCTGCTGAGCCTGATGTTATTGTGTGATTGTTTGTTATTTTTAACAATGTTGAGGTAACGGCTGAAATAGCTGATGTTGTTAATGTTGCTGTTGTTGTTGTGCTCCCATGTAAAAAAGTTGATTTTGTGGGCTGTAAAACAACATGTGAAAGTGCAGGTGAAAAGTATGAGGTTGTCATTGATGTTGCTGTTATTGGTGTTGTTGTATTCATAACAACATTTTCATTAATTTGTACATCATCTAATACTGGCTGCTGGTTGTTTGTTGTTATTGTTTGTGCTGTATTAAACAATTGATGATAAAATCCAGATGCTTGTTTGTCAGGGTATGAACTTGCCATTCTTGTAGTCGACAAGTGTTGTTGAATTTGTTGTTGCTCATGATGATGTGAATTTTGTTCTGGTAAATATTGTACGTTTGTAGTCAATGTGTTTACTGTTGATGGCATTAATGCAGCAGCAATGGCAGCAGATGTCAACAAATTATTTAACATTTTTCTTTTGTTGCTGTTGCTGTTACGTTTGCTTTTTATTGTATCTATTGCTGTTGTTGTATATTTAATACAATCACAACAAATATGGCATCGCTTTAATGAATAAATAATTGTTGTTCTCAATTGAATTTGTTGAATTTTATTATAAAATTTTTTGTAATTTTTCTTTAAATATTCTTGGTTTTTTTTTATCAGACAACAAGATGAATATTAAACGCCATTTTTGTTGATAATCAAGCATATTGTTTCATAGTTCATAATTGAGTTTGCAAGAACGAGTGTTTGGTTTTTCAAACTCAACTCACAAGAATTTATTAAAAAAAAAAAATTCCATAAAAACAACTGAAATGAAAAATAAAAATTAAATTTAAAATCAATTGGCAGTTGGTGTTTTATATTCGTAACAAAAGCAAATTAATTGTAATTTCTTTTCTGTACATGATGTACATTTGATAAAATATCGTTATAATTGTTTTTTTTTTCGATACAAACAGTCGTAATAAAAGTTACTGAATCGCACTACAGGTGACACTGAGGCGCCAGCTGAATGCTGCATGAATAATATCCCTCCTGTCAAAAGTTAAGAGGCATTAAAGTGTTAGAGAGCGAAAAGAGATTTAGGGTGTCGGTCTTGCACACTTCTTAATATCAACCACCGGAAATAACTTTTAAAAGGAGCGGCCTCATAAGATATAACAAAATATATAAGCTTTTTGTGATGTTGTTATATTTGTATTCCAGCAGTTACCTGATTTACTTACACCATGCTCGTAATAGAAGCAAAACGAAATATTTTTTCTGTTAATTTCGTTTAAGAAACTAAAAACTGATTTTAACACTTTCTTCTCAATAACTCCCAAACTAATAGTTTTACTACCTCTGTTATTATTTAAAAAAAAATATTTAAATAAAAAAAAAAATCTATTTCATTCTTAGAGCCACAACTGGCACATTTTTTTAAACTTTTGCCTTTTAATTAATCTGTTGCCAAATCCGGAAAATCCTTTTCTGTGAAATATTTTGAATTTCCTTGAAAAATTCATTTAGTCTTAGTTTTTACGAAAGAATTTTATTGTATTTCAACCGTCATAAATAACACAATCGATTACGAATATTTGAAAGTAACAAATTAGTGTTTCAGAAATTTTCCAATGTATTTTCATGAAAAAGATTATATTTTCAATAATACAAGAAATAACTAATTTTACTTATCAGCAACCAGCCTTCATAAAGAAAAACGTTAATACTACAGGGAATTTTATGAATTGAAAAATTTTTAAGTCAAATTAATTTATTTGGAATTCAAAAGTTTCACTAAATATTAACCTTTTTTGTTGGATTTTTTTTTAATTTAAAAAATTTTTTATACAAAAAAATGGCTTTTTGGTGTTCTGCAAATGATTCGCAGGGGAAAAGTGTTAAGTCCACTTAAGTTTATTTAAAGCATTCACACTTACTCATTCTACGATGATTTTTGATGACAAGGATGTGGAGAGTGCAGATGATAAAGTGTTTATAAGTCTTTGGGCAATAAGCCAAGATAGTGGCCATCATTTAAAAAGGAAAAAAAAAACATTGACAGCGTTTGCAGTCAAGAGATTTTTACAATGAATTTTCTTGAAAGATAAAATAAAGCGAATCGCAATAAAGCAAACAAATCATTTATTTAGCCAAACGCTTAATAAAAAAATTAAATAAAAAAGAAAAATAAAAAAAAAAATTATAAAAAACAGTTTGGTTGAACATTTTTAAAGAATCATTTTTAAGCAAAATTTAATTCTCTGAAACACCAAAACAAGGAGAGAAAGTAAATCTCTATGAAGAATAGCAGCAACAAGAAATTATTCCAACAAGTAAAAGTTAACAACCAGTTAATAACGCTTATCCTTTCAAACACAAGTTTCTTATGCTTAAGAGAAATAATTTGTTGCAAAATAATGTTGAACGCGTTGAAAAAAAAGCAGCTGAAATTTTATTTCTTTTGATATAAATCATTCAGCATTTAAATCTGAATTTTATAAAACGATTCAGAGAAATTTTTTTAAATTTCTTTTTTATATTCTCTGGATAAAGAAAAAATAATTTAAAATATTTTATGCAGAAATCAGTTAAAACTCTTTGAGAGCTTTAAATTCTTTATTTTGTTCTTATAGGAATTTTATTTGTCACAAGATTTTGTGTGTGAATATAAAAACTATCAAAGTTACTGCTTAAAACGCTCAAATTTAAATTAAATTTACAGGACAATGACATCGACACATAAGTTTTTTGAGGGTGAAATAAAAAGACAAATACTTTGATTAAAAAATGTTCGTATTGATTAACATCCAAATTCACACTTTCTATGGGAATTTTGTTTAATAAACGCTTTTTAAACAAAAATATTTCTTTTGAAATTGGCTGTAATTATTTAATTGCATATATAAAATGTTTAATCGATAGGATAATCTGCTTTATTCGATTTAAAAATTTCACATTTATTTTCATTTCAGAAAATCGTATTGATATTTAATCTCGCTTTTCTTTTTTTTTTTTTTGCAAAAAAAAAATGTTTTTAAACGTTAAATAATTTTAAATGCACGACAACCTCCAGCAGCGCTGCTCTTAACTATTTGTTCCTTCCGTATATCCTTCCGTTTTCCCTGTTTAAAGGCTTTAATACTCTAAAGTTTTGCTTTGCTTTTTCTTTCTCTAACTCAATTGCATTTTAAAAGGCAATAAAATGGTAAAAGAAAAATATAAAAATTTATTTAAAAAACTATAACGTTTGTAAAAAGTGTGACATGCAGCTCTGTCTTAGTCGTTTCAAATAAAAGTAATTTTTATTAAGAAAAAATAAAAAAGAGACTTTCTTTTGATTTAAACTAATCTAGAGGAAGCATTATCTTTCAAATTCATAAAATATATTTTTGTTCAATAAAGAATTTTTTAGCACATTTTCCATGGGAAATTTGTTTAATAAGCGCTTATTAAACAAAACTTTTTTTTATGAATTAGGAAGTTTAAATCAAAAATACTAAAAACGCTTTTTAAAGGCAGATTTCTAGTTAATGCCCAAAATTTTTTTTTTTTTAATTTTTATATACAATCTGTACAAAAAATTGTAAAATAAAATTTTTTCATTAATTTTTTATAAAAATTTTTTAAATAAATTTTTTGTATAAAAAAATTTCTTTATTCTATTGAGTTTTTCATTTCTATTAATTCATATTTATTTATGATTTTATACAGCAGGTTTGAATTTTTTTCACAAATTAATTTGGCTTTACCTGGGTTTCAAACTAGGCCACATGCTTAACTATTTCATGTGAACGATCAAGTTTTTATAAATGATTGCGGAAGGCAGAAAATTAAAAACAAATCACTTTTAACCATATTTTTTTTGTTTAATTAAACGTATTATGTTTGTAGTAATCATAACATGTTTTCTGTAAATATTTTTGTGGAGGAATTCAACCACTCACAGAATATTTAAAAATAACTGGCAACACATATATCGTAATCATATTTAATCATGTTTAGATGCCTTAATTTAAAAATAACACTTTCTGCGGAGAACAAGCTTTGATTATTTTTGCTGCGACCATATTTTTCCTTTGCATGTGATTTTTTAAGTTTGTTACTTGTGTTTTGACTTACGTTAATCAACAATTTTTTATTGACTTTGAACATCTCTAAATCAAGTATGTTTGTAATGATTTTAGTCATCACATTAAAATTAAAGCAAAATAATTTGATAAATTTTTTTCGCAAACCATTTAACTGAAGAGGTTTTTTGGTACAAAGACTTATACGTGTCACGTGAGTTTTAATTAATTCATTATTTTAATTTACGTCTCTTTCTTTTTGACAAAAAATTCAATTAAGTCACTTTTAAGGGTTTCTGTTCCTAATATTTCGTCATTAAAATAAAACTCTGGGAAAACCTGGTTTGCAATTAAATTTTTTCAGTTAAAAGTTTTTTTTTTGTCTTTAATTTTCATTGTGAATTGTCTAGGGAAGAGAGGAGAGCATCGATGAATAATTATTATGTGGCTGTGGAAAAATATTCTATTTGCTGCTGCAGTTAACTGCAGGTTCAAAGTCTTGAAGGTCATGCAGAATGTATGCATGATGATAAGGCAAGCACTTACCCATACTACTTAGCTGTGATGTCAAATTGATGTGTCACTAATCATTTTCAACTAAAACAATCCGCAACTTCTCACAAGACTTGCAATCGTTGTAGCCTTTATTTCACTTAAATTTACTAAGGCCAGTGTCCTTAGCTAGTTTATGCTGAATTTTTTAATGCTGAACAAACGCACCGAATATATCTCGCTCTTTACAGAGTACAGTTTACGTAGAAATTTAATTCTCTGCTATTTATACGCTTAGAGTTAATTACTCTCTTTGAATGTTACAAGCTCATCTAAGCTCTTCAGTAATTCCGTATTTGCTATTGCTTTTGCCAGATACAACATGATTATTCTGTACTCCAGCAATTTAACGCATATGGTAATTGAGTCTACAAGACCTCGCCAGTGGTTCACCAAAAACTTTATTGTTACTAAGCAAGACTTAGAAAAGGTTTCAACTTAATACTTTCAGCTCAATCAGTGTCCTTCACGAACGCTTGTTTTTTATACTAAATCGTGTATTTGTGCAGTCTTTGTTTATTTTTATTTATGTATATCGTAATTTTTTCATCCAAAACGTTTTTGTTATTATTTTTATTTTATTTTTTTTTTATATAAAAAAAACACAGTAAATCCCACTTTAGCCCTCATCATTTCAAAGAATTAAATTCAAATTTACGCAAATATTTTTGTACTTAAACCAGAATCATCATCATCATCATCGTTGGTGTATAAATACTCGTACTTGGTTACGTGTAGTCATTAAAACAGAAATGGTATTTTTGTTGGTCAAACAAAATGTAGAAAATCTTTTAATGTTTTCAAAAATATGTAAATCGTTTCAGAAACAATATTGCATATCTTTCAAATGAAAAATGGACTTTTGTGTTACAAAACTCAACCACATGTTTGCATTTCAATTAAACAAACATTTTTTCAGAAATATTTTTTGGGAAAAATAATTTAAATTTCAGTCATTGAGTGTGAGTCAAATCTTAAGTAAATTATTTTTCTGTTATGAGAATAAATCTAAAATTAAGTTGTAGTTGTTGGTTTTTGTTTTTGTGGGAATAACTTTTTTGAAAATCCAAACATGACATTTTAACGAATTTTTTGATGAACAGGAACTTATTTAAATTCCATAAACCATGTGGATTTTGGTTCAGAGCTGATTTCAAATCTAAGCTTGTTTTTTTTAATTGCCTTTAATTTCTGAGATTTACCATAATTCCTTAATACAAGAGCTGACTTGACATACATAAATGAATCTTACTTGGAAACGGTTTGTTATATTTGATAATAAAATAAATTCAAAATTGTACATCAAAATTATTTTTCAAAGCTAACCCAATAGTTATAACACAAAATAAAACTTTTTTATGCAAATTTTTGAAATTTGTAACTTTGAAAAATATTTTGAAATACATTTTTTTCTATAATCAAATACTCTCATGGGTTCCAAAGAAAACGAGATATATTTTATTAAAATCGAGATACAACTTTAGATTTGCTACCCAATTAAGTGATGCTACTTCATAGTGAAACAAATACAAAAAAAGTTACGCTGAGCCTGCAAGCCCAAATAAATCATTAAATTGTCCCTACTCCTATATAGTACGAGAAATGTATTTGTGTATGTATTTGGCTGTGCGTTCCTATTTACTTAAATCTGCTTACTGGGGGGTAGCAGGCGGTACTATACGTATGATGAATTGTATTTAGCTTTTCAAAACAAATACCCATTACTCATACGAAGCGTATGACATAAAAGATATTTAATATCAATCATTAGCGCTTATTTGTTGGTTACACTTGGTAAAATTTACAAAATAATTTGGCGTTTTCTTTATATCTAATTTTGATTACAGATTTTGCTAATAAATGCCTAAGCCACCTTGAATTTTGTAACGAACTACAAAAAGGATCACAATGTTTAATCGATACATTTCGTTTTTTTTTCTTTTTTTTCTTTAATGTTAAACGTAAAAAAAAATTATAAATTATGCATTTTCATTTTGATAAACGAAATGTTACTTAAAAACTAAATTACCATGAATAAATAAATAAAAATATTTCATTTAATTATAGTTGTTGTAACATGGCAGGTACTACAGTCAGACCTACATTAGCAGGGCACTTGTTCAATAAAACCCACTAAATAAGAACAAATATGAAGGTAAGCACTTTAGAGTTATGAAACATTAAATTGTATTTCTTTTAAAGGCAATAAAACAGAAATAAAAATAAATTATGTTGCAGCCAACTTCACTATCTAACGCGCTGTCAAAATTTAAGTTTATGTATAAGTTGTATAAGTACAAGAGTTTTTGAAAGACACAAAACGCTGGCCGCTCTAATTTAGATTTGTCTGCAAGTATTACAGAGTTATCACTCTCTCTTTCTCCCTTTCCCTCACTCTCTCTCTATCTCTCTCTTCAAATGTAATAAAAAGAAAACTTTTTGTTGATAAACATTCATGCTCTTATAAAAAGCAAAAAAAAAAACTTATAAAAAATTTCAATAACGTTGACTTTAAAGTCTACATTAATATTTCTGGATAAAGGGGTCAGTGTCTATGACCAGAAAATACAAGACTTTTGCTATAAAGCTGCGTATTGGATTTAATACAAGGATTAAAGTAACAATAACACAAAAAAATATTTTTTTTTAAATTTCTTTTTATATGTATAAAAATTCAATTGATGTAAAATGAATAACAGTTCTTGTCCAATATAGGAAAAATGCTTTTTAAGGCGACTTAGTTTTTTATTTTATTTATAAATTTTTTAAAGTAATTTTTTTATGAGTTTAATAAGCAGTTTTTCTATGGGAAATTTGTATAATAAGTGTTTATTAAACAAAAATGTTTTTTATAAATTTGGCTGTAGATTTTAAAAGCCTTAAAATTAATTAAAAATTTTTTTTTTGTTTTTTAAAGAAATTTAAAAAAAAAGAAATCTGAAATTATTTTTGTTGTAAAACTCTCACTAAAAATGAATGTTTGTTTTTTGTAAAGTTTTTTTTTTTTGCGAGTGATTAATATTTTTATTTTGTTGTATTTTTTTGTGTTCTTTTAATTTGACCATTAAAATTAAATTAAAAAAGATTTATTATGGCACATGCAAAACATAATTTCATTTAAGATTCCTTGTGTTGCTGGTGTTTTTATAAAAACAACAACAACAACCATGAAAACCATAAATTTCAAGCTTCACAAAAAAAAAAAAAAATAAAAGTACAACAACAAGCATTAAATCTCCGAATATTTCTGTCAAAATAATGAATTGCAGCCAAGCCAAAGAAAAAAAAAAACAAAAAATTTTGTGAGAATAAAAAAAAATTATTATTTTCTTAACTGCACAATTCTGCAGTAAATATGAAATTTATGCAAATAAATACAAAAAAAAAAAAAAAACTGAAAAAAGAAAAGAAAGAAAATAATCAAAATGTAATTAAATGAAAAATATTGAAATTGGAAGGACAAAATAATGCTGGGCTCAATTAAAATGAAAGAAACTTTAAAAACAAAAGATAGAGAAAAAGTGAGGAAATTTAAATTTTTTTTTTTCACAAAATCAGTAAAAATGGTTTAGTCACTTAAAAAATTGAACCTGAAATACGATATTGAAAGAAAGTAAAAAAAATATTTATTTAATTAAAGAAATAAATTCTGCCTAACAAATACAGTCCAAAGATAGATCAGTGAATACTAATCATTTTACTAAACCCACTTTGATTACGTATAACAACTTGTTGTTGAAATTAAAAAAAAAACCTAAAAAATTGTTTTTCACCAACTGAAAACTTTTACCTTAAAGATAATAAAATCGGCATTTATCTAAGGACTGTGATAATTTAAAATGCCATTTATATTTGTTGTATGTATTTATTAATATATGTTGCATTCAATAGCTCTAGAGCTAACAAGAGAAACTTCAACACCTCGATCACAAGCATTCATCCCAAAATTTCGATAGTATGATGTCGAAATGAAAGTGCACTTTTTCATGTTATGCTGCAATAAATTGATTGTTTCATGCGCTATATGAAATATTACACAGTCTTGCTGTCGTCCAGATCCTTGGCATGTTGTGCAGTTGAGACCACAATTACTCATGTTCCCGTTCCTTTCATAAACAACGTAATTTTGTAATAATCTTTAAAAAATTCGCTCCATATATTTTCTCATTGTGGCTGCATTTGTTTCTCGTTAACTGCATGAGGATTTTCTGAGACCCAAAATTGACAATTTGGTGTATTCACGAATTCAGATAAAAATGTTCTTAATTTGCCTTAATTTTGCTCCATTGGATCAAATGTTTTCTTTACAATTTAATAAAAAAAACTCACAATTTCCTGAAAAAAACATCTGATTTTATTTATAAACGAAAAACTACACTCATACTAGGACACCCTTTTTTTACTCGATATTGAATGTGCTAAGCTGAAAAAGAAAAATTACAAACAATTTTAATAGATCACAAGTTCAGTAATTCAACCCCTGATATTCTACCGCCCCTAAATAAATATTTATTTATTGATGTTTTTGTATTTCCTACTTTATGGAATTCCAGCCATCAAAATAATTTATTTTATGTCACTTTGGCATTTTTTTTTGGGACTAATGGTAATTTTTAAGCCATAAAAAACTTTATAAAACTTGAACGTACATACAAACGTACTCGTATACAGGAATGTTGCTACATAATGACAAACATTTTCCTTTTTTGTTTAGTTTTTTTTGGAATTTTGGAAAAAACAGAGCGATATAAAATAAATTGCACGAAAAGTATTATTTATGTTGCCAAATAAACACTCGTGAATAAAGGAGGCCATGATTTAATAGTATTAGGGCTTTGATTTAAATAGTTGGATTTTCTCTTATCTTGTCTGCCTTAAGGTCGTGGTTTATCTTTATATTGACAGGAAGGTTTTTCTTTCTTTTTCTTTTTTTATTTATTTCTAATTCTTTTCGTTTTGCTGATGCTTAGAAAAACGAAATCCCTAAAAATCCATAAAAAGATGTTGGAAAACTATTTAAATTGCTTATGGAAAATAGAGGATTTTAGGTTTTAATGTCTTTATAAATCAACAGGCAAAATGACAGTTGACAAACAAAAATCTACAATAAAAAAAAAAAGTTAAAAAAGAAACATTAAAAATAAAAAATTCCAATTTTGCAAATAAAAAAATTTTTATTTGTATTTTTATTCATCTAATTTATTTCAAAATTTTGTTAATTTTAAAATTTAATTCTGCTGATTACGAATACGCCAAAAGTACACCAAACTCTCTTTAATGTTTTAAGTAACTTTGGTCTGCACTATAAAGGGCACATCTTCATTGACTCTGACAGCGAAGCATTACAAGAATTCACTGCTTTTGAAATATGTAACATCGAAATTGGTCTGATATCTATGGAGACTAGCATCCAACAACAGAGTCCAACTGGTCATAGTGGGAACGTAAACAACAAGGGGCCAGACGAACTAGCTGAAAAAGTACCACTAGTGCCATCATTATCATAGGACTATGCTGCGGACTTCCTATTAAGCTCTATTAAGCTTAAGATTGAAGAACGACTGAAAACAGAATCATAACAATATTGGTTGGAGACTAGGGATGCCTTTCCTTATGCCATGGAAGAGAACTCACAATGTCACTAGGCTCATGAATGAACATTCCATATTTAATTACTCTTGTGAAGGGTATAGAAAATTCGACACTTGCGTTTTACTTTTTTTTTTTTTAAATAAATTATTCTATTGAATCTTAATTATTATTTGTGTATTGAATCCATAAAATTATCGATATGGAACAGCTGACCTCATCCCACCATCTTTTCAAATACTGTAAACAATAAATTAATTTTAAAAATATTAAAGGAGCAAGAAATAGAAACTTTTGCAAGCGCAATATAAAAACAAATTCCATTTTATTTTTAAACATTTTGCTTGTTATGCGACACACAAGCTTTATTAGAATTTTCGTGTGGGATAACGTCAGCTGTCGTTCTAGGAACATTCAACACCTGGAATTATGAATAATTTAAAAAACATTAATTCAAACACATTTTACAAAATAATGCCAGGAATATCAATTTAACAGCAACTAAAACATGAAATAGATTTCTTTCTATTCATTTTCTATGTCAAAGTTCTTTTAAGTAATTCAGCGTTTTATTTACTTTTTCAAATAAGATTTATCACAAAAAGGGGTCACATTAGAAAAGCCATGTGGATACCCGGACAGCTTCATCCTTGGGATGTACACTTTATAATAACGACTTTATTAAGCCAGAGTAAGAGAGAGAGAGAGAAAGTGGGTGGCTGATAAAGTAAAATAAAAAAATTTATTTATTAGAAAACTAGATGTTTTTGCTCGACCGAATCGATATCATTAAAGCATAGACAGCGTATGTACCAATTTTTAGAGAAATCTGTTTACAAATAGAATTTTAATCGTTAAAAAACCCATTCATATCGTATAAATACAACCTTTTACTACTTTACAAAGTAGCTTATGCTTTTCATAGCATTATTGGCAGAGGCACCAAGCTAAGTGACATATAAAATATTTCAAAGCATATGTTTAGGCTTAAATTAAGTACGGACATACATCCTTATGAACTCACCGCTGAGTGAGCGTAAAAATGGGAGCCCGTGGTCTTTAGAGACTGTCGAATTTCAGACAAATTTTATTGGATAACAAAAATTTCTATAGCGATTAAGCCAACAAACAAACCAACAGAAAATGAATTTTTTAAATAAAAATAATTTAGTAAAATAAAAATAAAAAAACTTGATTATTTAGATCCTCATTCACCGCCACTGCCACCAACAAATTAAACTGAATTTCAGTAGAAATTAAGAAATTAAGAAGCAATTTATAAAACTTATTTTAGTTAAAGTTTAGCGACCTCAAGCAAAGAAAAACATCGAACTTGTTTATCATTTCAGCAAAAGGTTAGAGAACTGTGCTCAGGACGCAGCCGTAAACAAAAGGTGTGGGTTGATATCAGTTCCATGACTACAAATGTTGAATCTCAAAATAATTATTGCTGCGACTATTTATGGAATAAATGAAAAAAAATATAAAAATTATGCAGTAAATGTTTTCGTGTTAAAAAAAAATAAAGAAACTTTTATGTATAAAATTTAAAATTTTAACTAAAACTTTTTTCCCACCGCGATTCAAACTGTATACCTTCCTACCTACTATTTTAATGCTATTCTCGAGATATGCCGTTTTATAGAAAAAACAGGAGGCTACGAGTCATAACTCGGGAAATTTTTATAAAATGGATGCTAAAATTTATACAAAATGGACTAATTTTGTATAAAAATTAATTTTGACAATTTGGAATGTAATAGCTGCTGAGTGAATCTCGTGATGCGGTCATCATGCATTGATTTCCAATTAATTTAAAAGAACAAGTCAATAAATAAAAAATTTACAAGTTGCATGCACCAAAAAAATTAAAAACAAAAAAAGTCTGTTTTTTTTTAATATTTAATTATTTGAAAGAAAATAATGAGGGCTTTATTAATGCGGCCTATAAATCAATGTGCCAGGGTCTTAAATGCTACCACTAAATTGTAAAGAAATTTAGAACTTTTCAATGGATTTGGATGAAAAGTGATTAATTTTATTTTGCAGCATGTGCAACTAACACACAATTGAAGATTTTCCTCATTTCAGATTTTTAATAAATTTTTTTCGATAAAACTTTTCAGAAACTACAAGACTGGTAAAAGATTGTTAAATAATTTAAAGGTTCTTTATTATCGTTCTTTACAAATTTGATCAAAGAGGTGGTTCTTGAGTTATGGCAAATTATGTGTCTTAGCTTCCTGTTTCTTTCTAACAGTTGGTCCAACCATAACAAACAATGTTAATTGTGAGCCTCACCTTTAAGTCAAGTCAAATACAAAACTTAATTTAAGCATTTCAACTATGGAGAGCTACACAACTGAGCAGCGCGTTAAGATTAAAGAATTTTAGGAAATGGGCGTTCAAGTGAAATTACATTTCGTCTACTTCGTGATTTTTTTTCTTTGGTCAGCATAATCGGGAGAATTGTGAGCAAATTTCAGCTGCACATGCTCGTTCTGTGAAAAACGTTGCTGATGTTCCCGCTAGTGTGTCAAAAGACTCGGGAATTGTGTTTTCTATCGTGAAATATTAACAAACTTCTTGTGGCCAGAAATTAAAAATATGGGCCTGGACCATATGTGGTTCCAAGAGAATGGTACAGCTCTTTTGCGTGAGAAATTCAATGGCCATGTTATCTCATGTCGTGATGGTGGTAATTGGGCACCACGATCATGTGATTAGACATCGTTGGACTTCTTTCTTTGGGAATATTTAAAAGAAAAAGCCAAGAACAATTCAAGAGCTACATGCTGAGATTATTCAGTACATTAACGACATTGAACCACAATTATGTCTCAGAATCATTGAAAATATAAATCATCGGATAGATTTATTCCACCGAAGCCGTGACGATCAAACTTAATTGTCAAAGATCCTTCAATGATAGTAAAAAATATTAAGTAAATTCTCGGAAAACTTTTTGTTTTATTTAAAATTCACATCTTGCATTTTTGTTGGAACACCCTATACTTTTGGTACCTAAGAAAAAAAAAAAACAATTTAAATTATTTTCGAATGATTGAATTTGGGTTTTTCAACGGATTTTCTTGAAATATTTTACATACTCGTACACTCTTCTAACTCATAGATTAAATGAACAGGGAAGGCCGGTTCTAGCAGAGTTATTTGTGGCCAATTGTGAGGTACTTGTAACAATACAGCTTTCTTTGTTTGTAGGTTTTTGTTTTCTTTTTTTAGTTCTTGAAATAAAATGAAAATGTAAAAAATTTTTGTTTGAAAAAAACTTGAAATTCTTCAAAAAATATTATCTCAAAACTTTTTAGTAGAAAAATTCCAGCCTTAAAATTATTAAAAACAACAAAACTTTTCATGCGTCTTGCTTTAGTCTTGCCTGTGAATTTCAAAAGCAAATCAAAAAAAAAAAAAAGAATTTTTGTTTCCAAAGCTACCTTCTTTTCATTGAATTTGTTATCCTGCTTTTCAAGTTTTTATTTTTCATCAACAAATTTTTTCTATTTCTTGATTTCAAATTCCTTTTTCTAAGTTCAAAAGCAGGATATGATTTCTTACCGAAAACCATTAATCAAATTGTTCAATAACTGACTTATTAGTTTGCCTGTTTGTTTGTGTGCTTATTTGCCTTAAGCCCACAGAAACTCATGCTTGGCAGCTTTTAGAAGGTAAAACAAAAATCCCTTAAAATAAAATAAACAAACCCTTGTGTTTCCTTTACTTATTTCTTTTAACAACAATTTTTTCTATTTGTTTATGCTTAACACATGAAATAACAAGTTGTAACGCAGGATTTAAACCTGTTTGTTTTTTCATTTTGTTTGTTTAAGCATAAAATTTAATTTTTTCTTTTAGCGTTTTTGGCTTATTTTTATTTTTAAAGAAAGAAATAACTGAAAAGAATTTTTGTGGAAAATATTTAAAGTTTTTTTATTTTTAAATAAAATTTCAACATTTGAAAAATGTTGCATTAAAAAGTTCAGCCCTTAATTTGATTTTCATGGTTTTAGAGTAAATTTTACTGGCGCTTAATTTTAGTATATAAAATTCGACTGTGCTTCGACTGGACTGATTTAATTGAATTTTTATGTATGCATTTGGGCTACGGCTCGGAAGGTTTAGCATCACAAATGCGCCCAGCAGGTGTCACTGGTGCAGTCGGTATCTGGCTTATTTATCTACTACCTATTTTTACCCGGTGTTACACGGTCCTTTACTCTATGAGTCAAAACGCAACTTAATTTTTTATGAGAATTAAAATAGATTGAAATAGAAATTTTCTCAAATCAGAGAACTTCTACGCCGATTTGACTAATTTTTTTAAAACCCAACTTTTATTTTTTTCTCTTTTTAATTATTTTTCAATATAAATAAAATTTGAAGGCAAAACAACGTTTGCCGGGTCAGCTAGTTTATATTTAAAAGAGTAACGGTACTAAAACCAACAGACTGCTTTCCTGGCTCACACCGCAAAAGAAACTCCCCAACTCGTAAACCTCATTAGAAGAACTTCTCTAATTCTCTTCTATTAAAAAAAAGACAAGAAGACGCATTTTCTATTTCTGTACATTTCCGGGTTAAAAAAAAATATATATAGAATTTAATAGGCCTTAGTTACCGCATTGAAAGTAATAATGATAGCACTTCTTAGCTCTTCTTGATTTCATTTCATCTGAAATTTCATGCTTTAACGTATTTAAAGTGAAGTAATTTTTTTAAAGGAATTAAATTTTTCTTTTTGCTCTTCCCACTAATTTAAAGCAAAACAAGTAAATCTTGTTAAAAAAACAGTAAAAGCTAAAAAGCTTTAATGCTTTCTTTATATGCTCGCTTTCATAACTAAGTAAGTGCTAAGTGACTTTTCATTTAAATCAACTAGTAAGTGAAATTATTTACAAGGATTTCCCAAGACACCCGGTACAGCAGTTGCACCATTAACGCAAAAAAGTTACGATACGAAAAAATAAAAGGTAGCAATTTGAAAGAGATTTGAAACTCTAAGGTATAAACTATTTATTGAATCACGTTAGTTATACAATTCGTGACTGTCAGTTGGTTGTAGTGGCAGCAGTAAATTTAGTTTCAATAACAAAATTTGTTTTAGGATGAGCTACCCAAACCACTAAAGAAGTGAACAAACTGTGGCATACACTGTTTGAAGGTAAAGAGCAAGTGAGAAGGCAGGAAATATATAGCACAGTGTGGCTCAAAATTACTTAAGTAAAACCAAGTAAATTTATGTCAGTTAAGTAGCAGAAACTAACTTACTCCTCTCTCTCTCTCTCTCTCTCTCTCTCTGTCTTTCAATTCAAATTGTGATAAAATTATAAAGATATTTTATATAAAAAAATTATCTAACAAACATTCACGTACATCGAATTTTTTTTGGTAAGAAAATTTCTTCATCTTACTGACTAGCGTAACCATTTTACAAAAAGACTTTTCCATAAATTGATACGTAAGCAAGCTACTTCTTCATCTCCAGCTTCGCTAGGCCATGCTTTCACCAAAACCTTAAGAGCTTTTAAGGTTTCAAATATTATTTTCGTGCACGCTTTATTTTATTCTATTTTTAATTGCCACTGTTGCAGTTAAGCGAGGGTGTTATTGTTTTTTTAATTGTTAAAAAAGTTCCGTAAACTTTTTGTATAAAAATTAAATTAAAATTTCTTGACAGCTTCACTTTATGGGAGTGTGAGTTGAGTTGAATGTAAATTAATTTCATGTTAAAAATTTTCTTAATAAAGGGTGTCTCAGCAAGAGTGAACTTTGCATTTCATGCGCCGTGTGTTAGGTGGCCCCCGCATTCATGCTAAAATTATATGTCTTCCAGATCCATGCCTTCCAGTTGAAGCTATAAGAGTTCCGTATTCATGTTACTGTTACTGTAAGATGACAGTCAGCTGCTTCTTGTGCTTCCATTTGTCTCTCAGGGTCTCAAATTTTACAATTTTGTATATTCACGAAGGCATTCAGATGGAGATGACTTTTTTCTAGAATTGGCAGTGACTTCATATTTTATTTCATATTTAATTGGAATAACTCTCTCAGAAAAAACAAATAATTATTATAAAATGAAAAAGTGCACTCTTACTGAGATACCCTTCACCACAAAAAAACACTAACAATTAAATATAATTCAAAATTACTAAAAAAAGAAAACAATATTTAGTTTCGGGGAAATAATCGGTTACACCTCCACTCCCTCCTACTCACTCATTTAATGACTCAAGTGTTAATTAATTAATTGAGATTGGAAACAACCGGTGTGATAAAGTAATTAAAAAAACAAAAAGTATCAGAAAACAATTTTTATAAAACTCACATGTAGAAAAAGAAGAATCAGGAAATAAATGAAGAACCTAAAGCTACATTTGTAACAGGCAATTGGATAAGTGGGAGTTAAGTGGTCAAAATGCAATTCTGCGGGTTGTAGCCTGCTTTATGAACTCTCTTAAGAATACTAGGGTTACAGTCTAAGCCTGAACTGCTTCACATCTAGTTTTTCCTTTTCAAATTTTTTTTTTGTGGACATTATTGAGTCTTTCTATAAGAAGTATTGAAATCTTAACTGTAAAATATTTTTTCCCTTTCATATAAAATTTTTTGTCATTCTGCAACCTTTTTTTTAACTAAAAACCTGAACAATTATCATGTAATGGCTCTTCAAGTTTTTTATTTTTTAAAGTTGTTAAAATTGTTTTGTTTCTTACTTTTTTTATTTAATTTTTAAACTTGTTTAGTTTATTTAGCCTTAAGGTATGCTGTAGAGTCTATTTTCTTTTTTTGTGTAAAAATAATAATCAAACTTTTTTGAAAGCATATGTCCTTTTAACAACAATATTCTTTTGGCAATTGCATACTTTTAGGAATATTCTTACTAAAAATCTAAAAAGTTGCACAGTTTTTTTGCAGAAAACCTTTTTTTTTTCATCCTTCTTAGTTTTTCTTGCGCAACTAACAAAATATTTTTCTTACTTGTGTATTTACCAAGTTAGCAAGTAAATACACAAGTTTATTTTTAACTAAAAGTGTGAAGTATGCACGACATGGCACTTTTATTTCATTTAATTTTTATTTGCTGCCTTTTCACCTCAAAAAACCAAAAAAATATTTTCAACTTTGTGACCTCACTTTGTCGGCTGTTTAATGTCTACAAAAAAAGCGCCACTACAATACTTTTAAAACCACTTAAACTTTTAGTTGAACAAATTGTGTGCCACAGCAGTCTTTTCGTTCACTTCGTTTTCTTTTTAATTTTCATATAAATAATTTTTTTATGGCAGCTATTTAATTTTTTGGAGCAAAATAATCATCAAGATTATGGTTTCGTAATAGTCGTTTAAATAAAAATCATGTTTAATGTCATTGAGACATTAAAGTGTTTAAAAGAAATTGCACAAGTATTAAATACAATAAACGATTTTATTGCTGATGCTTTTTTAAGTTGAAAAGCTAAGGATACTCATAAATACAAAAAAAAATTATATTCGTTTATTTAAAAATTCGTAACTGACATACAAACAAAAAATAATGGATTAAATGTTGTTGGTTTTGAAATTGCCTGGTATAAGAAAAAGAATAGCAAAAAAATGTTTTATCAACTAAATATTCATACTATTATTATTCGAAAAAAAAAACATTAAAAATATTTTATAAAAAATAAAAACAATTTTTGCTAAAATAAAAAAATTCCAAAAAATTTTTTGGAAAAAAATTATTATTTTATTACTCGATCAGAAAATTTTAACGAATAAAAAGATTTTATTCGTTTTAAAAAAAATTTATTCAAATAAAAAATAAATCGAGTAAATTTTATTATTCGATTAACAAACTTTATTGAATAAAATCAATTTTTGCTGGAATAAAAAATTTTAAAAAACTTGTTAAAAAAAATAAATGTAAAAAATATCATACACATACATACAAAAGTTTTAATCAATGAATCATATATTCTTCGTATGGATAACCGAATTTTATTCGCTAAGAAGATTTAAAAGTATTTACATAAAAACCAAAGAAAAAAAATTTATTCGAATGAATTTTTTAAAATCGAATAAATTTTATTCGACTGAAAATATTAAATGAATAGAAACGCACATTCGTTCAATACTTTCCGCCAAAAAAACGAATACAAAAAATTTTTATTCACATAATCTACTAATTTTAAGTTATAAAAATATTCGAATTAAAAAATTTTATACGGTTTTTTTTTTACTTGGATTATAAATTTTTATTAAAATATTTTACTCATACGAACAACATTTTAAGTGATTAAAATAACTTTATTCGATTAAAAAAAGTAATCGAATAAATTTTATTAAGTTGAAAAAAATGTAAAAGAAATCCAAATTATGTGTGCACACAATCTACTTGTTTTAAATAATAAAATATTCGAATAAAAATGTTCTTTTCTCAAAAGAAAAAAAAATATGTGCATACAGCACATAACCGATTTCATAATTCTTTTTCATGTTATTTTCTCCCAATTAAAATTAAAAGAGCACCGGTTTACGATTATGTTTTTGATAAACTTCCTACGCATTTAGGACAGATGTGTTTAAGTCAATTCCTCGTATTGCTTGCCATGTGCAATCCATTTCATATTTCAAATTAAAATTTTTTAAATAAAAAAAAAAAAAAATTCTTTTCAAATATTTTTAATTGAACTCTGCATTTTTGTGAACTGCGTCTTTTTTGTGGTTTTAATCTCTTAATGTTTTTTTTCTGCTCCATTAGAAAGAAAATTTTTTTTCTAAACAAAAAATTACATTCACTGTGGCTGCTGCTAGACTACGAGTAAATTATACTCTGGTAACAGCAATTTAATACAAAATTTATTTTAATAGCCAACACATGTTTTCCTTTTTTTTATTCTAATTTTTTTATTCGTATGTGGTTTATTTTTTAATGCACATTTCAATTTATTTAGATAAAATAAATAAGCGTCTGTCAAACAATTTAATTCTTTACACTAATGGGCCATCATCTCACATTTGGCTGGGGATTTCATTTGAAATATTTGGGTGTTTATGCGCTTGATGCCAGAGTTTGTTTGTAAAGTGGAGAGCATAAAACCGACATGTACGAATGTGTATGGCTGCTTTCTTTTTCTTTACAATTTTAATTAAATTATTCTTGAGAAGAAGCACCACATTCTTTTTTTTTTTTTTTTTTTTTTTTTTGTTATTTTTAATAGGCCGGCAATTGTCATGACAGTTTTAGAACAAATTACATGAAAGTAGCGAGTAGCGAGTAGCTGCGTAATGAGTGGTATTGGCTGAGTGAAAAAAATGTTTGTGGCAAATTTACCAGAATTTTATTTTATTTTTCAAACACATAACAGAACTTGTTTCTCATTAACATTTTTTTAATTTAAACTGACAAAAAAAATATTAAATTTTTAAAACAGACACTCTAAACTTTCAGAAATATTTGAAACTACAAAGTAGCACATTTTTCAACTTCAAAATCTTGAACCAATTGAGACCCCCGAAATCTGAAAGCTTATGATGGTAGAAAAAATCCCTAGTTGGGCTTTGAGTTATTAGCTAAGGTTTTTTTATAATTAATTTTTGAAGTTTTCGACTGGGAGGAGGATTTTAGTACATTTTTCAAAGAACGTGTACTGATTCTTAAGTCTATAACTTGTGAACTATTCGAAATAACAAATTTTTACCTAAGGGCACTTGGTATGAGTAGACACTTTATTACTGTGATGTGCTAACAAGGAGTTGATTACATTTTTTTTCACTTAAATCGTGCTGTGACACATTTGTTCTACTCAGTAAGAGTGCACTTTTTCATTTAACACTAAACTCTCACCTAATAATGGCCCTGAACATTTTAATATCAATTTCAGTTTTTGCAACAAATGATTTTCAACTGTAGTTCTTGCCAAACGCGTACTCGTACTCGGCCTTATTTGTAAGTTTTCCCTAAACCAAAACTAAAACACACTTAATCGTATGTAAATAATAAACAAAAAATTGCTCAACACGTGGTTGACTGAATGAATGGCTAAAAGATTAAAGAACTTGAAAACCAATTACAAACACAATGACATTTTAAGCAAAAATCAAAATTGTTTACACTGTCGTACACGTATACGACAATGTAAGCAATTTAATGACAAACGTGCCACCAGTTTAACCACTTGTCTTATTATTGTCATGTCAATTCACTTTGTGTGCGTTACTTTTTTGTTGTTTTGGTTTTTTGCTAAATTTGTTGAGAAATTATTTTAATTGTAGTTAAAGCAAACATTACAAGGCGTACACATCATGGGCCTTTTGTTAGTTTTAGATAAGCCAGTTTGAAAAGGTTGTATAGTCAACCCAAATAAGTTGAAAATGAAATTCATGTGGATCTTCTTTTATAACCTTTTAAAGGATTTCAATGAAACCGTTGCACTTCATTCAAACAAAAATAAAAACTTGCTTGGCATGCAAGAAGAAAAAAAACACACACACACATAAAAAAGGCTTTCAGCAGGCCTTTTTGTAGCCACTGCTTTAGCCCTATTTTGAATTTTAAATTTAAAAACAATTGTGGTGTCTCCTGCCTGAACGTCATTATGCACTTTTGCTTTGTTTCTTTTTCTGTTTTTAATTCGGTTGGGTTAAAGAAGCCAAAATGCAAAAATTGCTCGAGTTGCTAATTTATTTAAATTAAATTTGCGATTCAAACTGTTGACAACAATTTAAAAGCAAATGACATGCTTAAATTACTGCTGCTGTTGTTGCTACTGAATGCTACATGATGACATGATTGAATGAAAAGGAAAAACAAGAGTTGACGATAAATTACATTCATGATTTTCAAAAATGCGGCAAAAACTATAAACGTGAGTATAAATAAATGAAAAAAAAAACAAAAGGATTTTTTGATGTATGAAGCAAAATGACTGGCAGTGAGTGGGTGCATGTTGAGCGGACACTATTTATTAATAACGACATTTAAAATTGTAAATAAATAAAACAAAAAATAAATGAAAATTAATATAAAAAATTATACACCTTAATGGGTATTTCGTTCATTCCCCTCGCCTATGAGAATCCACAGAAGCTACAAAAACTATAATAGAAATTTTTACTACCCAAAATTCCACTTAATTATTCGTTTTACAAGTAAATTCAAAACTAAAAAATGTTCAATCAAAGCCCTTGCAAAAAAGCAAGCTTTATAGACGAACGTGTAGTTCCTTAGATACAAAACGCAAGTCAGGTTTTGCTACTCAGAATATACACTTCTACTTGCCCTATTGACTACTAGTGAACCACTACGCTGATGCCAGCGAGAATTCACTTTTTCACGTAATTCGTGTGAATGGCGCCGTCCTGCTCAAGCCACATGTCGTCCAGATCCATGCTGTAAAATGAAGCCTCAATGAAGCCATTATCATGTCCATGTATTGAATGCCGTTCACACGTCAACAATAATTTCGGTGTCTTCTTCAAAAGAGTAAAGCCTGACAAAAATCCGCACGCAACTCGTTGTGGATGAATTTGTTTCTCAACGATGGCATGAGGATTTTTTGAGGATCAAATTCTACAATTTCGTGTATTCATGATGCCTACTCTCAGTTTAAAAAAACACGACAAATTAAAAATGTTGTTGGAAAAAAGACCATATAGTTACGGCTTTAAATTGAAGTCAAGAGGGTGTTGTAAATTCCTGTCCCTCTCCCAAGGCCAATTCAATAATGCCTTCGTTTATAACAATTTTATTTGGATTTCAAAACGTTTTATTTGGCAGCGTTTACAAAAATAAAATAAAAACTCCTGTTACTTATCTCACTGTGTTTATCCTGACAGACTTCAAACAGCACACGCACACACACAAAATCTGAATACAAGCACGATTAAAATTTTTTTTTAATTTTTTTTTACTTAATTGACTTAATGTGCCTGTCAAAATTGATGCTTTTCAAAATATTTTGCGTTGACGTTGATTTTTATTAAATTTTTCTTTTTGTTTTTGTTTTTATTTTCATTTTTATTTTTTCTTGCCAAAATCTCTCAACATACACACACCGATCATTTGGTTTTTCTGAATGAAACGATAAACAATGTTGTCGCCAATTGATGTAACATCAATAAATTGCTTTCACTCAGGCTGGAGAATGTAGGGAAAAACAAAAACTAAAAGGAGAACAGCTACAAAGGAAGGGCTGCTGTGCAAGAGACAACAACAAAAATAAACAAATGAGGATAGCAAATTTTTATGTATTCAAAGAGGCACAGTGTTTCGAAATAATTATTTTTCATGTTTTTCTTATTGGAGCATCGGCATTCCTGCCTAGATTTACATGAATTTAATTTTTTGTTTTTCGTGATATTTTTTTAGTCAAAAATTATTTTTCTTCTTTTTCAATTGTGCAAACTACTTCTCACTCGAAATAAAATGACCACAAAAATAAGATTTAATTGACACACGATAAAAGACCTGATCATAAGCTTGCAGCTGTGGTTTCTAGTGTTGTCTGTAAGTGCTCTGCTCTTACAGATACTGACTTCTCAAAAACACACCGTACAGACGACTAAACTGAGCTATCGGATATTAGGTTAGGAGTCCTTCTGAATTATCTCATGAAGTTTTTTTTGCGATTTCAATTGTTCACTTATAAACTCACCAACCAACTCTAGGCCTGATTATGAATGTCATTTTCATAATGGAAATGGTATTAAGTGGCAACACCGGTTAGGTTCTTAATTCTGGCAGTAAAACCAATACTCTTTGGTGTCTGGTGTGGAGGGATATTGGCGAAGCCATCGCCGTCAACAGCCAGCGCTTTAGGTCAATCATAACAAATATTTTTGTTTTGGCTTGAATTGCATGTGACATGTGACCACTACAAGTCATACAACTCCCGCCTCATTGGACAACAGCGATTTGAGGGTGTGGCTTGGTCATTTTGTATAGAGCTGATGTGAACTGACTATCAACATAATAAAAAAATTAAATGTCGTTAGACTTTCTTGTAAATTTTTTTTAAGTCATAGGGCTGTGCTAAATAGCGTACAAGTCTTAACGTCTATGCTGATCAGCCCCAGACTACAGTGGTTCTTATCACAACATTATTCTTTTTTTGCTATTAAGTGGGGTTTGTTACACTAACGTTTCTGGCTTTTCAAACAAGTTACGTTTCGCTTAAACGATTTCTCAGTTAAAGAAATTTTTTTAATTCAACTTCCTTTTTTTACTTTACATTTCACTCATTTTACGCCACTGTTTTGTTTTAATTCTTTGTGTTAATTTATTTTTTCAGGTTTGTTGGTTTTCCACGTCAGTGTGTTAAAAATGTCAGTTGACAGAGAAAAAAAGAATTTTAAATAAAATTGTTAAACGTATTTTAATTAACATTTAGTCACAAATTAAAAAAAGGTTTTTTTACTCTTGTTTTCAGCACACATACACACATGTAGAAAATAAATGACAACCACAACAAAGCACAAAATAAAATCATTTAAAAAGTCTCTATCAAAAATTAACTTTCAGTTGAATAAACATGATTTATAAGTGAAAAATGAAAGAAAAAAATACTGTGGATTTAAAAGAGCCCTTTAGGCTACAAACGAGGCTGTAACAGAATTAAGCCAAAAGCCAATTAAAACACAAAACAGAGACAGAAACTGAATTTAAGACTATTAAAGTACGAGTAAGAGCAGGTTTTGCTTCTGTATCTAAAAACTAAAATTAAGACGGATGTTTATTAAATACGAAGTGTCTGAAAAACTGTCTGCTGTCTTTTGACTTAAACCGTTTTCTATCTCTGAGAAAATCTCAGCAACATACAAAATATTTACATCAAAACCAGGTAGAGCGGAGCGTACGCACTCGATGTGGATCGAAATTTAATTTTTTATAATAACTTTAAAGCGTGAGCGCCGCTCTAACTGGATTATATAGCCAATTATATGATTGATTTAAAAACAGCTGTTTTCTGAAACTTCAATTCAATTAAATTTGTAATAAGCGCCACTTCAAAACAACAAAGAGCACAGCATTCATTCAACTTAAAATTATTGTGGTTAGAAATTCCGTACTTGCTTCCTCGGGCGTGACATAAAGAAAAAAAAGTAAAGAGGAACGCCTTTTAAGTCGCTACATCAAAAATTTTACTTAAAAAAATCGCTACATTGAATAAATTTGTAATGAAATCAATTAAATATTTAATAAATTAAGTCTGCTACTCAGTTTGCAAATTTTTAAAAGCACCCTCGTATTAGTAAAAGCTCTTTTTCTGTTGTGTATCAATTTATTCATGGAACAAAAGAAAAAAACATTTCTGTTTAAAGGGGCTTTTGTTTTTATTTCGTTATTTTCATGTGGGCCATTCTATACAGAAGCATGCTGCTGCTGCATATGGCTCTAAGAATTTTAGTTGGTTACTTTCAGGAAGTTGAAGGAATTCATATCGAAATATGTTAGCAGGCAACGTCTTTTACGAACAGCAGGGAGAGTGAGAATGTCTACTTTTTTCCCAATTCAGTTTTATTAAGATTTTGCTTTTCTTAGGGACCAGAAATATACTTCCATTCGCATTTTGTTTCAGTTGCCAATAATTTTTAAAAAATATATTTTTCTCGACACCTTCACGGTGTCAAATTCCGATTGGCGTAAGTGAAAGTAGCTGACAAGTATGCCACCGTTTATGCTTATTTTTGGTAAAACATGGCTCAATACAATCGATGTTATGGCTATTTAGTTCCAATACAGCTGAAAGATGCCGCTAAGGTTGTAGATGCTTAAAGGTTAGCCAGCGTCCGTCACTGAAATTTGTTTTTTATACAAGCACGTAACGCTTCATGGAGATAAAAATTAGTAAGTGTGTGTGAGCCTTCGTGACAAAATTTTTTTATTTTTTTTTAAATTAATTTTTCAATGAGTTTTTTATTAATTTTATGGAACAAATAATTGTGTTATAAAAGAAAAACACTTACAGACAAATTCTTAACAAATATTTTTGCTTAGGAAGCGCTTAATAAAAAAAATGTCTAATAGAGAATATTTACTCATTAAAGAAAAATGTTTTTTATGAATTAAATATTTAAAATTAAGAAAAAAATTTGTTTTTGCTGTAAATAATTTTTTTTTTGTGATTCCTGGCTTATTTTTTTTATGCCAAAACAGAAAATCAGCTGTTTTCTTGTGCTTTCTAAAAGATAAAATCCTACCCAAAAACACAAAGCTTGCATGTTTTCCGGAATAGCATAAAATCACATGTGTGATTTCGAAACCACTTATGATTTGAAATCACTTGATTTTCAGAACAGACCCGTATTCAATGCAAATGCCCATACCTTCCACAATGTTGCTTGAAACTTGTGTCTGTTATTTAAACAAGTGGTTTGATTTATAAAAAACAATTCAATGAATTGAAAATTAGCAAGAGTAGAAAAAAAACATAAAAAGAAAAAAAATTATTGTCATCACTGAGACTGTAAAATATTAATTTACATGCAAACATATGATTTGGTGACGGTAGACTTGTAATATAAGAATGAGACAGAGAGAGGGAGAGAACTAAAGTTAAACAGTTCTTTTTTAAGTTAAAGAAAATTTTATTTAAATTAAGTGCTTCTTAGCAACTGTACAAACAGCTAGACACGTGCTAATAAATTTGGTTTGTCACTCAACAAAGACAAAGACAAAAGCACAACGTACTACAAAAAAAAAAAAAAACCGTAACAGAAAAATTTTATTATTTACAGTTCAATCATTAGCAATTTTACCTGTGAATACCAACAAAATAAGGTGTTTTTATCTGGGGCATTATAGAAAAACCACTTTGGTATTGCTTTTATTGCCATCTCGTTAATTGTAAAATATATCGAAACTAAGACTAAGAAATTACTTTGAAAACCATTTTCAATTACGCTGGTCAAAAAGCGTGTGCTTTTCTTTAAGGTTGATATATTTCGTTTTAATTAATTCGAATGTGCTTTCTTGTACTTTTGCTAGTCTGTATTTTTTCATTTCATATTTTCTTTTAGTGCTTAGTTTACTTTCTAATTATTTTAATTAAAGTAATTGCAAGTTATGTAGCTAATTAATTTGTTTACATTCTGCTTATTAAATTTTCAAAGATGCTTCGTCCATTAAATCCAAAAGAAAATTCAAAATAAACTGAAAAAGTCATTAAAATATTAAACAAAAAAATAATAATAAATTAAAAAGAAAGAAAAAGAACTGATAATGACATAATAAATTTACTTCTGCTCATACCTACAGCCAATTTTCTAACTTCATCATGTCTGGTTGTGTTTTCTCTAAATAATTTTATCAGATTGACTGCAATTTAGATTCAGAACAAAAGTAAGCAACAAAAATGTATAAATTTTTTAATCTCACTAATTGCAAAATAATAAGTTTTAAATAAATTACAAGCAAAGTTAGAATGTACAAGAAAAATCAAGAAAATTTTTAAATTAAAGACGTTAAAGAAAAATATTGATCTCGTTATACTATGAAATAGGAAGAGAGTATATTGAAAATATTTGTAAAATTGCAAAGTTATTTTATAAATTTAGCTTTTATTCAGAATATTTCTTTTTTTAAATATTTATTCATAAAGAAAATTAATTTAAAAATTCCCCAAAAATTATTTCTATAAAAATTAATAAAAAAAATTTGGAGGATTCTAAATGAGAGCCTGTGAAATGTTTGCAAAAATTCTCTAATGATTCTAAAAAAGAGCCTGTGAAAAATTATTTCGACAAAAATTAACCTAAAAATTTGCTGATGATTTTAAGTAAGAGCGTGTGAAAAATTATTCGATGAAAATTAATAAGAAAATTGTATTTCTATAGAAAATAGTTTAAAATATCCTTGAAGATTGATTTTAAGTGAGAGCCTCTGGAAAATTATATCTATAAAAATTTATGCAAAAATGCCCTGAGGACTCTTAATGGCAGCCTGTGAAAAATTATTTCAATAAAAATAATTGAGGAAATTCCCTGATGATTGTAAGTGAGAGTCTATAAATTATTATTATTTTCCGTGAAAATTAAATTTAAATTAATCTGAAGTTTGAAAAAATCTATCGAAAATTAAAAGCCTGCTACAGGATCTCTTATATTTTAAAGAGTAAAATATTGTTTTTAAATTATAATTCGTTTTTTTATTTTAAACACAAGTTCGTGAAACTTTTTTTTTTGCTTTTCTGCAGAAAACATCGCGGCTATCAGTAGTCCTCTTCAGCTTTAAGAGACTCATACTCAGTTTTCCTTCTAAGAATTCATTAAGAATTTTTAGTGGACTTAATTCTTGGGCCACTTTGTTTTCAACTTGCAACTATAAACTTGAGTTGCTTCTTTTAAAATGAAAAAGAGAATTTTAGTTAAATCTTCTTCATTTTTTACAGAGCCCAACACCCAACACAGGGTCTAAGCAGGAATCAAACCTGCAACCTCCTGATTTCTAGGTTCGTGCACTACCCACCAACTTATGAAAGCAACCTGAGTTAATATCGTGAGTCAGGCTGCCTAAATTCGCTTGAAATTTTACTTTACACTTAAAGGGATTAAACAAAATTTCCAAATGCAACAATTCAAAGTCGAAGATTGTCTACACCTACACTAACATAAATATTTTTTTAATAACATTTTTTTGTTGGGATTCATTTTTGTTTCACAAGCAATTTTAGTTTGAAATAAAATTGGAAAATTATTCTGTATGACAAAACACATTCATGCAGGCGCATAAATCGTGTGGAAATAAACATAAACGACAGGAAGCTCTAAGAAGTAGCGACAGTGTAGAGGTACATATAAATCATATTAACACACACATACTTTATGATTTGAAAGCGGAAAAACAACAAGCACCACGTGTAATTCTAGCTGACTCATTTCCACTCGTATCACTTAGAGAAAGAAGATGGCAAAGAGATTATAATAAAATTAACATCAAAATCAGTTAATATCCACTCAAACCAAATCAAATCAAACGAACTCACCCCTGAGTTAATTCTGTCTATAAACCGCAAAGCTTTTGCTACAGGTACAATGGGGTGACAGAAGTGCTTCAAAATTATTACGGTTGTTTGGCCACAACCACATAACTGTAAGTAAAATGAAGTAAAAGAAAAGAATCTTATTAAAATTACACACCTTAAATTGTTTCAATTAATTTTTATATTCAAAATAACAGTATAAATTTGGTCATCACGGTAAAGAAATTGTGTCTCAAATAGAGCCATTTTGAGAAAATTCATGTATTAATTTCATTTTCCATAAGAGAGGTTGATTATACTGCAAACGTAGATAGAGTTCTTAATTAAGATGACAGCAAAGTACTACGGCACATTAGCACGTGCGGAAATAAGGAAAGATGTCTCATTAAAAGTGCACTTTTTTGAAGGAGTTGCGATTTTATAGTTGGATTTTAAAGAAGAATAAAAAATTTGTCAAATTGCCCACATGATTCTGCTGGTAGCCTATTCCGCTCTTCATGAAATTTTCTCTTAAGATCTCTGATTTGAGCTCAGGAATTGCTTGTGCTTTATTCGCATAGACCTGAGATTTAAAAGAATACAGAAAATAAAAAATAATCGATCGGCGTTAAGTCGAATGATCTTGGTGGTCAGTTGATATCAGAATTTCTGGAGAGAATTTGTTCTGAAAATGCCTTGCAGATTCATGCCACAAAAACTTCATCATTATTTTCCTGTAACGAATGACATTCACAATTACTGCAATTTCGGCCTCTTTTTCTAAAGAAAGGGCCTGACCAAAATCCCTATCAGACAGTTGCTATTGTTTCTCATTAATTGCATGAGAATTTTCTACGACAGTTTTGTGTATTCAGAAAGCCATTCAGATGAAAATGCCCTTCATTGAATAAGATAATTTTTGTGGAAAAAATTTCTCCATCATTCACTGAGCAAATTTCTGTCGCAATTATTTTTTTTACAATTCAAATACAAATTCGCAACTCACTCCAGAAATGCGTGTTTTTATTTTTAAATGTAAAAGTGCACTCTTGCTGAGACCCAATTTATTTAAAAAATGAGCAGGTGCAAGCCTCTAATACGACATGAGACGTTTTTTTTTTTTTTTTTTTTTTTTTTAATTTTTCATGACAACAGCTTTCAGGTCCAGCAATTTACACTGAAAAGCCAGATTTTATTGAAAAAAAAAAGTGATTTTCCAATTTATTTCTTCAAAATCAGTTTCTGATCGTCAGGAAATCTTTACTTTAAAGTAGAAAAAGTAAAAATTGAATGTCAATAAGGCTTACAATCCTTAACAGACATACACAATAAAACATCACGAAGTAAGAGAAATAAGGCAGTTATGCTTAGACTAGAAATTAAAATCCTAATTAAACAACTCATTTCGGATTAAATAATTTTGCTTTTACATTTTAATTTAAATAATGAGAAAATCTAACTGTTGAAAGAATATGAAGTTGTCGCACTTGTGAAAAAGGTCTTAATCTATTAATTACTTTGGGAAGTATTTTGCTATAACTAAAACGAAAAACTAAGAAAGTCCTCATTACACAAATACCACGTAAAATACCACAAATTGAAATTTTGTAAAAGTATATTTCAGTAACTTGAAAAATTGTTAAAAAAAGAGCAAAAAAGCTACTAAAGTGGTAAACTTTCTTTAACTGCCAGTTAGTTAGGAAATGAAAGTGAACCATTTGGGGTCATTATTTGCATGAAACTGAGTGCCTTTGTAAGGCCAGCACTAAATAAATTATTATTCTTTGGGATACAATTTCAACATCCATTTCTAATTTAAGGGTTTTTGTTAGCCCAAATTTAAAAAAAGTCAAAATCCAAATTACCCATTATCGACACAATGTTTAAAAGGAAATCAAAAGGGTTCTGTCTAGATTATTTCCATTTACAGCTTTAATGGCCATAAAAATATGTGTGTGTGTGTGTGTGTGTGTGTGTGAAAATGCGTTCATAAAAATAAATATTTCAAGACAATAAATCTTTTTCTTTTTTTTTTTTTTTTGTTTTATTTGGTTTCATTACAAAATGTGGTTGGCAGCAAATAAACTTAGAAAAATAGTAACATTCTACTTTCACAACTCATGCCCAAATAAATTTATTCAAATGAAAGCGCATAAAATATTTGGCATAAATTTATTAAGAAAAAAAAAATACATCAATTAAGGAGCAAGAAAAAAGAATAAAAACAAGAAAACAGTTTAATAATTCTTACACGTGTTCTAAAAACTTTCTGAAACCTCTAATCGATTAAGTTTCATTTGTCACAAGGCGAATTCTCTGTGCTTAAGATATTTGTCATTTGTCAAAAAAAACATCTCTAGTTTATGGACTCCGACCATATGAATGTACTCGTACACAACTGTGACATATCGGGGAAGAAAAAATTAAAAAGCACACATCACCTTGTATGAATTCGCCTTGATTTGTGAGAGTCTACAGGAAGACAGAACACAATTCTGTGATAATTGAATATTTTAACCAGCAAGCGCTGCTGATAATGAGATATGGGAAAATTGAAACATTTTTAAAATATCTTTCAGCAAAAAATAACAGAATATTTAAATCGTATAACAAGTCTTGCACCGAACCTTGATACACACCCTAAACAAGTGGAAGTCTGTCTAATTTCTATTTACGTGGATAAATTGCCAATTGTTCTTCAGGAAATTCATTTACACATGCTGACCTCGAAAAAACAAATTTGTAGTCATCAAGGGACAGCCAATCTAATTCTTTAAATAGTTAGATCTGGAGATACCATCTGCGTTAATTTATTGTCATTCTCAAGAGTCTTTAGTTCATCACTTAGATGAGTTAACAAGCTGCTACGAAAAACACACACACACATATTGAGAATCATATTTTGGTTTCTTACTCAAATAGTCAACTGGTTTAGACCAGGCTGGTGGTACGTTATGTTCTACTGGACGGAAAAATAGCTTAAATTTCACGCCTTTGGTACAAAAAGATTCCTGTCGTTTTTGTCTGGAGAAACGGGAACGCAAGAAGCAGTATCAGTCGCTTAATCAGAGGAACATTAGTCCCAGGACTAATCCTACAGCAATTACGAGTTTCGTCGCGGATTGTAGTTTGGACTGGGCTGCGATTATAGTCCTGATAATAATAATAGGAATCCGCACAACAACACTGGCTTAACCAGATGAGTATCAATAACAAAAAATATAATTCTTGCAAAATTTATTTGTTCTTGAATGCTTAACGTTTTGGCTTTTTGCATTTGTCTGCATCACATCCACTTCTAGCTGACTTTTTGTCTTTCTCCTTGCTTTTGGCGTGGCTGTGACAGTCTTTTACTATTATTTTCTTTCTTTTTTACATTTACAACAACGAAAGAAGATCTTAAATCTGCTAGTGTCGCTAGTGCTTCTGGTTATGAAGTGCAAAGTGCTTGTTATTTTATGCCTCTAAATAAATTCATTTAAGTGTAAATGAGAGAAAAAATAATTGTTATGGAAGAAATGCTATAAGTGATATGTCTTTGAATGGCCTGCATATTTCCTCACTTAGTAAAATAAAGAAACGATTAGAACTTTTTCAAATTAAAATTTCATACAAATTTTTAACCAGCAGTACAAGCTTTTTTATATCAAAAACATTAAAGCATGTCCTCTCTCTTTCTCAACTATTTATCAAAATAACATTTTTGTGACATTTTTCGCTTTCCAAAGTGGCTGGTTGCTTTCAAGTCAAATAGTTGCGACTTGCCAGTCATGTGCACTCTAATCTTACTTATTTTTAGATTTTCGGTTTTTTTTTTTTTTATTTTTGCAGCAAAAGTTTTTGTTTAAGAAAGGAAGCAATACACAGAAAGAATTTATTTTATTCATTAAAGTGACTTGTTTTCTGTGTGAATGAACTAATTCTAAACAACTTTTATTTTTCAAATGAAATCACACGTCAGTGTTCTGTGTTCCAAACGGAATTAAGAAATGTGGAATTATTTTTTTTACTTCTTATTAAACGAACATTTTTGTGTTATTTGAAATTTTTCCCAACAAAACTAAAGCAAAACCAAATTTTTAAGAATCTGAAAATAGAGAACAGAGTAGTTAAAAGTCACTTTCATATAAAATATTCGGCCTGACGGCTTTTCATTAGAATCGCAAGATTCCCTTTTAAACCACTTACTCGACAAGACATAGAAATAAAGTGACCTAGAACCTTCCTGTGACATTAAAATATCTGAGAAGATCTCATACAGAAAAAAACTGATTACAAGTAAAATACTAAATGGTTGTTGTTTTTAATCCTATTCAATTTTAGGCTGTCTCTCCCGTAGCTTTATCTAATGAGCGAGAATTCGCAGGCTGAGGAAATCGTATAGCTATAAATTTAGAGCAATCTGTTTAAAATATGGTTATGTCGTGGCCAAGGCAATTGGCAATACTGGGAGACCTTCTAAAAGTGGACGTGGCTGATATAGGAGCTTATGGTGACCATTCTTGGCATATAATGTTTTTATATAACAAATTTTAAAGAAAATCCGTTGGGAAATAAAATTTGAGTTGTTAAATCATTAAATAATGGATGTAAGATCATAGCGCTGTGTTATAATTATAACCTCTCGTACCCGCTGATATTGTATTTTCAAAATCAATTCGATAGTTTTATAGCTTATCGATTAGAAACGAAAAAAACCAAATTTTTTCCTTTTATAAAATAAATTTTATTAAATATTTGAAAACAATTTTATTTTCTCAGTGTAGGCATGTTCATGGAAGAAAAGAAAAATTTGTTAGATTTGTGTTTGTCATTTCAATATTAAACATTGTTGGGATGCTTGTGTAATCGTCTTTGTATGGCTTGTATGAGTGCATGTTTGTAAATTTCAGTAGATGAATTACGTGTGCACACATACATACGTAAAATTTGCTTGATAAATTGTGTTTGTTGTTCATATTACAACAATAAAAAATACTTCTGAAAGAGAGGGGTTGATTAAATGTCTCTAATGTGTCAATAATTGTAAACTTCAACTTAAAAGCAGAGAGTTTAAGGAATCAAGGATCTTTAAATTTGTTAAAATGGAGCCAAAGTAATTTTATTTACCATCACTCATGACTAGAATTTTTTCAAAAGTAAAGATTCCCATTCACTACATACTTTGGAAGTGACAGTATTTTTTATTCAATTTTAAATTGAGTTACAGAATTTTATTTTTATCAAAACCTCCTTCCATATCTTTGCTTTTAAATTGAAAAAAAAAAAAAAAAAATTCCTACTAGTACTAGCAATACCCTCTCACTTTGCCATTCCCATCAACGCATTTCCCGTCAACCTATCTTTCATTCATTTGCAAACGTGTTTATTGACACATAAATATTTGCTTGTTTATGTGCGTTTCCTTTGGTTAATACTGCACCACAGGTGTAATTTACACCACAAACTTTTTAACGCCACATCAGAGGTGCTTAAGTGAAAACAATTTTACAGTGAACTCAGCTAAGGGATTCCCCTAAGAGTATAAAATATTAACACTCACTCACTTACCTGCTGTTTGTATTGACATTAATGGTGGGGGGAGGATTAACAACAAAACTTTAATTCTTTCGCAAAAACAAACGAACTGGGTTAAATCATATGCTACTCGTAAGAAAAATGATACATAAAAGAGCATCACAATGGGAGGGGTTTACAGGCAGGAAATATCACAAGTTCCGTTTTGAACGCTTTATCAGCAGAAGAAGTTGAATTGAAATTGAAAAAAGAAACCAACAACATCACTTTTTTAAAAAGACCTTTTTTTTGTCAGAAAAAAAAGTATTTTTTACCTCTTCAAAGTAAATCTTTTATGAATACTTTTTTTGAAGGCCCTCTAAGCGGGAACTCGGGCAGACAAACACTTAAGGTGCAATCTACGGGGGCCTCCAAGTTTTTTATGACTAGTTAATGATTGCGCGCACTCATGAATTGATTAATCAGATGCTTGACATGTGATTTTTTAAGTTTTACTTTCAAAAACTGCATCGCAAATGAATCATGTATGTAGTATTTGACTGGAGGAGGAGCCCCCAAATGTAGGATCTGATTCCGGACAAGCCCCCAAAATGTAGGATCTCATCATTAATTTTACCCTAATTTTACAAGATTGTTTTTGGGAACCTTTTAACCCTCTAGCGCCCTCTTCAATGAATACGATTTTTGACAACTAATTTAAAAAAGCGCAGAAGACTTTAATCTGATCAATAATTTAATGAAAAATTCTGGGTAACCATATGAGTGTTAGAATGCATATCTTTCTCAGTGTGTGTATATGCTTTTCTGTGTGTGTGTTTCCGTATGTATCATTTCCTTTGCTTGCAGTCTAAACATAAAATATTTTCACAGGATACATCGATAATACGTTCCACTGACACGCATAAGCCACAACTAAATTTAAATATTCATGACAAAATACTTTGAATTCCTATAGATTTATATGGACGGATGTGTTGGCTTATTCCGTGTTAGATTTCATTTAATAAGCCTCACATTAGTCACAAGCGTAGTTTTTTTCTCCGTAAAGAAAAATATTCACATAAACAACCCAAAACTTTTAAATTCAATTGACTTTTGTACTCAAAGGGTTTGAATACCGAGGTAATGCTTCTACGCCCTAGATCAAGTCCATGTAGAGTCAAATAAAATTGGAATAAAATTCATACCCGTAATAAATAAATTTTAATTTGAATAGAAACGAAAACAAACAAAATTATTTATACAAAAATTTTATATAAGAAAATTAATTATTATTTAATATTAATCAAGCTTTTATTTAAATATTCCGATATTTGGACTTTCTTTTGAAGGTCTTCTTCAGGGAAATTTAAAGAAAGTCGAAATATCGGAAAAATTTAAATAAAAACAATTTTTTTAAATCTTAAGCTTGATTAATATTAAATAATAATTAATTTATAAGATAGAATAATTTAATAAAATTATAAGAAAATTAATTTTAAAAATTTTTATAAAAATTTTATATAAAAAATAAAAAAAAATAAATTTGTTTTGTCTACCTGACCGGACTTGAACCTGGATTATTTGGAGTTGAAACGCTTTCAAAAATATTGAAAATTTCGATAACATCGACTTTAAAGTCTACGAGTACGTTAATTTTTTTGGATAAAGGGGATACTGTATCCCCTGGATTATGCTTTCCTCAAAACTATTTTTTCTTTGAGTGTAGACTTGCTTAGTTTATTTATTTAAAGAATTCCAAAAATACTCTCTTTAATAAGAAATCGTAAACTGGTAACAGATACAAAAATGGAATTTTCATAATAATACAAACACACGCACACACCAACACAGTTCCTTTTGAAAAAGGCGGAACCTTTAACCGTCATAAACATAAATTTTAATATCTAAAACACATTTTGGAAATACAAAATAAAGAAACACACACAAACACAAGTTCCCATAGACCGAACTAACAAAGCGAAAACCCCAAAACACACCCAATAAAAATTCAGTAAAAAATCAAATGCAAAAAGAAATAAAACCAAAACAAAAAATAACGACAAGTCTTACCGTGATACTTGTTGCTCAGCTACGATTTATATTAAAAATTAACTGAAGTTAATCAGTTAATGGCTGGTCAGCAATTTTTATTACAATGCGGCGTGCAGCCTAAACGTGATTAAATAAATTGAATTAAAAAAAAAAAAAGAAATGCATGCAACTCACGCAGACAAATAAAGGGTGTTTTTTTAAGTTCAATAGAACTTAAAAAAAGATCTATTGTAAAACAAACTGCCACTTTTGATTATTTTTTAATTCAATTATGTCGAATAGCATAAAACAATCAGTTCGTAATAGTGCCTCGAACATCATTTTTACTGAAATTGTTCATTTGTGTGGTTTGATTGATTATTCATGCACCACAATCAAGTAAAATGCAATATTTGTAGTTTTGTGATTCTTTGGCATAAAAAATATTTTTCTAAAAATTAATTTTTTTTTTTAATTTAAAGTTTTATTGGTACTAAAAAGAAACACCCTTTTGTGTAAACAAAAAGGCAAAAAAAATTAAAATGTATTTGAGCTAAAACATGAAAGGCATTAAATTTAACTGAACAAGATATTTTGACAGATTTTTTTTGTATTTAAATCCACCACAGACAGGCCACAAACAGCTTAAAAAAATTAATTAAAAATAAAAATTAAACTATAAAAAGGTGGAGCAACAAAATGACAGATGAATCGTTATTCTAAGAGGCACAAATCTTACAAAATGAGAAATTAAAGATGTTTTTCTCTTTATAAACTCTGCATCTCATATTCAGTTTTTGTGCTTTGATTTTGATGTGTTTTATTAAAAATTGTTGCCACTTATAAATGTTATGAGTCTCATTGGCGTCATAAAAAAACAGTGATATGTGGCAACGCCGATAGTAAGTTAAAAATTACCTTGTCGTGAATTGGACTACCATAGCAACACTCGTAATAAGGCCTAAGTTTACCGTTTTTTTTATATTTTTTTTAGCGACTTGGAGAAATGTTTCCAGCTTATTTTTCATTAATGTGGCGGTTTTTTCACGGTTTTTTTTTTGTAATAAGTCCCCAGAAGATCAGAGTAGTTGCTGTGAAATGCTGTCCCTTTAGCCCTTCTTATAATAAAAAAAACATAATGTCTTTCTTGAGAATAAATTAAGCAATTAAAAGCACAAAGAAAGATTATTTTTTTTATTTCATTTACAAAACTCTTGGGGATTAATGTTGGAATTCATTTTTACTTTAATGCATTTTGTGGCTTTTTATTTATTTAATTTTTTTAACTCTTTATTAAGATGCTTGATTTAATCGAAATTAGTTTTGAAATATTTCTTGGAGGTTAATTTATTTACAAACTGCAAACTTTTAAAAATTTATTTAGAGCCTGTCTATGCCAGGTTAAACACTTTTAATCCACAACTGGTTCTCTACGCACGTCAAGTATTTAAGCGCATTTGCTGTTTTTTTCTAAACTAACATCTGTACATGACAGTGGGTTAAGCAAAAGAAAATTTGTGGGTTTTGTTAATTATAAAAAAAAAATTTTTATATAATTTTTTTTTGACTGAATAATGATGCTGAAGAATTTGGTTATGAATAATTTGACCCTTTATTTTCTAAAATTATTTGTAAAAGCTTGTATTTTTCATGAGTTTTAATCCAGCTTAATTAGTTACAGTATAATTTTCAATCCCACTGTGCTGCACACAACAAGCGCGTAAAAGTGTAAAAATATTGATTTATTTAGCAATAACTCAAATCTTGCTTTAGAGTGAGCCACAAATTGTTTAGCTTTTGTTAAAATAGAAAAAAAAATTACAAACTCTAGTTAACTTTTGGACTAGAGTAACTAAAAACTTGTGCATGGATTTTAGTAAAACTTTGTTTGAAACTTAGGAATCCTTTTATAGAAAAAAGAAACGATGGATTTTTGTTTTTTTTTCTATTTTAAATACTTTTTAATTAACATGGCTATTTTACTAAGCTTGAGGTCTTATTTTATAAATTTATTTTTATATCGATATTTCGCTCCAAATTGTGAAGCTTCTTCAGGATATAATTATAAATGTATAAGGTCACATAAAACTAACAAATAAATTAAATAATTTTTTTTGAAAATGTAAAATTTTCAATATTTGCCTAAAACTTTATTTTTTTTTTAAACAACTTGTACGACATCTTTAACTCTAGAAGACTAAAGTATCCATTTAACAAAAAATAATTTAGCGCTAATTTTAATTTAAAAAAATTTATTTTTTTAAAAAGTGAACTTATATCGCTTTCGAAAGTAACAGCTCACATAATATTTATTAATCTATTTTTATTCCTTAACAGTAAATTAATTTATGTACTTCTTTCGTCCTTACCTACTCACATAATAAATTTCAGCATTAACCCCAAACTGAATTCCAAACGTTTACAGGCAACACCCTGTAAGCCATATTAACCATATTTTAACACAACAATTCTTTTTTGTTTTTTATTCTACAATTTTAAAATTTTGCGCTTTTAATAATTTAATTAATTTTGCGTCTTAACACTTTTTTAAAATGTGTGTTAAGGAAAATTGTTTATTTCATCAGTGACCTGATTGACTGAGCCAAAATAAAACAAAACAAAGAAATTAAATATCAAACCGTATTAATTGTTAAAGTTACTCGTTGTATTTGCTAGTAGTCTTTCAAAGAAGGTCAAAACTAGAGACAGCACAAGCCCAAATGAAAGAACAAAACTAAAAGAAACAAAAAGTGGAGACTTAAGGTCTCTTGAAATCTTCTCTTTTACATAAAATTTAAGTGCACGTACACGCTCTAATTGATGTGAGAAATTAGAATCATTTTTCGTTCGAATAAATTTTAATGCGTTTTATATTATTTATATTTTAATTATAAATCAATTGCTATTTTAAAGCTATTTCTTTTTAATGAATAACTTGTTTTTTTGCTTTGCAATCTAAAAATATTATTTAAAAAAAAACATGATAAATTTAATTAATTTTAACTAATAATTATTTAAATACGTTGCTATAAGATTATTGATTTTTTTATATTAAATTATAGTAAAGTAATTATGTTCCTAATTAAGTATATACAACCGGTTTGGAAGGGTGCGTTTGTTTAATCTATTTGTGTTTTTGATTTATAAAACGCTTAACAAGTATTTAAAATAATAAAAATTTGGTAAAATGAATTTCTAAATATACGGCCGCTTTTAAAATCGTTTGCATAATTAAATTTTACGCTACTTAAATTTTTAATTTTTTTTAAACTGAAATAATTTAAAATCGCAGACTGTAATTTATTAGCCAGAGTATCTATTGTTATGCAAAAAGTCAACAAATTACACTTTTTTAAGCGTTATTGTTACAATTTATTTATTTAAAAGTTTATTTTGCTTTCCTGCTAATGACTGTGTGCCATCACCAGCACAGTTTGAAAAAACAATTTTTTTTTTGCGAACTCACTCCCTATAAAACATGCGAAAATGCACAAATATGCGATTAACGGTGTGAACTTGTGTGTGGCACGAGTTTGGTCAACAACGTAGCAGCCATGGCCAAAGCAGCAGCAGAAAAAAATGTACTGGGTGAGTGCTAGAGAAGTATCTTATTAAACAAAAAATTCTTCAAGTACTTAATACTGCAACAGCAATAAGAACGACAACAACAACTGCTAGTGTATAAATATTTTAAAATTTATAGACGCAGCCAAAAGAGATTTTTTGTTTGTTCCTGGTATTATGCTTGACTTTGTATGTAGTTGAAAAAGAGGAAAACCCAATAAAACGAAATTGGAAACAAGCAACAGCAAAAACGTAAATAAACAATATTTGTGCAAAACACAAAGCAACAGTGATTGAATTATGCCCTACGAAAGTAAAGTTAAGAAAAAAACTGTCAAAATTATTTTATTTTAAACCTGTGTTTCCCTTTCAGTGTTTCCCTAGCCAGAACGTGCTTTTAAATTAAAATTTAACTAAAAATGCATTTAATTAATTTAGAAACTGCAAACGGAATGAAAAACTTAAAGTTTCTTTTTCTAACCGCAAACAAAAGTTACAGAAACAAAAAATTGCGTTGTGCGTATAAAACACGTAAATTTGTGTCTAATGAAAAAAAATACAAAGGGATCAGTAAACAAAACTTGTTTTATCTTTTTACAAAAATTTATGTAAAAATAATCTGTTTTTCATTTTGTGTATTTGGGTGCCTTAATTTTTTTAATGAACCAAAAAGGAAACAATTTTTTTTTATGTAAAAAGTATTGAAAAGAATATTAATGTGTGGCATGAAATTTTTCGTAATATTTTTATGAAATTAAAAGCAGATTTTGTGTTAAAAAAAATTGTTAAAATTAAATATTAAATTAAAAAATTTTTAAAAATTAAATTACACTTTTTGCTTAATACAAACTCCAATAATTTATTAATTAAAACTGAGCCTCCGTAATAAATTTTATATAAAATTTCGAATTGCTCAATGTTATATGTAATTTAATTATTTAATTTTTATAAATTTTTAATTATAAATAATTTTCAAATGTAAGATTTTAATAATCTCCAATGATTTGACTTTCTTGTATTGTTTTAATAATTAATTTTCCTTGAAGGAGACTTTCAATACAAAAAAATCGAAATTGGAGAATATGGCAAAATATTTATAATTAAAAATTTGATGTACTTTTTATAAAAGTTTATGAGAAAACGTAAAAATAGAAACTTTTAAAGCAAGTTCGAAATTTCACACATAGTTTCGAATTTTCGAACCTAATCTAAAATTTTTATTTTTAAGTAGAACTTCAATTTAAAGCATAAAATCTTTAAAATAAAATTTTTTTGTAAAATTTATAAAAATTTTATTTTAATTAAAAAATTTTATTTATGAGTTTTTTTTATTCATCGCGAGTACCTCCACATAGCCGGAAAGCAATACATCCTTTCATACCAGAAACTATAAATATTTAAACTTAATTCATAAAGTGGCTAAACACAAGCCAAACAAACACCCTTAAAATATGTTTGAAATTATGAACATAATTTTGTATTTTCAAAATTAATTAAAACATTTGTAATAATTTTATTTGGAATTCAAAAGTTTAACAAAATATTAATCTTTATTTTAATACTTGCCAATAAATGTTGGGAGTATTCTACTGAGGATTCAGAATAGCGTCAATGAAATGGTCCATATAGATATGCTATCCCCTTGGGTACTTATTGTACTGAATAAGTAACTCATGAGAATATTATGAGGAAAACAATAAATTTCAAATAACTCAACACAATTCTGAAATTAAGCGCAAATAAAGATTAATATTTTATTAATTAAAAAAATATTTTATTATTAAAAAATGTTTCTTTCAAAGTCATTATTGTAAAAATCTGCATTTTATTTAAAATTCAAATTTTATTTAGAAATTTACTAGCAGTAAATTAATAATATACAATTTTTCAATTCTATTTAATTTTGTTAAAAATTCAAGACAAATTTTTCTTTGACGTGTGTACGAAGTTTCGAAAATAATTTCGAATTTTTTTTAATTAAATAAAATATTGATTTTATGCTTAAAGGCATTAAGATTTTTAATTTTGAAAGGTATAATTTTCTAAAACTTTTGTTTGACTCAAAACTTCGAATACAATTTCGAATTTATAAAATTAATTAAAATATTGACTTTATGTATATAAATTCAAAATTTAAAGTATATTCGAATTTTCGAACTGTAATTCGAATTTTCAAAGTTGTTGAAAATATAACAATTTTCAATTAATTTCAATTACTACTATGAAGAACAGTGTTCTCGTAAAAAAACATTAGATTTGCTCTCTGCAATTAAAATAAAATAGAAATAAAATTTGTTAAAAAAATGTTTTAAATACTAAAAAAGATTTATAAAAACAAAATCAAAGCGAGTTTTCAATATCCTTAAATATAAGTAGTTTTAGGCTTTTAGTATAAAAAAAATTAAAATAAAAATTATTTTCATTGAGATCTTAAGCTTAAATAATATTTACTAATAATTCTTTTTCTTCTCTTTTTTTTGTTGTTTTTTTTTTTTTTTTGTTTTTGATAAGTAAATAAATCCAGTTTACTAGTTCCACTTCATAATCTATCAATCTGGGATGGATCGCAGGTTCAATTCCTGCCCAAACCCTGGGAGCCGATGGTCAAAATTACCAGTGCTCGTTAACAAATTTAGTCTTAGAATTAATATTAAATATTCAGCTTCATAAGCTCTGTACTGACTTTACTCTCTCTTTTTTGTTCTCTACTGTTTCACCTGAGCTTGTTTTACATTTCGTTTACCACGATTATATCATTTTAATTTACAAATTTGTTGTAGCTTTCCTCTTTATTTAAACAGCAGTCAGTCAGTCAGTAAATTTTTGGTAAATGCTCTCCACATCTACTACAAACATTATTTTTTGTAGCATAAATGAGTATTGAAATAATGTTTAACAAGTGATATTTATTTGTACTTAAAACCAACAAACCAAAAAAAAAAAAACTTTAATTTGTTTACCAATAGATCGAATAGATTAAAATATAAAAAATAAAAAACCAAACAAAAAATTTATTTCAAAATGATTGAAAATATGCAAATGAAATTTATGAAAGTCAAGTTGTATTCATGTAGATTTTTTTTTTAAATGGAAATATATATTTTTTGTTAATTAAAAAGCTAAATTTGATTGCATCTTAATGGAATTTTAGTAATAAATAAATTTTAGTATTAAAATCGTTATTTCCATAAATCCAAATGGGAATTTAATAAAATACCTTAAAAAAGGAGTTTTTAATTTACTTTAAAAAGTGTATTTTCCCTGAAAAACAGCCAAAAACTTGAACAACAAAATACGAGTAGTTATTAAAAGAAAATTAAACACAATCCATCAAAGCAAAAATATGTTAATGATTTTTTTTTTCAACACAAACCTATTCACAAAAGATAATCCCTAAAAAAGAGAAAATATATTTTTTTCCTTTCTCTTGGTCTAAAAAAAAGATAATAAACTGGCTGGCATGTTGAATCAGAGGTTTTGGTTGTGTTTGTTGGTTAAATTTTTTTTAATACACACTCAGCAGTGTAATTTAATTTAAATTAGAAATCCTTTATTATTTTTTGGGTTTTCATTTATTTACAAAACCTTATGAACTATCTTTATTTTATAAAAACAAAAATTTTTTTATGAGAAAAAGCACAAGCTTAAGGCTTTCATATAAATAAATATTGTTAGCATACTTTTAAGGATTAATTTTTAAATTCGAAAAATTTATTAAACCTGTAATTATAAAGTAAATATTTTTCACAAATTTAAACAAAATTTAAATCTCTTATCAAAAAAAAAAAAAAAAAAAAAAAAAATAACGTAGACTTTAAAGTCAACTTTAGATAAATTTTTATATATTTTTTTCATAAAGTTTACTCTAAAGTCTACGTCAATATTTTGGGATAAAAGTATACAAATTTAATGATTTAAATAAACGACATATTAAATTATTTGAAATCATAAAGTTTAACAAAGTGTAATTTTTATTTGCTCCAATTATGTTGAAGCAAAATGGGTGTAAAATATTTGGTAAAGAGCTTAACAAGACTTGGGAGTAATCCACTGATGACTTAGAGTAACGTCTGATGAAATATGATTTCTTGGTTAGTATTTATTGTACTAAAAAAACAAATTTTTAAAAATTTTCAATGAGAATATCAGGGAAAATATACAAAACAAACGTAAAACGACAAATCTAAATTAGCGTCGCAAACGTTTTTTAATTGTTTAAAAATTCTCATACTCATACAAAATGTATGAAGCAAAGCTGCACTAACTAACTATCATAACTTCTTGCTTTTGGGCTTTTGTGACGTGCAAGGCCAAGGACTTTTGTGAGGCCCATTAAAAAAAATGAATTAGCAAATAACTGAGTATAAACAGTAAAATAAAAATAAAAAAAGAAACAAACAAAAATTTGTTTTGAAGTTTTTTAATTCCGTAGGCAACACAGAAAACAAATAATTATATACAAAATCAGGTCGAACTTGCTGCCAGAAAGTAGTATTATAGAAATCTATACACTTTTAATAAAACAGTTGGATTCGGAATACAAACCAGCTCAAAATTAATTTCGAATATAAATTTAAAGGCCATAAAATAACCAAACTAATCAGAATAATAAAGTGCTGTTCTATATTCCGAATCCGCATATTTCATTTGGAAGTTCAAATTTCAGCACTTATAACTGTTAATTGCAGAAACCGTTGATGAAATTCAAAAACAAAAAAATTAATTTAATAAGAAAAAAAATTAATTGTACATCTTTTTAATTATGTTTTTTCTCATAATTATTTGATTTAATGACACTTCACAATCTCGTATGGTTGGTTGGTTTAAGTAGCGGCCTAACGGCCCTCAATTTTTGAACTACCTATTCCCAAGACTATGTAGCCGTAAAGTGATCTAGATCCTCCCCGTGCCATTTAGATATCTAAGAAGGTCCGCTAACCTTACTCTCGATATCTCAGTTAGTTCGGCCATCAGAAAACGTGACTTTCTTACTTTGCCGCAGTTTTTTTCTTTTGAATAAAAAATTTTAAACTGAAAGTTTTGATTTATTATTTTTTTTAAACGTTCAAAAATATTTTCCAAAAAAAATTTTTTTTTTTAATTTAACAAAAATATATGTGTATGTGTGTATTATATGCCTTAGCTATGAAAGTAAATATAAATTTAACTTATTATTCGCAAATAAACTCAATTTAGAAATTTCCAATAGTAATCTTAATATACAATCAGCCAAGATAATAATTTTGTAATAGAAAAAAATTAAAAATATTTATATAATATATTTGAAATTTTTAATATAATTTCTAAATTTTCAACAAAATTTTGAATTTTCGAATATAAGTTCGAATTTTCGAACATAACTTCGAATTTTCAGAATAAAGTTTATTACTAACAAAGTAAATAAATAAATATTTTTTAAGCTTTTAGGTCTTTTTATATATTTTTATTTATTATTAAATTTTTATTTATTATAATATTTAGACACGCCTTCGTGTGTCTTTCTCAAGGAAAATAATTTTATAAAGTTTAAAAAATTTTTGTCAGCTATAGCAAATAAGACAAATAAACTCATTTTAGAATTTTCGAAAAATAATCTCAATATAAAATTAGCCAAGATAATATAATTTTGTTTTTTAGAAAAAATACACAAATTTTAAATGTTTGAAATTATTATTATAATATCGAAACTTCTAATATAACTTTGAATTTTTGAACGCAATTTTTTCGAACATAATTTTAAAATTTAAATTCATTAAATTTAATTTTTGAAATTAATTTAGTTAATAATTTTTACTTCCAAATTTAAAAAAAACCATGCCCGTAATGAGAAATAACCAAAATTGTATTGACAGGAAGCGTATTTATCGAATTTTCCTTACACTTAGCTTGAGTTAAAAACAGAAAGGAATTAACGTAACAAGCTCCTTTTATTTAAAACTACACTCTGTGTAAAATTACTCTGTAACTGTAAAGAACAGCAAAGAATTAGCTAACATTACTTGGTAAACCTTTAAGTAATCGGTTGAGGAAGTTATTTGGTACAAGTTATATTAAAGAAAACGATCAACTCTATCATCTAAAAACTTTGCATAGAAAATAGTCAAGTTTGAAAATATTTTTGAGTTTTTTTTACACAAACTTCTGTTTATTTTTCAAGACAATAAATTTTTTTAAATATTTGTTAGTTTAGCGATATTAAGCAACAATTTTTCTAATTGAAATTTTTCGTTAACATATTAAAAAAATCAAATTTACCTATTCTTTTTTCATAAAAATTAAATTAAGTTTTATATTTTTTAAAGCCAGTTAAAAAAATTATTTTTTTATTATTTGATGTTTGGTTTTTATTTTTAATACTTTTCTGTTTAAAGGCGTTAAAGTTTTTCTTTAAACACAACATTTTATTTATTTTTTATTTAATTTTATTTTTCTTAAAAGAATTAAACACAAACACTTTTTATATTTATATTTTCCAACGGAGAAAAAATAAAATTTTTTCTTAATTCATTCATATTTTTACTTGAAGCGCCAAGTATAAATGTAAAAGCAACTTGTTTCTTTTTATATTTTTAGCACACGAACTCTACAAGAAACACGTCCGTTCCGTTTACAATTTAGCGTAAAACTGATTTTCAACTGTGCTGCTTCCTAAATTTCTACTTGTTGTTAACAATACAAGCATCACAGCACGCAGCACACACAAATACCCATACACTTACATTCAGTCAGCCAGTGGAACAGTTTGTTGTTTAAGAATTGTTTTTTTTTTTTTTTATTTTTATTTTTTTGTCTTTAGTTTCTTTTAAAATTGCTGATGGATGCAGTTGAGGCCGCTGCTTAAAATCATCTTAAAATACTAATGGTAACATTAATTTTTATTGCTCTTGCTTAAGAAGTTGTCAATGGACTTAACATGAGCCTTGTGTGAATGTGTTAGCCAACGAGTGGCTTTTAATTTATTCACGATGGTAGAATTCATTCATTCATGATTTTCATTGTTAAAGCAGCAACAGCAACAGCAGCAGCAGCAGAAGCAGCAGAACAGCTGTTTTTTGTTTACTAACTTTGAGACTCGTGCAAAGAATACAAAACATATTTTGGCAACATTGTTGCCAAGTGGCCATGTAGCAGAAAGCTTTGGCCTATAAAATAACTACACATGAAGCAACAACTTGCTTGTAAGGAAAACATTAAAGAAAATATATAAATTCAAGGTTTTTGTTTGTTTCTCTTTGGCGCCAAATATTTCTAAATTGTTATGATCACGTAAAGTTGAGGGAACTAATTATTTATTTACGCAAAGCTACAGCGTTTTTGATTGAAAACTGGTGCACCATATTTGGGTATGCTGATCTTAAATCGACAATTCAATTTTTCCAATTGGTTCTGGCTCTTTAAAAAACATGTTAAATTTTCATCTTTATAGTCTTCAGAGGGCAATAGTGGGTGTGAGAGTGTGCTTTTTCTTTTTATGCTACAATAAATCGAGTGTTTTTATTTTAAAATGAAAAAGTGCACTCTTACTGGGACATCCTTTATTTTGAACTGGCTTCCACTTAAAATGTTTTAAAGTATAATTTTTCTTGGGAAGTTTTTTTCAGTGCAGCTATTCAGAGTCATTGTCTGCTCAACAAATTTTCGTGTATCGTTTTAGTTTTCAATACAAGTATTCGATCGAAGCTTTCGTTCGCATTAGGCTAAAAAGACCTCTAATTCTATAGCTCTTCGCCTTATGGCTGTTTTTTGTCCTTTTAAAGACACAAGGTTTGCTAAAATGGAAAATTATCGTTATTTATCGTTATCGTTATTTATTTGTAGTTATTTTCATAAGTAAAATTTAAGAAATGGGGAAAACTTTAAGGCACAAATTGACTTAAGGCCAGACGTACACTTTTAAAGCCCCATTGCCCGTGTACTTTGTGTTTCTTTTTTCTTATGTTGTACAGTGTTGTTACTTTTACTTAGCGCAATATTTTTCACTTCAATCAGCAGTACCCACCAAATTCGCTTTATAATGTTTTGCTTTTTAAAATAAATATCTTCTTCATCACTTGCTATTTTACTTTTATTCGTTGTATTTCATATATAATTATTTCAAAATATTTATCTCTATTACTATTTTGCTTTTATTTACTTTAGTTTTGCTTTTGTGCTCATTTTAATTAAATTCTAATTAATTACTGTTGTTGAAGTAGTTTTTTGTTAACTTAACACTTGAAAACATGTGCTTTAGAAAGCGAAACATGTTGTGTTTCAGCCAGCAAGAAAAATTATTTTAATAAATAAATAAGGGCATTCACAACAAATGTGCAATTTTTTAAAAATGTACTAGGTCTATTTAAGTGTCCATTTTTAATTTCCCAAGTTTTCGCTGGCAAAGAACATAATGCTACTAGGTGAAGAAGCTTTCTTCAATTTATTTACTTTGCAGGCAGACTTGGTCGTTATTATTGCCCACTCTCAATACAGAGAATATTATGGCATAAAAAATTGCACAAACTTAAAATAAATTATAGCTTTGGTTTTTTATTAATACCAACCTCTTTTGAAGGTAATTGAAGATAGAACATATTGTCACATAAATTCATAAAAGCCCTAAATCCTTACTAACTAATTAAGAAGAGAAAAACATTTTTTTATACATTTTGTTTGCAATCGTTAGACTGGCAACTTTCATTTTATCTAGCGTTAATATGTTGTTTTTAATTATTAATTATTTACATATAAGCCGTTATTTTGGAAAGTGGTACAAGTCCACTGTTTCAAAAAAAAAATTATAATTAGCCGTAATTGTAGTAAAATGGAATCTATATCTTACTAAAATTACTGCCAACTAATTTTTAAAAAAGGTGGACTGATAGCATTAAAAAATAACAGCTCATTTGAGCTGTTTTGCTTCAGGTATTTTAGTGCAAAATTTTTAAACATTAAGCGCAAAACATGGTGTAACTAAACCAGTTGCCACTGAGACGATAGCAGAATGTTTTATTTTCTTGCATGATTGAGGCCCCTCCTCTCAAAAGTTAAGAGAGATCAATTGCGGAAAAAAATTTTGCCTTTCGCTAATACATTTCTTGATTTCAATCACTAGAAATAACTTTTGACAGAAGAAACCTCAAAAGTAGTAATAAAATGTATGGGCTTTTTCATTTTTAGAATTATAGATGGTAAAGATCTCCATCGTTTTGGCTTCAAAGCTAACAAAATTTATTTACATTCAGTGTTTTTATGTTCAAGTACATAGAGAAGAGTGACTGTGTGACCGGCTCTGCATGCAATTGCTCCTTTTTCTTTGACATATACGTTGAGGTTGGTTTTTTAAATGTGGTGACTTTATGTGTATAGTTCTGCCATGGGCTTTTTCTAATTAATGTTGTTATTTTGGTATCACCTTTTGTTATTGTGTTTCACAAAGTGAAGAATTTTCCCACTGATTTGCATTGTTTGCAGAGTCGTAAGCCCCCTAATGTTAAAAACAAACTTCAACAAAAAATAAACATGATAAAGAAATCTAAAGTAAGATGTTGCTGTGCAAAAACTTGGCAACATTTTTGTTTGTTACAAAAAAAAAGCTTAAGAGAATTTCTCATTTATTTGGCACATAAATCAAACAGTTTTTATTAGAAAGTAGGAAAATAAAAATTTATTGTAATTTTTTGACTGCCAAAAGTATGGAAAAAATAGAGACAACTTTATTAGCCAGCACAGCACACACTAAAACAATCAAGTAAGCATGGACTTATATCACTTTTATATATAATAGATCAATTAATCATGATTATGAATATTCCGTTGGATTTTTTTCCTATAGAAAAATTCAGAATAATTTTTTAAGTGGTCTCGCATGCCCAGTACAAATCGTTAACGTTTCAAGTGAGCCGTGTAAAAGTGGGCGTGACCAACCCAAGAGTAATGTTATGATTTTATGTACTAGATTAAAAATTAATTTAGAAAATATAATATTAATTGTTAAATCAATGAATAATGGATTTAAAAGTGGGCGTGGTCTTATGTTATATAGCCTATATTACTTTATATTACAGTCTAACGATTGCAAACAAAATGTATAAAAAAATGTTTTTCTCTTCATAATTAGTTAGTAAGGATTTAGGGCTTTTATGAATTTATGTGACAATATGTTCTATCCTTAATTACCACCAAAAGAGGTTGGTATTAATAAAAAAACCAAAGCTATAATATATTTTAAGTTTGTACAATTTTTTATGCCATAATGTTCTCTGTATTGAGAGTGGGCAATAATAACGACCAAGTCTGCCTGTAAAGTAAATAAATTGAAGAGAAAAAGTTCATAGTTTTTATTACAGAAACTCTTAGAATGACTAGCGCTTTTGTAAAATGCAAACCAAATTAATTAAGAAAAAAATTTTTTTTAAACAAAAAGTCGTTACCAGAACGTAAATGTCAGCATACATTAAAGCACAAAGGCTTAAAGAAAAAGTTACACGTGCTTAAAAATTATTATGGATACGAGCTTTTCTTTTTAAATTAATTCTGCTTCAAATATTTGGTTAAATTGACCCTTGTTAAGGAACCCCTTTTTCCCTTCAAGCATCACATGTTTATACTAACAGCCAATTAATGCAAAAACTCTGAACAGTTAAGGAGAGAGAAAAAGAAGGAGGGAGGCCAAATGATAATTTATTAAGTTTCTAGCAGAGATGTCAACTTATCAAACACGAAACGCATTAAAAAGCCTTAAATTAATAAGATGAGCGACGGCTCAATTATTTTACTGCTAAGGAAGGTACATATTAGAAAAAGAGCTCTTTATTAGTCACAATGGAATTTATAGCAGTGTAGCTATAACTTTAAGTTCTTCTTCTTTGATTAAAAAAAAAAAATTCGTTTGTGAATGAACATAAAAATTTTTAAGTTACCGCTGGCAAATATAGTATTAAAACACACATAACAAACGATAAAACAGTTTGAAAAACTTTAAGTTGTCATCACTGCGCTGTAGCAAGCATCAGTGTAAATAAAAATTTAGAAAACAAAAATATTCAGTGTCAACAACAAATTATGTATTTAAAGATGAAGTCAACTTTTCCCTTTTATGTAGGATCATTAATAAAAGTCCATAAATCATTTTTAAGTCCTTCACCAAACAAAATAAAAATAAATAAAGGAATGAATGAATAAAATACCCGGCAAGATAAAAAAAATCAACAAAATACAGTTAAAGGTAAAAGAGAAAGTGTCTAAGTAGGTTGTTGTTTCAAAATTTGTATAATTAACTTTACAGAACACAAAAACAAAACAAAAATAATTTACTACAAATATCCCAGCAAAAAATGTACCTAAAATTTTTTTCATTTTAGTTTTTTCTATTTTTTTTTATTGTGTCTGGAATAATTTTTTAAGCTGCATAAAGGCTTTGACTTCGACTTTCATGAGCAAGATACGAGTGCTTTAGGCAAATCATCATCATAAAAAATATAGGATGAACCAGTGAGAGTGCACTTTTAAATTTTTCAAACAAAAACATGTATTTTTGAAAGAGTTGTGAGTTGACTGGAACAACCCACCACGTCCAAGTAATACTTTTACTACGTAGACGCCCTCGCGGTGCATCGTGCATCGTGCATAAACAGTGTTCCAAGATGCTCACTTGGTATCTATAAAAATCACACACCCCTTACCGGCATTGCAAAAAAAAAAAAAAGGATAAGTTAAGCTGATCTTTCGAACGTCTATTCCTTTGTTAAAATAAGTTAACTTATTGGTTAAATGAACCGCTCAACTGCATGAATTTCAAAAAATTCCTAACGTTTTTATTCCGTTCTAATACAGAACACGAACCATATGACTTCCCTTCAAGTATCACTTAGAACAGGCCAAGAAAACCAAGTTCTAGCTGACAGTGACTGTTCTGGCTGTTAGCAGAAATTTTTTTGCTGGTTATAGCCAAAATAGGATTAAACAATCCTTTAGAATTTCTTTTAGCGCTTTCCAAATATAATCGAATCTTAGAGAGCTCTGCTACACTGTAAAAAAAATTCTTTTGATTTACTTTTTTGTTTGATTTTTTCTCTGATTTTCTGAGTTTCAGTTAAAAACTTTCATGAATAACAAAGTCAGAAAAAGGAATATATTTTACTAAAAAAAAAAAAAAAACTTAAAGCTGTAAAGGATTGCTGTTCAATGATAATAAACTTTTTATGAGAATTTTTTTTTTTAATTTTTGGTATTTTATGCGTCTTTAATGAAAAACATTTTATTTGAAACAAATGACAGCACTAACGAATATTCAATTGATTTTACAATTGTTATAAACAGATACTCGTAACATGGACGTACACACCAACAAACACTCAACATTTCACACACACACAAAATTAAATTGAATTTTGAAAATTTTAAACTGGGAGTCAATGTGTGCAAACTAGTACTTTTACAAATACAAAATAATTCAAATAGAAAATTGCATTACAAAGCAAAATAAATACCTACAGTGGGCTAAAACAAAGTAAAAAAAATTAATTTTGAAGGACCCAAAAATAAAGAGAAACAAATTAATTTTGAAGTTAAATTTTACATATTTTCATAAATAAAATGAGTAGTTTTTACCAGCTCAAGGTCGGATTATAGTTATTTAATATCGATATTCCGCTTTAAATTTAAGTGGTTGCTTCAAGCCGTTTCAAGGTAGGAAATAGTAGAGGATTGAATTTCTGATTGATATACGAGTAGCAGACGAAAAAGAGATAGAAAAGACAGAAAGCAGAAGAGATAAAAAAAGGAAGATACGATAAACTAATTGCTGCTGCTCACGCAGCTATCTTTCATTCATTCTGTTAATTGGCTTTTCGTTCGTACATTTAAAACTGGGTTAATTGAACTGAAGAGTAAAAAAAAGGATGGGGAATGCAAAACTGCGGAGTAGTTCGTTCAGTGAAGGGTTAGCATAATTGAAATAGTTCGTTTGTGTATAATTCAATTTTTGTCGTTAACAGCTTGACCGAATTAAATGGTTGGTTGATTTGATTGGCGAGTTGACGGCCTTTACTGAAAACTCCAATATTGCAAACGGAGTAATAAGAAAGTTACCTAAACCCACCCTGTGGCATTGAGATATCTGAGAAGATCCACTTTCTTTATACCCGATATCTTAGGTAGCCTTTCCATAAAATGTGCACTGAGGAATTTGTCTGTTTACTCTCAAGTATACGGCAGCTGCTACAGTTTTTATTGAAGATTAGTCCCAGTTAAAAGTGACCAGCCACGAGTTTCAAAATATCTTGCTTATTCCTGCTTACCAGCTAAGCAGAGCATTTACCATCACAGCGAGGTCATATATGAAATCTAGAGGCCCCGACATCTGGTATCCGCTTGTTTTTTTTTTTTTTTGGTATCTAGTATGCAAGAGTGCTGCTTCTGTTTCTACTAAGCGTCTTCTATGTCAGAACCAGCTGTGTCCAATACGTTAGTCTGCTCATGGTATACGTCAGCCTGACGTCCCAGAGAGTCGTTTGGTTGTCTACAAAGTACTTATAGTTCCCCTGATATCTGCCTGATCTGTTCGGGAATCGGAATGAGAGTCGTAAGTCAAATTCAGAGCCTACACCACAGATCTTCTTAGTCCCGTCAGTATGCACCTTACATACTATTGTACCCCACTCCCAATAAAACAACCTTGAAAAACCTTATCAAAGGCCATATGGAAAACCGTGTAGTGTAAAAGGGCTTCAGGAATTTCTATGCTGAAGTGCCACTGCTGCCGAAAATGGAAAGCAGATGCAAATCTATAGCAATGAGGTGTAACAATATTCAAAGCCTCTGAGGGAAATGTAATTCAGTTGTAGACCATTTTTTTTACTTTATTAAGAAAAATATTTGTTTTAGTGCCCACTGTGTCAGTATTAATGAAGACGTGTCAATGTTCATAAATTGTAAATAATATTTTGCATATCAGAAGTGTATCTTCAGTAAAAATATTTTTGGTGAGTTTCCAAGTGACAAAAACACTTTCCAAAACATGTGCCAGAGGAACACAAACAAGTGCGGATGCAGTTGCAGTGTGCTTAATTTATTTACAGTAGAGTATAATTGTTCAATAGGTTCTTTTGCATTAGAATATGAATGAATATTTACGTACTGCTGGCTGTTACTTGATATTTATTTTTTCCTTTTCTTTTTTTGGTTTTTGTTTTACAAAATTGTATTTAATTTATGCAAATAAATACGAGCTTGTATGTACATGAATGTGACACTTGCAACATGCTGATGTATGCAGCAGCATAAGTTTATTTACTCACACACACACACACACACACACACAATCATGTCATTGTTTATGGATAATAAAATTTAAATTTCAGTGCAAATTATCTATAAGGACACATTTTTCCCAGCTTTTCATAAGATATGAGTACTTACTTGTGCAGTCAGGCACATTCCATATTCATGTCTTTTGTTTTTAAGCATCACATTCACATTCACGTTTTTATTTATTTGCATTTCATTTTGCTATTTCATGCTTACAATGACTGAGCAGTGAATCACAAAATGCGTATGCATGCCAGCACATCAAGGTTTCACATTAAAGTGAAAATGAAATTGATAACTAAATTGATTTATTGAATGAATTCGCATATTTTTTTGTTTGTTCAGAAGTAGTTGGAAAATGTGAAGAGAAAAACTTCTTTTAAAAAATTTATTAAAAAAATATTTTTCATTAAAATTCCTTTTTTTTTAACTCAATTTAACTTTGAATTGAGGCAGAGCACGCGCTAGCAAACTTTTTCCTTCCTGCCTATTCCAATATTATTGCTTTTAAGAAACATTTTTATTATTTTTAATTGATTCAATTAAAGATTTTTATTACAATTTAAAAAAAATAATTTTTCTACTTTTTTTTGTTCATGTAAATCCTGAATATCAAAAAACAAACACTGATAAAATTTTTCTTTTGAATTTTTTTTTTTTAACCAAAAAAAAAAATAATTTTTTTATTGCAATTTCTTCTCGTGATTCATTTGAATTATTCAAAAGTAGTTAATGAAATAAATTTCAAGAAAATGTCTTCATAAATTTAAAGGTTGTCCACAAGAACAAATTAAAGTCGCAATAATAATTTCCCTCCTCTTTATCTATTTGCTGTCTGTCTGGCTGTTTTTTATATCATCAGTTGTGTTTCGATTATTATTATTGCTGTTGTTGCTATTGTTGTGTTGGAAAATGTTTACGACAAACAAAATTTGCTTAAGCTGAGAGGAGAAGGCATAAATCAAATTCATGGCGCAAAGCAAAAAACAGAAAATGACAGAGATTTTCTTTTATGAAATAAAAGGTGTCAACAGAGGAAATTAATTGTTTTTCTTCAGATTTTATTAATAAATTTTTTTTGTCTAGCATAAAATGACGAGATAATAAGCAGAAGTTTTTATATAAAATTGGATTTCGAAGAATTCTTTTCGTTTTCTTATTTTTTTGCTTTTGTTTTTTGTGGTAACCCAGAATATAAATCAGAAATATTGTTACTTTTTTCTAGCGAATGTAATTTTATTAAAATTTTTCAAGCAGTTTTATGGCAAAAACATTTAATTTTTTTTTTAATTTTACGAACAACGGAAATTTAAAAAAAAAAAAAATCGTGTGCCCTTGACAGCCCACCAGACCTTTTCACTAGAGAATATGGTAAAAACAAATTCCACAAAAAATTAAAAAAAAATTTTTTTTACCCTGACTGAAGGTTGAACCGCAACATCTGCAGTTAAGAGGTATTTTTAATATGGTTAGATGCAATTATAAATCTAACCACACTATGTTCCAATAGAATATGGTTGCCGCAACCATATTTTTGCTTTGGTGTTATTCTTATTTATTAATTCTTATTTTACTGCTTTTGTATACAAATTTGGTTGTATGAGTCGAATTTATTACTAATTAAAAAATTCAGTTGAGATAGTCGAGTCTTGTAGTTGTGACAAAATAAATGCGATAATGCAGCTTAAACTAAACTATAAATTTTATAATCCAATTTCGTTCAGTTCAGAGGAAAAGATATTATACGTACCTCATGTAAGATAGTCATTCTACATTGTTGGCTTTACGCTCAGCTTGAACTTGTTGGGAACAGTAATTTACCATCATTTGCCACTCTTGAATATAGTTTTGAAAAACCCGGTTCTTTTACTTCAAGTCTACGCTATTATTTTTATTTAATTTTTCAAATTTCTTCCGTAGATACCACACAAAGTTCTGTACAAGAATTGAGCATTTAAAAAATGTAATTTAAGTATTTTTGTTCTTAAGCAAATATTAATTAGTTTTCAATTAAAATCTGCAAAACATATTTTCTTAGCACTGAAAACTATTTTACAAAAGCTGTAACACACACGCCCACTGTGTCAAAAAATGTTTTCACTTAATCAATTATGACCAATAAATAACAAGCACATTTAAAAGAAACAAAAATTATGGGCATGTCAATGAGTTGTAACAGTCCAACTGTCCAGTGATTTGTCAAATGCTTCGTGATAAGTGGTAGACAAACTTGTGTGTATATGTGCGTGCCACAAAAAATCTTGAAAAAGAAATAAAAAATTTTAATCGTTTAAATGTTTGAGGTGACATTGTCTGACTACCGGCTCCTCTGGCGCTACATACTCGTAAATTCAATTCGAAATTATGTGCAAATTTCATTTTATTTAAAAGCAATAATTAATACAAAAATTAACTTAATTTATTTATGTTTGCATTAAAACGAAAACGTGTTTATTTTTATTAAAGATAAAAAAAATAAATTATGAGAGAATTTTTAGTGTGAATCAAGTCAAACACAAAAGGCAGAAAAATTTTATTAAAAATTTTAAAGTGGTTAGACTTATACTTTAAAAAAATAATAATAAGATATAGACATCATGCCTTTAATGCATTTTTAAAAAAAAAAAAGTAAACTTACCACTTGCAACAATAACAGCTTATTTATTTAAAATACAAAACGCTTGTTTACAATAATTCCGTGGTTTTCCTTTGCAATTTTTGCTTTTTCCAGTGCAATTTCTTGTCTTTGTTGTTTTGTTTACAAAATTCATTTCGTACAACTCAAACGTGTTCGAAATGTATAAACAACTTTTTAATGCACTAAAATTTACAAAAGCAAAAAAAATTTACATATTTAAAAATTATTATAAAAACTTATTTGTTTAATGCGCAATAACATTCATTCATTTAAATTGCTTGTTGATACACTCTTTCGTTTATTTGATTTTATTTTCTGCCATAAATTAAACGCTTAATGGGATTCATGGGGATTATAAAATTATTTATGAGAAAATAATTGTTTTTAAAAGATTTTAACATGAAATAATGCCTCAAAATACTGCTAAGGTTTGGCTATGGGACACAATTAACAATTAAAAAATTACAAAGGAAAAAATTATGACCCAATTAAATATTTTGTTTAACATAACTAAAAAAAATCACTATCAATAGCATATAGTTTTTGATGTAAAAACTTCAATATCGTAAGAATTTTTCTTTATAATTTTAGTATAATTTATTTCTAAATAAACAATTTAATAGCGTCAATATTATCGTAAATTTGTTTAAAATTTAAATTTAAATAATGTAAACTTTTATGCAAAGAAATGGCTACAAAATAATCAAATATTGTAAGTTTTCTATTTAAATATTTATAGATCATTCATTTTTCTGTATGAATATTTTATAAATTTAATTGTTTTATAAAACTAGTATATCGTAAAGATGTGTGCAGGTAAATCTTTTTGAAATAAGTTTTCGCTTATAAAAAAAGTTTTCATATCGTTTACGATATTCTCAACATGATATTCTCATGAAAAATTTTGAAAAATAAATGATAAAAGGGAAAGCATACCTGCACATCTGCTTTCTACTTTGTTAGTTTTTTTATTTCCTTGTTTAAATATTTTGAAACCTTTTGTTTTCCTATTGACTTAAATTCGCATTTGGTCGATTGGTATAATGAAATAAGTATTCTAATGTTTGGACAAGAACTTAACAGGACTGTAAATTCAGAGTGGCGTCTGATTAAACAGCTGTATAGATATGCTTTCCCTCTTAGCACTTATTATCCTAAGTAAACAATTTTTCAAAATTTTCCATGAGAATATCCAACATAATTGGAATTAGGCACGAATAAAGATTACATTTTATTAATTTTTTTCAGTAAACGTTTCCAGCTCTAAGCGTGTATTTTTTAATTATATTTTTTTTTTTAATTTTTCTTGATGACATTTTTCAACTTAATGAATTGTCATTGTTAACAAAAATTAATTGTATTTCGAATAATATACTTAAGCCTACAAGTATAACCATTTACTTGTCACAAAATCTTTTTGTTAAGCAAAAGTTTCAATTACAAATTTCAGGTTCAACAAACTGCTGCTACAAAATAACAACAAATGAATTGGCATTTAGAAATATTTTTAAAAGTTTGATTTAGAAAAATGTAAAAAAAGAGAAAAACAAAGAAATACGGTTGATTGAACTTTAAAACTCTTTTATATTTCTTTTTTAATTGTATTCCCATGTAAATTAAAAATTTATTTAATGGATGCCAACATTCCCTCTTATTCTATCTCTCACTCTCTCTCTCTCTCTTTCCAGTCATAAATCACTTTCAAAGTATTTTTTTTTTTTTTTGTGATTCTGCTCACTTGCATGTGTCAATTGCAAGATAACAGCATAACTGCACAAACATTCTTAGAAAGCAAGTTTTGCTACAATTTAAAAGATTTTATTCCCACCGCAGGTAAGTGAGATGTTGGTGTTAATGGAATGATTAATCATTGAAAAAGTGACACAAGAATAATTGTTTGAAACTAAAAGAATAAACAGAATAAAAATTACTGTTTGTTAAGTGATTTTTCTCTTTTGCAAGACTGAAGTAAAAAAATTGGTTTCATTATTGAATATTGTCAGAGACATCGCCTTAAAACAAATTCAATTTTTCTAGAAAAGTTCTATCAAGATTGTTTTAGGTTGTAGAGCGATCACAAGAGTTCTTTGTGATACCTGTGAAGACTGTAAAAGCAAGATGGCAATAGCAATAGAAATAAGTTAAAAAGAGAAAGAATTAAAAGAGAAGTTAAGAGATTAAAGAAAGAAAAAGAGAAAAAGTTTGTCATAGCGCAGACAAGCCCCCAGATAATGGTTATCAAGGCTTTTGAAGGAAATCTATTTTCTTTTAATTTAAGGTGACAGAAATAAAAAACCGGGACAGATTTTGCCTTTATGATTTTGATATTTATAAGGGAAAATAAGATTGAGAGAAACAGTTGTATGGCGAGAGAATTTTTTTCAATTAAAAAAATTAAATGTTTAAATGAAAAAAATTAAAAAACTAAAGAAATTAATTAAATACAGGACGTCTCACTAAAAGTGCACTTTTTCATTTCATGCAACAATAAATTGATTGTTTCATGAGCTTGTAGCAGGTATCGTCACGAACTCTTTTATTGTGTTACGCTAACGAATACTATTCACAGTTACCGCAATTTGAATTTTCTTCTTCAAAAGAGTGAGGCCTGACTAAAATTCCCACCAGACTGTTTTACGTTGTGAGTGCATTTGTTTCTCATGGACTTAATGAGTATTTTCTGTGCCCCAAATATGAAAATTTTGCGTATTCACCAAGTCATCGAGATGGAAATGCACTTCAACGGAGAAGATGACTTTTTAAGAAAAACTGGTATGGACTTCACTGTGCTCCATCCAAATCATAAATTATAGTTCTTTTATAGAGCGCTCCATTTTTAATAAACGGCATAAGCATATGTGAAGCTGTCAAATTTCAGAGCTGACACTTGCACAAAAGAAAGACAGGAAATTTAAAAAGTGTACTCCTACTGAAACATCCATTAGTTTTTGTCAAGGCTACTCTATACAATGTGATTTCACTGTCGATAGACGAATTAGCTAATGCAATCACAATGAACAAATTCGCTGGGTTTTCTCTATCTCATTGATAAAAAAAATTGAAACACTTTTCTTTTAAAAATTTTTTAAAAACGAATTAAAAATTTTTCAAAAACTAAAGTCTGAACAGTCAATTTTTAATTTTTTATTTTGGAAAATAAAAATATTTATTTTTACACATAAACAACACATTTTTAGAGCTTGGACCGCTTGACAACAGCTGCAAAACTACTCTTTTGACAATTTTTAAGAAAAATCAGCAAAACAAAAAGATGATGCGACAAAAGCAACATAAGGCCGTTGAAGAACTTTATGGCAGTAAAATTGATGCATCAAAATCTCAAGCACAACAAATTAACCGACAAAAGACAGCAGCACGTGATTGTGGTTACATAATCAGCTCAAATACAGCCCTAAATGGAACTGCTACAGCCGTTGGTAATCTTGCAGCTTTAAAACAAGATACCTCAAGACGTAAAAGTGGACGACCTTTAAATAAAATTTCCAATGAAAAATATTACACCAAACAATCTTTTGCTGTAGATGATGGCAAAAAATCAACGGAAAATCAAAATGCGAAAGCACTCACAAACAATTACGATAACAAAACGTTTAGAAATCTCTCAATTGGAGACAATCCAACACAACATCAACACCAACACCAACAGCAGTATCAGCATCAGCATCAGCACCAACATCACACACATCATGATCATCACAATCATCGCCATAATTATCAAGATGAGGATAAAGATGATGACGGCGATGAGTTCTTTGAATTAATACGACGCACTGTGGAAAGTGCTATTGGGGTAAGGAAAAAAAGGAGTAGAATTTTGTTCCAAAAAATAAATTTTCATTAAATCATTTGGCTTACAGAAATCAATTTCAGAATTACTTAATCGCAATTTTAGGGAAGTGCTAACAAAAGTGGAAGGTTTTTCTCACGAGTTAAAGAATATAAATGGATTTATAAATCAAATGCAAAACGAATTGAAAAACAGTGAGTATAATTTAGAAAATAATTCTGTTTTTTGATTGTTTTTGAAATTACTAAAGAATAAAAAAATACATTCAAAAGGCATTTGATTGGAAAGATACGACAAAAGAAATGTTCTTTTAAGAAAAAACATTTAATTAAACAAAAAGAAATTACGATGTTATAATTTTTAGTTACCAAAAAATGCTTTTATTAATAAGAATGTGTGACATAACAGCTGTAAACGTACGATATTGGGATTTTTATATAAATAACAAAATTTACGATATTAAAATTTTTTCGTTAAAATATTTTGTAACGTGAATTTATCACAAATATTTTCAATAAAAACGTACAACATAGCACACAATAAATTACGTTATTAAATTTTGTTCAACAAATATTTACGATAATTGAATTTTTTTTTTTAATCTCAAATAAAGTCAATTATAGCTCAAAAGAAATTCGCATAAAAACTTTTACGATATTAAGGTTTTTATTAAAAAAATATTTCCAAATAAAATTATTTCAAATCAATAACGAAATTAAAATTAAAAAAAAGATGTATAAAAATATTAAAATATTTTTTTATACAATATTTCACGCTATTATTATCGTTGAAAATTTTACGATATTAATATTATATAATTAAATCGATGTACGATACTGAAGTTCTTATTATAATTTTTGTCACAAAAATATTTTGTATTTGAATAAAAATTATTTTAATTAAAAGTTTCCACATTTGACACAGAAATTTACGATATTAACACATCAAAAAAATTCCGTAACTGAACTTCTTTTTACACGCTTTTTAAAATAATGTTTTTGATAAAAATGTGCTGCACTTAAATTATATAAGAAACAAATTTACGATATTAAAATATTTACATACTATATATAAAAAATTTATGAAAATTAAGCTTTTTTAGGTTCATAAAAATTATAATATAGACTATAAAAAAAAATGTACGATACTAAAATTTTCTTTTGGAAGGCTTTTTAATATAAATATATAAAGTAAAATATACACGCAAAGAAAAAAGATGGTTTCATATGGTCACCTCAAACATAGTGTGTTCTCCACAAAAATATTATTATTAATTTTAAGGATCTAAACATTATTCTGATTACGATAAACTTGTTTCTAGTTATTTTTAACCATATTATGTTTAGTGTCTTAGATCAATCATAAATATGTTCACAGCAAACATAATAATGATAAAGATATGGTTGAATGTTAATTGCTTTCTATTTTGTCTCTTCCGCAACCATATAAATAAATTGAGTATAAAACAAAAACCTAATCGTTCAAACTCAACAGAGCTTTGTGGCTGAAGTGGTTGAGTGGCGAGTTAATGCTTCTTAACTAAGCGTTCGCAAGTTCGAGCCCTGGTAGAGTCAACTAAAATTTAAAAAAATAAATTTAAACCCGATGTATTATGTAATAAATAAATACAAATTGATAGAAAAGAAAAATCAATGGAATAAAAAAACTTTACTTATACAAAAAAATTTAAATAAATTTTTTTTTTAAATTCATATTAAAATATGTATGTATTAAAAAAAATTTCTTGCCTTGACCGGGGGTTGAACCGCAACATCTGCAGTTGAAAGCTATTTTTAATATCTTTGATTTAAAAATATATATGGTTAGAAGCAATCATAAATCTAACCATACTATGTTTCCACCAGAATATGGTTGCCTCAACCATATTTTTTCTTTGCGTGTAGCACTAAAAAATATTTACGATATTGATGTTATTGTGTAAAAAAAAAGGTTTTTCTAAGATCAATATTTTTATTTTTTTATAAAATGATTTAGTAGGAGTAATTGAAGAAAAATATTGTTAAAAATGTATAACATAGAAAAATCACGATATTAAATATTTTACAATAAAAATTAATTTGCAACAACTAAATTTTCTATAGAAATTTAAATAATATTGATAAGTAAAGTAAAGTATGGAAATAAAATTTTTACGATATTAAAATTATTTTTCTCAGAAAAAAAAAAATGGTAGGAATAATTAAAGAAAAATAGTTTTAATAAAAGTGCACAACATAGAGCAGAAAAATTAAGAAATTGAATGTTATAAAAAATTACTATAATAAAATTTCCATACAGAACATTTACGATATTGAAATTATTTTACTCAAAACAATAATAGCAACGATTGAAGAAAAATATTTTTCATAAAAATATTTACGATACTAAATATTTATGAAAATTAAATTTTCTATTGAAAAGTTACACAGCATTGATAAATAATTTACGATATTAAAACTTGTATACAGAAAATGTACGCTTTTGAAACTTATTTTAAAAAGCCAAATGATTACAGAGAAAATTTTTTAATAAAAGTTTTTACCAGAGTACAATTTTTAAATATTGTAATATTTAATTTTTTATTAAAAAAATTTTTTATATTTAAATTTCTTTTTGAAAAAAACATAATTTGATAAGCAAAAGTAAAATAAAACACATAAAAAAGTTATGTGTTTTACAAAAAATTAATGATATTGCAAGTTTTTTTATTAAAAAATATTTTTTTTTAATTTTGATTAAAAAGTTACGATATTAAAATTGCTGTGTCAAAAATTTCTAAACAATATATTCTCATTGGAAAGTTTCACTACAGAACAATTTGATGAAAGCCTCCAATTAAGCTGAAGCCTATTAAATATTCTTTATAATAAAAATTATTTTAACATAAAACTTAAGTTATTAAAAATATGTACAAGATTAAAAAAAAATACCTGACAAAAACATACCAAATAAAATATACGATATTAGAATTTTGATTTTTTTTTTTAATAAAATAAAAATAATTCTTTATTGCAGCAATTAGCCATTATGGCGAAGAAAATTCTCGGCACTTTCGTTATCTCTGCATGAAATCTGAATACGATAAAATGTTTTATCAACATCAAACCTTAATAGCCACTGCCAGGTCACCAACAGCTTCAGATAATACATCTGAAGCGAAAAGATCAGAAAAACGCAAAAGTTCACCAAAAGGTGTTAAAGCTGCAGCAAAAACTCAACGTAAAGAAGATGGCAAAGTTAATACTTTATTTTTTGCAACCGGCCCAGGCCCCACCCCAGCCCCCAACACATGTGCTTGCCACACCACCAGAAATAAAACACCCTCGAACGAATGCCAAGAACCGCATAAAAGCTCCTCTGGCGACATTTCACAGAAATCCTCAGAAGTTGGCATGAAAAATGTTCTAGAACAAATACAAAAATACTGCAGTCAAGTGAAATTAAATGGTGTTAAAAATGAACAAAACAAGGAAATGCCTGGAACAAGCCAGCAGCGTAAAATAATGCGTCACGAGGATTTGATTAAAATTAATAAAGAAATTTTTACCATAGATGATGGGGAGGAAGACGATGAAGATTGGGAAATTAGTTCTGACGATGGCATGACACCGCGAAATATATTAAATGAAATTAAAAATTATGCCAGCAATACACAGCAGGGAAATAATGGAGCCGGAGATGGTTGATTTTATTTTGAAAATAATTTAAAAAAAAATTGGTTTAAAATTATTGCGTGACCATTTTAATTATATATTTTGTATGTTTGTTTAGCAAAAATAAAAAAAAAATATTGTGAGATTTTGGCTTTAGAAAAAATTAATGAAAAATTTTACTAAATGTAAATTATTTTGGAAAGGCAACAATTTTATTTTTATAATTATAATTTATGAAAAAATCGTGTAAAAAGTTTTCAATTTTTAAAGTTTTTTTTTCTTTTCTTTGTCTGATTTGCAGTTGTTTCTTTGTTATCGACCCCCAGAGCAATTTTTTTTTAAATTCAAATAAAATTAACGATCTGCAATAAAAAAAGCCATTTGCCAGCTTGATGTGTTTTTTTCTGCTTTTAGTTCTACAACAAACAAACAGCTGTTTCATAATTTTCTAATCTGCCTTAATTGGCAAAATTAAAATCCCTAAAAAAAATTCCATAAAAATAATTATGCACTTGAAGCACATAATTTGCTTACGCAAACTGGCAGCATCGTTAATTATAATTTGGTTTATTAGAAAAATTCCAGTGTACGCACATTTGTACGTACATTAACTAAGTGAGGAAAGTTTCGGTGTGGTTGAATAAATGCTTTGGGCAATTTAGCAGACACAGCCAATATGATTACACGATATAAGAAAAGCTTAATGTGGGAAAGTTGGTATGCAACATGAGCGTACAATCACTTGTTAAAGCAAAGCGTGCGTTTGAAGAGCAGATTCTCATTAATAAAGTCATCACTGGCAAAGAGTGAGTTATGGTTTTGCAAAGTGTTTCACTTTTCAAACAAATGCCATGAAATGTGATTCTTTGTTTGGTACGAGTATCTGTAACGCGTTTTACCTTTTTTATTTTTTTAAAGTCATTTTTCTGTTGGATACATCGCATCGTTCAAAGATAACCTACGAATGTTGCTGGTTGTTGGCAGATGTTGTTGCATTTTTTTTCCTGTTAGAATCTGTTGCTTTATTTATAGACTCCAACATTTCAATTTGTTTTCACAGCAAGATTGATGGTACAACAAGAGTGCGTTGCGCTAACATGGCAATCGTGTACGGCTGGGAAAATTAAAAAATTAAGAGTTTTGGCATTTGATAAAATTGTTTGATTACAAGAAAATTATTCAGAAAAATTATCTACTACAAGATTTTAATGAACCATAAAAGCTTGGCAATCTGAAAGATCTATCTACTTTTACTTACGATTGCTAGAAACGTAGCGCGCGGTGTGGTTAACTCATTCTTGGTTTATTTACTGCTCCAGAGCTAACTTTCAACACCTTAGAAAGACTCTAGCCGTATAAAAAGAGAGTGGACGAGCTTTCTAGCTCGATTGTAAAGACTTCCAGCCAGAATGTCTACATGCTTCTTGGCGTTCACACTACGAGTAACAGAATTTTTTTCTGCCAAAATATCGAGGAGCAACTTTGAACGGAAGCGGTTAGAACATACATTAAGTACTCCCACCTAAATATTCATTAGCACACAGTTCTAAGACAATATAAATACCACTCATTTTCTGTTGAATTGCTTTTAATGGTCACAAGTTTTTGTTTATCAATAATTTTATTATAGTGACACACCCACTTTTAATGGAACAAATTTTTTCTAAATTTCTCTAAATTGTAATACTTTTAAGTGTGTACGAAGAAGCCACGCCTTAATTACGCCTACTTTTTAATAAAATTTTGTTTTTCAAAACATGTTCCAGCACATTGATGCTAAAACTATATGCTGTGACTGGTGAAAAGAGAACTTATCACTTAACTAGTACCTTTGTGCTAATGTTATGATTAACTGAAAATAATTAATCACGTAACTGGTAAGGGGTGAAGTATTTCTTAGTCCCAAATGCTATTCAGATGGAAGTGCATTTCAACTGAGAAAAACAGTTTTTTTTTTTTTTAAATTGCCATAAACTTTACTTTGCTCCATAGCCCATTGGCCAGTGCAAATATTTTGTTCCACACAAATAAAAAATCACAGCTTTTTAAAACTATATGTGTTTTTATTTTAAAATGAAGAAGTGCACTCTTAATGAGACAGTCTTTACAAATGTGCTTAATTCTGGAGCTAGTTTTCTGGAATGGCCACTTAGCCAATCGTAGCATAAATCTGTTGGGATGTAATGTATGCCAAGAAGCATGTAAATGTTAAAGTGGCTAGTATTTTTCCCGAAAAAAATGAAAACGAAGAACTAGTCGGCTGACATGTTCTGGGACCACTTCACACTTTTGAAAGTGGTTTTACTTTATTTGTTAGTATAAAATCCCATTAAAAACTCTGAGGAAACAGGAAATTTCTTTTTCAAAGAAGATGAAAAAAGTCCACTTTGCAAACCACTACGTATTAGCCTTGTCTGCTCGACTGTCATATTTAATAATAAGTGAATTAAATTCTTAAAATTATGTTAAAAGAAACACACACATTCCTCTTGGCCTGGGTCATTAATATGCTTACAACTAATTTGCACCCTTTTCTATCACCAGTTAGTTTGTGGACTTTTTGTTTTTGCAAATTAAAAAAAAAAAAAAAAAACAAACAAAAGAGTCACCAAGTCATGTGTAAGTCTTCTTTTGAACTCAGAAATAAATTTTGTTTATCAATGTCTCTTAAAGTCAAACGTTAAATTATGAAGGGGATGGTTTTTAATTGACCTTTTAAACTAAATTTACGCCTTGCAAAGCGCCAAGATGTTCTGACTGCCAATGAAGGGAAATTCGAGTTTTTAGAAAACAAAACGAAATAAGTAGTCAAAAAAACTTGTTAAATTTGTTTTCAAACAGCTAAACTGTTTTTTTGGAAGAAAAGTTTTAGATCTGAGTTGAAGTCCTGCCAGTCGATATAGACTAAAAACGCTGAATATTTTAGTCAGACGATACAATACATTCTGTGCCTTTGCCCAGCAGTAAAAACACACAGGAAAAGCTACATACACGCAAAAGAAAAAAATGGTTAACTATGGTCATCGCAAACATAGTTTGTTCTTCACAAAAATATTATTATTAATTTGAAGCATCTAAACATTATTATTATCACGATAAACATGTTTCTAGTTATTTTTAATTAGTATACTATGTTTCCACCAGAATATGGTTGCCTCAACCATAGTTTTTCTTTGCGTGTAGACAGTGGAAAGACAGACCTATAGAATGAATCCCACAACAATATTCGTATAGAGTCTTTAATTGGAAACTGAGCTGCACAATAGATCTTACAGGTCTAGGTATGAAATTGCTAGTTGAACCGAAAATTTCGAAAATCATTTCTGAAAATTTGTAATAAGATCTTTAAAAACTGACAGTATAATTTTGTGACAGTGTGTACAAACATTATTTACTTACAAGCAAAAAAAAACCTTTTTTGCTGTTGCTTTAAATTTGTTCACTTTATTCATAATGACAAGCAACAACAACAAAACAGAAGAAGAAGAATTAACACACTCAATATTTATTACAATTTCATAACATAAAACTTAAATGATAACTAACTGGGCATTTATTGCTGTTGCCAATAACAAAATAAAAATAAAAAAATAAAAAAAAGAGAAAAAGGTAATTTAAAACTAATTTTCTGACAAATTATTCACTCGAGTGTAAAACATTTATTGACAATTCTGTTACATGGGAGTAAGTACTTGCGTCCACTCATGTCACTTTCTCTCCTTTTTTTTGTTTTTGCAATTTTCGCTTTCTCTTTCACTTACAAACCCCTTTAACAATGACCACATAAATAATTTGAATAAAATGGAAATAAAGTGTATGAAAATAGTTATTTAAGGTCATATTAAACTGTTAGAGAGGTTGAGACACACACATGTGCTTGTTAACGCACATGAATCCTAGCGCAACTGGCATCAGCATTAAGTTAAGCAGACAGTTACGATGAAATTAATAGGCTCATAATTACAGTCGGCTTTTTAAATTTATTTTTATTTTATTTGTTTATTAATTCTCTTAAATTATAATTATAAATTATAAGGTTAGAGGAAAAAACAGGGGGAGCAATGGCATCTTAGGCCTTCAGCTCAGGCTTTTTAAATTGATAAAATTCTTATGAACAAAAGTAAGCTCTTCATTAAAGCCTATATTTTTTGCGATTACGATTATGGCCACTTTATTTGTGGGTTAAATATTTTTTTATTTTAACTAAATTTAGCACCTCATAGAGCTTACCAATCTAAGAGTGGAAGAGCTCCTTCCAAAAACCTTTTTTTTTATTATAATTGATGTTCCTTTTTATTCATGTGGCAATTCCAGTGTGAAATGTTTGCAAGGAAAAGCCACTGTACGTGTTAACTACATTTTCATCCGCGTTTCCGTGTGTGTGTGTGGGAATGAGTAAGTGCTCATGTGGCTGTGTGTTCGTGCATATTGAAAAGCACAGGTCAAGGAATTAACCGACCGGTTTGGTTTAGTGCAAAAAAGTTCTACAAAAAAAATGTTTTTGTTTATTTTAGCATAATTTAGTGTTTGTGTTTTTGTTTTGCCATTTTATTTTTCATTTCTCTTTATTTTTGTTGTATGACAAATTACCCATTTGTAGGCGTTTAATTTTAAAATGTAAACAAATTTAAAAGTCAAAATTTATGCTTCATTAAATTAATTTCAATATTTTGGCAACAAATTATGTACAAACAGAACGTTAAAATTAAAATTTGAAAAAATTCTTTCAGTAAAAATTTTATGGCTTGTAAACAAATTTAAATTGCCTCAAGAGCGTCGTATAAAATAAATAAAAATTAATATATAAAAAACAGCACATAAAAAATGTAATAAATACTGCATCCCTTAGAGGAAAAAAATAATAAATATTTTTTTCGGCAAGGCAAAAATAGTAAAAAATATATGAGTTAAAAATTTTCAACTGATTATTTTATTTCTAGTTACAAAAAAATAAAAATTTGGATTGGTGGTTTTATTGTTTACAAAATTGCCGCTTTTTTTAATTCTCTCTAATAAAAAAAACTGAAAAACAGCTAAATAAAAATATTTAAAAAACTGTTATACAAAATAACTTTTAAAAAAATTTCTAAGCACTATTAAACAAAAACTGTAAAATATTTTGGAAGCCAACATAGAGTAAAATTAGGCACAAATAACGATTAAATTCTGTTCATTTAAAAACTAAACTTTTATATCCATGAAAATATTATCTACAGTTCTTAAAAACGAAACTGTTATACATAATTTTAAAGACTTATAGGCTCTCAAGCTAAAAAAAATATTTACATTTTCATCACAACATATTTACATTTTCCTCTTAACATTTTGTTTGGTAAAAAGCTCTATTTCAAAATTAAAATTTTCCAATCCTGTTTGCTATTTATAAAATGAATAGAATTAAAATGGGGCTTATAGCAATTTACATACTCGACATGCTTTAATATCGAAAATATCAGTAGTGATTTAAAATAAGAGCAAAATTTTTTATATATTCCTCTGATTTATCAGCTTTTTATTCAGAAGTTAAGTCGGCTATGAAATAATTATTTCATACAAAAAGACTTTTATATCTGTCTGTTTCAATCGGAATCGAATGTGAATTTTTTTTAATAAAATTTTGTTCTAAAATTTATTTTTTACTTTTCGAGTTTAGTTTGAAAATATTAACTCCTTTGAACTAACAAAAATCAGCCGTACTTAAAGCAATTTCCACATGTCCTAAGCTGAAACGTCACCCTTATTATTTACAGGGTAACGTCCGTTAAAACAGACAGATTGATTTGAGTAAATTTTTTCTCATTGCACATTTTACTATTTTGTTTCTACATTTTTTAGGCCAGTTACCATAACTACAGCAAAAAAAAAAAATAATTACAAAAAATTCAAAACAATGAGAAACATTAAAACAAAAAAATTTAACAAAAAGCAAAACAGTTAGTGAAACTGGCTTATTTCACTGACTGATTGACTAGCAAGCAAATTGAACTGAATTTCTGGTATTTTTTTAATTTTCTGTTAGACGCACACAAACAGCTGTATTTTAGAAAGGGTGGGTTTTTTACGTTTAAGCCCTTCTTATTATTTATTAACTACACAGTCGGTTGAAAATAAAAACTATTACAAAACAAGTGCAAACACAAAGAATTGTTATTGTGTCTAATTGTCTTTTAATTTGTATTTGAGTTCAGTTTTTTACAAGTACTGCGCTGGTTAACAACGTTACGACCGGTTTGTGTTTTTTGGTAGTTATGAAAATTTTGTTTCAATCAAATTTTTTCCATAAAAAAACCGAAATTCGCTTTGAAAAAAAAATAAACCCCAAAACTAAACTTTTTTTTGTAATTTATTCAAGCGTTAATATCACAAAAGCCATAAACACAAATATTTCAATGCTACACCAATTAGCTACTAATTGTAGTTAAAGGCCTTTTTTATTTTATTTTTTTTTTTTCGTTTGTCCATGTCTAAATTTGAATAGCCCGCTTATTTGATTAGTACATTTTTATCAAAGGCGTAAAAAATAAAAAAAATATTTGTGGTGAAAAAGAAGAACTAAAATTTAAATAAAATGCTACGGCACAATTAAAATTATTAAAAAAAAATAATTATCTACTAACTAAAGTTTTTGTGAAAAATTAAATAAAATCACTAACGCAAGGTATCGCTAACAATTTAAAAATAAATAAATAAATTTAAAAAAAAAAATATAAAATGTGCAACTACAATTAACAAAAAAAAAATTTTATATGACCAAAAAAAGTTCACTGTTATACTAGTAAACTGGTATACTAAAACTGTTATACAAAAAATTTTAGTATGCTAAAATAAAAAATATACATAAATAATATTTTTAATTTTTTTTTTATAAAATTACGGTAAAAAAATGGCACTGACTGCAAGGCTTCCCTTTTGTTTACTTGTCGACATAATCTTTCGACACTAAGAAAAATATACGAAGTGTCTATTCTATATAAAAATAAATTGTCAAGTTTATTGGCTTTTATGGAAACAGTTTAATAAATACGGTTAACGATCAAAATTTCACCGGTGAAGAAACTATTGTTGGTAAAACATTTTAAACTAAATAAAATTCCAAATTTTCAACACAAAACTTGATTATTTATATTTATATATTGGCTTTGGCGGCAATAGCGGTAGCGTAGCCCTTCAGCTTTTTGCTACTCAGGGCTTCATATCCTGTTCTGGGAATTCTTTCACACGGCTTCTTGACTACAGCTCAAAGTAGTTCCTTTTTGGTTGATATTGATTCACACACATTTTTCCTAATTTTAACTTAAAGATTTTATATTAGGTTGAGGTCTGGTGATTCAGTAGGCCAGCCCATGTCTTTAAGATTGTTGACTAAAAACAACTTAGGAGCGTTTTTGGTAATATTTTGTGAGTCATTGTTTTGTTGAAAGATCAAAAAAATTTTTTGGCCATTAAATTTTTTTCCATATAGAAACGGTCAGTTTAAGCCTTCATAACTAAATATTAAACATTTGGTGATATGCTTTGCAGTCAACAATGGAGAGTTTCTGGGACTAAACACATTTAGAACGTGCTCTCACAAACGCTTATGAACCGTTTCAACAGATTCTTTTATCTGTAATGCTTTTTGTTAGCTCTTTGGCCAGCTTACAAGAGTCCTTAAGCAATAAATAGGATACACAAAAGTTTTTTGATTGTACTTTACGTAATGTATGTATTACGTAGAACGTAACTGTACTATTTCTACATAACTTTGGTCTTCTAAAATCATTCTTCCAACGTTCCATATCTGCCACTTTTTTTAATTCATTTTTTGTTTAATAAATTTATACAAAAAAATTTATGCAAACTCTTTTTACAATAGGTATCGCAATAAACTAAAAAATTTATGCTACCGATATTTAGTAAGTCAAATAACAGACTTTTGGTTGGATATTAAATTAAAAATATCGATAAGCTAAGTATCGGATAGTGTGTCCTTAAGTATCTACAAAAATTTGGATTCAAAGCTTTAGCCAAAAGCCAGTTATTTACCCCACAATATTCTAAATTTAGCTATCGAAAGTGGTAATAACGAGCCTTAGTCGTATTTTGGTCTTTAAAAAAATTAATTAACGTATAGAATTTTTTCTTGTCCTTTATCTATTGAATTCAACATTTTCTATTACAAAAGCATCAGTCAGTAATAGTTTTAAGGAAAAGAAATAGACACAAACTCCATATTAAGTATTCCTCATATTATAATTACTCAGAGTATTTTGAACATGAAAACTTTTCATAATCTAAAAATAGCTTTAGTGCGATTAAGTAACTTTTATTACGAAGATGCGTTTTGAAAAAGCAAGTATAACGACATTTTATTGAATTCGATATTCAGTTACTTTCCGACATAACTATTCGTCACGATAGAAATCGATATTTGCGATCATTATTTATGTCCTGTTGACTTCGTCATAAACTTCGAATATTTTTGTCGGCAAGTTACTGAATACCGAATTCGATAAAATATCGTTATACTTGTTTTGAATCGCAATACTGAGCAGCTTTTTTCAAACTATTTTTTAATTTATTTATTTTATCAATTGATTGTTATAAAAATTTGTTCCTTAAATTTCCTAATATTAGCACCGTTAAATTAATTATTTTTAAAGGATTTAATGAAAATTTATTTACAAAAAAAATTCATAATAAGTAAAAGCGAAAAGCAAAACAAAAAAGTATTTAAGTCAATTAGAAAATACAAAAGAAGCCCTAAGCGTATATTAAGTGTAACAACACGGGAAGAAAAAAACTTAACGCAAAAAATACAAATCAATTGCAGCTTAAAATTATTGATTACCTGAAAGAATACATTAAAATAAAGCAAAAATAACATTTAAAAAATAATAAATAAAAAAAATAATACAATTTGAACTAGTTACAGGTGATGTAAACAGGGAACACTAAACTTAAATATAAAATCAATAAGAAAATCCGCAAAAGTAATTTTAAAAAAGAAAGAATTAAATAACAAACCTTTAGCCCATGAGCAAAAACAAAACAAATAAAACCGGAAAAAAATTCTGAGTAAAATAATAAACAGCCCTAGAAAACCCAACACGTCAAAACAAAAGCAACAAAATAGAGTGGCCTGTATATTTTTTAACAAAAGAAAAATCAATTGTGAGAGCAAGTTAAATAAAAAAAAAATAAAAGCAAACAGTAACAACAATAATGCAAATTTATATATTTTAAGAAGATTAAGAAAAAATACACAATAATAATAAAAGCAAAAAAAAAAATTTGGAATAATTTAAAAAACGGTTACTTATACGCTCACACATTTACACATTCGTTTTGGAGGAAATATATTTTGCACACATGTAAGCCCCAAGAGACTGCTAAGGACTGTTAAATAACGTTGAGTGCAAAAAAAGCCAAATTAAATAGTTTTCCACAACAAACCAAAATAAGAAACTTAAAATTTTAATTAAAAAGCATAAAATTTTCAAAAATAAATAACAAAAATACTCTCTTTTAACTCAGTTAGTGTAGCGTTTATTATTGCTTAATTTGTGTAAAGTTAGTAAATTGAAGACAATTTCAGTTCAGTTTAGTGCGAAGCGAAAAAAAAAACAAATTTTTGTTTTGTTATCGCTAAAATATGCTAAATTTGAAATGAACACATTGTTGATGTCGCATACACTCACGAAGCAGCAGCAATACTAAGGAAGTAAAAAAGAAGCAAAAGCAAAAATCCACACAGAAAATTAAAGAATTTTAGTGTTAAATTTAATTTGCAGCTGCAAAATGTTTTGGAAATGTCGAAAAATACAAATATGTGGTCGAAAGGGTAAGTGTTCACCACATGTTGACAGCATTTAAAACCTATTGAACAGCCCAGCTGCCACTTGCAATCTGTGCCTCCTTACCAATCTGGGTCAGTTTCATATTCCCAAGGTAGCTCATAATGCACCTTTTCAACGCAATTGAACAGATCATAGTGCAACGTTTCTTGTTCTTCTTGACAGAAACGACAGGATTCGTCCTGCCCCTTACCGATTATACTCATGTAGTACTTACGTTCACAGTATAGTTTGATATCATTTCCGTTAATGATTCTGAATGACTACCGCATGCCAACTCACGCTCTCAAACAGACAACAAAAAATCGGTATTACAGCTCAAAATATAAATTTTGGTCAATATCAGCGAATTCTGGTTGCTACAACTAAAAAATTTCAGTATCACAAATAAATTTTTGAGTGGTCACAAATTAAGTTCTGCCAATCGAAGTTGTTTTTTTAGTTCAGCTGTTCTTCACTCCGCAGATGAACTCTGGACTTATGAAAAAAGTATCCGCCCACTTTTTTGCTCATATAATCTACCATTTCATTGCCTACACGCTTTTCATCTCCCGATATCTATAACAAAGTAATTGCACTGACAAAACAACTTTGGTTGTGAGAACTAAATTTGTTACCAAACGAAAATTTGGTTGTGATAGTTGAATTTTTTTGCTGTGAAAATAGATATTTGGTAATATATATAAATTTTTGGACTGTAATATCAAATTTCGGTTAGTACAACTAAAAAATTCGGTTATCACATTTGAATTTTTGATTGGTGACAAATTTGATTCTAACAACCGAAGTTGTTTTCTAAGTGTGAACACAGAATTCAATACTACATTCCAAAACTTTGTTGTCCTTCAGAGTAAATTTTTTAATTGGAAACAAATTTAGTTCTCACAAACGAATTTGTTTTTTTTTTCTTCTTTTTTTAAATAAAATTTAATATTCAGTCTTCTCCCATTCCTTTTCTAGCAATATTATTTTTAGCTTTGATAATCTGCTCTTTTTTGACCTTAACGAATGCCGATGAGCCCACGACTCGAGTACGTAATTTGCCAAAAATAACAAAATCTCGTGGCCTTGCCAATGAGAAAGCAAAAGCGGCTGCCCCAACAACCACTACAACAACTTCAACCACAACGCCAACAACACCCATTGAAGAGACAACCACCTCTGGCATCAACGACATTTGCATACACGGTATAACCACAGTTATTGGTAGCTCGGAAGAGGAACAAACCATCGTTAAGACACAAAATGAGTTGGTGCAAATCATAGAAGGGGACATAATGCTGAGTGTATTAACCAAGGACACCATATCGGCCATGTTCGTTGTAAATCGCTTAAATGTGGCAAATCTATTAGAGGCTAATTTTGAAATTGGTAACAGCTTGCTTATATTAAACCGAAAGAGGACATTGATAACTAATTTAAATTTGATCATTAGGTATACGTGCTATAGCCATAGAGGCCGATCATTTAGTGGAAAATCTTTTACTGCAAGAAGTGGAATACCAACAGCAATGCCTTAACCATGGGGTGGGCATTTTCATAGATTTTGATTACTACAACATGATGGAGGACATCATCAAGGAATTGGATTATAATATTTGGTCAATACCCTCCATACGTGCTGATATCTTGCCCAAAGTTGCTCATCTGTTATATCAAATGCCCTGGGGTGAACAAATCGCTTCTGTGGAAATATTAACTGAGAATCTCAATGTCTATAACGATTTCATGGATGCTGTGCGTTCAGAGCACATGTGTTTAATGCATTTTAAGAGTGAACACAATATTTACATTTTGTTTGGGAACAAAATGGCTTCACACTTTAAGGAGAATGGCACGGTGTTTGCTGTACCCACCGAGAGAATGGATAGACATTTTATAATTGGTGAGGCCAAAGAAAGAGATCATGGAAAATTAGTTTAATTAATAAAAATTGTATCTCCTTACAGATTTGCCTAATAAATCGTTTATATTAATGGAAAATGAAATCGATTTACATTTGGTGGACAAAAACTCTTCACAATTAACCTTGGATGAGCCCTTAGTGGGTAAAACGATTTTACCCTCGCGTGTTTTGGCCTTTGCTCGTCCTCTATTGGAGCTCTCCAGATGGCTGAAATCGTCTATGCAAAGAAACTGTAAACGTATAGATGAGTTATTCGCCTTTGAAACCTGTGCCAATTTCTTGGCGTTCATAGAAGACTGGGAGAAAAGTGAATACCATTTGGTGAATCACAACACAGCCGAGCTGTTGGACTTATTGCGTATGCGCCACTTGGCCAGCATAATGAACTTTCAAATGTTTCAGAAATTTGTAGACGAAACTAGGCCCGGAGCTCCACCCGGCCCTTTGGAATTTGAGGAGAAAATCACCAACTTGAAAGAAATAGCCAGCCAGAATTTTGTGACCAACATAACCACCTACTACCATTACAATCGCGACAATCACACCAGTGTAGAGTTGAAGACGAAATTTGGTCATGTTTTCAATTGCAAATATACGGCGAGTGGTGATAACTCGCGTTATCCGTTTCTATTTGATGGTGAATCGGTTATGTTTTGGCATATTAAGCCTGACACTTGGGTGGCCACCGGCATGACGGCAGCCATTCTGGGCATACTGTGTACTTTGGCCATTTTGGTTTTTATTGTGGTGCGCATTTCCTTGGGTGATGTGTTTGAAGGAAATCCTGTCACCTCCATATTATTGTTGCTTTCATTGCTGTTAATGTTTACCTCATTCATACCCTTCTCCTTGGAGTATGTAGGCGAACATCGTAACTCGCATGTGACATTTGAGGATGCAGCCACACTCAATACTTTGTGTGCCGTAAGAATTTTCATTTTAACTTTGGTCTATTGTTTTGTGTTTTCTTTGTTGTTGTGCCGTGCCGTCATGTTGGCCTCCATAGGCTCTGAAGGTGGCTTCCTATCACATGTTAATGGTTACATACAAGCAGTGATTTGTGTTTTTAGCATACTGGTGCAGCTGGTCATGTCTATTCAGTTGCTGGTGGTCATGCATATCGCCTCCGATAAGATATCCTGCGAAAACATGTACTACGGGCATTGGCTATTGGGCTTGCTGTCATATGACATGCTGCTGCTGTTAAGCATTATTGCTCTGGTGCCATTTATCTATCGTTCCCAGAGAAATTATCGTGAGGGCATTTTAATAGTGATTGGTGCCGTTTTAATGTTTATAATCTGGATTGTTTTTATTGGCTTGTCCATGTTTGGTGATGAAATGCGTGATGCTGCCCTGCCTTTAGGCTTGCAAGCTTCGGGATGGGCTATTTTGGTGGGTATTTTAATACCCAGAACTTTCCTTATAGTGAGAGGCATTGAGAGATCAGATATAGCCCAGGCTTTACCCTCCTTAACATCACTGGCCTTTGCGCAGAACAACCAATACTCATCAGAACAGGTAACTCTAATTTTAATTTATTTTTATTTAATATTTTATTTTGATTTTTTTCTTTAAATTCTATTTTAGAGTGTCTACGAATGCGTTAATCCCGCCATGCGCAATATTTCCCAGGATGAATTGCATCATCAAACACCCAGTGAAATACCCACTTTGCCATTACGTGGCGGTGGTCCCAGACGCCAACAATTCTTTGCCAATTTACGCCAAGCCAATGCTCATATTGGGCCCAATAGACAATCCACTACCCGCGTACATCGCGGCTCGCCTAATCAATCCGAACAATCATCTCTAGAAGAGGACGAAGATTCTCCCGAAAATAGTAAAATTACTAGATTCTAAATCAAATGGACCAAAAATTCATGTTTTTATTGAAACAAAACCAGCCAACATTTAATGTTTAATTAACAGTAACGAGCGAATTTCATTTAGTTGCCTTAAATTTAAACTCAATAAATTTAATTTTAATATTTTAAATTAAGAACTCCTCAATACCTAAATGCCTCAACTAGTTTCCCAAATTGTTTTTCTTTTAACACTAGATTTTAAGATTTTAAATTGATTTTCTTTCCATTCTCTTTTGGAACTTGTCTAGTCATAAAAAATCTTTTGAAAGGATTTTTTATTAAAAATTATTTGAAATAAAATTATAAATAAAATTTAATAAAATTTTCTCTTAATATTTACAAAATCACACATGCACACACACATACTTTATGATCTAAAGAAAACAGAAAAGGAAATTAAAAATTGAAAGTCATTGTGCACTTTTAATTAAAATTAAAAATTGGCTGGCACTGTGAAACAAAGGAAATCAACATTTTTCATTTTAATGAATGTTTAATAAAGAGTGTTTCAGCAAGAGTGAACTTTTCTTTTTTCAATTTTGCAGATTGAAGTGGGTTTCATCGGAGAAGGTAACTTTTTTTCGAAAAATTGGCATTGACTTCATTTTGCTCTATCACAATTATAACGCGTAGTTCTTTCATAAAGCGCTTCGTTAATAATAATCAGCATAAATATGTGTGACAGCTGTTAAATTTCAGAGTTGCCACTTGCACTAAAAGAAAAAGGACACTAAATTTAAAAAGTGGACTCTTATTGAGACACCTTTTATCAACTTGGCAGCACAATTAGAAAACATATGGAAAGCACAGTCACACTTCTTGCTGTTCTCATTACAATTTCCACAACTGTAAAAAGCCTGATTTTTTCAAGCTTTTCACTCCTTATAAAACTTTATTGAAGCTTTTGTGGGAATAAAGGTTTCGATATTGTGTAATAATTTTGTTGTTGAATTTGTAAAGTTTTTTTATCCTCACATGGAGCTTTTATATGTTTTCTACACTTTTAAGCTTTATTAGGTAAAACAAAAGTTTTGTTTACACCCTACACTTTTGAGACAAACAGCATTAAACACAGTTTGTTTTTCTCTTATTATGAGAAGCAGGAGAAAGTCATCTTTTCTTTTTTTGTCATAAAAAATTCTTTGATTTGAGGAATTTTCTTCCAAAAAAAATAATTCTGGGAAAATTATTCCCAGTAAAAATGCATAGTCAGGCTGATATAAATATTTTGGTCCTTCTAAGCAGCATCTGTTTATATGGCTGTGTAGTTGGTGTAGTTTTATTTAAGTCATTACACAAGCTAGAAACAGTCATTTGTTGCTGTCAACAATTCAGCTCGTTCCGTTTATTAATAGTGAAACCATAAGGGACAAGCCTTGACCATACTTGTTTTGATTTAAAAAGGATCAATACATTAATCAGTTATTGTAACACTGTTAGAAAAAAACGAAAAGGTCTCCTCATTATAACTAAAAGAACAAAATTTTAATTTTTCATTATTTTCTTCTAAACTTGAGCTTAAAATTCATAGTGAATCGAAAATCATCTTTTCATGCTTTAATTTAAGCTAACGAAAATTGTAGGTCTTAAAGAGCTAAAATGTATTCACCCTATATATTTTTTGTAAACTGTATATAAAAAAAAATTTTTTTCGGAAAAAAGTTTGTGCGAACAAAAATTTTTTTCGGAAGAAGTAGGTAAATTCAGGGTAACCTAAGAAATTTTAACAGTAATGCTAAGTTCACCCATTCGTTGTGAAGAAAGTTTTTGTCCGTACAAAAAATTTTTTATACACAATTTGAACCATTTCTTTATGAGAGACAGTTCTTGAAAGAATATTTTTCTTCAATTTTATATTTTGTCTGGACAAAAAAAAATTACATTCGTTTTGGAAATCAAAATATTGAAGAACCATTAGGAACAAAATTTTGAAATAAGCATTCAAAATTGGTGGCACAAAAATTAATTGGTTCAAAGAAAAAATTTAAATTACGCTTATAATTGAAATTGTTATGTTCATACAATTGCCTTAGCTTTGTGTTAAATGGGATGCAAAAATACTGAGTAAACAACGATTTTCTTGTGGCGAAAATTTTATTCAGAACAAATGCGTAAATTTACATTTAAATTAGCTTTTATTAAATTATTTTAATTAGTTTTTGTTTGCAGCCTTAAAGAAAATATAATTTGTTTGTTAGTTTTAAGTTTTAGCTGTGCATTTCATATGCATTAAAACTTTACATGAATTGTGTGATAGTGTATGCATGTGTGCGGGTGTGTCTGTGTTTAACTTGGTTCTTTGCCTGCCTAAAATTATATGTTTTTCTTTGATTTAATTTTTTTTCTCTTGTCTCTGGTATTTTCTTTTCGTTTTGCAACACGTTTAAAACAACAACAACAGCAACTACTGCTACTACAACTATAATTACAACTACAGCAAGTCAAGCAACCACATGATGATGATGAGTATTTACGTCACATTTCACGTTGTCCTTGCTACCGCAAAATTGTTTTTCAATTTCTTTACTCTTTTCACCATTCGCTTCTGTTTCGTTTCGCCTCTTTTTAATTTAACTGTTATGTATGTGTGTGTGTGTGTGTGTGTGTGTGACTGTGTGTTGTTGCTGTATGTAAAGATAAACATGTGTATTTTATTTATTTTCTTTATTTTGCGCTTTCTTTTTTTTCTTAGTGGGTTGTGAAGGTTTGTTTTTTTTTATTATTTTATTTCAACTAAAGAAAAAAACTGATTTCTCTTTTCTGCTTATTTTTTCTTTTATGCAGATGAATGAAATGTTTGTTTATTTTTTTATTTCATTTGTTGTTGGTCCTTTCATGTTATTCTGTTCATATTTACTGACGTCAAGAGGACACCTTCTAACCAGCACCTTTCGCAATTTACATTTTAACTATTCATAAAAAAAAATTAAGAAAGAAGCCATCTGCTACAGGCATGTAACACAATCTATTTTGTGAATGTTGTTTTTGCTAAACGCTGCTTCTAAATGCATGACTGACTGATTTATGCAGAAATATCAAAAGCACGATTCTTTTTAAGCTAAAGATTTCCCACGTTTTATATTATTTTTTTTTTGCTTTAATTGCAGTTAAAAAAAAACAACTAAAGTCTTGCTTCTTTAAGGATTTCACATAGAAAATTAGCTTAACAAGCCCTTATTAAACTTTAACTATCTGCTTACTATCCTACTTCTTTCTTACTATGTATTATACAGATATCACAAAAGACCCACTTTAGAGGACCCAAGTGAGCCAACTTCTGATTTTTCTAATTAAGGCATTCTGTGCCTAACAAACAGAGAAACTATTGACTTAAATAACGAAAACTTTGAATGTGAGTGCCTAGAATTTGTCAAACAAAACCTCTATTTGAAAGAAATCAAATTTGTTTTATTTTAGAAATTTTTTTTAAATGTAACAAAAATTTTTTCCTTGGTTGGATTTATATTCCATATTTTAACTCATTAAAGAATGACTCACTTTTCATGGCATCAGCATACAGACATAAATTTGTCTGTTTATGCTTGTTGATGTTTGTTGCTGTTTTTGTTTTGATATTTGAATTGTGTAAAGATTGTTGACGCCACAGCATATTCAACAATAATAATTTAAAAGCATCTTGCAACATGTTACTAATTTTATATACAAGCGAAAAATTGAAAGAGATGGAAGATCAGAGATGGAGACCTAGTAGATTTACTGTCTCTTTTTCCATTTCTACAGAATGAACGGCTGGAGTTGTCATGTCTACTTGTGGTCTGTGGTTGATGCCATAAAGCCCTTACTGCTCTTCGAAAGACTGCTTGTCCTCCTTTGCCCCTTCTCTACCAAATACCTTGCGAACCGTTTATTCTTTTCTTTTTCATAAACTCATGCTCCTTTTTTTATTTATTTATTTTATTTATTTTTTTGTTATCATTTTGTGTGATTTTTTTATTTTTTTTTTGGCTGCAACAATTTGAAAATTTTTATAAAAATTGCTGGATATTAAATGCAGCAACCTGACTCAAGTTTAAAAAAAAAAATTATAAATAATTTTTTTTAATAAAAATTATTTAAATAAAAAAGGCCTTTTTTAAATAATGAATTTCAAAAGTTTTTTTTTTATTTTCCCTTTTGTAGAATCGCAATAAATTTTTGTTAAAAGTTTTTAAAATCAATGAACACATTTTCATGAACTTTAGAAAAAGAAACTAAGAAAGCTGACATCACGCTATTTTTTGTTAAGCCTACAATTTTATTGAGTCAATTTTAAATAAATTGTTTTAGCATAAACACAAGAGCAAAATCAATTAAGCCACCAGCGTTCTGAAAATAATTAGTTGAAATAAGTTGCCGTTATGTTCACTCCTTTTTTGTGATACTTTTTAAATAAATTATTGAAATTATTTTTTTTACATTATTTTTTAATGCAACAATAAATTTCATAAAAATAAAAAAATTTTTAAAAAATTATGCAATTTTTGATTTTAAAAAATTAACGAAAAATTAAAAGGATTAATTTTAAAATCCCATACAATGGAAATGAATTGAACCATAAAATGTCTAACTTTGTCGGCAAATATTGATTTTATTTTTCGTAAAGTAAAACTGCCCAATTTTGAAAAAAGCTTTTCGTTTTTTTTCCAAAATTCCAACAGAAGTTCGCTTCTTTAGTGGATTACAAGAGAATTTTTGGTTTAAGTTTTTTAATAATTTATTTACTGTAAAAGCTGGGAGTTGTATGAAAATGACTTTTCTAATGGAATGATGAAATTAACGATGGCATTTCTATTCTATTTTACAAAATCATTGCTTCATTAATAGTAAACAAGCAGCAATCAATAGAAAGAAAACGATAGCGTCATGCATGCGAGTATGTTTACGTCAAATGTCAGCAACTTTTAAATAAATTTTACACTTAATGGGGGGGTTAAATCATCAAGCCAATTCCTGCTCCTTTAAAAAAAGCAGAAAGCTAAATTTTTCTATAATAAAAATGTTTTCATCAAACTTTAAATCGTAATAAGGGATATTAAAACTATTTTTGGAAAACACGTACTGGGGCTATGCATGTGATTTATAAGAGGCGAACGGCTGTGTTCGACGTATTAAGCCGATGGAGTGCCAGCTAATTGCAACGACAAATTTAAGTATTTAATGGCCATGACGACATTAACCATGAACGTGCTACAATGACCGTATGTAATCGCACTAGCACGCGCCAAGGCACACACACACAAAACACAGAGGCAGCAATTACCCTGTAATTGCAATTCAAATATTGTGGGTTTATTTTTACTACAACAAGTGTGTGTCTGTTTTTGTTTTCTTTGACTGCAAAGGAACCCCACTTTTTTTCAAAACAAAATATCCCCACATTCATATACACGTGTGTACGCACACACATATCTACAGAAACACACAGAAGAGGGAAGGAAAAGCATAAACAAAATTTTTATTTAAAATGAAAAATAAATGTTTTTGCACTTATCCGCTGGTTAGTCATAATTATTCGGACAAACTGAAAAGTTTCTTTTTATAGAAAAAAAAGCCAGGGCTTAAATTACTGTGTTAAAGTTAAGTTTAACCCTTATTGGAACTAAATTTCAGGCATACCGGTCCGTAAATGGCTGTTTTAAATTAAAAATTAAAAAGTGCACTCTTATTGAGCTGTAAGTCCTACTTTATGAACTTTACTATTTAGTATTAACTTCTAAACGAACTGAACTAAAGCTTTTAAGTGAGCTGAGCTGAATTGAGCTACAAGTTTTTACTCGAATTAAGCTGTGAGTCTTATGTTATGAAGTCTTAACTGAGCTAAGCTATATGAGTATTACCATTTTCTAAGATATTAGCTGCTAAATAAAATGAAATATAAATTTTAAATTAGCTATTCCGTGAGCATTTAAGTGAACTGAGCTATAAGGTCTTAAGTGAATCAATAAATAAAATTTAAATTTTTAGGAATGACAAGCAAATGGCGTTAGCGCATACGCAAAGCACAAAATAGCAGTTGATTGCTACATTTCAGCACTACATATCAAATTTTAATATTCAAGACTGCCGTAGATGGGTTACTCGGCTCAGTGGTTTCACATGAAATTGTCTTCAAAATTGTTCAAGATATATTCAGAAACTAACTAACGGGTGGCCCAAATGAGACCTAGTGAGCGTATTGTAGTCGTTGTTGGGGGTCTTGCGGTAGAAGCTGTTGCACAATTTGAACTTTGTATGGATACATCTTAAGATCCGGCTTTAAAATTCTCTGTAATGTTGTTCTGGGTATAACGAATTGGCCGGAACGGCGACGAGTTGAGACAGATGGATCATTTGCAACACTCTGCTGCACAGCTTCCACGTTGTCTTCAGTACGAATATTTCCTGGACGGTCGGCAACTGAACCCAGTTCCTCAAAGCGGCGAACTAAACTTGTAATCATGGAAGATGTGGGCGATGATCTTACGTTAAAAAAAAAAACGGCGATAATTTCGCTGCGTCAGAACAATTGATCGTTGAGAAGAATAATAAAAATCGATAATTTTAATGCGTTGTTGTGGACTGTACGTATTCATTTTGAATTTCCAAGAGTTCAGTTATAATTTGCAAAAAGAAAAATAGATTATGTTAAAAAATAAAAAAGTTATTTGTGTTTCACATCAGTTGGTCTTAATAGGGCCACCCTGTATATAATTGATTATAAAAATCAAAAAAAAATTGACAGTCACTTGCGTCAGAAGATTTATTATTAAAAATTTTAAAAATCTTTAAAACTAATGAAAAATAATTTTAAAAAGACTTTCCAATCTGCTGCCGGCGTATTTAAATTTATTATTAGTCACGCTTTTATTGCCTATACAAAAAAAAAAGGTTCTGTTGTCTACTCTCAACAACATTTTATTATCTTTTTGTCTAATTCCATAAAAAAAGGAAAAACAAGTAAGAAACTAAATTTGAATTTGAATTTATTGTGTGACTGTTAAATACACACACAAATATATTTGATTGACGAGCAGTTAGTCAGTCAGTCAGTCAGACTTACTAAAAAAAATGGAAGAAAGTCTACCTGTTTTTACAATTTGCAATTATTTGTACGTTAAGTCAGTCATTAAAAGGGAAGAGGGAGGAGTGGTAGCGGAGTAGTAGTACACGATATTCATGAAATTGTACTTAGAGGGAGAAAAGCTTTTCATTCATTAAATGTGTGTTTGGGTACTTTGTTTTGTCAAATTTCTTTTTGCTTTTTCCACACTAATTTTTTGTATTTGTTGTTGTTCAATAAACAAAACTAAAAGCTTCTGCTGCCTGTTTTTGTTTAAATAAAAAAAATTTATCATTAATTTGTTGTTTGTCTGCAGCTTAACGAAACCTACAGCAAGTTGACGATTCCTCTCGTAGCTGATTAAAGAATTAAAAAATTTCTTTAAAATTTGTGTTATATTGAGGTCTGAGAATGAACTCAGACTTAGAGCATATTGTGCTTTTGGATACCATCGGCGTAAGATAGGAAATATTAGAATCAGAAAGAAAAAACTTATTGGGATCTAGAAAAGCTTCATACTAAGCCTCGATCTGAAACCGTGAACGCATGGATATGGGCTAAAAATCTTCGCATTGTATTAATTATAATTCAATTATATGACTTTTATAGTGTGATTTGTAGTCTGGGGGCAACTATAACTCTGCCGAAAATGCAAAGAGTGGGAGCTCGAAAAAGAGAGGGAGAAAAAATTTCTATTTGTTTTTGTTTTATTACACAAGCACGTGGCAAATTACAATTTTGAATACACAGCAGTCATCTTAAATATTTTTAAACTTAATTATCCTGTCTAAAATGAAATGAAAACTTTCGCCCTTCTCTTGTTAAAATGAAGTGAAAGTGTAAATAAAATCCTGTGTGTAAATAATTGTATTTCGCATAAACAATAGCCGCTTTAAAGCTTTTTGTGTTAAGCGACTAACAATCACTAACATCTCCTACAAAATGACCTATAAAAACTCTCACAACAACAAGAATTAACAAAAAGCTTTTTTAAATAAAAATAAAGCTTTTCTTTGCTTAGAAAACCCATTCAAGAGTTTGACAGCAGAAGTCAAGCTTTGATAAAGCAAATGAAGAAATAAAATACAGACAAAGACAAATTTGCCAAAAAGGGTATACACATAGGAAAAGCTTTTATTACTTTAGTACTTAACGGTATTTCATAGACTACGGACATAAAGGAAACGCTTTAAAAATTCATTCAAATCCCTTCTAATAGAGAAAAAAACCAACAACAATTTTTTACAGCTCACAAAATCAAGTGTGTGTGAAGCAGCAAAAAAAGTGTCCTAGAAATTTTTAAGCAATTTTAAGAATTATTAATGTTATTTAAAATACGAAAAAATATTTAACAAAAAGAAGTTTTCAAAATCAATCCTGCGTATTTCCCTAACCCTCACAATTTTTTTTTGGATTTTGTGCCAACATAAATGAATATAAACGAAAGAGTAGCTTGCGACTTTTTCTGTTTCTACTACTGTCACATGTAAAGTTTTGAAGTGAGTAAAGTGAGTTACTGTGCGTGTATGTGTGTGTTGTATGTATACGCTGCTTTAAAATAAAATTCTTAAATAATATTTTTTGCCACAAAAAAGAGAAAAACAAAATAAAAATCCGCTACCTTAAATATTTTGCGTCATTATTTTTTAAAGCTCCAAAAAAAAAAAGCTAATTAAACTTAAATGAATGCTTAGCTGTTACGCCTGCATGCCATCTGTAAAAGAACTTTTTTCTTTTTTGCTAAAATTCCTTGCCTTTTTCATCATTTTTGCCTTTTCCTGTGCCCTGCAAACATTTTACAAAACAAACTCCTTGTTAAGGTTTAATATTTTTGTATCAAAAATATAATTAAAACAAAAACACATGCCTTAAAAATAAAAATTGAAAAAAAAAATTTCTCTAAAAAAGCTTTAAGCAAAAAAAACAACTAAAACTTTTGCTCTTTTAAATATTAAACAAAAAATTACTCATTTAAAATATTGAAAATGAAAGTCAGATTCTAGTAATTATTTTCTAATTCAAATTAATGTTATCAGAACAATTAACGCCTTCTAAGGCATTTTTAAATAATTTGCCACATCATGCTGCAGCTGCTACTGCAACAAACACAACTGTAACAAATCATTTATGCAAAAGAAGTTTAAAAGGTAAAAATTTTAAATTAAAAAATTTAAACGCATTTATTTTTTAATTATAAAAATTATATTTACTTCTGAAAGCAAATATTTGTAATGAAAGAGTTGCTTGCAATAAAAATCAATTAAAGAAGACAAATTTTTACTACGAAGCTAGTTGAATGTTTTAGTATGTTGCTGATGTAATCTAGGGCAGATAAACTGTTTTGCTCATTTGGTCACTTGAAATATGCCTTAGAAATGAAAAAAAATTGTTTACAATTTGTATATTTATGTCATTAACTTACCTGTTAAATTTTATTGCAATCGCTGCAAGGACACGACTTCTTCAGGAATATCCTTTATTTGAAAATTTTTTATTTTACAGTTATTATGTTTCTACTGCCCCAAAATTATATAATTAACTAAATTGTGAATATTTTTCATAAAAATTTTTGAAGAACAATTCTATCTCCCTTATGCCCTTGATTTTGCAAGATTTGTTTTAGTCACAATTACATTTCAAGTCCTGCAAAAGCTTGCAAATATTTGTAATACTACAACATTTACTTTCTTGGTAACTTTTAGACACACCCATCTCCCGAATATCCTTTATTTGATTTAGACAAAGTTAAGTTAATAATACTGAAGGGTTAAATTTTACATTTTATTATTAAAGTTTTAATTAAAATTTGCTGCAATAGAGGCAGCAACAGGCTTATTTTTTTAAATTATATTTAAGCTTCGAGTGCAGCAAAACTCGATAGATATAAGTACTTTTAAATACTTAAATTGTTTGCTAAATTTTATTGCAATCGGTGGAGGGACACGTTCATTTCCGGAATATCTTTTATTTGAAAAAATTTAAATTTTTGTGTATTTATATTCCCAAGGCAGCAAATTTGCCTGTCAATTATTTTCTGAAGGATGTGCTTAACTCTCACATATCCTTTATTAAAAATAAATTTAAGTTGAACAGGGCATATATGCGAGTAGAAGTATGTCTTTGTAGCCCTCTCACATCCGTTTTATTTAAATTTAATTAAAATATAAAAAATAAAATTCTGTTGAGCTTCTATTCAAATTTTATTTCAGTAAGTGCATGGAAGCATGTCCTTTTTGTATAAAATTGAGTTTTGACTGCAGTTTTGAGCAGATTGTAAGGAAAATCGGTAATTATGTACATGTTAATTAAAATTGTTAGCTTCTCTGGTAAATTTAATTTTTAAGACTACAAGGACAGGGAATACTCTTTTTTATTTCTCTAGTTAAACTTACTTTGAGAGAGCTTAAAGACGTTTTTTTCCTTTGTAAAAATATTTTCAGATTAAGATAGCAAAGTAGGGTACAACTTGAAATTAACTGAACCAGTTTTTCCAGTTCCCACATTTGAATAAATAAAAAAGGACCTCAGGCTTTTCATTTATTATTGCTAATTTTTGGTTAATTAAATTTCCATTTTGTAGCTGAAAACTCTTTGAATGTGGTGAATTTATTTCCTTAATTTTTTATTTTTTCAATTGTTTTTCATGAGTTTTTCTCTCACTTTACTTTATTTAACATTTTGTTTGTGTGTCTATTTATAAACTTTAGATTTCAAAATAGTCTTCTTCGAAAAGTTGAGGATTTGTGTTTTGCTGTCAAATATCAAACACTCACTTTCAACTTTTATTTTTCCACCCACAGCCTGTCAAATATTTTGTCAGTTTTTGTTCAACACTGTGGACTTTTTTATTTAGTTTAAATATTTTAAAGAGGTAAATCTTTTCTTCAAAATTTTTTTCTTCAAATATTAAAATGGGCGTTTGCACTACCTCTTTTAAGCTGAACTAATTAATTGCTAATTATTTCGTTTAGGCTATTCTAAAATTGAGATGTTAGTTCATCGCGAATTAGTTAGTTGAAAGTTTAAATACTAGTCCTAAATAATTCAACCGAATGCTTACTTTTTCAACGAAAGATTCTTAATAAAAATTGCTTTCAAACAAATTTGACTTTGGAACGAGTGGGTGAACTTAACATAAACAACCAGCTAATGGTTAACAGACTTCAGTTACTTACAGAGTTTATTCACAATGGACATTCTACACTCTTGCCAACTAGTTCTAGCGATCTTCCAGCGAGCTGTCCTACAGTGCTACATTTTATTTCATACTTAATCGGAACATGTCTTCTTTGCAATCTTTAAAAAAATCACAAGTCTCTTAAAAAATATGAAAAAATGCTCTCTTACTGAGACACTCTTTACTATATATATACGAGATATACATAAAAATATGATTTTCATTGAATTTCGGAATTAATATTATCCATATTATCCATATTATTTAACTCATAAAGAATAATTTCATCTCATATTCTTCTGAGAAATTAGATACAACGCGCAATTTTTAAATTATCATTTGTTGCTTGAAAAATGTGTGTAACTTTTTGTTCTTGTTTAAATTTTTTTTTTATTTATTCTACATTTTCAATGACAATTCTAAATGATGTGTCTGATTAAAAACAAACAAGGAATATTTTGCCTTGGCCATTCCTTTTACGAAAGCAGGATAAAATGTTCTTTAGAAAAAAAAATCATATTTAATAGACTGATTGGAATTTCGCTTGCATGTGCTCAATGAAGTTTTCATTTGAGCGCTTTGAACGTCAAGAGTGACAATATGCATCTCAGATGGACTCCAAGGGTTTCAGTCATGTGATATTTTATACAGAATCTCAAAAAATCTTAGCAGCAAAGTGCTTGCCATACCGGAGGATAAAGTACTTTTTTTGTAATCAAAGACTGTTAAGCATAAGCAAACTTTATATTCTGTTTTCTGTGTGATTATTTGTGTGACCGTTAATCCCAGATTTGTCTAAACGAAATTCAGGTTATTCACGGCAAATATTGTACGAGAGAGTAACTGTCAGTTTTTCACTTACTAGGACCGCAATCAGCTTGTTCACTGCTAAAGAAAATAATATGATTCAGTTACTAAATTCTCTTTTCCTTACAAACTTGACTAAGAGCCATTTTTACAAGTTACCCATAATTAAAGCTAAGATTTTATAAATCAAATATCAAGCTTTTAATTGGACATTAAGTTAAAAATACCGATAAGTTGCATAGTAGTCCTTATCTATCTACTAAAATTTGGTCCCAAAGTTTTAAATAAAAACTGGTTATTTGTCTGTCAAATTCCTAACTCTAAGTATGGAAAGTTGCTGCAAGCTTTTGTAAATCCAAACACTCAATTCATCACTTAAATAATAAACTATAATTCGAGGAGATTAATTCCGCAAACTCTTATTCGGCTAACAATAAATTGTTCGACTCTCATTTGCCTTACTTCATTCTTGGATTACAGTTTAAGTTGTTTGCTAGAAACTGCGATTGCAATTAATTAAGTATCAAGTCTTGTTTTCATATTAACGGCTAATCTGGAACATGAACATCAACATCAGCATGAACCCGGACATGAACATGAACATCAATATTAATATAAACACGAAATGAACATTAACATTAACATGAACACTAACGCAAACTTGATTATTAATATTAAAATGAATTTGAGCATGAACGTGAACGTGAACATGGAAATGAATATCATAGCACGAACTTGAACATGAACATGAATATTAATATGAACATGAACATGAAGACAAACATGATCACCACCACTTACACTGAAACTACCATTATTCCTACAAACGCTCTTAATTGTCATATCAATTATTTTAGTAATTTCACTTAAAATACTTTCCAAGCTGCCCCCTTTTTTACTATTACTTATTATCAACTGTTACTAACGAGGTTATTGTAATACATTTACACATTTTACACTATACAGTTTTCAATGTGCAAGTATTCTAAGGACGTATAACAAACAAAACAGTAAAATTATATCACCAGCCAGAACAACCACGGAATGTATGACCAAGTTAACATGCTTGTCTGGTAAACAAATACTAAATATTAACATTTTTTCTTTTATGTCTTTGAGCAATTATTTGAAATTGTTAACAACACTGACCTAGACAAACGTAAATTAAAAATAGCGGTCAGTCACTAGGCTATTAAAATTGGCAGTAGCTATGTGAGGCAATTAAGAACTCATTTACAAATATTTAATGTTCTTACAGTGTTAAACGTAAAAAGAATACTTTTAATTGTATTAAAAATTTAAGTGAAAGATATTTCAATTGAAAAAAGATCAGAAGGTGAAGCGTATGAAAGAATTAAGTGGAAACTTAAGTCTTAAATTTTAAACACCCTTGCTGATTACTGGAGTACAAATTTAAGACTGATGTTTTATTTATAAAGCATTTTTAGTGTTTGAAATTTTTTATTATTAAAGTTTTACTTTAAGTGTTTGAAAAAAATTTGTAATCCAATTAAAATTGTCCAGCAATAAGTTATACTTTGTGATTTTACTTTGCGTGTACTTAGTTGCTTCAAATGGGTTATCTTTAACTTTAACTTGGTGTAGACAGTTTTAAAAAACTGAAAATTAAACTTCATTCACAGTTGAATAAAAAGCAAACGTAATTCGTTTTAAAATAATATTGTTTGAGACAGAGACTTTTACTCGTTTCCTTTATTCTTATCGTCAACAACATTTCCATTTACGGTTTTCTTGCAAAGAATCCTTTTCGTCAGCCATCAATGTGATTAATAATCTGCTTTTTTAGAAGTTTTAGCTTAAAAAGATTTAACTTACGGCACAAAAATAAAAATAAAAAATAATTGTATTAGAAAAAATAAGAAAAGTCAACCAAAAAACAGAAAGCTTCTCTCTTCCTTTCTCATACATTTAATATCTTAAATATTCTTTAATTCACTTCCTTTAGTGACATTTTCATTCAGTTGGTGTCGCCCATAAGGGGATTTCTGATAAATAATCTATTTTTATTTTATAAAAACAGCAGCCACTGTTATGAATTTATTGAAACGAACGAGAGATTGTGCGAAAAAGGAATTCAATTATTTTATTTCATTCTATTTCATTTAATAAACGGAAAATTCGATTAAACGGATAATAGTGTCAGCGAATGCACAAGGTATTTGGTTTAAAGCTTTTGTGTTCAAATACAATACAATAGCAGCAGTTGAATTTTCGCTTTCTCTCTCTCTCTCTCTCTCTCTCTCACACACACACACACACACACACACACACACTCTTTCAGTGTGAATTATAGGCACAAGAATCCAAGAAAGAAAGCGACAGCATCAATAAAATGGCAGAAGTAAAGGAAATGTTTTGTAGGGTTCGTAACGCGGTTTCATATGAAGGAAAAAAAAAGGATTAATAAAAAAAAGTATCAGTATTTTATATTTATTATTTTCTTACCTCATTTTACACAATGACGTATGCATAGAAACTGGAGCTGTAAAATGAAAATTATTTACAAATTATTACGATTCATTTGGGTTTTCAATGCTAGCGACTGTTGACTTATTATTGGTAGAAATGTTGCGGATTCTGTTTCCTTTTTTTAATTTATTTTTTATATAAACAGTGTTTCCTACTTATTTATATATAAAACTCAATGATTTATGGTTAAAAAATGTGATAAATTTTTAACTTCCATTTAGTTCACTTCAAGTATGCCGTACGTTGTGAAAATGGGCTTTATATCAGTAGAATTGATATTTCTCACCAAATGATAAATGTTCATACAAATTGAATATTACTCATACGTCCGTCTGTCTGTTTGTCTGTCTTTATATTGAAATGAAAAAGAAAGAAAAATTATATGGTCGTTTATTTCAATTAATGAATAAATAGTATTACGTAGGTACGTATTTAGTATCACAAATTGAAGGATGTTGAAAATATTATAACATGTTGACATTAAATTAATTAGTTATTTTAAAAGCAAATTTAAATTATAAAAAATAATAAATAATAAAGCAAAAACATTTTTAATTATCAAGACTAAGCTCAAATTAATTAATTATATATAAAGAAATATTTAACAAATTTTTTAAACTGTTTACAAACAATTTTTCATTAATGAGCTAAAGCATGGCGTAAGAAACCAGGTGACTTTACAAACGCAAAAATAACAACAGTACAAAAAGCCCATATATTTTGTTATTGCTCCTCCTGTCAAAACTTATTTCCGATGGTTGATATCAAGATGTGCGCTAGAGCGAAACAAATAATTTTTTACGCTTTTGATCTCTCTTTAGCACATTGACAGAAAGACTTTAATCAGGATTCAGCTGACGTCTCAGTGTCACCTGGTTTTTTTACACCATAAGGTGAAATCTTTAAGCTCCTCTGTGTTTAAAATATTCATGAATTGTCAAAAAAGACAGAGATGGCTTATATACTCCGAAGATATAATGTAATAATATTGAAAAGTTAAGAAAAAAAAACAGCTGCTTTCTTGATATCACCTTGAGCAAGGTATACAAGGCAAGTGCAAATACCTAGGAAGCTGTTTTTGAAATTCGAAATTCATGAAAAACCAGTTTTTCGTACCTTCATGCACTTATAAACCAGTAACTTAGCTGAATATCAACTGACTTTAAATTTCTCAGCAGATTTAAAAAGAAAACTTTAAGGCCTTTCGAATGCTATATATCTAACTATATCATTTAAGTAAACTTGAGAAATCTTTTTTTGGAGACGTTGTTCCACAGTATTTTATAAAGAAATTGTAAAGTTTTTTAATTAATTTTCAAAGTATGTTTATTAGTGAGTAAAACATAACTTTTTTTAAGTCCGTTAAAAATTTTAGGAGTTATTAAGCTTTTTATAAAAAAAACAAAATTTCCAGAAACAAATATTTTGGCCAATGTTTGCTTGGAAGTTTTTTCAACTCAGGGTTATCATTGAAGTAACCAAAAATATTCTGGAATCTATTTTATTTTATTTTTGTAACCATTTCTGGGTGAGAAGGGTCGCACAGTGTACGGCATTTTAATTTCATTTAATTAAAACTAATTTTGCTGCTTCTTTCTTGAATTTAATTATAACTTCTGACTCAGCTTAAAACTGTCAAAATGTTTACGTTTTGTGATTTCATTTGATTTCATGTTATTTTGTAAGAGAGAAAACGTGTCGTCATACACGTCTCACAAACTGTTTGTATACAAATTTGTAATTGCTGTTTGTAGGTAGTTTCTTCCTGTTGTGTTAAATTACATGATTGCCGAAAAAAAGAGAAAAACGTTTTTCTCTGTTTGATTGACAACAACAACATTAACCCTGCATGCATGGCGAAATTATACAGGTGCGTGCATCCCGAAAATCATAACATTACCGAACTGTCAAAATTGTTTAATAAGGTAAGTTAAAATAAAATAATTGTAAAGGGAAATCAATTTTGACAATTCGTGTTAAAACAACCGTGGGGCGAATTATCTAATGCACACACCTATATAATTTCACCATGCCTACATTTAAACACGTCAAATCATGGTGTAAGAAAACCAAGTGACACTGAGACGCCAGCTGAATCCTGCATGATTGAAGCTCGGTCTGTCAAAAACTAATAGATATCAACGTGTTAAAGAGATAACAAAATAGGAAACAAATGTTTTGTTTCACTCTAGCGCACTTCTTGCTATCAACCACTGGAAATAGTTTTTGACAGAAGGAGCCTCAAAAGCAATAACTTTTTGTAATGTTGTTATTTGAAAACAGTTTTCATTTGCTCTGCTATTAAACTTTAAAAAAAAATTATTAAAATTGTATGAATATTCTAAATTAATTTATTAATTTAAAGAAATATCAATTCAATTGTAAAAATCATATCATTCACATGTGCAAAATATTTCATTTAGTTATACAATTTGTTAAGTATTTAAGTGTATCGATAAGACAAGTTTAATGAAATTGTTTCATAGAATTTATGAAACACTATTTTGGTGAAACGTATTAAACTATAATTCTTTCCTTTTATTTATATTTTTTTATTTAGTAGGCTGTTATATCAAGTGTATAAAAATAAACGAAACTTTTCACAAACGTTTGCTGCAAAATCATAAACTTTTAAGAAATTTTAAATTGTTTTTTACAAAAACTACATGATTGTTAAACAACAACGTGACAAACAAAACGATTTTCTTCTGTTTTAGTACACCGTTACAACCATACATTTGCTAGAAAACAAAAATGGAAACGTATTTTTGTAGTGAATGCATAATTCATAGCATATATATCACAATGTCTAGTGCAAAGCAATATTTACTGCGTAGTTAGTTTTTATGTCCATTCATTTCTTTTCTGGCTGCATCCGCTTAAACGAATCGTTCTGTTTATGTTCAGGAGCAAAAACAAATACTGCCCTGTTTTTTAGTTTTTTTTTTACTGAAAACTGCAAAACGAAACGAATGCAAACGTTTCGTTTTGTTCTTTTACCAACTCTGCTTATAAAATTAAAAATTTCAAAACAAAAACTATAAAATATTCCATTTAAAGAAAAGAAAAGAAAATAATAGTCATAAAGAAGAAATAATTGCACAATTACTATGCGTATGTGCATGTACGCGTAAGGGATTACGTGTACATGCAAATAGATGTAAAAATATGTGTGTGTGCTTACTATTGTTTGCCTTTAATGCATGTGAGAACTACACCTTTCCTTTTACTTAATTGACATTACAATATTACAACAGCTGCTCATAAACCGTTAAATAAAATTTATTAAGAAAAGAACGAAGGCTGTGTTGCTTTCAACTAACGATTTTTGCCTAAACTTAATTTTAAAAAAAATTGTTTGTTGCTCGCATTGTTGTTATTAAAAAAACATTAATTATTTACTTCAGGGTGCTTTACAGCAGAAAAGTCTGAAGAGGTCAGATTTTAAAATTAGAGCAAAATTAGTTGTTAGTAAAAAGATTTTTTTCAAGCTTAAAAATGCTAAACCTTTCACACACGCTAACGGCCCAAAATGATCTAAAAAATCTAAATACCTTTTTTTTAATTCTTTTAAAAATAAAAAATTGTGTTTTTAAAACTTTTAGAGCCAAAGTAATCACACACAATATGCAAATTATTCGTTTGTGTTCTTGTGTTAAGCGTGTTTCATTTAATTACGTTAATTATTGTGGTCATTGTGCGGTAACATGCTGTTATTATTGTTTTTGTTGTTGTCGATGTTATAATTATTGCAATTGTAATTTAAATTAGTTATATGGCTGCCATAATAGTGACGTCTCTATTGTTTGATATGACAACACACTTTTTTTATAATTTTACTTTGAAAGGCAGGTACGTGCTGGCAACTAGTACTCTAAAGGGTGTTTCTCCAAAAAATAAGCAAAAGTCCTTTTTAAAAAAAAACCTCTGACTCTTAGTTATTACTTTTTTATCTTTCCAAATACTCTAAAGAGAAATATTTTTTTTAAATGGTTTAACCAATTTTCACCACTAAAAAGCTACATTATTAACAAACAGCTGTGAAAACTAAGATTCTATTTTCCAAAGGATTTTTTTTTTTTTAATTTGGTACATATAACCTCAATACTCCAAGAAATTTCACAGTGTAATTAATTTTTTTTTTGTATTTCTCAATTTCATTTTAATTTCATTTAAAAGTTTTTATTTTTTTAGATTTTAAAAAGTAATACTTCATTACACCTTTTTGTTGTAAAACCCTATCATTCAGTCATTTACTACTCACTGAGACTAACATACGTTCAACATGGAGGCATTTAAAGATATTCTCTGTAGTTGAATTCTGAATTATGGCTGCATTTGCAAGAAGAAAAAATAAAACGAAACCTTGATATTGGTATTTAGTAGTTGGCACAATCTAATACATACAAAGCTACTGCTCACAATCACACACACACAAGCTAACACTCATTTATATCATTTGTATGTGTATGAATTGAAGGATTATTGCGTAGGTATTTTAAATTATTAAATTTGAAGGATTTTTCAACTTGTGGCAGTTTTCAAAGTGAAGGTTTCCTTAAACATTTAAAAAAAAAAATATTTAATTAGAAATTAAAATTTAGTGTTTAAGAGTTCTCAAGCTCAGTAGTTTTTGGAACTCTACGGTACGGTTCATTTTTCAAAGCCTCATTAGTTTCAAATATTAAACGATATTTTACAATAAAATATCTGCACTTTTACGCTTACCTTTTTTAGTGAGTCAAACTTTCAATTCATTCTGATGGAAAAGAGCTTCATCGGTGAAAATGACTTTTTCGAAAAACTGATATTGACTTCATTTCACTCCATTGTCCATTGAATGAATGTATTTCATACTTAATCGGAACAAGTCTTCTTTCAATAAAAAATTCACAATTCTTTCAAAAAATTCGTATTTTTATTTGAAAATTAAAATGTGCACTCTTACTGAGACAATCTTATTTCCTATGAATTCTGTCATTTATCCAATGAAAATTCATCAATGAAACTTTTCATTATATTAATGAAATATTTCGTTGAAAACTTATGAAATAAATTTTTTAATTATTCTTTGTCTTAAATTTGAGTATCTTGTAGCAACTACCTTTCACCCTTTACTTTCTCAAATTATTATCGTTTTTAAAAACAAATTATTGCAATCACTACAATATTTAATAATTCGATTTAATAAATTATTTATCTTTAAAGAACATCAATGACATTTAAATGTCAAAGTATTGCTTACGAGCGATAGTTTTAAATAATAAATTTTTTTTATTTACGTTTCCGTTGCCAGATGAACATTTTGCGCTCAATTCTGACTACAAGCAATTTTATGCCAGTACCAGCAATTGTCAAGCTGCAGCAGCAACAGTAGCAGCCACAACAATTTCCTGCTTTGGTCACACCAACTGCACGACTGCTACTTTCACAACAGTTGCCAACTTGAATACAAGCTCTACTATTATTACAACAACGACAACAACAGCAGCAAAAAGTTTTAATCCAATGACTAAGCAATTGTCTAGTAACACTACACCCTCAGGAGTTGGTGGAGGAGCAGCTAATGGTACAGCAGCCACAAATAATGGCAGTGGTGCAACAGCAACAGCATCAGCAGCAACAGTAACAGACTTTCTGCATACAAATCTAACGCCAACAATTATATCACCCACGGCCGCTCTAACAGCTGCACCAATAACAAATTCAATGCAATTGTCTTCTATAACGGGAGCCATACCTAAGAAACACCAATTGCAAATACCCTCCTTCACTAATACAACTGCTACAGGTACCTTTACAACTAACACAAATGGATTGATGCTGTCGCCTACAAAGAATTCAGCTATTTCGTTAACAAATCACTGTGCAATAACTACAACAACAATAACAACTTCACCAGCTTTAGAGTCAAATGTGGTAGCAGCCCCCGCTAAAACAACAACGACAGCTAATAAAACTGCAAACCTCTCAAAAGCATCAATTGATGCTAATGGTCGCTCGGCTGCCTTAGAGCGTGCCTACGTACATGATGTGTATGAGAATTGTGAAGAGCCCACTGGGTCATTAAGGCCGCGTGTTGCTCAATTTCTTAGCAACCTGGAAACCGGTTCAGTGGTTTGTGATGTTGGCTGTGGCAGTGGTCGCTATTTAACCCAATGCAATCCCTCAATTTGTACAGTGGGAGTAGATCGTTGTTATCGTTTGAGTCGTGTGGCCAAGGATAAGGGAGGCGAGGTAAGTGTTTATACAAAAATTAATTAAACTCAAACAGGGAAATTTTTAAATTTAATTGTGTGAGTAATCTTAAACTGAAAAAAAATTATTTTAAAAAATCACATACTTGACTACACTTACAGTGAACAAACGCATTTACCAATAGCTGCATTGTAGTGGCTCATTATAAATCCAATCCAATGCAAACCAGTCCAACAGCAACATAATTATGCCCACAAAGAAACTCTAAAAAGATATAAATTTCATAAAATGCCACAAACAATAAAGCAAAAGCGCATTAAAGAATATCTAGGCCAAAAATAATAATAAAGAATAAAATAAAAAGGGAATTTAAGCGACACAATAATAAACTAGCGAGATTATAAATGCAATAAATAATGGCTTAAAACACAAATTACAAAACAGAAACCCACTTCTGACACATACACACAGACACACACAAATACAAAAATATTAAAATAAAATTACAATTTATGTGACAAAAAAAAAATATAATAAAATTGCAAAAATAAAAACAAAATAAATCTCACATAAAAAAAGCTGAAAAATCTTTGCTAGGACATACTTCTCTCATGTATGTTGTGTGTGAATGTTAGCCCTATTTTTATTTTTATATAAAGTTAACATACTTATTTATAAACATCCTGTAATGCCTGCCTTATTTATCCTACTTATCACATTTCGTTCTTCTTTTTGTTCCTGTTCCTTTAATACGATTTTATAAATGCAAGTGCAAGCGAAATATTTCATTCTTAAGAAACGCATACACACTCACATTTGCGGGTAAATGAATGTATAAATTCAATGTCGTGGAAATGAGAAAATTAATACAGGGTGTCATAGTAAGATTACACTTTTTCATTTTAAAATAAAAACACATATTTTTTGAGAAAGTTGTGATTTTTTATTGGATTGTAAAGAAGATATGTTGCGATTAGGCATGAAATAAAATAATTGGCCGGCTAATCGTTCGATGGATAATGGGGACAAGTGAAGTGATCTTCTCCCATGAAACTCATTTCCCTCTGAATGGTTTTCTGAATACACAAAATTGTCGATTTTAAAGCTCAGAAAATTCTTACGTAATCCATGAGAAATAAATGCCCGCACAACGAACAACTGTCTGCTGCGAGTTTTGGTCAGCCCTTACTTTTTTGAAGAAGACGCTGAACATAATGACGGAGTTCTTATGAACTCAAGTAAATGGCATAAATCTGGACGACCTGTGGTTTCAGCAAGGCGGCGCCACCTGCCACACAGCAAGTGAAACAAGCGATTTATTACTGCATGAAATTAAAAATAGTCCTTTTGCCGGGACATCCTATATAAAGTAAAATCAAATTAATGCATATAAATTTGTTTCTATTTAGTAGCCATACGTTATTGTAACTACACGTTTGCTCCTTTTGATTTGTGTGTTTATTTAATTTTATTTATTTTTATGCATTAAAATTTAAATTTGTTTGTACATAGAAACGGGGGTTGTTTTAACATGAAATGAATTTAAAGAAACTGAAAGAAAATCAATCAATTATTTTTGACGGAAAAGGTGGCCCTACTAATAACATAAATTAATTGCCAAATTCCAAATCAAAAACCGCCTAACTTTACTTTAAAAAGCGCTACTTAATACTGCTGCAGATCAACCTAATGCATTTAACACATAGAACGCAGCAGCTTACAGGCTACAAAATGTTTATATTTATAAAACAATTATTTTGATGGCTACCATTACTGCTGTTGCCAAGTTGTGCTGATTTTTATTTTCATAACCGACAATAAATAGATTTACTTCTGAAAGTACAATAATAAATATCAAATAAATGAGCGTTTGAAAATATTTTTAAATTTATTTAACTAAAAATAACATCAAAAAATTTAAAATATTCACCCCGACTTCCTGTTGACTTTATTCTCACTGTCGTCTTGAACCACTTTATAATTTAGTGACTTTAATTAAAATTTTATTTCTACGGATACTGACTCATATTCGAGAACGGGCAAAAACATCTAGTACCCGATAACTTGAATGTCTGTAGCCTTTTATAATAGATTTTTCGTACTAAATAACTTCACTTAGTACTCGAGTTTTTGACAATCTTACAGATTAATTGAATCAGTTTTTAAATCAAAACTTCATCTGCTTTTGTTTTAACCAAAACCCTAGTTGTTTTCATGTTTCTTGGAATCATGCATTTCTTTTGTGAATAAGCTCATACAGTATTTATCATGCAAATGCAATTACATCAATACAAATTTGTTTTTTTTTTAAATTTTGCCGTATAAAAGTCCTTAAATAAAAGGCCTTCGTTTTTGTTTTGTTTCATGCACAGTAGGACTGAATACACTGCAAATAACTATAAATTTTAAGGATTTTGTTTGCACCGTAAGAGTGTATAAAAGATATACTAAGATGGGCACGACGACAGCATGAATTTATTGCCATTCTAATTTGAATGATACCAGAAAACAAAAAAGTATTTTTTTAAAAATCTTATCCATTAAAGGAGATGATCTAGGAGAAGCTCGTACACTAAGATAGGTGATCAGAATATGTCGGTGTTCTACCTGAGTATCTGCACTAAGATTTGAACTTATGGAACTCTTCACTCAGGGCAAACGCCTCCTTATCAAATACACAGGAGTACCCAGTCGAAACTATGTATTTGGGCATGACCTTCCTCTTTAAGAAGCCTGTTATGTAAAAAGTGCTGATCAGGCTTGCACGGGCAGTCTTTTAAAACTTCAAATTGTCAACAAAATTTTACATCACGAAAATAGACTGGCAAAATTCATTCTAATTTTTCCTTTTTAGATCTAATTGTCATTCAGGAGATTCTCCAGCTAAACATCTCAGCTCCTTGTAGAATTTATAGCAATTCTATTCAATTCAATATCGATGTAAAATTACGGTGAAATTTCATTTAATGTTGATTTGCCTTTATCACTTAAATCTTCGTATTCCCTATCGAAGTAAATTTTAAGAAATTTCAACCATTTTTTATGAAATAACTTAAAAATGTTCATACAAGTTGCTCGATATCGAGTGTAATGCTTTAGCTTGTCGGCTGCCACACTTGAGTGAGTGGTCACGGGTGCTACTGTGCATTGTTGACATGAAACCCTCACATATTTATTACATTTCTTGCGATTTCTTTCCTTCCATGTAGCATGTCTTTATCATATTTATTTAAATTTCGTTAAACCAAAATAAAAACAAAATAATTTTCATTTTTTACGGACATAATTAGTCTTATGTTTAAGTTTTTGTGGCATATTTTTTTTTTAAGACCAAACAAACCAACAAATCATGACTCAGTATGAAAGCGCTCAGTGAAACGCAATCCAATGAAACTGAAACTGAAAGCAATAAGAACATTTAAACAAGAAAAAAAGAACTGCAATTGCTGCACGTAATAGCCTTCATGCATTTATTTAAATTAAAACCAAATTTTTGTTTGGTGAAACTTAGATAAAAACAGGAAATTGGCACACAAAATGAAAGAAAACAAAAAAAAAATTGAGTTAAAAAATTAAATAACCAAGACCGCCCAAGATAGGCAAAGAACACGAAGAATGTGTCCACACTCAACAAAAACTTGCAGAATTATTGGCAGCTCCTTAAGCAAGAAAAGCACCAGTGTTGGATAGCATGCAAGTTGAAGCTGAGAGAGTGAGAAAGACAAACTTGCATGTTTGAAATTATAAAAACAAAAACATTGCGATAAAAAAAATGAAGCCCGAACAACCAGGGGAACCAAAATCACATACCCATGGCGCTAAAAAAATGCTTTGTATGTGTTGGATCATGAAGAAGATTTCAAGCGTATGCAATTGATTCATTCGAACAAAATAGTGACTGAGAAGCACAACTGTAATATTCCATCATAACAACGTTTGTCTACAAGCTGCAATACCTGTGAAAAACTATTTTCAAAGAATTAGGTGAGGAATTTTGTGCCACCTGCTTTTTCCGATTACATATTTCTGTTGATGCCAGAAACTTTCTCTGGAATGCGCTTTATCTCAAAACAGAGTATTCGAGTTGAGGCATTTCGATTTTGACATCAAGATTATTAGTCCTTATGCTGGCACAAATATGGGAAAAGGTCCTAGCTAACAATGACCAACACTTTTTACAAATTTATTTTTGAACAAATTTTACAAAATGAAAGGCAAAAACTTAAATTTTTAAGTTTTCACAGAATTTTGTTTTTGAACCTTAACCCATTGAAATTAAAACTCGAGCTACATGCTGTTCTAGTTTTCTGCTAGTTAGCTTAATAATTAATTACTTTTTTTTTTGTAAATTTAAAAACAAAACGTTAAAATAAAAATAAAATAATAAATCTAATTAAAGAGCGAAAACTTCATTTATCAATAGTTCACCTAAAGTTTTCAATTTATTTCTCTTTTAGAATGGCTTTTCATTTGTTTTACACTTTTGCACACACAAACATAAGCGTACAAAAACTTTTTTGTTCCATTTAAACAAGTATTGATTGGCTTTTTATTATTTGTAGTTGTAAAAGTCAAAAACACAAACTAAATTTTATTTAAAATGGTTTTTCATTTCATTTCTATTCACACAAATACAAACTGCAAGAAAATGAAAATAAAGAAAGAAAACAAACAAAAAAGTTTTACAAATTGTGTATCAGAACTTCAGTTTCAATTTATACATTTAACTCCATGAGGTAAAATAGCACGAGTTCTACAACAACAACAAAAAGGATTTCAAGAAAAATGAAAAGTTTTTAAACGTTTTAATATTGAAAAATAATTTTCTTGCACTTTCTCTTCTTACATTATACATAAATGAATGCAGGGAAAGTGAACAAATGTTGGTAATTATGGCAGCAGTTAAGGGTTTTTTATTTCATTTTATTTTATATAAAAATCTATTTTAACGAGTAAACGGTATAAGTAAACAGTATTTGGTTATATTATTAAGGCCTTGCCTTTAGATTTCCCCCAAAAAAAAAAAGCCTACAGGCTGTTCCATAGTAGTTTTAAATACAACCAAGACTGTTTGTTTTCTATCTAGTGATTATTTATTTAATATGTTCGTTCGTAGTAGGTTCTTAAAAGAAACTGAAAACAAATTAAGTTAAATATGGAAAATTATTTTTAGCAAAAAGAATTCAAAAAAAAGGAGGTCGCTGGATTATTTAATAGAAATATATTTCATTATAAATTGTTCTGAGCGTATAATTGTTTTTTAATTGGTTATATATTGTGTATTATTACTCATACGTCAGAGAGTGTTTAGTTAATAAAGTAGGGAGAACATACATACACACATTATTTTTAGCGAATAATACAAAAAAGGAAAATAACCACTCGTATGTGTGGTTAATGCACATGTATGTGTGCACTATTTCCAACTGATTTATAGGGTTTGATGATATTAAAAAGGAAGTCGCACTCGTTATTCCCTGCCATTCATTTCATAGCACAAACGTATTTTTGAAATCAATTAATTATTTACATCTTATTACTATTTAAAAAAAAAAAAAAACCCCTTTTAGTTTTAACAAATTTTTTCAAAAAATAAAAAAAAATTCAATTACACGGTGCAGCATTTCTAAAGAATTCCTTTGACCAAAAAATTTAAATTTGTTGTTCAGGGGTAAAATTACGGCAGTCGATAATAAAATTTCAAACACTATCGAGTGTCATAATTTGGGCCCTTCATATTGTATTGGTTTTTTGGCAAATATTTAATAATATTCTTTTACTTTTTTAAAACAATCTGGAATCTGTTTTCCCGTTGCCCTGGATAAATAAAATTTATTTATTAAAATATTTTCTTTATTATTAATTATAACGCCAAAAAAAAATTATTTTATTACATTTACCAAAATAAAACTTTTCAATAAGAAATTTTTGTTTTCCAGAATTTTTAAGAAAATATTTTTATTATATTTTTCTTATATAAATTTAGATTTTTAAATAATATGACTATTTAATTAAGCCTGAGGTCTTATTTTTAAAAAATTTATTTTTATATCGATATTTCGCTCCAATTTGTGTAGTTCTTTAGGACATAATTATAAGACCTCAAGCTTAATAAAATAGTCATATTATTTAAAAGAAAAAGGTCAAATAAAACTAACTAATAAATTTTGATTTTTATTAATAATTAAATAATTTTTCCATATTAATATTTATTTTAGAAAAATAAGATTTTTTTATTTTAGAAAAAGTTTTTCTCTTAAAACTTTTTTTCTTAAAAAAAAATATCTAAATAAAATACAAAGAATTTAAATTTAAAAAATTTTATAAAAATTTCCCCAATGGGAAATTTTTTTTAAAAGAAAAATTCATTCAAATTATTTTAAGTCATTCGAGTCCTAAATTATATATAATTTTTTTTTTAGTTTCTCTATGAAATAAAATTTTTCGTTATAAAGAATTTGTCACAAAATAGTTTTTTTCAATTCAAATAGAAATTTTTTGAAAGGCACAAAAAAATTCTTAAAAGAGATTTTTTTTTATTATTCAATTAATTACACTGGTCAACAAAATTTTGTAACAAGAAAGGTACTTACCAATTTGGAATTACCTAAATACCCTCATTTTATCACCGTATTTATTTTGATTCCATCAGTTCTAGTTTTCGTGTTACAGCGACTACCCGTAAAATTTAAAATTAACCATTTTTGTTCCACTTTTCCATTCAGAGATTTTATTTATGTGAATAGTATAGTGTTTTTTTCTATTTATTGAGTTAAGCGACTGTTAAATAATGTCAAGTGCAAAAATGATCCTGACAGGTTTTGTTATATTTGTGGTAACATTAATTTTAAAACTCAGCGAAGGAATTTGACACCATTAGTGACTAAGCTATATGAACAGTATTTTGGCTTTGCCGTCGGACAGCAAGACAAAGCGTGGGTTCCACACATCTGCTGTGTTACATGTGTGGGTCTTCTTACTGGATGGGCGAGGAGATCTCGATCTATGCCATTTGCAATCCCCGTAATTTGGACAGAACCAACGAATCACTCATCTGATTGTTATTTTTGTGTTACTGATACGAAAGGTATCACAATTAAAACAAAAAATAAAATAACATATCCTGACCTGCTATCTGCTAAAAGACCGATCCCTCATAGTGAGGAACTACCTGTACCAGAACCACCAGAAAGTTATGGACAGGAGTGGTGACGGCTTTTTATATTTGAAGGAAAAGTTTCCTAAATTGAGTGAGGCAAAAATTAAAGAGGGCATATTTGTTGGCCCACAAATCAGACAATTGATGAAAGACGACATATTTAAAGAAAAACTCAGTGATTTGGAAAAATCTGCTTGGGAATCTTTCATGAAAGTAACTTTCAATTTTCTAGGAAATCACCGATCAAATGACTATAAAACTATTGTCGCGGAGCTGCTATCTGCTTATAAGGCTTTGGGTTGTAATATGTCATTGAAAATACACTTCCTTCATTCACATTTAGACTTTTTTCCTGAAAATTTGGGCGCCGTCAGCGATGAACATGGTGAAAGATTCCACCAAGACATTTCTACCATGGAAAAACGATACCAGGGCAAGTGGAGTCCACGTATGCTAGCGGATTACTGTTGGACATTACAACGAGATGTACCTGAAGCAAAATACAGCAGAAAATCATAAAATTTTATTTAAATTAATACTGTAACATAATAAAATAACTTACTTTTGTTAACAAAATCTCAAATTTTCTAAATTTATATAACATCTAATTACAAAAAAACTATTCGTATTGGAAGCATTCTAATTTTATTTATATTATCCATATCCTTGTCCTAAACATAGCAAGACAAAAGTTTTCATGCTACACACAAAAAGTTTTTTTTTGTCGACCAGTGTTATTTTAAAATATTAATTTTAATAGCAAATAAATTAAATTTTTTTATTTTAGAAAAAAATCTTTCAAGTGAAATTTTTATTTTAAAAATTACTCATGAAATAAATTAGAAATTTTTTTATTATAGAGACTTTTTGGCTGATAAGAAAAATTAGAGAATAAGAATTTTAACAAAATATTCTAAATTTTTATATTTTAAATTATTTTTCCACACATTTTACCTTAAATAAAAATTTTCCTTTATGGAAATTTTTCTTTATGAAAAATAAAATAAAAAAAATTATTAAAATTACAATTTCTAAAATTTCCCTGTTGGAATATTTTTTTGTTTTGACGAATATAAATTTATTGTCCTAAAATTTAAATTTTAAATGTTGCTTGCGTTTCTAAAATTTACTCTTCCTGTTAGAAAATTGTCTCTAAATAAAAAATAAATAAATTTAAATAAAACATTATATTTATAAAAATTTTCGAAAACTCATACAAGGTTTAACAAAGTTTGACAAAATAAGTATTTATGTACGTACTAAAGGCCTGCACGAGCATACTTACAACCACACTTTATTACATTATTACAAAAAATATGACACATGTTGGCAGTGATGTATGGTTTTCAAGTATTCTTGTGCAGCCCTTTAGTACATGCATATGTGCATGGGTATGTATTTACATGTAGGAATGCCACTGCCTTAAAAATGAAACAAAATTTTACTGTTCACATTTGCAATTATTTATTCATTTTATTTCTCTTTTAATTGTTTATCTCAACTAACACTTTTTTATTATTTTTTGTACGCTTTTTTCATAAATATTTCATTAGTTTCGTACATGGATTTTATTTTTAATGACGATTTTTACTTTACGCAATTATTTGTGCGCATAATAAAATGGAGAATTTTAAATTTGACTTTATATTTATTTAATATTTTTATAATTTTTTTTTTATCTTGACATTCTCTGTTACTACTAAGTACTGTGAGTTGTACAAAAACTTGACTACTTACAACGTGCACGCTAGATACCAAATGATTATTTCATTTTCTGTTATGTTGACATATTACGTGATGCTGAATGCAATAAAAAGTGACATCAGGACACAAACGTTTGTATACAGAAATGCATGCACACACGAAAATGAGTGTGTGCATACAGCAGTTAAAAAACACAATTTTCACACACATACATGGATGTCATAAATTTATTTTGATGCATGCAAAACTATTAAAGGGAAAATATATTATAAAAATATAAAGCATGAGAGATAGTTAGGAAAAACTACACTAGAGTGTATTTATATAAGCACACTGACTTATGCAAATGTCTGTTAAGGTGTACACGGTTGTTAGAAAGAAAAAAGAGACAAAAAGATATATATTGGTATATAAATAGTAAACGTACCAATTTTTACAATAGTACAGCCTATTATGACTACTGCATAAAGTGCATTATGCCTTTGCTAGCATTATTATCAGAGGTGCCAACCAAAGTGGTAAATCAAAATATTTCAAAGCATAATTTAAGACTTAAATTGAGTACACGCACACATCTTTTTGAACAGTGGCTAATGCAAAGTAGGCGTAACAATAAGCGTGGCCAGTCCAAAAATATATGACGACCTTCCTTGGAGTATAAAATATATATGTAACAAATTTTAGACAAATCCGTTGGAAAAGAAAAACTTGTAAAGCGAACAAACAAACAAAAAATTAGTTTATTTATACAGATAACTAAATAATGTATTTAAAGAAAAGTTAATTATTCAAAATATAAATTTATATAATTATTTTATTTTTATATATAATTAAGAATTATTGAGCTTTAGTCTGTTTTTATTTTTTTTATAAAATTATTTATTATTTTCAATATTTTGCTTCGTCAGAAAAATTATAAATATTAATTATACATTATAAAATATGAATTAAAATATTTTGTAGGACCTTTTAACCCTCTTTGATACTTTTTTTTATTTAGGAATCAAAACAGTCCCATTAATTGAAGTGTTAGAGAGCTAAAATGTTCCACAAAAATATTACTCACAATGTTTTACAAAAGTTTGCTGAACAGTTTAAAGTTTAACTTACTGACTGTATTCGTTTGTATTTATTTGTTTGAAAGACTATAGATGTAGAATTCGTTTTAAAAAGTCATATTTTTTAATCATAATATGATGGGCCATATTACAAGAATTGCTGGGGTCGTGTAAACACACGCACACATGCGCGTACACAAAAATAGACACACTGCCACATTTGTAGTAATTTATTACAATGTTGACAGTGGGAATTTTTTGTGTTGCATTGAAACAGCAGTTGGGTTGTTGGTGTTACGTTTTATTTCTTGAATAGATGCAGATACTTGTAACAAAAAACATTTTGTTTATTTTTGAAGCAGAGGAAGAATATAAAACTATAAATAAAAATATATTTTATAGTTGTGTGTGTGTGTGTGTGCTTGAACAAATAAAACAAGTGTTTCTTGCATTCATGGCTGTTTGCAACATCATGCGTAACTTTAAAATACAAAACGACAGTAGAGCGATGCACACGTTACCAGCACATTCATACAAGTACACGCTATTAAACAATAACGAAACGTAAAAAGGAAAAACAACAGTAAAAAATTATTTTCTTTTTTAGTTTTATGGTTTGAAAATAAGAAAAAATATATAAAAAGAAATACAAAATTTTCGCGAAGCAACAATAACAAAAAGCACACGAAGTAGCATAGAGCTACCAGCAAACAATTTTATAGTTGACCACAAAAATAACACATTTTTGGCTGACCTTTATGATACCAATTACAAAGCAGCATGAGCAGTAACGTACGCTATGCACCAAAAGTGGTAAGGAGCTGAGAAGGCTGGCATTAGATAGCACAGATTAGAGACGTGTAAGATTGCACTGCTGAATTGGCTGTTCAATCTTGTTAAACTCATCGCAGAAAGAAAAAAGAGACTTAAAGACGGGGATCTTGGCGAGATCTTATCTTCTATTATCATTATCACTAGGTCATATGTACCGCTGCCCAAACGATCTTTCTCAAAAAAAGGATCTGCATTGGGCGATAAAGTTTACATTGATATAACCTGATCCAGGAATAACTGAATTGCATGGCAGCATATTTGGCAGTCACTCTCATTTGGTTGAATTTTCCAAAGCCATTTTTTAAACTAACTTTTTACTAACTACAAAACAGCTAATTTTAAGTTAGTTAAAAAGCTATTAAGAATCAGACAAACACTATTGACTACTACGTGGCACAAAGTTATCTTTGCATGAATCGCCACTTGTTGCCAACAAATTAGCTTAAATAGTGAGTTGCTTGCAGGGTGGTTAATGAATATACCCCTGTGTGTGTACGAGCTTGAGTTTATTTTAGCTTCTATACATTTGCCACCATTTTTTCTTTGTTTTCCTGCTTGCAAGTACTTAAAAAAGGATGCAGTAGCATGTGTATGTGTGTGGCTTTTTTAAAAAGAAGCAGAAAAAAATAAAAACTGTTTGTGTTTGCTTGACAAGTTTTCTAAAATTAAATTAAGTTTATAAAATTAAAACAAAAAATTAAATGCAAACACACACAGTTGCACAGTCACATACGCACGCATGCAGGTTTTTTTATCGTTTCTACTTTTTTTTTTATAACAAAACGAAATTAAATGTCACCCAGTTTTTTTCTCTTCTTGTTCTTTTTATTTCATATCCAAAAAAGAATGTAAAAAAATTTTTAATTTATTTGTTGGCTTTAAAAGGCAAAAAAAAGAAAAGAATGTGACATAATTTATTTGACATGAATTCTGTACTTAGAAAAATAAAAGAAAAAAAATAAAGAAGGAAAAATTATATAAAAGCAATATTAAACAAATTGGCAAAAGGATTTAAAAGCATGGGCAATTAAATATTTAACTTAAGTTATAATGAAAAGGATACAAAAAGTTGTATGGGTCTTACACGATGACACTGTATAGCATAACTTTTTGCTATTTGTGTGTGTGTTTTTTAATTATCTCTTCAATACCCTTTTAATGCAATAGAAATTTATAAAATGTAAGCAAATGTTTTTCAAGTCACTCCGTAAATCCCGTAATTTATTGTTCATTTTACTCCAAAATGTGAAATTGCTTTAAATTGCTTTAAATTGGTAGTTGAGCGTTAATTAATTTTCTCTAAAATATAAATAAATTCGTTTAAATATTTTTTAAATACTCCTTTTTTATGTCAGTTTAAGGACAAGTTACCGATAGTTAAAGTTAAGATTTTATAACCCAAATACCCAGCTTTTGCTTGGATTTTAAATTAAAAATATCAATCATTTAAATATCTATTTCTTAAGTCCTTAAATATAAATTCAAATTTAGTTCCAAAGCTTTAGCCAAAAACCGGTTATTTGTCCCTCAAAATCCGAACTTTAACTATCAAAAGTTATAATAACGGGCCTGATGGGTCTTAAAACATACAAATGTGCAGTTCGATTCAAGAAAAAACTAGTCGGTAGGATTTCAGACTCCCTGAATTATTAATTGTTATCAAAGTTTATGAGAGAAATATATATTTAAAAATATCTATTGAAATTTTATTGGAGCGAAAATTCTGAGAAATATTTATTCACTATTGATATAAAAGCCTAAATCTATAGTAATATAGAAATTAAAGAATTTTAGAAACCAAATTGTGTCCCCACAAGGGAGCACATTTAAATTATATTTTGTAATATATCGGTTTGACCAACATTGGGCCGGCTTGCTAAGATCACATGTCATCCAGATCCATTCAATTCAGTTAAGGCTACAATAACTTTGTTAGTTGTTAGTTGCTCGTTGAAGGTGCATTTGTTTCTCATGGAAACAAATTCCTTCCCATCCCATTTACCGTTTAGGAGAATTTACACTAGAATACATTTTCATAAATTAATTTTTGTTCCCGCCACGTTGTTGCTCAACTCTAATCTCATCATTTCGATTTTAATATTTAGTTTTGCTTATTGTTAAAACTTTCACTTGTGTTGTTGTTATTATTGTTATTTTATCTATCATTTTATTTAATTTTACTTCTCCTTCTCAATGTGCGATTAGGTTTTTGCTTCTTTTTGTTTAATCTTTGTTGCTGTTGCTGTTACAACAATTTTACATTTGTTTTGATGACATTTGGGTCAAGGTTTTTAGAAAACTAAAACTTTTTCATTCTAGGTGATGTAAAATTTTAGATATTTTACTTGATTTTGTGTAAGTGTGTTTCCGTGTGAATGTTTTATGTGTAGATTCTTGGTATTTGTATTCTCAAGCACCTTCATTATTTACATGATTACAAACGGTAAATGTGACACTGTAACCGATTCTGTTAAGGTAAATTATTTTTTTTCTGTTGGTTTAAAAAAAAAATCAGTTTTCTGTTTAAGCCAACTAATTTTTGTAATTTTATTTTTTAACACTACTTTCTAGTCTCTAGTTACGCATATCAATATGGCAGTTGTTGCTGTTTTCTGGTTACTATTGAAATTCAGCCAAATCGGTTAATATTTGACAGAGCTATGAGTAAAAAATCATGACTACCTCTCCTTTTAACCATTTTTCTAAATGGATTTTTTTGCATATTTTGTCTAAAATACAAAATGTGGTTGTCAGAAATCAGAATGACAAAATCTGTGCAAAAAAATGAGTAATCGGTCCACAAATGGCCAAGAAAAATACATTTCTGTTTTGTTTTTTAATGGAAATCTTTAAGCTGTTCATGTGCGTAGTGTGTGTGCACACATTTCTTTTGAAAAAAGCAAGCATGTAGTATGTCAGTAATGTGTGTACGCCTACACGTTTACCCAGCGGTTATACGTGTATGTGTATCTTGTATATAATAGAATTACCTTTTGGGGTTTTTTCCTGTTAATTTGAATTTCTTTATCTGAAATGAAATATTTTTTTCAGCATTGATTCGAATTTTATATTCAAGAGTTTATTCATGTGTTCTCTAACAATAAGTACCTACACGCACTTTATTCATTTTACAAAATTATTATTTTAGATTAACAAAAAAAAAATTATTTATTTTAGATTAACAAAAATTTGACTACTTAATACTGGGCACTGCCGAATTTAATTTGGTTCATTTTATTTTTTATTTTATTTTTTATTTTATTTTTAATTTTAATCTTAATTTAATAATTTTATATTTTCGTTTTTTATTTTTTTGTTTTATTTTATTATATATTTTTTATTTTATTTCACTTATATTTTTTTTTATTTTATTTCACTTTTTTCTTTGTTTTATTCCCATTTTTATTTTTATTTTTTCATTTAATTTTATTTTTTATTTTATTTTATTTTTTTATTTTATTTCGTATTTTTTATTTTATTTCTTATTTCATTTTAAGTTTAATCTTATTTTATTAATTTTATTTTTCGTTTTTAATTTTATTTAAAACTTTTTTTAATTTAATTTTTTTGTTTTTGAATTTTATTAAAAATTTTTTTATTTTTGTTTTATAATTTTTTTTTATTTCATTATATTTTTTTGTTTTATTTCATTATATTTTTTTTATTTTATATCACTTTTTTTATTTAATGTTTTTATTTTTGTTTTATTCTCATTTTTATTTTTTTTATTTTATATCACTTTTTTTATTTAATGTTTTTATTTTTGTTTTATTCTCATTTTTATTTTTTTTTTTTATTTTATTTCACATTATTTTATTTTATTATAATTTTCATTACATTTAAAATTTTTTATTTTATTTATAATTTTGTTCTAGTACTTTATTTTGATTTTAATATCATTTTGTCTTATTTTATTTATATATTTTTCTGATTAATTTTTCTTTTTATTTTAATTAAATTTAATTTTAATTTGTTTTATTTACTTTTGCTTTATATTATTTTTTTTTTTAATTTCAATTATTTTTTTTATTTATTTAAACTTAATTTTGCTTTTTATTTTATTTTACTTTCAGTCAATTTTGTTTTTAAATTTTTTTATATTTTATCTAAAACTGCAAAAAAATTACCTTTTATAAAATAAAAATTTAAAGTAAACTTGCAAAAAAATATAGATTTTAATTTATTTTTTTTTTTTTATTAAATTAACATTATTCAATGTTATATTTTAATTTTCTTTATTGTAATTTAATATATTTCTTTTTTTTTACTATTTTCTATAGAACTAAGAAAGTGTACATTATCATGATGCTGCTGGTGACGGCAATTGTTGGTGTTGTTAATAAAGTTTTTAATATCAACAATAACAAAATTCACTGTGAAAATATAAAAGTTCCTCTGGCAACAAAATAATACTTTTAGCATTTAATTGTAATTTCTGCCCCCCTCTTACTGTAGCTCTTTCTCATTCTCACTCACCATTGTACTGTATTATTTAAATTTAATCAAGGTTTTTCTTTGCATACACATACACAGCCATACCAATGGTTGGTACCAATTTCATTTAAGTATGAACAATACATAATTTTGTAAAACATAAATTCTATTTTAAGAGAATAAAAATTCATTGTAGTCACAGGCAGAATATAAGAGCATAATCAAAGGCACAGCATGTATGAGTATGTGTGTGTAGCATGATACATTGTAACACTATTTATACCTGCATGCATGTATGCATGCGTATATAGTCTAACCTGTGCACACGTGTGCTCACAACATGTTTGTAGGAAAGTCCATTCGTTTGTTTAAAATGCGTTAAAAGTGCAGGTAAATACTGATTAACAACTGTTTAAGCAAGACTAAAAAGCATTTAATTTCCTTTAAACTTTATTACAACTAAGTGCTTGAACACACTTGTTTAAATACTCAGCTACTCAACTACTCATGCCTGTAAAAATAATTGTAAATTGCTGGAAAGAAAATGGTAAAATTCAATTGAATTTAACCCAGAGCGTTTACACACATGTGAAAAGGGATGTTGGATAAGCAATCGTTTAGAGAAACCATTCGAAATGAGTGGCCAAAAATGTTTAATTTTTGTTTTTGTTATTAAATCCAGTTTTTACTCGAAATTTTAGCGATTTATTGCCATTATTACAACTTGCCGATTAGGCCTCAAATAGTTATGGTGAACAATATAGTGTCTCTTAACTTTTTTCGATTAATGCAGCTTCCTAAAAAAATAATTAATAAAATAAATGTACCACTGCTGCGAGTACCGATTACTTTTTTTATTGTTATCAATACGGTAACGGCACAAAGCCGGCAGAAATTTTATTTTATTTCTGTGTATTTATAAAGAAAAATATAGCAGCTTTAAATGCTTAAAATTCATGTTAAAAGTTAAAGGCAACACAATGCTGATGTTAACTTTTCTTTATCGGTTGGATTATATCCTGCAGTTAGTTATTGCTTAGTTGGCCCTTAGAAAGTACATTTTTAATAAAAACAATAGCACTAAGCAAATGTTTTGGAGCAAATTTTTATTTGTGGCTCATAAAAAGAAATTTCATGCACATACTTTATTTAAATCCTCTAGTCACAGTCATAGACTAAACTAGAATCGACATGTAACGCAACTTCAGCTCTCAGATCTATGTTAAAAAAAGAATTTTAATTATCTGGAACGTGCTAGTTTTGCGCCAAAAAGAAACAAGTATTCTTTAAGCACCGCCCACCCATTTTTTTATTGTTTTTTAAGCCTGTTTTTGTAGCTTTAATTTTAGATTTAAGGCTTGCAGGTATTCAAAATCTCTTTTAAAACAATTAAGCCTTAGGTTACTGTCCCAGTTTATAGCCAAGTGCAGTGTTTGCTTGAGCACTTTTTGTGCACACACGCACACAATACAGAAGTGGCATTGTAACATTGAGTTGGCTGTGACAGACAGAGGGTATTGATAGTTAACAACAACTGCATTGCAACCACCTCAACTCAATCATGTACACAATACACACTTCCATCTTCATATTCCAACACACACTTATGCAGTTGGTACTTAGAGCTTGCTTTTAATTTGCTGTAAAAAATGTGTGTGCACACAGACACACATGTGTGCCATCTCTGTACGTGAATGAATAGATTTCCTATAAAATTTCTAACAATACAATTTGCCCAGCATCTTCTCACTCACTCCTATTCCTGAATACACATGCCTGCATTCCTTTTTAATGCACAAACGTTCGTGTTTGTCGTACATTCTCCAGTACATGATGAATGTATCCTGTTATTTAAAAAGTTTTGAATTTTGTATCAGCATGTTTATACATGTTACTACTCTTGTTATTTTTTACACACACCCTCATACGCATACCTTTGGTATTGCTGATAACAGATTACCAGGCACTCGCTCAACCGATATTTAAAGGGAATTTTATAGGCGTCTCGCATTCTGAAAATTGCATTAAAAACATAAATAGAGATTTAGAGGCATTAAAGTTAATGGAAAGCAAAATATGTTGTATTGTGTCTTACAAAGTTACTTCCAGGCAAGCACTAGTTTAGGTCGGCAAAGATTTTACTTCTTATAGAAAAGCAATAGACTTAACTTTTCATACTAAAAAGGGTTATTTACTTAAAAGAACAGCAGTGATTTCGAACAGACCCACTGTAAGTTTCTGCAAGGATTTAACTTACAATAAGTAAACCTAAATAGAATAGAATAGGCTGCCATAATTCAATTGTTGCAAACGCTATGTTCCTCATCTTTAAAAAAGTAATGCCCACCAAATCCGTTACTCATTGTGGATTGTAAGAGAATTTTCTGATCCACAAATTCGACAATTTTGTGTATTCACAAAGCCATTCGGATGGAAATGCGCTTCAACGGAGAAAATTACTTTTTTCGAAAAATTACCATTGACTTCGCTTTGCTCCATTACCCATTGAACAAATTGACGGATCAAATATTTTATTCCATACTTAGTCACAGTCTCTCAAAAAAAAAAATGTGTTTTTATTTTAAAACGAAAAAGTGCACTTTTACTGGGACACCTAAAACAAAAGCAAAATTATAAGAACTTTCCTCTACTAAGAAGAAATTTATTTTTGTGGTGCTCAAGAGAAAAAAGTAGTCTTCCAGAAGACTTTTGCGTGTAGAGCTAATAACCATTAATTGTTGTGCATGAACAAGAATGCATGTATGTTTGCTTAGGTGATTATATTTATCCGTGTGCTTAGCTACACGTGTAGTTTTATTTTTAATTCCTGTACTCTCAGTGCTCCATATAGTGTGTCATGTAACCCAAACTCTATAGCTAATGGAATCAACATATAAATTTTGTTGTTTATTTTTTTTTGGTTATTGTTGTTGTTGCTGCTGCTGCTATTGTTTAGATTAGTTTTTTTGTTCCTTTTTTATTATTTTCTAGGAAAATAAACTGAACAACAACAATTTTAATAGAAAATATATTCCTTTTAACAAAGTTCGTTATGTTTATTTAATTATACGAGGTGTGCTGAAAACAATTTAGTAGACAACTTTTGTAGTTTTCCATTTGAGGTGTTAATAGCGACACAACAATAACCCAGCGAAAAACAAAACGTATTGTAATGATGGAAAATATTTTGCAATTATTGATTTTGAAGTTGAGCTAACTAGAGCTCCAACTTCTGCTGAGGTTTATTCAATAATTGCAAAATATTTTCCATCATTACATGGCGATCCTGCCAGACTGGAAATTGTTAACCCAGTAAAAGGGAGTGCTTCAAAGAGCACCCAAGAGGAAAGAAAAACAACAACAAAAGTCCTGGCGGACAAGCCGTAGCGCCGCCAGGCGCGAAAGAAGAAAAAAAAGAACAACCAAAGAAGAATTAACCAAAGAAGACAACCAAAGAAGAGTCATAGATGCCACAGCACAACAAATAAATTTTTTTATTTTTATATAAAAGGAGTGCAACCAGTTTGCACCCTCAGGGCCTGCAAGCGTTAACCGCTCGAGGCAAACTATTTTTTTTTTCTCTCTTCTTCTCTTTCAATTTTCCCCTTGCTAAGTATTTAATTGATATGCCGTCAGTGGGCCCAAAACCCCTGACCATCGAAGAATACCGCAAAAGGACGCAGTCTCAGAAAAAAGAAGAGACTGCGATTCCTAAAGTAGCCAAACCCAAGAGAAGGGGTGGCTACAGTAACAAATTAAAAAGGGAGAAAGCACTCCTATTGAGGGAAATAAATTCGGAGTCACCACCAAGCTGGAATGCAGCTGAGAAGTTGTGGAGTAGAATCCACACTATAGAACAAATACTAAAAAGTATTTGTAGTAATAAATAATTTAAAAATGTTTTTGTAATAGCAAATAATTTAAAATATTTAAAATTTATAATGATACCAACAATTAAATTTTGTAATTACATGGTCCTCTATAAAAATAAAGCTTCAAAATGAATAAAGCTAAAATTTAAAAAAAAAAAAAAGAATTAACAATAGAAGAAAAAATGGAAGTAACAATAGCAGTATGGAATTTCATAGGCATTGAAGGTACTCCTGAGGTAGAAATAATGATTATAATGAAATGGAAATAATTTTAATGATGAGGAAATGCGAACAAATAGAAAAAGAAAAGAAAATACAGCAACTAAAATTAGAAAAAGCTATATTGCAGAAAAGGTTAATTTCTTCAAACAATTACTATGAAGCAAGTAAATTAAAGAAAGCAATAGACAATATAGATGAGGTAATAAACGAATAAATGAAAAAAAAAAAAACACTTTAATTCAAAATGGGGAAAACAGAATCGAAACTAGAACATCCAAATGCTAATGTAATAAATGAAGTTAAAATTGCATACAAAGAATTAGATTTGAGTAAAATAGAAATATGTTTATACATAATTACAGTAATATTGGGAATTAATTTAGTCATGCACTTTTATGGAATACATCATAGGACTCTAAAGAAAAAATATTCAAGTAGGGCAAATGATCTTGATAAAATCTGATGGATTGGAATGATATTCTAAAACGCTGTAGACAAATAAAAGAAGAATATGATAAATCATATAAATGTCTTAATATTGATAGACCAACTAAGCCAGAAACAATACATAAACATTTAAATAAACTTTTAACGCATCTAGAAGAAATTAGAGTACTCTTAAACGTAAACTACAACAGGTTAACTCCGGCACATAAAATAGCGGCCGAAGCTTTTTTCCATGACATACGCAAAAATCTATTGCATATATCATCGAAAAAGGGGGTAGAATTAAAACTACCACTAACACTACAAGAAAGTGTAATAAATACCGATTTTCCAACAGACCTAAACACATCAGAACAAAATACAATGACACAATCACCAGTAGAATTTTTGAACACAGCTTCAAAGCTGATTACAGATTTTGACGGCAAGTCAGAAAACTTACGCTCATTCACTGATTCACTATCATTGGTAGACTCTATCAAAGGCACCCATGAACAACTGGCTGTTTCTTTAATTAAAACTAAATTAAAGGGAACAGCTAGAAACCTTATTAATAATGAAAGCACCATAACAGAAATTATTAACAAACTTAAAGTTACAGTTAAAGGCGAATCAGTAGAAGTATTGACTGCAAAAATAATGCATATTAAACAAAACAATAAAACAGCTAACGCATATTGTGACGAAATAGAAAATTTAACGAAGGCATTAGAAACTGCATATATATCTGACGGATTGTCTAACGAATTAGCAAACAAGTACTCGACACAAACAGCTGTAAAGTCTCTTACTAAAAATTGCACAATTGACAAGGTTAAACTAATAATGGAAGCTGGACAATTTAATAGTATGAACGAAGCCATCAGCAAATTTGTTAATAGTTGCACAGAGGCAACTGGGCATCAAAATGCCGTATTGTTCTATAAACAGAAAGCAAACTTCAATAATTACCGAGGTAATAATCGAAATTTCAGTAATAGATATAATAACAATCAAAACAGAAACGGTAATAGAAATAATAGGAGTTACAACAATTATAGAAACAACAGTAACAGTAACAACAATAATTATAACAACCAAAACAGACAAAGATATAACGGCTATAATCAGAGAAACCAAAATAATCTTAGACCCATTGAGTCGGAAAACTCCGAGGATCCCCTAGAATAAAAACAGTAAATAACAAAATATATAATCTAAATCTCAATTTGTGTTATTTCATTTACCTTGAAATAGCAAATAATACACAATTAGTAAAATTTTTAGTAGATACAGCAGATATTTCATTGATCAAATTTAACTCTTTTAGATCACACAGGATAGATAAAAGAAGAACAACAGATTTAACTGGAATAGGACAAGGTAGAATAAAATCAATCGGAAGTACATTTTTTGATTTAAAATTTGAAAATTTTTTAATACCTCATGAATTCCAAGTAGTAAACAATGACTTTCCAATACCATGTGATGGCATTATTGGTATGGATTTCATTAAAAAGTATAACTGCATTTTAAACTTCGATGAACACAATGATATTTTAATATTGAGACCCAATTACTTAACAAATCCAATAGAAATACCAATTATTAGTAATAGTGATGAAATAATATTACCTTCAAGATCAGAAGTCATACGGCAAATAAAATTAACATCTACACAAAAGGAATTGTTAGTACCTAATCAAGAAATAGAATCAGGTGTTTTTATAGCCAACACATTAGTCACATCAGATAAAGCTTTTATACGAATTGTCAACACTAATAATAATATTGTCAAAATTAATAGAAATAAAATAAAAACGGAAAACATTGCAGATTATACTATTGTTAAAAACAATTTTAAGAAAAAATCTAAGAAAAATTCAGAAATCTTGAAAATTCTGCAGAGAAATTTTCCTGAACAATTTAAAAGCACATTAACACAACTTTGTGCTTCATATTGCGATATTTTTGGTTTAGAAACAGAACCAATAACTACTAATAATTTTTATGAGCAAAAGTTAAGATTAAAAGATACAGAACCAGTGTATATTAAGAATTATAGAATACCACATACACATAAAGAAGAAATAGATAGACAGGTTAAAAAACTAATAACTGATCGGATAATAGAACCTTCACAATCAGAATACAACAGTCCAATCTTATTGGTACCTAAGAAATCACTCCCAAATTCTGAAAATAAAAGATGGAGACTAGTAATAGATTATAGGCAAATAAATAAGAAATTAATAGCAGATAAATTTCCTTTACCTAGAATGGATGACATTTTGGATCAATTGGGACGTGCAAAATACTTTTCATGTTTAGATTTAATGTCTGGATTTCATCAAATAGGTTTAGAGAAAAATTCAAGAGACTTAACATCATTTTCCACAAATGATGGTTCTTATAGATTTAATAGATTACCGTATGGTCTGAAAATAGCACCAAATTCATTCCAAAGAATGATGACTCTCGCTTTCAGTGGTCTAAAACCCAATCAAGCTTTCTTATACATGGATGATTTGGTAGTACTCGGATGTTCGGAAAAACATATGCTAACCAACTTAATGGATGTTTTTGAACTATGTAGAAAATACAATCTTAAGCTCAATCCCGAAAAATGTTCATTTTTTAGAAATGAAGTAACATACTTAGGACATAAATGTACTGATAAGGGAATTCTCCCAGATGATAGTAAATATTCAATAATAGAAAATTATCCAGTACCAAAAGACGCGGACAGCGCAAAAAGATTTGTAGCTTTTTGTAATTACTACAGAAGATTCATTAAAAACTTCTCAGACTACTCAAGACATCTAACTAAGCTAACAAAAAAGAACACTCCATTCAAATGGACTAAAGAATGCGATAATGCATTTAAATATCTAAAAAGAGCACTAATGAGTCCAACACTATTACAATATCCGGATTTTTCAAAAGAATTTTGTATAACAACAGATGCAAGTAAACATGCCTGTGGAGCAGTTTTAACACAGGAATTTTCTGGAAAACAATTACCAATAGCCTATGCATCTAAGTCTTTTACTCAAGGAGAAAGTAATAAATCTACTATTGAACAGGAATTAACAGCAATACACTGGGCTATTAATTATTTTAGACCATACATTTATGGAAATCATTTTTTGGTACGCACTGATCATAGACCACTATCTTACTTGTTCTCAATGAAGAACCCAAGCTCCAAATTAACAAGAATGAGATTAGATTTAGAAGAATATAATTTTACAGTAGAATATTTTAGGGGAAAAGATAACCATGTAGCCGACGCCTTATCACGTATAACTATAAATGATTTAAAAGACATAAACATCGAAAATAATAAACAGATATTAAAAGTAACTACAAGGTCAATGACAAATAAAGACTTGATAGAAAAAACCTTTAAAACTCAGCATAAAGAAAAAGAAGATGAACATAAGAAGCCTAAAATATATACACCATTGAATAATACTGACGTCAGAAAATATTATAAATTAAAGATTACGCCCACTAAATGTTATATTAAGCGAGGAAAAGTAGTAATTACGTATATACGAATTAATGATTGTTTTACTAATGGGAATATTGATTTAGAACAATTTTTCCCTAGGCTAGAAAAAGTGGCCGGTAAACTTAATGTAGATGATCTACAAGTAGCACCAAGCGAGAAAATTTTCGAATTTATCTCGGCTACCGAATTTAAAAATATGGGCAATAAATACTTAAATAAATTAAAAATAGCGCTATTGAATGAAGTAAAAATAATAAATTACAGAAATACTAAGGTAATTCAAGAAATTTTGCTGAAATATCACGATGATCCCGTAGAAGGAGGACATTGTGGAATATATAGAACAATACAAAAGATAAAAAGGTATTATTATTGGAAAAACATGTCTAAAGATATAACAAAATATGTCAAATCTTGTCAAAAATGCCAAATGGCTAAAATAACAAAACATACTAAATGTCCAATGACAGTCACACAGACACCTAACAAGCCATTTGATACAGTATATATAGATACAATAGGTCCATTTCCAAGATCAATGGATGGAAATGAATACGCAGTTACAATTATTTGCGACCTAACTAAATATTTGGTTACTATACCAATTAGAGATAAACAAGCTAAAACAATTGCAAAAGCAATCTTCGAAAATTTTATTCTTATCTATGGACCAATGAAGACGTTCATTTCGGACATGGGTACAGAATACAAAAACTCTATATTGACAGAACTGTGCGAACTATTAAAAATTAACAAACTCACTTCGACAGCGTATCACCACCAGACACTAGGAACAATAGAAAGAAGTCACAGAACATTTAATGAATATGTACGTTCGTACATATCAGTCGACAAAACTGACTGGGATGACTGGCTTAAATACTTCACATATTGTTTCAATACCACACCATCGACAGTACATAACTACTGTCCGTATGAACTAGTTTTTGGTAAAATAGCAACAAATTTTAAACAATTTAACGAAGTAGATAAAGTAGCACCATTATATAACATTGAAAATTACGCCAAAGAGGCAAAATTTAGGTTAGAAGTAGCACATAAGAGAGCTCAAATATTATTAGATAGAAATAAGTTACTTCAGAAAGATAATTATGATAAGGAAATATTAGACTATAATTTTACAATAGGAGATTTAGTTTTACTTAAAAATGAATCAGGGCATAAATTAGACTCACAATATAGAGGCCCATATAAAGTTAAGAAAATAGACTTTGGAAACTTCCTAAATTCATGATTGCCTGGTAAATAATAATACATACTTATTTGGGTTTGTTCCCATGTGTTTAATATTATGGGAACAAACCAAGAAATATGATCTATATATTTTAAATAATTTGTTTACAATATTCTTTAAAGAGTTTTAGTGTTGGTTTAACGCATTGATCGGCGTGTGCACCAACAACAAACAAATAACACAGCATAAATCAAACACAATGCACAAGTGTAATTTGATGACCACTTGACTGTCGCATGCATTAAAGAATATGCAGCGGCAGACGAGTGTGCATTGGTCATGGGCATGTATCTATGTGTATTCGTGCAATTGGTATTGGTTTGTGTTATTAATATAAACAAAAGTATTGTGCACTACATTAGGGTGCAACCGAAAAGATTGTATACGCTACAGTATTCATATCATTAAAGAGATTTTCAACAGTTCTCATAGTGTTAATTTATAATAAATTTTAAAGACTAAATGAATCCAGAAAGCTTTTTGACTTGAGTGTAGAAAATACTCTAGATTCTGGGTAACCAATTTGACCCACGTCCCTCGATTGATGTGTAAGTAGAACGTATTCAAATCAGTTAATTGCAATTTATTTGAAAGTATTTTATTTCACACAAAAGGCATTTGCTCGTTGTGGAAAGATTTTTTGAGTTCCAAATTCCACAATTTTGTATATTCACAAAAAAATTCAGATGAAAATGTCTTTCATAAGAGATAATTTTTTTTTTTTTTTTTAAATATTGGCATTGACTTCACTTTACTCCCATTGAGTATTTCGGGAGTAGATTACAAATCTAGATGACCGACCCTTGAAAATGATATAATCTTTAATGGTTCGTCGGCAAGTTGCTAAAATCAGCAAGAGAGCAAGAGGACATTTCAAAATAATCCAAAGTAACTTCCGAACGAACCATAGAAGATTGCGAGATGGGACATATCTCATTTTAAAGGGGCGGTCATCTGGTCTTCTAGATTTTAAATCTACTCCCGAAATACTCAGAAGTTACTTTGAACTATTTTTAAAAAACATTTTAAATTTCCCATGCTGTTGTTTTGTTCTTTTTACCATTAAACACTTTGCCGAGGTACCATTCCCGATTTTGCCCACAAAAAATTGCCAAAAAGGCTCTAAGCTCTCTGGAAGTGTTTTAATAAATATTTTGGGAAAATTTCGTAGTTTTTATTTTATGATGCAAAACGGAAACTGCCAAAATCCTTGAGAACATCAGTACTGGGGTATATGGATTTTTTCAAAATAATCCCAAGGAACTTTCTGACAAACCATAGACACATATAATTTTAAAGGGAAGGTAGTCTAGATTTGTAGTCTACCACCCAAATACTCAAAAGTTACTTTGGACTATTATTAAAATTTTTTTTAAATTTCCATATACCCTAGAGCTGTTGCTCCATTTATGGACGGATTCAGCTGAATTTTGGTCCAGATTTTTTAGTTTATATAAAATAGGAAAAAAAGCAAAGCAGAAATTAATAAAAATCTAAAATTTCGGTTGTATTTTAGACATTCATTGGCCATTTATGGGCCGATTGCTCTCACTTTTTGCACAGATATTTTGATTGTGATTTCTGTTTTGTTTTTTAGACAAAATGAGCAAAAATCTTACTCAGAAAATAGTCAAAAATAGAGGTAGTCGCGGTTTTCGACTCATAGCTCCTCCATTTATTAAACGATCTGGCTGAATTTCAATAACAAGAATCTAACAGAAACAACCGACAGATTGGTATAACATACTATAATTTTCTGTATCTTTCCTAGGGACTTTAGAAAGTTGATTTCAACGACTTTACAGACAGACAGACAGACGCACATCATAAGGATTGTACGATGTAGAAATTACAAACAGAATCACAAAGTTATATGTGAATAATAAATGTAAATGAACATGAAATTCAGGTCTGAATCCCTTAATATAGCAAAGCTAAAGCAAATTAAACTTAAACCAGTAAAAAAATTGTTTATTAAATATTTAGTAGCAGATAAAAATATATTTTTCCTTCTTTGGCATTTATCCCTGGGGTATTCTTTCATTCATGCTTTTTATATTTCGCCCGTATGCAGGCAAATATTTCTAACTGGAGCTCGTTAACATGATTTCTTGTGTTTGTTTGCAGTTGCCATGTGCAATTAAAATCAACATGAATAAGTAAAATTTCATAAATTTCTATACATTTGCAGATCCAAAAGAAACCTAAATCCTAAAGGATACAACAAAAGCTTTCATCCCATGCTTTGCTGGAAATATTGAAAACAAAAACAAAAAGAAAAAGAAGTTTGCATTTAGAAAAGCATTATAAAATGTTAGTTAAGGGCTTAATGAAGCGAAATATTTCTCTCAAGTAAAATTGTAAAATGAAATGCAAATGCCAACAGAACTTAAAAACGACTTTAATATCAAGTCAAATATTTAAAATAGGAAAATTATATTACATTAGAACTATTTAGTATCGAGAGCGAGTCACTTGGTCACTGTGGCCAAATTGTCAGTATTATGACAGTATTTACTCTCAGTATTCAGACTGTTGTAGGCAGTGGTGCCCTAAGTAACGAAAACGGGTCCAAACTAGACAATTACAGTGACAGAGTACATGTTCTGCTGTCTCTTCATCTTTCCAGCCACTTCACTTAAAAGAAAAAAATAAATTTTACTTCCTATAGTTAAAACAGAAGTCGTGTGGACACTTTTTTTCACACACCAATTTCCCAAAACAGAAAATCATTAAAGTAAGCTAAAGGCTCCTGCTTGTGGTGGCAATGATAACGGACCACTTGCTTTAGCAAGCAAGTGTATATAATTGTTTTGGTGAGGAATTTGTCTGGAGGTAAAGAAATAGATTGTGGAACACATTTTCCGCCTCTGCCCACTACTATAGGGTTAAGGTGAACTTTTCTTTGGGGTAAAGCTGTTGACTGCTAGAGACGGCAAGCTCTTTTAGCAATTGGTTTATGTCGGAACAACAGACTTCTTCTTCGTATCATCTCTTCTCCCTCCGCTTTTAAATTCCCTCAACATACATGAGCGTATCAATTGAACTAGTTTTTTTACCAAAAAAAAGAACAGAATCGATTTCAATATAAGAATCGACGAAGAACAACACAACTGGAGTATGACCCCAATAAAACAAAAGAGTTTGTTCACTCGGCATATTTCTGCATAAAAGAAATATAGCAGAACTTGAGGCTTATTTTCGTTTATTTTGATTTATAAATGACTTGACAAAACAAAATTCCAAATGGCCAGTCAATGAATTTTAGTTGCAGAAATTTCATAATGTTTTGTACAGAATTTCGATAGTAGTTTACAAATCTAGAGAAACTCCCCTTTAAAATTGTGTGTGTCCCATCCCGTAATCTTCTATGGTTCGTTTGGAAATTGATATTTGTCTCCATAACATATTTGTCATAAACACTAACAACTTATTTAGAAAAATGTAATGACGTAAAACGTATTTGATAAATATGGCATAAATACTGAAAAGGTAGCATTTAAGCTAAAAAGAAATGAGCTAAGGAAGCACTTTTGATAAAAATTGTGCACGTAAAGAGCTTGCTGGCTTATGTAACAGAATTTCAGGATAATGCAACTAATAAGCAACATAAGAAAATCTCTGAGAAACTTTCCACTTCACATGTGGCCATAAATAAACAACCAAACGCACACTACAAAATTAATGAAAACGGATTTTCCCAAGTTTAATGAAATGCTAAAATTCCCATATGCTGAAACAGGAAGGATAAAAACGCCTGAATGTGTACTAAGTTTCAAACAATAACAACAACAATAAGATTATAAAAAAGTAGAAAACAAAAAATAACTAAAGGGTCTATCATTAGGGACTAACAAACTGTGAAACTAATTTCAGCCTAATTTTCATTGAAAAGCATTTCTTTAGCTTAAATTGAATGATATTTGTGAACTTCAGCAACATATGGGTTCAATAGAGCATCAGTACGTAACATACGTCACATTGACATTCCTGACATTCTACAAGAGCAATTTGAGGGCATGACATCGTTATCTAAAGTATCGGTCATAAGAACCAGCCATTAAAGTCTTATGATTTGATTCCATTACACTTTTTTTAAGGTCTATGCGAATAAGCCGCAAAATACAACGCCAACATCTTTAGTACAATTCAGCTTGATTTATGCACCAGAGTTATGGAAAATTTAACGTTTGTTATGCGAGTCACTCAGCCTTTCAAATGAATGAAGGATTGCGATGATTGCTCACACTCCTTTTGTTTTATTTAAGCTTAAAAACAGCAGCCGCTGGATGAAAGATCCTGTTTTACCCACGCACACACTCAGAACCATATGCCAAAAGTAGTTTTGTGTTGGTTGGTTTTTTTAAGGATCTGTGTAGGAAGTTGCAAGTTTCCATTACCGCATGCATTTATACTCTTTTTGTATGCAAGAAAAACTTTTTTTGCTACAAAAATTCCCTCCAGATTTGTGTCACACTCTTGTTGTGTTTTTATTTTTAGTTTCCTTTTTTTGTTCATATGCACTTTACAAGTAGAGTGGTGAAACCACTCCCACACATCACAGCCCTGCCACCCAACAAAATGCCCTATTAGTATATTATTTTTACTCTTACGTTTTAATTTGTTTGAAAATGAAATATGCACGCACGTGCGTGTTCTTTTTTCTTTAAGTTTATTAAGTTTATTAATTTCTTCTGCTTTTTTGTTGTCTTTTTAGGTTGCACTGTGTGACAATCTTGAATTACCCTTCCGGGATGAATCTTTTGATGCTGTTTTATCAATAGCTGTGGTTCATCATTTTGCCACCACCGAGCGCAGAGTAAATGCATTAAGGGAACTGGCACGTGTTTTACGTATTGGCGGTCGTGTTGTTATAACAGTGTGGGCTTTGGAACAGCGTCATAGGCGTTTTGAATCACAAGATGTATTAATACCTTGGCAGCCGCCCAAGAACAGCAATTTCAATTACTCGGATGAAGAAGACGATGAAGACTTTTTGCCTCCATATCATGCTTATACAGAGGATTCAACAAATTCCAGTCGCTCAGCTGGAGATGGAGATAGTTCGAGCTTATCTTCATCGTCACCGGGAGAATCGTGTTATAGTTTTGTAAGGCGGGCCATACAGGTGAGAGATTTTTTTTTCAGTAAATTAGTTGGAAGGTAAGAGCTAATTTTTCTTTTTAACAAAAGATTTCGAAAGTTATTCAGCCTTATTACGAGTGTGTATGTGGTCATTGTTGTGACCAAAGCTGTTTGACAACTTCGTGACTTTTTAAGTTTCCGTAGCAGTCAGTTAAAATGCAACACCACTGGCATCAACCACCATTTTTTAATACTCTTTAGCCACCTGCGACTACTTTCTTTCTCCAAAACTTAAAGAAAAAGCTAGAGGTTTGGGTCGAATGTAGAGGTGCTTACCAAAAGAAACGACTATTTTGAGGGCTTTGAAAAAAACCTATTATTTGGAAGAAATAAAAAAATTGGAAATACGCTGGACTAAATGTGTTGATCTAGAAGAAGATTATGTTGAAAAATAAAACGCTTATTTGCCGCAAAAAATTTTTTTTTTAAAAAAAGTGATGGAGTTGCAATAGCCCTCGTATGTGGCAATGCCAGCTATTTATCTTATATTTTTTTGTTGTGAATTCTACCATGATAGTGACCATCGTAATAAGGCTGAACGTAAAACATACGGCATATGTTACCACATAAATCTGTTTTAGTTACGACAATCTTACTCGTAATTACTTATAAAAAAAAACTATTTTATGAATAAAAAACATTTTTTTAATTTATATTTCCCGAAAATATTCTAAATATTCTATTACTGTTTTCGAAGTAGTGCTGAAAACAAAGACAGCGCTTCCCATGTGTTTTACATTCGTGCAGTCCAATTTCGACTACAACTTCGACAACCGTAATAAGAAACATTATTGACATTCTTGCCATAATTTGTATTTTAATTTTTTGCTTATAGAAATTAGCCGGTGGCCGTAAGCATGCCTGGTTCCTCGATTCGTGGACATCAAAAGATACCAAGAACGATAGTAGTTTAGATTACGAAGATGCAAAAGATTTACCTATCGAATTGCGTCGCTTAGAAGACTTCGAAGATTTTGCAGATCCACCACTATCGGCCGGTCTGAAATCTCGAAGTCTAGGTAGTATACTCAATCCACCACCGCGACAAATTGTACGCTCACGTTCAAGTGTACCAAGTCTAGGTGGCCCATTATTGCATGTCGATAAAAATACAAACTCTACACAAGTTTTAGATACTCATTTATCTGGCCATCAGTCTACAATATCTTCCTCTAGTTCTACAACTAATCATACAAACGGTCACTCGCCCACAAACCCAACATTAAATACTGTTGCTACCAGTACAGTAACTGGGCCAGCATCGCATGCCTCATCGAATCTTAACCGCCGTCCTAAACTCATTAAGCAAAAACAATCTCTTTGCGATGAAGACTACCAACTGCCAGACACACCCTTTCATATGTTAAGCCAGTACAGTGTAACCACGAATGGTGTCACAAACACCCTGTTTGCCAAACAGCAATCTTTGCCCGGGCAACATTTAACTACCCGCCAAATGCGTAAGCAAAGCTCATTGAATGAAGAATTAATGGCTGGAAATCGCATAAGAGAGAAAGAGCGAGTGCGTAAAAGAATACAAAAGCAAATGTCTTTAAATGAAGCATTCCTTTGTCGTTCTGCTTTGTTTTCTAAGCGCTTGCAAGTTATACGAGAAGGTTTTACCAGCAAAATTAAAAGTTCAACAGGCAGTTTGGAAAGAGTGACAAAAACAGGTCTCAACAAAATAATTCAGAATTTAAAAACCACGCCCGAAGAAAAACCGCCCACAACAACTCAGTGTATTAGCAAAGCACCTAAGGACAATATATGCACCCATGAGCACCATCATCACCACTACTATCAGCAACAACAACAGCAGCATTCTCCTTTAGTAAGCAATTTTCAAACTCATCTACACTATTTGCTGCACCGCCAGAATAATACCAACAAGTTTGCCGGACCGGTAACCATATGCAAAAGCTTGGATTGTACAACCACAGCATGCTACTGTCAAACTTATCATCAAGCCTGCTCACAGTGCACTAATGCAGGTGATGAAGAAAAAGCCAGACGCCATTCCCGAGAATCTGGTTCTGACTCTTCCAAGGATAGCAGCTTGCAATCGGACACAAGTATAGAATCTGAAGATAGTTTTGCATCTGTCATATTCATACCCAAGCCAGAGCAACACCAACAGCAACTAAACTATCAGAAACAACATCAAAACTCCAACTCTAGTTCCAGTAATTCTTCCTCCAGTAATGGTGGTGGCTGTCATGTTCATAAAACTTGTTGCCAGAGTAAGTGTGTGTCCTCCTCTACAAATTTGGGTCAATGTTGCAAATTAGATATTAAAGGCCAAAGAGTATCATCAGTGCCAACATCTCCTCTCATTATGCCTTGTCCTCCAACACCCGCACATTCCCCAGCTGCTGCCCAAACAGCTGTTACCTCACCGCCCCAGTCTATGCCTGCAGTTATAGCAGCCATGGCCATGTTTACACCTCCTGCCAAAGAGACTACTTCAGAGGAAAAACTTCCCCCAAATAGCCTAAATAAAACCAGATTTAATTTTGATGAAGCCCATATTAAGCAACAAGAGTCTAAAGACTTGCAAAAGCAGCAGGAACTAAAACAACAGCAAATTAAAAAACTAGATGTAAGTATTAAGCGTGAGACCAAAATGGAGCTAGAACGTACCGACGTGAAAATCACCCGTCAGACTATAAAAGATTTACCTCCCATACCAAAGTTTCGCAGGCAACAGTCTTTACAAATAACCCGGCAAAATTTCCCTATAGTAAGACGCACCACCACAGCTGGAGGAGGTGCGGCTATAGCCACTATACCCAAACTCATGTCTTTAGAGCTGTTCAACCCAGCCACCGATGATTTAGATAGTGATTCCAGTGAACCGTCTTCACCAGATTCAGTGGACAGTGTTATAAGTGCGCCTAAATCCAGCAACTTGACGGCAGCTGTTAGTTTAGATCAAGCCAAAGATGTAACACCCAATGAGGAAAACTCGGAGGAATGCGATACTAAAACCGATAGCGTTGGCAAAGTGGAAAATGATTCTAATAACATGATAGTCAATGATGACAAATCGAACATTTTACCCACCAAATATGGCGGTGGCATGCAAACAAATCAGCCACAAGATTGCCAAGAATTTGCCGAACAATTGAGTGCCCAACTAATGAGAGAATTGGAGGATAAATATAGTAATAAGGCCGAAACTAGATCCCTAGAGGCCAGTGAAGAGTTCTTCGATGATCCATTCTCTCAGCCACGCAAACGGAATGGTGAAAAAGATTTAGCGGCTCTAAGAGACGAATTGAGAGAAAGAAGACTTATGCTGGCCAATCTATCGACACAACCCAGCCTTAATCAATCACCAAACTCTTCTTCGACATCATCACTTTCCTCACAAACTAGAAGTTTCACTATACACGAAGAAGATGAGGATGAAGATGAAGAGGAGAATGAACGTAGTTACACCCTGCAGTTGTATGAAAATTGCAAAATCTCTAAATTCAATTACAAAAGACATTTGCACAACAATTTACATCCAGAAACAGCTTATCTACTACAAGATGAAGATTCTTCGATTAAGGATGATGAAGAAGAAGAATTGGAGGAAATAGAACATGACATCATACCGGAGGAAAATGAAGATGAACTAGAAGCAGAAGCCGCAGCAGAAGAATCTTCAACTCGACATATGATCGATAATAAATCTCTGACCATTAAAAATGCTTCCACAGAGGAGGAAGAAGAAACTACAACGAAAAAGAGTTCAGATGAAATGATCAACAATACAACAAATGAAAATAACAATAACATGCAAAATCGTAATCAATCTACCGAGTCTTGGGAGCATTCAAATAGCTCAACCACTTCACTTGATAGTCCATCACAAGGTGGCGCTACTACACACCATCGCTATTATCATGTATTTCGTGAAGGTGAACTTGATGCTTTAATCAATCATCATGTGGCCAGTCTACATATCGTCTCTTCCTATTACGAACGCGCCAGTTGGTGTGTGGTAGCAGAAAAAGTGCAAGTATGGACAATTTGAGTGGTTGGTTGGATAGAGTTTATATAAAATTACTACTTATACTTTCACTACTACTATCATTATTTGCATTACAAGGAATCTATATAGTAAGTACATTAGAAGAAAGCGGCGATTCTTTTTGCAAATTAAAAAAAAACAACGCTCAAATATTTACATCTTCATATACAATTTACAACTACATACATACGAGTATTGTTTAATAAATATCCAATAACATTAATTGATGAGCATACATACATACGAGTACGTACACATGTAAATAAAAGACATAAATAGTTTGTTTAGGAGTTTAAGCTTAACCTTACTTGCGTTGCTTTTTATTACGAGTAGTAATAAGAGTTTCGGAAAACATTTTGAGAGATTTTGCAAACTGATGAAAACATTTCTATCAAAATATTGCTCAACAATTTTAAAAGTGGGCTTGGGCCCACTGTGTTAGCGGTAATTTTAGCAAGATACTTACTTACTTATTTTTTATTAAGTCGACTTATACCGCATTCGAAAATTACAGCTTGTTTGCTACGCTTGTTTGCTTTTCCTTTTTGTCCAGACTTTTATGGGTACATATTAACAAAAAAGACTAAAATATGAGGGCGAATTTAGAATTTTTAATTTTGGTACATGTTCGCGTCTTAGAAATTCTGAAAATGTTGGACGATTTTCTTTTCAAACACACTTTTTTAAAGGTTTATTTTATAGCTTGTTCAGGCGAGACAAGATTCGCACTCTTTTGATTTTTCACACCTCAATCTCGAGTGAAACAGAAGATAAAAAAAATAAAACAAGAACACTTTAAAAATAAATAGGAATCAAGTAATAGCAAATTAAAAACCCACATACATGTTGATTTTTATTGCAATTTACTCATAAAATTACTTTTATTTTTATCTAAGCTTTTATTTTCTCTTATAAAATAATTGTTTGATATCGATAATAGTTTTATTCGCGGTCTCTGAGCTTACCAGCCGAGTCATGAAAATTCCCTAGGAGTTTTTTCCCAAAGAAAATTTTGGTTTTGGGAAAAAAGAAACATTGTTTTTATTTTTATATTAACGGGTATTTTCTTATGTACAGATTAGTTATTAACAATCATTGTACCTTCTTACATTTAAAAAATTATTTAATTTTTTTTTTCGATTTTATAGTATTTTTATACCCTTCACTGTCACACTGCCTCCAGTTATTTTATTTACTACCATCCGAAATTTGCTATTATTTATTTCTGATCTTTTTGGATTTCACGGTAATAAAAATTAAGTTGAAGCCTCTCTAAATAAGCTAATTTTACTTTCATATAGTAAAACCTATCGGTAAAAAATAGCACCAATGATACTTTGTCAGTTTTGTTACACATTTTTTAGTTTATTGCGACACCGATTGTAGAACACGTTTGTGTAAGTTTTTTAAATTTATTTAAAAAAAATTAAAGTAAATTTCAGAAATGGGAAGTTGGAAGCATTTCATAGTGAAAAAAATAATTATTATTAAAAGAAAGATTTTAGAAGGCAAAATTTTTGCAGAAATATGACTGTTACGTAAAACGTAATGTAACACCGTACTCGTACACTAAAAAAGTTGAAATGCATGTAAGCTAATGGGCATATAAGAAGCCAATTTAACTTATTTTTATATAACTTTTAACACAAGCTAAATGAGAGACTTATTGAATAGATAGACAACACAAAAAAAAAGGAAATCAAATTGTAGTTAGTACTTGAATAAACGATTAAAGCTTTTATATATACATCAAGTTACATTCTATTTATGGTATGCAGGCAAATATATTTTTTATATTTATTACGGAAATTTAGTGTTTGATGATGATTATCATTTTACATAGTATTTACCTAATTTATTTACATACATATGTATGTATGTATAAAATGTTGCACAGTTTTCAAAATCTCTTAGTACTCCCTAAGCCTGTAAAATTAGATTTTTGATTTTATACTTAAATTTTTAAATACTGGACCAATTATTTATTTGATTAAAATTTAAAAAGATTATAAACTAATTAGTTTCATTATACAAACGTACATTAAGCCATGGCAAAGCAAGTAATATTTTTTTTTAATAACATTATGAGAATTCTCTTTTGATAGCGAATAGGTATTCCAGTTACTAACCTTGGAAAATGTCTTATATAAAACATAAGCAGAATAGCAAGTGAATTTCTCTAAAATGCAAGGCTTTCCTGGATATCTGCTATCAAAAGCGATTCATTTTATTACAATAATTAATAAACATAAAAGTCTCTTTCTTTAAATAAGAGACTCAAAATAAAATATAGAAAAATTATCACTTAGATATACATATGTAAGTTAAGCGTAAGTTTATTAGAAAAAACAAACTAGCTTAATGCATGACGAAAAAATAAAACTACCTACATTTAAAAAAGGTTCAAAAAGGAATTGCAAAATTTTAAATTTTCTTAGCATATAATTAATACTTTGTTATACACATACATTACATATACTGAGAAACGAAAATTTTAAATTCAATTTAATTTAAACTTGTTAACATTTTTATACCTTTTACTATAAAAAATACATACAAATAACGCTAGTACTTACTATTTATCGAAACTACAAGGTCTATATTTGGGATGTTTAATTATTTCCATAATGCATGACATGTCAAGGACTCTTACTTAATGATTCTTTACAGCAAAACATTGTCTTTAAATTCCTTAATAAAAACAACAATTTTATTTGGAAGTGGGTGAATTCAAGCTAAATATATGTATCTTTTTAATGAGCCTTGCTGATCTTTAACGTATGTTAAGGTAGTGTGGCAGCCCTACAATGTCAAACAATGAAAATCGACAGGCTGGCAACATGAAAAAGAAAAATTCATTCCAAGAGTAATTTTTGCCGCTTCAATTATAGACCGCAAAGAAATTTAAGTTGATCAATTTTTAATGTTAAATGTTAATTTTGTAAAATAAATAGTTTGTAAATTAAATAACATGTTTAATTTTACCCAAAAGCTATAGTAGCCTTTTCCTTTTAATTTAAATTTAATAATTTAAACAAACCAGAAGGTAACAACAATAACAAACAAATTGAAAATCGTTTTGGGCAGTTAAATGTGATTTTAAGGTTCGATTATGAGGACGCATTGGCGTTATATCGCTAAAAACACAACATTTATTAAAGAAATGACAAAAAAAATACAATTTGTAAAATGAAATCTATTATAATGGTTCTTCTAACATACGACTTGCAAGAAAATAAATTCGTTAAGTACTGCCAAATTTTTTTTTTTTTTTTTTTTGGGAATTACGTTTAAATAAGTTACCAGAGTTTCTGACTGCAAATAATACTATTGAAGATCGTTATTTTTAAAATTATGATAAAATTAAATTTAAAGTCCACTACATCTTAATATAAAATAAAACAAACTTACGTTTGCTTTGCAACAAAACATAAAAAAGTAAAATTGCAAAAGCATACATACACATACAAATGAATATGTATGTGAAAAACAAAATATCAATAAAACACATTTACACTTAAATAAAAAATAATACTAAAAAAATAAAAGTAAATGTGAATAATTTATAGAAAAAAGTAAAAGTAATTAAAAAAAGGAAAACAATAAACCAAATAAAATTTTCTCTGCCATTCTTCAAAAACCAAAATTTAAACTAATTTAAAAGAAAAATTAAACGCTATAAAAATTAAACAACAACTTTAGATAACCAATATATCAAGTTAATTAAATAAATAGCAACCAATGGCCAAGCAAACATTTAAGATATTCTTAAATTCAAGCAAAAACTATATGAAACTATACAAAGTTTAATAACATGTAATATTAAAAACTGAACGAAAATGCAAATAATTAAAATAATGATAATATTAATAAAAGATCAATGAAATTGTCCGACTGTGAATGAGTTTTTATGTAGCTAGCCAAATAAAAAAAAAAACAAGAAACTATTAAAAATAAATTAAAACCATACAACACTCTTGCATTGAACATGTTTAATATATTCATAAATACTCCTAGATCTAAATCTAGTTTATAACTTTATAAAAAAAAAAAAGTAAAAATACTAAATAATTAAATGCTTTTATATATATATATAATAAATATTATTAAATAGTATAAAAATTATATACTTATTATTGAAAATAATTATTATAATTTATTACGTTCTTCTTATAATTTAGTTTAAATAAAAAGAATCAATTGAAATTGAAATTATTCCAGATTCAGATACTGAACATTAAATAAATATATTTAAAAAGTATTCACAAACTAATTTATAATGATGTTTTTATTTACTAAAAATTGATGAGTACACTGTATTAGAGTAAGACTAGTGCACAGTTATTTCAAAATGTCACTACATACGTAAAGTTGTATAGTACGGTAGAGCTTTCACTTCTCTTTAACGTTTTGCAGTAAAAGGCTTATAAAATTGAAAGTAAAGGGTATAAGGTACCTAAAAACTTTTCAGTGCTGCATAGGAGTATAACAAAGTAACTACCAACCATGCATTTTCTTAGATCCTATACGTATGTACATATAATACCACTTGCTCATAATCTAATGTTATATTTTACTTTTAAAAACGGATTCCCTACAGTATAAATGAACGAATTTAATATTATCAAGTCTGAAATATAGACTTTTTTGCTAAAATGACTATTAACTTTCTGCTACACCAGCTTCTTATAAATAGTTGTCTTTTTATAAAGCAGATCTTAACTGGTTAACACTTTATTGAGCACAAAAATATATAGTTTTAGTAAAGCTATATTAAATATACAATACATTTGCTAAAGAAAATTTTTCACTTTTGTATATTTTCTTTTTTGTCTTCACCAATGGCATGCATACGTTTAACATGTTTGTTCCGATTTGAACGATCAGCAAATGTTTTATCACAATACTTACACGAATATGGCTTAACACCGGAATGAATCTTACAATGAGAAATAAAAGCACTGCGATAGCGAAAGCGTTTATCGCATTCTTGACATAAATAGGGCATCTCACCGGTATGACTGCGTTCATGTGTCTGTTTCTGAATGTTTTGAACAAAACGTTTATCACAAAATTCACATTTAAAAGGCTTCTCATCAGAATGCAGTTTTTGATGTTCTGCAAGAATTTTATACGTTTTGTAACTTTAATAAAAATAAAAGAAAATAAAAAATTTTTAAATAACCTTTTCAATTAGTCAAATATTTTACAGTATAATTTACCTTTTGGAGCATATATGACATTGATATTTTTTCTCATCAACATGGGTATACAGATGTTGCTCTAAGCTAACTTTATTGTGAAACGACTTGTCGCAATAGAGGCAGCAAACTTTTTTTGTATCTACAAAATAGAGTTTTTTAAATTACATTTTATTTATTTATTTATTAGTTTATTTGACCTGTTTCTTTTTAATTAAAACGGCTGGTTTATTAAGCTTGTGGTCGTATTATGTAAATTTCTATATTATATCGATATTTCGCTCCAACTTGCTTACCTCCGTCAGAATATACTTATAAATTATTATTAATTAATATTTGACTAAATTATAATTATATCCTGACGAAGCTACGGAAGTTGGAGCGAAATATCGATATAAAATAGAAATTCATGTAATACAACCTCAAACTTAATAAACTAGCCGTTTTAATTAAATTTCATTTATTTATAACTATTTTAACATTTAACAAACCTGTATGTAATTGTTTATGGGATTTTAAACAGCTTTTGTATTGAAACTCTTTGTCACATTGACCACACTTATATTTGACTTTAGTTTTTGAAAAATCATGTTGAAATTTGCAATGATTTTGTAAACCAAATATACTGTGAAAACTTTTGAAACATTGACTGCATGGTACAATGTCTGCATAGTTTTTAGCATCGACACAATCAAAACTGCGATGATGGGAAAGTTCTTCAAAGTCCTGGCAGATTACATCGCATACATCGCACCTTAATTTTAAATCGCTGTGATGTTTCGAACGAACGTGATTAAGAAAAAAATTGTAACGTGGTATAATTTTTCTACAATCATAACATTTATATAATAATTTATCTGGTGTTATGGTATGACTTTGTTCAATATGACTTTTTAATTCCATGAAATTGGAAAGTGTTTCGTCACATTTAAAACAAAGATATATATACTTTTTCCAAGAATTTAGTTTTATATGAGCAACTAATGGTGGTAGATCCTGCAAGACAAATAAAATAAAAAAGTTAGAAAAAAAAAGAAAACATGGAAAATATGTCTTATAAGATATAAATGGATTCACTTTTAGATGAAAAGTTGTATTATTCAAATAAATGCAAAATCACAATTTCAACGCTTTCCCTTGGTGCAATTTTAATAAATTATTTATATGTATGTATATACAGATAAAGAATAAAAAAATAAAATATGTAAGTAAATTTGCTCACCACAATTTCTGCATTATCAGTTACAACTTGCTTAATTTCTACGTTAGTTATTTCGTCGCCTTCTTCTTCATCATCATAATACTCTGTATATTCCACTTCAACATGTTCATTTTCAGATATATTGTTTATTTGTTTAATAACTTCATGGGATTCTATATCATCTTCGTTTGAAACGATTAAATACTGTCGACCATTACTTTGCTCTAAAACATCAGATTCCTTCAATAATTGTTCTTTCTTTTCGTTTAAAAAGTTCTCATTTTTAACTAATTCTATATTTTCCTCTACAACTTCTATTATTTCATAAGAAACGGTGGAGCTTGTGTTGCTTTTATCCACATTTGTTATTTTTGTATTAAAAATTGTTTGAGTAAGATTTTCGCTAATTTCTTTAACTTTTGTAATATTTTCATCAGTTTGGATTTCCTTTACAAAATTTTCTGACTCTTCTTGTTTACTTTTATTATCTGTTAATACTTGCTTTAAAAGTGTTTCTGGAATCAATTTATCATCATCACTGTTTAGTTTTTGTTTATTTAGTTTGACTATAAATTGTTTTTGCTTTGTACGTTCTAAGAAAGTCTGCTCTAAAGATTCTTGTTCACTATCTTCAGAGGAATTGGTAGATGGATATAACGATTGTAAAGTTTCTTGAGCTTCTTTAACTTTTATATAAAACTTATGTGAGTTATTTAAGTTTTCCAAACACTCCGGACAGATAGATTTCGGTAGAGCATCACTCATTGTTATATTTAACGCACAGCATCTGCGTAGTTTTTCACAAATCTCACTAGAGTCATCCTTTATAGTAATCAAAACAGAGATTTTGCGCAGGGAAGCGCATAAGCGACATAGGCCTACCATGACTTATATTTAGTTAAGATAAATAATTTTCAATTTTCTTGTTAGTTTTGATTTGTTTATTTAGAAAAAAAGCCACCCCAATATAAATCACAAAATGAAATGCCAAATTTTACACCACCCAACAACGATTTTACATACTTAATTACAAGTAACATAAATGATTAACTTAACTACTTTAAAGCTGCCAGACTACAATAAAAAATTAAAACAAAAATAACCGTTATGCATATAATTTTTCATGTCGATTGCTTTTTCTATTTGATTAGAACTGACTCACATTACTGTAACAAAAAAAGAGTTTAAGAAAAAATAGGTATATAATAACTATTTATTACAATATATTAAACAAGCTTCATGTGTGCACACATTAATAAAAATTAATGAGATATATTACTAATTAGTGTTTTTTTAATTAGTATTTGACAACACTTTATAATTCTTCAGTTTCTCAATCACTTCTTTTCAAAGATGGATTTATTTCTACAGAATTTACCAAAAATTGAATTACATGCTCACCTAAATGGATCCTTGAATCTCTCCTCTATTAAGCAGCTTGGCAAACAACTCTACGGTAAAAATAGCGAAGAATTTTTGAAGTTATGTGACAATTTCTGTAATTTCGACAACAGCGATCTAGAAAGTTGTTTTCAAAAGTTTTCTTTTGTACACAAATTAACTTCTACACCGAAAGGACTCAAACTTGCTTGTGAGATGGTAATACGGAATTTCTCTGCGGACAATGTAATTTACCTTGAGCTGAGAACGACACCCAAATCCAATGAGAATATGACTCGCACCGAATACGTGCAAATTATAATCGACGCTATAAAGGAGTGTAGTGCGAAATATAATATATTGGTAAAGCTGTTGTTATCCATAGATCGCTGTCAACCTGTGAAAAGTGCTGAAGAGATTGTTCATTTGGCACAAAAATTTAACAAAGAATACCCAGATGTAGTCAAAGGTATAGATTTGAGTGGTAACCCTAACAAAGGCAGGTTCAAAGACTTTATAAATATATTAGATCAAGCCAAAGAATCAAAATTGAATTTAGCTTTACACTGTGCTGAAGTGTACAATACCGAGGAATCACAGCAAATGTTAGATTTTGGCTTTCAACGTTGCGGCCATGGCATCTTTTTGAGCGAAAAGCAACTAGAACAGTGTTTAAATCTTCATATAACAATTGAATGTTGTTTAACTAGTAACGTGAAATGTGGAACTGTTAAATCCTATGACAAGCACCATTTTAAAAATATCTTCATAAAAAAGATTAAATCAGTTTTATGCACAGACGACAGTGGGGTTTTTGATACTACTTTGACGGAAGAATTAAAATTAGCTTGTAAGTATTTTAAATTGAGTAAAACCGATATTTATGTGCTGTCGTTAAATGCCATTGAGGCATCTTTTGCAAATCAGAAAGAAAAGTGTATGCTAATACAGCGTATTGATAAATATTTTGAACATATGTAAATAAAGACTACTTTTATTATACAAAATTATTTGTATGTATAACGACATCCTCACTTTCAATTATTTCGTCAAAATTGTAAACGACTTCTGAATTTTGTGCATAATCTAGCGTGATATTAGCAGCTGTAATTGGCTCCACCTTGTTACTTTCCTTTTCAAAATTTCCAATTTCACCGACTGCTTCACTGTTGATTTGTACAGAATGTTTTCGCATATGTTGTGTTAAATGTGATCGTTTTATATAAGCCTTTCCACATAAAGTGCACTTGTGTCGTTTTTGTCCTGTGTGTATGGTCAAATGACTACGTAAATCAGTTTGTTGCCGAAAGAATTTATCACAGTAACTGCATTTAAATGGTTTTTCGCCTGTATGTGTTCTCATATGAAATTGCAAGAGAAAGACACGAGTGAAAGTTTTATTACAAACTGTACAGATGTGGGGACGTTCACCCGTATGTGACCGCATATGAGAAATAAGATTACTATGTTCGTAGAATGCTTTATTGCAAACTGTACAAATAAAATCAGCTTGGCCAGAATGCCTACAATATACCACAACACAGTAAAATTAAAAAATACACGTATATTTAGGTATATACTACCATTCTTACCTTTTGTGATGCACATTAAGTTGAGATTGAGTTTTAAATGATTTGGTACAATATTTACAATGAAATGGCCGCTCGCCTGTATGACTTCTCATATGCATACGTAAAGAAAATGGTGTAGGAAAATCTCTGTCACAATAAATGCATTTACGATTGTTTTCCGGTGCCAGTGTTATACCAACCTTCACCTCCGTACTTATTTCTGAATCATTACATTCTTTAACATGTTGGTAAAATTCTGCTTTAGAAGATATACAATATTCACATTTGGTACAAGTATAATAGTGAATATCATGTGATTTTTGAAAATGTTTCTGCAAGTTAATTACTTGCTTAAACATGGCTCCGCAGACGTCACACTTAAAAGAATGATTTTTTTTAGATTTTGCACCTAATGATTTAGGAATGGTTACTGAAACTATTGGTTCAGCTGATGCATCTTCTGGAAAACGGTTTTCTTCCCCGGGTTCCTCTACAACTGTAAAATTATCTGGGCGATTGGTATCTTCATATAATAAAGTTTCCTCTATTGCGCTTTCAGCTTCTGATTGACTCGGTAATTCAGTCTGCTTTATTGTTTCGTTGACTTTATCGACTTCTATTTTTTCTATATCATTAATTAAATCACTGTTACAATTTTCTGCCTCTACGACGGAATCTTCAATTATTAAATCGTCTAAATCCACATCATTGGAATCTTCCGAGCAATATTCTATTATATCAGTGTTGCTCAGTAATTCCTTATTTTTCACTAGTATATCATTTTGTAACAGCTCATAGAGTATTTCTTCAGATTTTCTACATTTTTCACGAAATTTTGATGTTATTAATAGTTCTCTGGTACAATTTTCGCATATATATTTAGGAAAAATATCATTTTCATTTATCTTTAAAAGTAAAAATGGTTTTCATTAAAAATATAAGTCGCAGTAAATAAAAGAAAAACTCACATGAAAATCTGCACATGTCTCCAAGAGATCACTTAAATTGGTTTCTAATTCTTCCAACTCGTCGTAAACATTTATCATTAATTCTTGCTCTTGCAAGCAAACTCGACATGTGAAATCAGTAACATTAAGCATTTTTTATTGTTAAAAAAAATATAAACGTAATAATTTTGCTCAGAATTATAATTCTGCCATATATGAGATTTTAAAATCTGTGTTTGTAAACAAATCAACTCATTAACAAATTAACTCATTACTACTGGCTAGTATAAAAGCCGAGCTGCTGCAGTGATTTATCACGGTTATATATATATATATATATACATATAGTTAAGAGCAGTTTAATAGTTTGCTTAGTAACGCACTAAGCCTTATTTAACGTTTTGATAACGATATTTTATCTTGTAGAACTTGGGCTAAATGAGAAATAATTATACCCTGCGTTGACAGCTGCCAAAAAACCTATATTTTTAATAGGGGTTTTATTTTCATTATTTGGCTAAGTAGAGGTGTGGCAACTTTATATTTGATTTCTGTTGACAAGTTTAATAAAAGAATCCAGTATAATTATAATAGTTTATACATATAAAAGTAAAAAATACAACAATATATTAATAAATGTTTCATACGTGAAAAACTCTTAAATATTGTAAAATATTTACTAAATAAAATGAACACTGACGAAATATGTAGATGTTGTTTGGCTTTGGATGTGCCATTGTTATCTATATATGAAGGTGGATCTGCTGGAATGGGCTGTGTGGCGGACATGTTGACGCAAATTGCCAAGTTACTGGTAATTCTTAAGAAATATCAAATATAGTATTAATTTAAGCATTCAACTTATTTTTATTTAAAGCCGCAGCCTAACGATAACATGCCGGAAAAGGCATGCTTACAATGCATTAGTGAAATCAATCGTTGTTATGTGTTCAAAATAAAATGTGAAAACTCAAACAGAACTCTAAGGCAATTATTACCGGATGCAGTGCCCGAGCCTTTATATGCTAATCCTAAAAAGGTTATTGTATCCGCTGCTGCTGTACAGACTGATAACAAATTACTTAAATCGTCTATGGTGCAAACTGCAGTAGAAGTAAGTAACAGTAGCGTTCAAACTGGTGAAGACGATAAACCGTTGGTTAGCCACAAAGAAATACAAACAGAAGACGATATGATTCAATCAGAAGAGATCCAGTATAAAAGACAAGAAGAAAGTTTAGAAAACATTGTTATATATGAAGATATTGAGGATTCCTGTAAGCAAATAAGCAAGCGTGAATTATGTGTGTCTGAAGGCTTACAATTAAACAAGAAACTACGTTTAGAAAATAGTACGGAAAATAATTTATTAGCGGTAGAGGATTCTGAAGCAAATGTTCAACCAAGTGCTTATATATTACTTGAGGATTCAAATTGTTCCGAAGAACCAGGAATGTATGTATCAAACTCTACGGAAAATTCAAATGATCTAGATACTAATCGCTACGAACTCCTCTATGAGAATGAAGAAGACACTCAGAATGAAGAAGACAATAATATGTATCAAAATAACGATCACACAAATGAAGATTTAAATAGAAATGCTTCTGCAATTGAAAACTCTGAAGAATTTACAAAATCTTGCGAAGAATCTGAAGGATTAATAAATACTAAGAGATCAACTATTTTAACAAGATCTACAACAAGTAGACCTAAAGTAGAGTATAAATGTCCACAATGCATAATGACTTTTGTTAGCATTAAGGTTCTTAGAAGGCATTTAGCCAATAGGCATAATATTAAAGACAATGATTTTATAGTTGACTATTTACCAGCCAATGAGTCTGATGAAATAACCACAAATGTTGGGGAAAGTTCGTCCTATAATAAAGAGTTGACAGCAGAAAATGTTGCAAAACCTCACCTAATGTCAAGAGAAAGTACAAAGGTTACAGTAAATGATGGAGCATTACCAAATGTGAAGTATTTTTGTGTTAACTGCCACGCTGGGTTTGCTCAGAGTAAAACATTAACCTACCACGTAAAACATAAAGTTTGTAAGGCTAGTAATTATAAGGTAAGTCATTTTGAATTTCTAAAATGTTAAATAGTCAAGAGAAAATGTATGTATAGACAAAAATATGACATTTTTATATAACATGCAATTAATAGAGATTATTTGTATCCAATTTTTGGGTACGAAACTAATAAAATCTCAGTCGGCGGTCAAAATATATGTACATGATACATGTCTTTTTTTTTCTATATCAAGTGCAACAAATGTGAAAGTATCTTTGTTTCCGAAGAAAACTTGAGAGATCATATACTAACTCATGAAAATCCACACAAATGTCTGGAATGTGATACGGTGTGTAAAACTATTGACGAATTGAGTCAACATATGATTAAAATTCATAATAGAAGTGCACGTAATCAATGTCACATTTGTAAAAAAGGTAAATAAAAATGTATGATCAATTAATTAAATCTAAATCTATAGTAAATAATACGTTACAGTTTTTACAATGAAGACTTCTCTAATGGACCACCTACGGATACACAGCGGAGAAAAACCATTTCTGTGTACAATATGCGGTAAAAGTTTTCGGCAGAATTCAAATCTACGGCAGCATTTAATACGTCATGCCAATGAAAAAAATTTCAAATGTGACATGTGTCCCAATGCGTATGTAACTAAAGCAGAACTGTTTTCCCATAAACGTACTCACACCGGTGATCATCCTTTCAAATGTCATATTTGCGAAGCTCGTTTTACCACATCGTGTTCATTGAAAAAACACGTACGCAAGCACACTGGTGAAAGGCCTTATGCTTGTGAATTTTGTCCTATGCGATTTGCTGCTCTAAATGTATTGAAAAATCATCGGCGAATTCATACCGGTGAAAAACCTTTCAAATGCTCTCATTGTTCAAGATGTTTTTCACAAAAAGGCGATTGTCACATGCATGAAAGAACTCACATAAAAAATAATTACTTTAAATGTTTTTGTAACTCAAAATTCATTAAAAAGTCTAATTTAACACATCACATAAAAACTCAACACCCAGAAGTAAAAGAAAAAGAAATTCAAAATTTACTAAATAGGATTTTCAGTGATAATGGTAATACCGAATATCACATAACAATTGTGCCAGATAAGGACGAAAATGCTGCTAACAGTCCTAATGGTGATAACGAAAATGATGGTGATGCTTTTGTTTCAATTTCAAATGATAAAATGCCAGGGAATAATAGTGCCTCCGATGAGTTTGTGGAAATTGTTTTGAAAGATGTAGGCTAAGCAAATAACTCACTATATATAGAAATATATGTTTAGTAATAATTTTCAAATTTTTATATACTTTAAGGTAATTTAATAACAAAATGGACAGAATTAAATTAATAGAAATTAAGACAAGAAAGAAAATCGCACATTAACAGCAATTGTAAAGGTAAGTGGAATTTTAAGGATTTTTGTATATACAATACATACATTTTGCTCATTTGCTGCAACATCATATTTTATTAATAATTTTTTTATACCATGTAAAACAAGATATAATTTTGAAATATTAAAATTTTGGATTATGAGGTTACTGTAGCAAATGAGCGAATATGTATGTTTTGATAGCATACGTTACGTCACCTTTGATCAAATTTTCTTCTCAATAACTAATGGGACACTACCCAAGTTGTTTTGCTGCAATCATTATTTTTTTACATCAATACATACTGACAGTTTCCCACATGTCTACTAGTCTTGGGTATTTTAATACCAAACACTAACTGTTTTTATTGTTGAATATAAAAATTGATTGTACACCTGTTAGTTGAAAGGTAAAATTTTCTGAAGCGGATTAACTTTTAGTTAGTAAACAACCTAGCCATTATTAAGAATTTGTGGATTCATCTAGTCCATGTTATTGCAAAATGCTGTTATAATTGTTTTACAATTAGACAATATAAAAACGAAATTAAATTTTTTTCAAAAAATATTTCTTTATTTTGTTATTTTCACACTTTCTTACAACTATTAAAATGTTTTAGGCTGCTTTTTGAATTATTTTTTTTTAGAAACTTAAACCACACACTGTTATCAATTTTAATTTATTTTACAAAACTAATAGTATTGACCGAATTGCTGTTGTTGGACTTGTGGGCCAATTGGTTGATGTATATATTGTACACTTTGTTGGTTTTGATTTATAATCACTTGATGTTGGGGAGGCAGTTGATGCTGCATAAGAAGCGACTGTTGTTGCATCATTTGTGGATGTTGCGTGGAAGTCGACGCAATTGGTTGTTGTAGTGGTAAATGTTGCTGATGTTGTATTAAATTTTGAACAGGTAAATGAAGGGTGGGATTTGTTAATGGCTGATGTGGATTTAGTTGCGTCTGCAGTTGTTGCATTGGATGTGGCGTTAAATTGACAGCGGTAACTGGCATTTGTTGAAGTGGCTGTTGGATCATTTGCTGATTAGTTGCTATTAATTGGTTAGCTGAAATAGAAGCATTGCTAGTACCAGCCGTAATGGCAGGAACTGATGTAGTAGCTGGTGGCGGACCATGAAGCCAATCAATTAATGAATGATGTATACTGTGCACACATTTCAATTGATCAGCAATAAGATTTTCTGAATACTTGACATGATTAGCATAGGCTTCCTTTTCGTGGAGGGCATCCTTTGACATACGATGTAAATCTTTTAATATTGCAGAACCCCACAACTGAACATGAATGTCAGGTATTTTTGAAGCCAGTTGCATAGCTGGGGTAACCATGTTCATACTTTCTTTAGAATTGCCTATACTAAGGAAAACATGGGACAACAATACCAGCGAACAAGATGTTAAACGATTTAAATCTTCAGCGTTTGCCATTTTTAATGTTTCGCGTAGAAAACGCCTGGAAGTATAAAAAATAACATAAAGATTTCGCTGGTTGTACCTCATGGGGAAAAAATTTACTTACTTGGCTTCATGAAAACTTGCCTTATGAAAGGCATGAAGACCCTGAACGTAGTAAAATCCTCCCATTAACGCTTGCGAACTATATGTATGAGTGTTTTCTGTAGAAACAGTATCCAATATTTGCTTTAGATCCTGATCTCTTTTAGTTCTTAAGTATATGATAGCCAAATTTAAATTAGCAAATAATTTTAAATCTCTTTCACTTGTTTCTGTCACGCATGTTAAAAATTGTCTCTCGGCATGTTCGAAGAAACTTGTGGACATGGCATACAATCCCACTAAACAGTGGAGTTGTGCAGAGTGACGTTTAAGTAATTGACCATTTGGACCAGAAGCCAAACATACATCGCGACAAGCCGCTATTTCTCGTATTGCTAATTCACGATTGCCCATAACCATACGACACATAACAATATGCTCCAGGAGTATTACTTTGAATACTGATAAAATGGGTTTGTCATCTTGTGCTTTTAATTTCTCGATTTGTGTTAAAGCTTTTTCAGTATATTTTTGTGCCTTATCCATGTAGCCAGCCATCATTGAATGCGATACAGTTACCAAATAAACTAAAACGTACAACTGTTCTTTTGGCAGCCATCCAAACATATCTAAGGGATTTTGGCCAAAAATCACTAAAAATGAAGATCACAGAAATTGTAGAAAGTTAAAAAAAAATATAAGTACAATTTTACCTTCATCTGCCGGCCAATTTGGCGCCATAATTGTTTGTATAGACATTTGAAGTTGTTTTAAACTGGGCTTAACTGTTTTTACCTGTCCCAATGCTAAATAATAGCACACTTGCAGCACCAAGAAAAACACCTTCAAGTATTCTTTATGATGTGGATTTGTTATATGATTGTCTATAATAGCACCCGCCGAATTGAGTAAAGCTAAAACATCGTTTGTTTTACGTTCTATCATTAATATCATGGCTCTTGATAATAAAAACAGAACCTTTAGATAGGTGGCACCGGCTTCCGCTGCCGATTCTGCACCTACAGCCAATAGTTCTGAAGCCAAGGTATATTCTTTTTCGTTGGCATGTAACTGAGCCAGCTGCAACAGTAGTTTACAGTGCCAATAAACGTTGTTTTGCGACAGTTCAATAGCCTTCCTCAACATAATTCTGGCCAAAGAACTTTGATTCGTTTGTCTATACAATTCTGACAGCAGTGAAGCAGTATCAAATTTTACGTCATCAAAATTTAACAAGGGCTCTGACAATTTCCAAGCAGTCTCTAAATGAGTTCTAGCTAGATCAATATTATTAGTATATGCCATTAAGGTTTGTCCCATTTGTAGATGAGTTCTAGCCTCAACTTTGGAAGGTGGATGAAACGTAAACAGCGCTTGTAGGCATTGTATACATTTTTTTATGTTTGGTGGCTGTGAGGTTCGAAAATATTCTGCCAAGCCTAACAGCGAAATATAGCAGGCATCCTGGGAAGTTGTTGCAGTTTGTGCAGTGGCCGGTTGCAAACTCATTTTATTTTTAACTTTTATTTTACTTACTAGATTGTAAATAATTTCTTCTACAAATTGCACAAAATATTGTATATTTTTCCATGGAAAAATTCGTACGCCTATATTGTTTACTTTCGCTAAAATAAAAGTCACAATGGAACCGAGTGTTACCGTATCATTGTTAAGCCAGAATTTGATATACTGCACAAAGTGGCAATATCATTTATTAGATGGTTGTATTCAGTGTGACCACTTGAGAAAAATCATTGTCGCAAGAGATAATGTCAATTGCAGTATACGCGTGTCTAAAATTTTTCGTGTCACGCGTGAATGTGACTTGAAACATTTATAAATAATTGTACATTCCTGTCATCAGAGATTTTTAAATGATTTAATTGTTTGCAATACAATTTAAATGGTATAAATTAAATCATGCTAAGTTCAACTTATATAAGGAGTATGTATGTTTTATATTTAACAAGATAAAAATTTTTCTTTTCTTTTTAAATTGTTTATTAATAATATTTTCTTACATATATAAAGAAATAACTAATAAAAAATAAAACTGACTGAATACTTTCGCAACACATTTATAAATACATTTAATAAAAAATTATCACTATTCACATAAGATTAACGAGTGATATTTTTAGAGTACATAAAAATATCTTCGGTATTTTATTAAAATAAATTTAATTCCCTAGCAATTTTCTTTATTTTATTATCTAAAGTTTTATCTTCGTATTCACAAATGTAATGGTGGCGGGTAGTACATTCTTGACCATAATAATTATAGCTGTGTTTTGCCGAGTTATAAGATAATCTCAAGCATCTTCCCTGTCCTTCGATTTCCATAGTATTATTTAAAATATCAGTACTCTCAGATTTGTTTTTATCGTCTTTCTCATCAACATCAATAGTATTTGATTCTGGGTCCTTATTAGTGTCTTGTTGTTTATGGGACATGGCAATAGATGTTAAATTCATATTGGGATTAACAGGTTTAGCAGAGTTGGACCAAATCCATAAGAGACCGGGATTTAAACCACCTAACCAATAGTCACGTCCTCGATGATTGGGTTGATTTAGCAAGAAGGCAATAATGTCTTCGTTTTCAGAAGCTTTTTCGAATTCAGCCAAGTGTGCATTTAGACCTTTACAAGCAGAATTGGCTGTTTTCCAATTGACAGCTTGATGGCTGTTTATATAGTAGCAGGTATCACTAATTCTCGTAAAATTATTAGGACAAGGATCGCGTACTAAAAAGGAAAATGGTTCATTTGAAACAAATTACTAACAAATCTTACTTACCTTCTGTTTGCTGTTTATTGCCGGCCATTAGATAATATATCAATTGTTCGGTTCTTCTCACTCTGCTCTCCAAATAGTCGACACGATACACTAACTTTTCTATGGCACCTAAAAGATATAAATCGTTCTCCGACACTGCTCTAAATGTTTGCTGTCCGTTGTGTATTATATGTTGTTGTTGTTGTTGCAATGGCAGCGGTCTCACATGTGGTATTGAAGACCCACCCGCTGATGTTGGTAAATTTGAAGTGGGTCTTGTAATACCGGAGTCAGTTCCACCTAAGCTAAATAATTGTTGTAAAAATCCTGGTTGTTGATGTTGTGTCATTTGATTGGTCATTGGCCGAAATTGTGGATTTATCACTTGCTGAGGAGGTCGTTTGTGAGGTTCCAATTCTACACCCACTTCACCTATACGCTTATTGATAAAAATATTTGGTCTTTTATAGGCAGAAGAGTGATAAGTGATAGGCGGTTGCGGATTGGGGGGATTGGGTCCCATACCAGGATTAACCATCATTTGATATGGTGGTCCATTTCCAGGTCCCGACATCTCATTGAAATAGGAGACCAAATCTTTAGATGTGCGAATGCTAGAGCTTTGGCTAAAATAATTAATAATTAAAATTGCTATAAATATACTTTAATTTTAATTAAGTTTTTCTAAATTAGAAAAAAAGAAAAAGTTTTGTAGATTGTAGGCCTATCTGAGTAGTTCTCGTAACTAAAAACATTTCCAAGGGTTACAAGTATAAAATTTTGAGGATGCAGTGAACAATCTTATACGTTGCTTAGGATCTTTTTACTCTGAATTGGAATGAGTGAATACCAACTAATTGTGGTTTAAATATAATGGTGCTACTAGATTTAAAGGCATGGCCAGCTCACGTGTAGGTGATTTAGGCTGGCGAAAATACCAAGAGCGTACAATTGATCTGTTTCTTGTGGGGGTTTCTTAAGTTGCAGGTGCGTACGTATAAAGCTATGGTCACATTTAACAAATATTTGTCGAAATAAGCATAACCACTATGTCATCATTTATATATTTTGAAGAAATATTTGCTTTGATTAGTTATATTTTTTATTAAAATACAACATACATGCATTATGCTATTATTTGAATAAATTTTACAAGTCATGTTACACTGTAAAAATATTTGCCAAAAACTAGTGGTTACGTTTATTTGTAAAATCTATTGTGCAGTCTAATTCCCAACAAAAATAATCCAAGACTACTTACAAATCTCGTAATTGTTGTGGGATTCATTTAGCATAGGTCTTATGGGGTTAATATCCCTCTGCTTAGGTAGCTCATTTTGTGTTATTCCATCGCTGAGCAAATTCACAGAATCTGTTCTAATGTTTCATGTCCATGGGGACAGAAACTACACTAGTTTCTTTCAGGTGGTAATTAAATCTACAACGTCCTGTTTGCAGTTCAGCGTAGAGTATAATGATATTTCTGATGAAGTATAGAATAAACGCTGCCCTAATGCGTAAGGCAAATCTGTAGAATTTGCTTAATTATTTACATATTTTTCTTAAAATTATTAGAAATGTTTGAATCGATCCAACACTACTTAGTTGAAAATATTTTAATTCTTAAAGTGATCAGAAAATATATTTTTTAAGTCCTCAGATTTTGCAAATTTGAAAAGTGATTCTTCATTCACGCAGGTCTACAACATATTTTAGACCATTTTAAGTTAATATAAATATCGTTTTATATGTTGTTAGATAGTGTTTATTGATTTAAAATTTTCTTCGTAATAGGTACGTGTACCTTAAAACATAATCCTCAAGAAATTGCGACCACACCATAATATCCGTTGAATCTTCGTCATTCAAGTTGTGTGATTCATTCGCATACTTTTTAGGTGTTGTAGACGTAAATGTTGTTGAATTTAAATTTATTTCACGCGCTGCTGTTGTTGCTGGTGTTAATGGCAGTTTATTTTCACTAACTTTTTCATCATTTACATAATTACATAACGATAAATTAACTAAATTTAAAAATAGTAAAACCACTGAAATCCACAACATCGTAATGATGTTTATTTGATGATTATTATAATATAGTTTGGGTGATACTCTTATTGACGTTTTCATTTTTTGCATATTATTTTCAAATAATTTTCTATATTTATTTTGTTATAAAACATTTGAATAGACAGATTCAGACATTAAAAAAATTCAAAAAGCAGCAAATGAGAAAAGAAATTTTTTAAACAGCTAAATTTATCGTTACTTGCATGGAAATTATTCTTAAGTTAAAACTTTGTTAAATTATTATTAATTTTTATTTAGAATATAATTAGCCAATCGCGATTAAATACTGATATAAATTTTAAATTTCCATTATTTTTTTTTTTTAAACTTAATTTGTTATGTTGATTTTTATTTTTTTAATTTCGCTTGTTTCTCACTCCGTTCGTTGTTTGTTTCTTCACTGTTTCTAGACAACTGCACGCACGCGCGCATATTTTCAAGTTACACCAAGTTTTAAGCCAGTAAAATAATTTAAAGTTGAGGGTATTGGTGAGCGGCAATTTCTTAACTTAAACAATTTTACATACAAACTTTTGTTTAATACCGGTGATGATGCGAAAACATTGAAACTTTCTCCTACAATATCTTGTTTTTATTGTGTTGTTAACATGCAGTGTGATTTTTTAAGTGTTTGGTGTAAAAAAACCAAAATAAAAGCAAAGTATAAAAAGAATCCCAATACTTTTTAAATAAATTCAATTTGTTAGTTATCAGAGGTGCAATTTGTTTGTGCTATACAATAAAATTTATGCATTTAAAAGAGGCTTTATAAAATTAAAATGTGTTTTAATAAAGTACTTTTTGCATACTCTACCTCCTAATATGCGAATTTCCAAAAATTCCATCTATTCATCGAACTTCAAGTCTGCAGCTTTAGCCGTTTGAGCTAGACGTTAATTAAATCAGTCAGTCAGTAACGTTACTCTTCATACCATTTGCCTACTCTTATTACACACTGAGTGTGTGTGAACCTTATAAAAAATACACCCTATTATAATGAAAGTTGTTGTTGTTTTTCCTGTCCATTTGTTTTAAAAGCCTCTTAACCTGTCTCAGGCTCATGCAATATATACACGCTTTATTGTTTATTTTCGAAGATTAATATTTTTTTTATTTCTTTCAGAAAGATAGCGTTTTATATTTTCAACTTAATTATTATAAAAAAAAGAGACCCTGAAATTTATTTACTTTTTTTTTACTATAGAACCCAAGGCGAGTGGTTATAAGGTGTTAGCAAAAGCCAATTTAAAATAGCCTTAAATAGTTTTGTTTTTAATTTCTCTCATTTTGATATGTAAAAATTCATACACAAATACTTTTTAAATATTTTCAGTAACTAAGAGTAGGTGGTAGTCGGTCGAATAATTAATCATACCAATGGCAATCGCTTTCATTTTTAATATGACATTTAATTCTTCGTTTTTTTTTAACAGTGCAAATTATTTCAAAAATGCTTCGGTTTGCTCAAGGCAAATTCATACAAGATGATATCAATGAAGCAGCTGTTCATTTCAAGTCAAATAGTGTACATTTATATGGTCGGAGTACATAAGCCATGTTTGCCTTTTTTGATACAGGAAGAAAATTTTAAAAATAGAGATGCTTCATGATTTCAAACCTTGTGTTTACTCAACACAAAAACATTTGGCTTCATTTTCCATCCTTTGCACCACAGGGTACTGTTTGCTCTGAAAACAACAAACACAAATAAAAATGACAGATAAAATTAAAGCTTAAAGACATTGATCAAAATGCAAATTTGCACAAATTTGACGTGATTACCCCTAATATTAAACAAAATTGTTAGCGTATCATACAAATAGATGCAGAAAAGCGAAAGTAATTTCGACCCAAAATATTATTATTTTTGTACCTTTTAGCTAATAACAGGAGGGGAAATTTCAGTTTAGGGTAAGTGGTTGTTCTCAAGCTCATTGTGGCTAAAAATTTCAGTAGCCCACTAATAACTTGTGCCACTCTGGGATGCCTGGCTTTCACACAATCAGCTACTCATTACAATTATACTCATGTGATGGAGCACACTTTTATACATCCGATAGCATTAAATATTCAATACAGTGTGCCCATGTATGCCTGTTACGTAGGAGACCTATTTTACAGTTATCTAACGTTTCATAATTAAAATTATGCCGAATTTATACAAAATAAATACCAAAGTGTGACAGCTTAATACGCCAATTTATTTCAATATTTGACAACTGATTTGTTTTTTTTTTTTCAAATCTTATCTGACAATTTCAGTAAATTTAAATATAAATAAAAAAAATTAATTTGTTGTTGTTGCTGGTTTTATTTGTGATACGCGAAATAAATTTTTATTGGCATTTACTAAATCTGAAACTCTGTTGACAATAATGGGTGCTTCAGTAAGAGTGCACTTTTTTTATTTTAGGCGCTGTGTGGTAGGTGGCGCCGTTTTTCTGAAACCACATTTTGTTGAGATTCATACCATCCAGTTGAGGCCACAAGAAATCCGTTATCATATTCCTTCCTGTAACGGATGCCATTCATGCTCATTGTGAGTGCATTTGTTTATCATGAATTGCATGAGGATTTTCTGAGTTCCATATTCCACAATTTTGTGTATTCACGAATCCATTCAAACGAAAATGTACGTCATCGGAGAAGATGACTCTCTATGATGAATTGCCATCGCTAATATATTATTCCATACCTAGTCGGAACAAGTCTTCTTTATAATCCAATATAAAAATTGTTTTTATCTTAAAATGAAAATGCACTGTTACTGAGATACCCTTTCGAAAACGTATTTTTTTGCATAATGTTAATTTTTATTTTTGAAAGATTTTTATTTTTTTTTTTTAATATATTTTTACACTCATGTCTGCGTATGCTTGAATACCGTTGCCTTAATTTGTACTTTAATTTTATTTTTTTTTTGGCTTAACATTTCATTGAAATGAGAATGCGTCTGTAGTTTATTGTGTATATGTGAAAGGGATTTCCCCATAACATATACACGTGTAAGTTTAAAAGCTATAAATAAGTTAAACAAATCGCTACAAGAAAGAGCGATTTTATTTACTCTTTTCATTTTTTTATTTAACTTTAAAACAACAATAATGGATCTAAAGTAGCACAATGTATCCATCACTAACCACTGCATGCAACTTGTTAGTCGACAAGTTATGCGTATAACTCATTTGTAACTCATTTCGAATAATTTTTCCGGAAATTCAAAGCTTATCGCTCGTCTAAATGATTGAAATTAATTTTCAGTTTGCTTATTCTCTATAAAAATTGTATTTTCCAACGGATTTATCTGAAATTTGTCACATATAATCTCTATACTACAAGGAAAGTCGCCATATGCTTTTGGACCGACTTTCCCTCACCACTATTGATAAAGATGTATGCCTGCCTGTTCTTAATTTAAGCCTGAAATTATGTTTAAAAATATTGTATTTGCCACTTAAGTTGGCGCCTCTGCTAATAATGCTCGCAAAAACATGGTCCACTTAAAGTATTATTATTTGTTTGGATTAGGCTTTTTAACGATTAAAATTTTTTTTGTAAACGGATTTCTCTCTAAATTGGTACACACGTTCTCTATACTCTAAAGACACCAGGCGAGACGGGGTAAAAATATGTGGTTTACTACAATAGGGTCGTAATTCAAAAAATTCGATTTGTTGTGCTTTGAAAGGGATCTAATCAGTCAATATTTTGATTTACAAATAATTAGCAAAAATCCTTAGGTATAAAATTTTCTTTTTTGAAATAAATCGCATTTAGGAGGTGTTTTTTTTTATTTCTTTTAGGTTTATATATATTTTTTTAATTTAAAAAAGATGAAATTAAAATTAAAATTTTTATTAAATTATGTACGAGTATAAATTATGTGTGTTTCGTTTCCCAAAACATGTTTATTTATTATCGTTAGATTTTTAGCATTTCTAATTCACATTTAGAATATTTGCAGTAACACACACCCTCACACACTTATCTATGCCATTTTTCCAATATCAATTATAATGGTTCTCGATTTTGATCCTGCATTAAATGAGTGTGAGTAAATTTGTGTCTTGCTGGTAACATCCAGTTGTGTGATGGTGTCTCATGCAGATAATGAATGGTGTTTGTTGCTTCTTGATGTTAGATTTAAATTTTGGTTTTCTTAAAAATTTTTTTTGTTTTTATTTTTTTTTTTTTTTTTTTTTTTTTTACAAGATGGAAAACATACTCAAATTATAAAGAGACCAACAATTTAATAACCAGCCAATTCGGCGAATGTAGAATCCATTTCATCGGCCAAAGATTTGTATCTGTCCTTGTTGATGCCCAATTCGTCTATAAAAACGTGAAAAGTAATAAATTTTAAATTAATATTTTGTTTTTATTTCATTACACAAAATAAAACATACAACGTTAAAAAAAATAGTGTAATAGTGCTTTGACAATACTTGTTGTTTGTTAGTGAAAAAAAAAAAAAAAAAAAAAAAGAATTCTTGCATTAGTGCAGAAGAAAATTCTTTAAGGTGCATTTGGTAACATAAAAATATAGAAGACATACATACACTTAAGGGGGAATAAACATTTACCCATACATGTGTCCCATACATGTTTTTTTTTTTTTTTTTTTTTTTTCATTTAAATTTCTTGTCTTTTATAGAAATTTATTGAAATTCAGTTATTCATTTATTTTTGAGGAGATGGTTTAGATATAGAAAAACAATTAAATCGTTTTGAAATGTTATTAAGCTTTGAATATGTTTATTTGTGATTGGTATACACAGCGCCAGTGTTGGAAATTTTGAAATTTCAATTCTATGTAAGCTAAGTGCACAATATGGAAAAACTGGTCTTATTAGGGTGGTTTAGAGACTGAAACTTTAGAAGCCCTGAAAGTTTTTCTTATAAAATTATATAGATTCATTGCCAACTTGTTGATTATAATTTTATCGCACCGCCCGCCCCACCTTAATAACACACTTATTGAGTTAATTGGCACAAAAAATAAATTTTTACTAAAGTCGACTTTAGCGATTTTTCTTTATTGGTACAGAAACATCTACTCTTTTTTTATTTAAGTTTATGCAATTGAAATTGTTTTCACTGTCAGGCTGTAAAACTACTCTTTCTTTAGTAGGGCGTTTTATAAAAAAATTAAAAAAAAAACGCTAGTGAAATTTATTAGATTTTCTTAGTCTTCAATTCTAATGAAAATTCTACGTTGCCCTCTGGTCGGTTAGGAATCATTTTTTCATACAGAGTCAGGAACATTGTGCAACTGTGACCCGTTACGAATATCCCACAGAAACCACAAACAGAATATGCTTTTTCTTAGTTTAGCTCCTAAAATTGTATTAATTTTGTTTGAAATGCACAACATCGACGGTTTCTTCAGTGTGTTTATAAATTCGTATTTAAATAAAATTAGTGGCTAAGAAATATTACTAGTTCCAAAAAAATAATTAAAAAGTGAACAATATTCGCTTTCGAAGCAAACGTTTTACCACTTAAATCACAAAATACTTAAATCCATTTATTTAATTTATATCCATATGGCGCCCACTTCATGAGAATGTTATGAATTAAAAAAAACCCAACATAGTTCGAATTACCACCAAGAAATAAATTATGGCATTACAAAACAACCTAAGCGAACGAAGAGAGAAAACAAAAACAAATTTTCGTACATTGTTTTTGCTTTTAATGCAAATGTGCTTTGCTTTCGTACGCTTTGGTTTTTTAGTAACATCGCTGAACAGGCTATTAATATTTTGTTAAAAAAAATCATGAGTGAGTTATGACAGATGTCAGTACTAAATTCGTGATGTTTCTGTAGCAACGGCACATGAGAGAAAAATTGTTTATGACAGATTTGGTATTCAGTAGCTTTTTTGAAGTCCTCTTTTTTTATAAAAGCTAAATTCTTCTAATAAAAAAGTTTCATATTTTAGAGTCGTGTTATTATCAATTCAAGTCGTAATTTTTATGTGACAATAATATTTGGTAAATCACAAAGAGAAAAAAAAAGAAAAAACAAATTGTATAATAAAGAAAGTAGAATTATAATCAGTAGTATTTAAAATATTAACAACGTGTGCTTATTGTGTGACCAAGGGTGTTTTTTGTTTGGAATCAATATCATGCCACATCAAACATTTAAAATAATTAAAAATTCAACTCAAAATTATATATATATAAAAAAAAAACAAATTACATAAAGGCTTACAACAAAATATATAAATTTATACGTATTTATAATATTTGTAACTCTGACTGGCGAGAATTCAATCACCTCACTATTGTTGGTTGACTTTTTATTTTTCTAATTTTACAAGAATCGTAGAAGGCAGGTCAGGTCAGGATGGTTTGGTTTCATTTTTTTTTGTTTTTGTTTTAAATAAACGCTGTTTGTATTACTTTTTACAATGTTGTTTCTTGCAGTGTGTCTTATGTTTGATATATACACTTCGAGAAAATAAAATGTATACAAGAATAAAAGCACAAAATTGTCTGTAGATATGTATGTAAGGGAGTGCGTGTTGTAGGTAAATATGTAGTAAAGTATGGGGGTGTGTAAATGTCAAAAATATATTGACATCAAAATTAGTAAAAGTATTTACATGGCTGGCTGTGAAAATAAAACAAAAAATGAACGAATAAAGCATCGCCTTAAATGACGTATGTGTGAAAGAAAGAGTGGACTTGGGATAAGGAAATCTTTTCAAAATATCAGTTTTTAATTTTTACAAATTGGTTTGAAATAGAGATTCTCAAGTAAGAAAATTTGTGTGTTGTGCTACAAAACACTTTTGTAAGTGTAAGTGTTTGTCTTTTTTTTTTTTTTTGCTCATAAACATGTGCAGTAGTGTCTTTGTTTAACCGTGTAAAAGTGTGTTTTGTTTTTCTGTAATTGTTTTGTTTGTATCTTTTTTTTTTTGGTTTTTTTTGTTTAATATCCGGTAAGTTCGGCGAAGGTGGAGTCCAAATCATCGCAGATTGCTTTGTATTTTTCTTTTTCATGGAAGAGACGGTCTGCAAAAGGCATTTTTATGTTTGTTTTTGGTTAAATAATATTAAAAAAAAAGCTTTTTAGCATATTTTTATCATAATCAAAAAAAAAAAAAAAGTCAATTATGTATAAAAATATAATATTTTTTTTTGTTTTAAATTAAAAGAGAAGTATGTATTTACACAAAAATTATAAAAAATAAAATAAAATTTTTAAAGAAATTTTTAACTTAAGGTTAGTGGAATTTTAAGCAAAATCTTTTATTTTGTTTTAATTTTTTATTATTCTAAACTATCAAGTATCCATTTGAATTAAAATTTTGTTGGCTATTGAAATAAAACTTACCTTCTAGCCTGTCGACTTCCTTTTGGAGGCGCTTGACATGCTTCTCGGCATGTTCGGCACGTTGTTCGGCTTCCTTCAATTTAACAGTCAAAGTCTTCATTTCACGTTTGAATTCTTCAACACGTTGGTTGGCCTTTTCTTCGGATACTTCCAAAGATTTCAACGAGTTACCGACAACCTACACATTTTGGTGTTTAATATTTCATAGAAAAATATTTTTGATTTTCTTATAATTACCTTCAATTCTTCTTCAAGTTCCATGATCTTGGCTTCACCGGACCTGACACGATCTTCAGCAACTTCTAATTCATCTTCAACGAAGGCCAACTTGCGTGATACTTCATCAGATTTGGTATCAGCGTCTTCAGCCAACATACGGGCTTCTTTCAATTGGTTGGTCAATTGATCCATACGTTCTTCATCTTGTTGAGAACGATTTTCCAATACTTTGCACATACTGTAAATGACAACCATTAAAAAAAATATAGTCATATGACTTAAAGAAAGCCTTAAGTTATAAAGAATTCAATTTCGACTTTTTTTAATTGATCATGATGCAGCGCATTAAATTTAATTAAAAATAGCAATTGTAAACTGAAGCATAAACTGAAAAAATTTTCAATTTTATATTAACTTTTCTGTAAAATTTTGTTTAATAAAATTATGCGGCGATATGCAATAACATGTTTTAAAAAATAAAACAAATTGCACTGAAATATCCCGTTTATTCACTCAACAGAGAGTAGAGTTTAAGTACAAAATTGATTTACCGGTTGTTTTCATCAGCAGCTTGAGTTGCTTCCAACAACTTTTGTTGAGCACTGGTTGAGCGTTCTTCAGATTTTTCCAAATCTTCTTCAATTTGTTGTACCTTACGATTTAAAGTGGCTACTTCAGATTCGGTGGAGGTCAACAATTTCTCTTTTTCTTCCAATTCTTGATTGGCCTTTTCTAAGGCATCCTTAGATGAGACTAAATCGGCTTCAACTTGTACCAATTTTTTCTCCAAATCCCGTACTTCTTCCTTTAATTTATCAGCACGGGAATTGGCATCTTTAGCTTGATTTTCACAGGTATCTGCCTTATCAACGGCATTATCCTTTTCAAGCTTCATCGCTTGCATTTTCTTCTTGATGGCATCCATGGTTGTGTTTGTTTTCTGTTTTTAACGACTAAACGGGAAGGAAAAACTTAAAGAAGATATAGCACTGTAAAAGAAAAAGAAAAAACAAAGGATAAAACGTAAATAAGCAAGTCTAATTTCTTCAAAAAAATTTTTGTTTTGTAAATTATCGGTTTTTGTCTTTGAAATGAAAATTAGTTTTTTTTTTTTTTTTAATTAATAAAAAAATTTTGTAAATGTCGTAAGTAATCGGAAAATGACTTGAAAATGACTTTTAATAAATAATTAAAAAAATCCGAAGTTGTGTAATAAGATCAGCTCAGTGGTTTCAAAGATGACGTAAAAATTGTGACGCTAAAAAATGTTTTTTTTTTGCAAAATTTAAAAAAATATCCAGAAACCCCTCACTTTTTTTCTACAAGTATGTAGCTTTATAAGTTTCCAACAAACGTCAATTTTGAGGACTTTGAGAAAACCTATTATTTTTAAGCAATAAAAAAAAATTGGAGAAAATGCTGGACTAAATGTATTGATCTAAAAGGAGATTGATTATGTTGAAAAAAATAAAATGTATTCAAAAAGTCAAGGCGCTCTCGTAATATGTGTCGCGTCAGTCCCATCATTTAGGAGATAACGCTATATCATGAAAAAAAAAAACGAATTGCAGATTTGAAATCAGCACTTTAAAATACTTTGTAAACAGTTTTCAGTTGCTCTGGTCCTAAATAATGCAATATCTGTGTATATACTACAAATATATGTAAGTATATAAAATAAGTTTGTATATAAAAATATTTCAATATCATTTGATATAAGAGAGCGAGTTTTCATTAAAAGTTTTATGCGAAAACATAATAAATATATTTTTTGCTCAGTGAAATATTCATTTTCTTGTTATTTGTGTGAAATTAGCCTTTCACCCACGCATGTTTTCACGTTTAATTTTTTTGCTGACTGCTATTTAGTGCCTGAATATGAAACGATGAAAGCTTTTTCTTTTTATAGCCAGCTTTTTTCCATATTTTAAAAATAGCAAAACAAACAGCAAAAGAATTATTTCCCAAATTCTTCGATATTTGAAACTTAAACACATATAGAACAGTTTTCAAATATAAACAATGTGGGTATAGAATATATTTTTAAATAAATTTGTTTATTTAAAATTCGATATGTATGTATGTGCACATTTTTTATGTATATCAATATAAATATATGAGCTGTGTTTTTGAAAGAGGCACAAGTTCACTTTTTTTAAAAATGAGTCAAGGGTAATTTTAGTTAGATTGTGTCTATAACTTACTAAAATTACAAAAATAACAGCTCGTACTTACACTGAATATGCGTAATTTAACTCAGTGTTATAAAACTGCAATATAAGGTTATTGTTATGATCCTTTAAGCTCTTTTTTCTCTTCTTACTTTAGCACTTGCAAAACTGCAAAATCATATACCAAATGTGATTAGAAAATCGTTAGGAACCAAGACAGATTAATACCTATAAGATGATGTTATTTGCTTCCAAATTTCAATTTCTACAATTCGACATGTAGTCATTGTGGCCGTACAACAAACTGTAATGCTTTAAGTCGTAACGACGAGTATATTGTTCTTAAGTCTGCTCAGTAGCTTGAAAGATATCGTACAAGCTGTGACGGTAAAAAAATGATTTTTATGGAAAATTTAGAAATTTTTACATATAAAAAATTATGAGAAATTGGAAAAAACAAAAATTCTCCGTTTTCTTTTTCTACAAACATACTCGTATAAGGCCATAGTTATAGTCACAAAAAAGTAGGCTTTTATCAAGAGCTGACTTTTGATTATACGTATTTAAGGAATCTAAAATCGTTTTTAAAAATATCTCATAAGTTTCGCCTAAAAGGGATTTTATTTTATTAAAATCGATGCACAGCTCTTGGTTTTATTTAAAATTTTAATTAAACAGGCAACAGTGCCAAAAATAAATAAATAAATAAATATTTATTACAAAATTTTAGTTGACATCGTAGGACGTAACATTAATAATATGTTGTGGCGACGTATACGGTTAAAATAAAAACATAACAACTCCCCTCGTACTATAAATATACGAAGGGAATTTTTCTTTTTTGTAAAATATTTTGCGAGACCATTTCCACTTTAAATCCTCTAGGAAAATTGTATAAAAGCCACTAATTTTTTTTATAATTATTTTTATCGTCATGGACTATAATCGCACAGCGATCTTTAAGGTCAATTGGGCAGCCCAGTTTCTTACGAATTGCTTGAAGAGTAATCATAACTACATAGGTCTCCTCGGATCACTGTACCACTGCCTAAACCCATTCGCACAGAATATGTTCCTACGTTTCCCTTGCTTCTTCACGGAAACGACAGGAGTCGCTTTGCACCACAGCAGCTCAACTATTTTTTTCTTATAACGAAATGCACTAGGTATTAATTTTTTTTAGTATTTTTCATAAAAATTTATTGACTGTCTTACGAAAACTGCCCTTAATGGTCTACTGTTTTTCATATAAAATTGTAATTCATCAAAAAAAAATTTTCATTAATTTCTTTTTATTAATATAAAAGTTTATGCACCAAATATTGTGCGAAATAAAAGAAAAACAAATAAAAAAAAATATTTAGAAAAGTAACAGGCAGAACAGTTTTTGAAATGAAATTTTGTAGAAAATTTCTTCAATAAACTTTATATGAAATAATTTTTTTTGTGAATTTTTTTACTTATTGTATTAAGTAAACAATTTTTCGATATTCCATGAGAATATCATGTAAAATAAAGCGTTTAGCAAACCAACATAATTGGAGTCCAGCACCAAAAAAAAATATATAATTTTTGCTAAATTTTTTGACGCGAAATAATTTATTAAATTTGTTTATTATTAAAAAAAATAGTTCAATTGGCCAAAAAGCTTTATAAAAAATACATATTTTGTAGAATAAAATAATAGTTAATATTTTGCTTATTAATAATTTTATAAAAAAAAAATTTGAGATCACATCACATCATAATTTCATTCTAATTAAAATAGTAATAGATTTGTGGGCGTACAACTCAAGGCTGTTTATTTCAGTATATAATTTCTATGTACATACATACAAAAACTATGTGTATGTAGAGAAATAAAGCTTTAAAAAAGCTTTTACTTTTACTCTTAATTATATTTTTTTTATTATTAGTTAATATTATTCAAGCTTAAGATCTTAATGAAAAAAATTTTTTTGCTTTTATTTTCCAATATTTCGACTTTTTTTGAAAGTCTTCTTCAGGGAAATTTATTTTTATAATAATCAATAATAAGATTGAATAATTTAATAAAATTATTATATATTTTTATAAATTTAAAATTTTCTGAATTTTTTTTCCATTCAAATTTTTTAGTTTTAATGCGTCCATACGCATACATATGGGTGTGTGTGTGTGTGTGTATTGAATACAACTGCGTTTGCATATATGTGTGTGAGAGAGAGCATGTGTGAGTATATTTGTAAAAGCATCTCGTCTGTATGTATGTATGTGTGTGTGTTTGTGTGTAATTTTTCCACATATACACTCATAATATTTTGAAAGTATTTTTATGCAGATTCAATTACAAAATGCCTTATTTGTTGAAATTCAAAAATTATCTATTGGTATTGGTAGATAAAAGTAAGAATTTTGTTTATGTGTAGAACATAAATATTTTTAAATAGCTACAAACACTTTCAAGTAGAGGCAGAAACGCTCTTTGATTTAATTTTAAATAGCTACATACATACATTGCAGGTAGATATAAAATTATTATTAAAATTTTAAATGTATGACATTTGCCTTTAGCATGTTATTCCTGTATACATCTATGAAAATGTATGCATGTATGTTTTAGCACAATATAATTTATTTTTAAAATATTTTTTTGGCTGGGGATTATGTCATATTTTTTATTTAATTTTTGTTTTGTTTTTTTTTTTTTTTTTATAAGTAGCTCACACACAAATTAATCCTCAATTATTTTTTTTGGTTTTATTTATTTTATTAAAAAAATGTTTTGTAAAACAACTTTTTAACAATTTCTTTTAAATTTGAATTTTTCATGTAACTTTTTTTTTAATTTATTAAAAAAAAAAACAAAAATATTCTTTTGAGGTTATCCTTTATTTTACTTTAGAACAGCGACTAACCTTAGCGTTCCAACACACACTATACGCTGTCAAAACCCCGAGAACACTGATGCAGACCAACTTTCTAGCCACACAAAGCCCCCGACGCAAAAAATTATTTTGTTTCACTTGCACACATCATGGGATATGATACATATTTCATTTAAAAGTAAAGTTTGTCTGTCTGTATGTACATCCATATTAAAAAAAAATCATTCAAAATCTCTTTAAATAAAGAAACAAGAAAAATTCATCCATAATAATTTCCCCCTAAATTTTCTTTTATCATACGGTTTTGTATTTACAAATAAATTTTCAATTAAAATATTACCTGCACCTACTCATTTTCCTAGCCTTAGTACATGTACGCTCATATGAAAATAAATACAAACACTGATTTCCTTTTTACACATACCCACACACGAATACTCAGCTATTTTCATATACTCATTTTATACGAGTAATGTATGAGTACGTATGCATAACCTCCATGCACTCATGCGAGCTTATGTGTGTGTGTGTGTGTGTGTGTGTGTGTGTGTGTGTGTGTAGAAAGCATATATTTTTGTGAATTTTTCTTTAATTTTCATTCATTCAAACACACTTGTAAAACTTCCTTAATTTTTTTACTTTTAGTTTCTCTCAATCTCACTCTCTCTCTCTCTCTCTCTATTTGATCATTTTATATACACACCAACATTCGCATAAAATTTAACTTTTTGTTTTTGTAAATTTTTCTTTTTTCAGTTTTGTTAAATTATAAATAGATCTCTGAGATAATTTGTGTGTATCTAATGAAGTTCTTTTTATTTCAAAACATTTTTATAAGTTTCATTTTGTTTTTGTTTTTGCCTATTAGAGTATTTAATTTTTGGAATATGTATTTATCAAAAATTGATGCTCTAATTTTATTTTTAAAAATAAGAATACATAATATAAAATAAAAAAAAAAAAAAATATATGGAAAAATTTCCAAAAAAAAAATTTCCCAGTATTTTTGCATAACAAACGTAAAAAACCCAATCACATTCACATTAAAGATTTTCAAGAAGTAGGTCAAATGTTTGAGCTAAATTAGGTTGATATTTATTGTAACATTTTACAAGTTTTATATTTATTTAAAATGCTTGCGCGGGGATATCACGAATTTTTGTTATTTTTCAAAAACACTCGTAAATTTCAAATTCAATTTTATTTTAATACTTTTAAAAATTTTAAGATCATTCAATAAATACTCGAGTATTGAAAAGCTTACTGGCTCACTAGGGCGGTTTCTTTAAACTGTCGGTAACCACTCTATGGTATTTTTTAATGAAATTTGTGTGACTTTTTGAAAGTATTAAAAAGCTAATAAAGTGTCGATTTTATCTAATTAACTGTTTATTAAAACTTTGTTTTAAAATTTGTGTCTATTAAAATGAATGGTTTAAGTGACAGGGAAAGAGAAATTTCCTTTTTATATTGTTTTTGCTTTCAAAACAAATTGTACAAAGAAAACTATCGTACGCCTTTGAGGTCCGGTAGTAAATAACAAAGTACATATTACTATTGTTTTTAAAAAATTTATTAAATCATTATTTTACATGCTTTAGTTTTTGAACTTCTGCCATTCATCTTTTAGGGGTTAAAATAGCACAAAGTGAAAGTGAATTTATTAATGGGCTGTTCAGCGATGTCACAAGAAAACTAAAACGAACGAAAGCAAAGCACATTTGTATTAAAAGCAAAAACAATGTACGAAAATTTGTTTTTATGTTCAATACAAATGTGCTTTGCTTTCGCCCGCTTAGGTTTTCTTGTAACATTACTGAACAAGCCATAAATCTTTTTCATGACTTGTACTTTCTCTTCTAGAAAACTCAAGTTTCCATTTACCAATAAAATATTATTATCGAGCCATTATCTATTTAATACACCAACAAGTATACATTTTTCGAAAAGCTTACTAAAGTCTCTTTTTAGATTTAAAGTCGTTTTTACAAAATACAGATAGTGCAGCGGCATTATTATTATTAGAAATGTAAGATCTTTACGTAGGTTGAACAGCTAGCTATCTTTAGCTATAGAATTAATAAACATTTTATAATCAACTTGTAGCAACTACATAAATTTATTTATATTTACATATAAAAGAATAATGTTACTGACTGACATTATCGCCCAGCCCAAACAGCTAAAGCTACGGGCTTGAAATTCGGTCCCAATGTGTAAGATGAACAAGAAGGGATTTTTAGAAATTCGAATATTAGGGGTGTAAAAAAGGGTAAAATCGAAATTCTTATATCTCCGGAACTACTACAGATAGAGCTAAAGTTCAAACTACAAAAAATTCTACTAAAAAATAAGCGCATGTGTATTTGGTACTTTTTCGATAAAAAGGGTAAAAACCCTATTTATCCTTCAAATTAACAATCACGGCAACAAAAACTAAATTGTATTCTCTTAAAAAGGTCTAAAATGTATAAATGCACTTTTAAATATTTACACCTTTTTAGTATGTATGTATAATACTTTTTGTATGTAAATTGATGCAGCATATGAGCATTCTATTATTAATTTGTAAAACCCTATAAAATTCTGTTTAAAAAATAAATTTCAAAGGAGAAACAAAGTAACAAAAGGAAGAAATAAGATTGTACTTTATATTTATTAAATTTTATTGCTACTTTTTATGTTATGTGCAAACCTCGAATTGTGACAGTAAAGGACAAAAGCGAAAAATCATTAAAGGGATAAGTGGTACTTTTTGTTATTTTTTTTTGTTACTTTTTGATATTTTATTATTTACAAACCTAGAAGTGCGAGATTGCAATTAAACGATCCTGAGTAAAGTCAAAAATTATTAAAGGGATAAAATGGTAGTTTTTATTAAATTTAATTTCAAAAGAAATTTTTTAAATATTACAAAGTATTTGGGGGGTAGATTACAAATCTAAACAGTCTCCCCTTTAAAATTATATGTGTCCCATTCCGCAATCTTTATAGGTTCGTTTGGAAGCTGCTAAAATCACTTAAAAATTAAAAACCTACTAGCGCAAGTCACTTACTTGCCAAGTGTGAAAGCCCTCTATATGTTAAGTTAGGAACGTTTCTAGGACTCACTTCTTTTTTTATTTATTTTAAAATAGCATTGGATTGACATTTTACCTGTTTATTTACATCTTTTTCTTTAGGTCAGTATAATTCAGATATCAAAAAATGTTTTTTTTTTTTTGTAAAATAAATAATTTTATTATATGTGAAAAAAACTAAAAATAATTTTATAGAAAATATTTAATTTAATGCTTTTAATACAATAATTATTTGTTTCTTTGTTTGTTTTTACGCTAAATATTATAATATTTTTATATTAAATTTTCATAAAAAGGCAAAAATGCATATTACATTAATTTATTAATTGTTTATTTTAATCTAATTCAGAAATTTTGAGTTCTGTTTTTAAATTGTGAAAAACGAGTAAATAAATAAAAGCTAGTGAGTTAATTTATTTTGGTGGGTACTATGAAGTTCTTTTGTAATTCTGAAAAGAAAAATTATGAAAAAAAAAATACAAGCAAAGCAAAAGTATTCTGTAAAAAATATTAAACAGCAATCAATAGTTTTATGGTTAGAAATAAGCACAGTGTATCACATAAGTTTTTTAAATTAAAAGAACAACAACAACAAATATGGCAATTACTTCAATCTTTCCTGTGGCAAGTAAACGAGCTACATATTCTTGCCTTAAAATTATTTGTAGAAAATCTTTTTCATCTAAAATTTTACTTAAACGATCAACTCGCCTGGATATTTTCTATGAGAATGAGTCAAAATGATGAGCTGAGCGTGCACATTCAATTTCTTCCTAAAATTTGCCGTTCGTTTTTCAGTTAAAAGAAACCAAACAAATAAATTTTACTCACTTGCGCTCACTCATAAAATTTTTATTATGTGCACGATCACTTGATTTCAATTCAAAATGACTTATTATCATTAAGTGAAAGTGACTTTAACGGTTTATATTTTCTTTGATTTTTTTTAGCAAAATGTGTTTATCTGTATGCGTCGTCATAGTTTTTATTAAAAAAAAAATCTTAGCAAACTTCAGGCGTCAATTTAAGAATTACTGTCTATTTCTTAGCATGCGAACGATAGCTTCTTTCGTACAAATACGAAAATTTGCTTTTGTTTTCAATACAAATGTAGAAAGAAGCTATCGTTGCATGCTAAGAAATAGGCAGTTATTTTTTAACAAACAAAAACAAACACGCATAATTTGCCAAAAAAAAAAATCATGTTTTTTTCGTAACATACAAGACCAAAACACCTCCTGTACACTGTACCTGTTTCTTTCATATGCTGAATACGATTAACATTTAGAATTAAAAAATTTTCATGAAAATCGGGAAATTTGGAAAATTATATTTTGGAGAAAAAATACACCGTTTCGTGTGTCATAGCCTGAAGTGTTTTTAGCATTATTTTGAAAAAAAAAAAAAATTGCAGCAGACTTCAAGGCGCTGGTTTAGTATTTATATTTTCATAAATAAAAATGTTTTTTTTTTCTGTTTTTTGGGAAATTTGAACGAAAAGTATGAAAATCGGATTCAGCATTTCATTGATATGTCACAATCACTTTGTTTTATTTATATATAATAATAATAATAATAATTTCATTTTAGTAGTGCTTTCGCAAACAAAAAAAAGTAATTTTGACTAACGGCAAAATTTTGGTGTAGCATAAAATTTGATATTTAAAATTTCCACTAAAACTTCAATATTTCTAATAAAGTGCTTTTAAAAATGTTCTTTAAGATTTACATTTCAAATTGGAATTATAAAAAGACGCTGGAACCCTTATGTGAGACACCGCAAATGTATGGAAGCAGGCAATAATTAATTTATATACTCGTATGTATGTATGTTTGTTTGCATAGCTGCAATGTTAAATAGGCAGTTTTAGTTTTCTATTTTATTTACTGTTATAAAAATGTTTAAATATTACATTTTAATTTTATTATATAATTTTTTAATACTTTTTTCTTTTTTGTTATTAATTGGGAATGTTTTTTTTTTTTTGATCTCTTAAAAAATAAAATTTTCTTTGAAAATTATCAGTTTCCTTTTGTGTTCTTTTTCAAGTAAAAAAAATTTGTAATTGATTTGTTTAAATAACAAAATCAGGGATTAGCTATTAAATCAGGTTGTCTGGCTATACGTCCCCTCCTCTTTCTTCACGAAATTAGTAACTATTCAGTTCAGCAAATTCCAATTCTTGGGCAATATTTTTGTACTTCTCTTTGCTTTTGCTTACTTCCTCTGTAAAAAAATATTTATTGAAATCTTTCATTTATTTGTTCTTTTCTTCTTTCGCAAATTACAAAAAGAAAATAAAAACACAATTTCTACATTTTATGTTGTAATAAAAAAAATTTCTATTTTATTAAAATAAAAATTCTAAAAAAAAAATACAAAATAATAAAACTAAAACAATTTTTTTATAAATATTATGCTGACAACGGTTTTATTTTTTTTTTCTCAATTACACAAAATACATTGTAGCTTAAAAAAATAAATGAATACGAGTTAAACAAAAAAATCCAAAAAAAAGATGTTTTTATAGCAACTTAAAATACAATATTTAGGTTTATAAATAAAGGGAGGGAAGAAGTTTCTTTTCGTTTCAATAAATTTATTCTAAATACTCTAAAAGCCAAAGTTTCAATGCGGCTACTGGCTGTGGTTAAACAACAACAGAACAATATGGGCATTTGCCATGGATTCAGAGAGTTTAAGGCACGTTGGTGTTTTAAATTTATTCCTTGAGGATAAGTTCGACGAAGGCGGTATCGAGATCGTCGCCAATATCCTTGTATCTTTCCTTTTCCAAGACAAGATCGTCTAATTAAATTAAATAATATAATAAAAACAAAATTAATAAATCATAGTAAAAAAATAAAGAAACACGTAAAAAGTTGACCTGCACACAACAATTAACAATTTTTTTTTTCTGTTCTTTGCAACAAAGTTTTTTTTTTAACTCAATGACACTAAAGACCTCATCTATACATGAAAACAAAATACAATTTAAAAAAATTTTTTTTTTTTTTACAAAAATAAAAATAATAAAACAAATAAATAAAAATTACCTTTTTTAAAAACAAAGCATTAAAGCGGCAGCTTATAAAGCGTCTGCATTTATAAAATCAGAGGTAAATGCTTTGGAGTTTGTTGGTTGTTATTGAAACAAAAAGTTTTAACAGAATCTTTTGATACAAAATTAAAAAAAAAAATATTTTACAAAATCATGCTTAGAAACGAACAATAACATTTTGCGTAAATTTATTGGCAGCATTGTTAGCGGTTGCAAATTGTTCTCCAATAGAGGTACACATTCTGTTAATTGTTTACCCCGATAATAGTATTTTTTTAAAGCAAGTATGTAGTTTTGTAATATGTAAATTTAGGACGCGGGGGCTTCGGCTGGAGCTGCTTCTGCCGGTGCAGGAGCGGGTGCCGCTTCTGCTGGTGGAGGAGCCGGAACAGCTTCAGCAGGTGCTGCAGCCGGAGCCTGTTCAGCAGGAGGACCGGTAGGTGCTGCTTCCGTAGGAGCTGCTGGTACAGGAGCTGAACCTTCAGCTGGTGGAGCTGATGCAGTGCCTTCAGCAGGTGGAGCTGCTGCAGCACCTTCAGCAGGTGGAGCTGCTGCAGTGCCTTCACCGGGGGGTACGGCGCCCTCAACTGGTGGAGCTGGCTCCGAACCAGGCGGTGGTGGCTCATAATTTTTAACGTATGGTACTTCAGCACCTTCTGGTGGCAAATCAATGGCATATTCAAATGGTGGTGGAGGTGGCGGTGGTGGAGTTGGTTCCTTGGGTGGTTCAGGTGCTGGAGCCGGTTCTCCTCCAGCAGCAGGAGCACCTTCTGCAGAGCCGTCTGCAGCCTTAGGAGAACCAGCGCCTTCACCACCCTCACCAGCTGCAGCGGCAGCAGCCTCAGCTTCGGCAGCTGCGATAGCAGCAGCTTCCGCTTCAGCTTTAGCGGCAATTTCTTCTGGTGTGGGAGTAGGTACTTTCGGTGTTGGCGGTTTAGGATTACGTGGTGTATAGAATGGTTCTAAATCTGGAATCAAATCCATAAATGCCAAATCCAAACTGTCGCCAATTAAGCAATAACGTTCCTTTTCAACAATGATATCATCTTTTTGTTTGATGTTTGTTTTTGTTATTTTATTGTATTTTTGTCCGGGTGTGTATTATTTTTAATGATTTATAGATACGGAAGAATGAAAAGCAAAGTAAAGTAGAAAAAATGAAATAGAAAAAGCGCTAAAATAAAATTGCATAAAAGTGAAATGAAAAGATAGAGATAGAAAGATAAGTAAATATTTCGTAGGAGTTTCAAAGTATGAAGAAAAATAGAAAAAAGTGGGGAAGGAAACAATTAAGGTGGAATAAAAGAAGTAACACAAATAAAAATTAGAAGAAATATTAAAAGTTAGTCAAAACGAAGTAGAAAAGAAAACGTTGAATTAATGATGATTTTAAAAACTCCAGTTGTTCACATTAATTATATTCGTAAGATCACAGCTTTATTGTACAGCATTTGTTGAGTGGTAGTAGTGTATAATACATATATTTTTAAAGGCAAATTTTATGCTGGTGGAGCTTCGGCAGGTGCAGGAGGAGCGGCGGCGTCAGCTGGTGGTGCATCAGCAGATGGAGCTGGGGGAGCTGTACCTTCTGCGGGAGGAGCTACACCATCTGCTGGGGGAGCTGTACCTTCAACAGGAGGAGCTGAACCTTCTGCTGGAGGAGCTGCACCTTCAGCAAGAGGAACTGCACCTTCTGCTGGAGCGACAGCCGCACCCTCAGCTGGTACGGCAGGTGCACCTTCAGCTGGAACGGCAAGAGATTCTTCTGCTGGGGGTGGTGGCTCTTGTCCTGGTTCATAATTCTTCACATATGGGACTTCAGCACCCTCTGGTGGCAAATCAATGGCATATTCAAATGGCGGTGGTGGAGGTGGTGGGGGTGTGGGTTCTTTTGGTGGTGTAGCAGGAGCAACTGCTTCAGCAACTGCACCCTCTGCAGGAGCTCCTTCTGCAGTTGGCGCTCCCTCACCACCCGATGCCGCTGCTTCTGCGGCAGCTTGAGCCGCTGCTTCAACTACGGCAGCAGCTTCCGCCGCTGCTATGTCTTCAGGTGTTGGTGTGGGTATCTTGGGCGTAGGTGGTTTAGGATTACGTTCAGTATAGAATGGTGGCATTCCCATTAATTCTACGAATGCGGTATCCAAATTGTCACCAATAATGGCATAATGTTCTTTTTCTATTATAATTTCATCTGCAACAATTTTATTTTGTGGCAAAAGCGGTTTACAAAGGTATGGTGTACATGGTGGTTCAGGTGTGACACAAATTATTTATATATCAGGGGTGGTTGTTGGATCACGTTTATATTTTTATTTATTTATTTTTTTTTTCATTGTTATTGTTAACATTTTATTTAAGATTATATATATTGGTTGGGGAAGCATTATTTTTGGTATTAGCAGGAGCGCAGTAGTAAAATTAAACAAATTCAAAAATAAGAATAAGAAATTTATAAAATTAAAATTAAAAATGGTAAAAGCAGTAAGTATTTTAAGTATAAAAATAATAAATTAAAAACTTTTTTAACTATTTTAAAACTACACAGAAAAGTAAACTTAAATTACTCATCATTTTAAATATTATCACGGAATTATTTTTAGCAAAACTGTTTAATTTAATTTAAAATGTCTTTGTATTAGTTGATAATTGTTTTAATTGAATTCTGCAAATTTACTTTAATTCAGTTTATTTTTTTCTGTGTAGAACGAAATTTGGATTACAAGACGGGAAAACGAAGGAATTGGACAACGAAAAATACAAAACACAAAAAGTTATTACCATTTCAAAATTATTTCAACACATACAAGTAACTGTAAATTTTGTTGTATATTTTTAACATCCAAACATTTTTTTAATACTTTTATTGTCTTTTTTTTGTGCAAATTGCAGCGAAATTTGTTTCTTTTGATTTTTTTTTTATAATTTGTAGTTTATTTTGTAAATAATAGTTATGTATAAATAATTATTTAAAAAAAGTAGTTGTAAATAATGAAAATAACTATATTGTCTTTTTTAGTTGTTTGATTTTGTTTTTCATTAATTTATGCAAAATAATTCTATTTAAATTTCTTTAGAAATATATTTTAATAGAAATACATTAATAAAGGAATAAATATTTCTATTCATTATCAAAAAAGAAAATTTTTCTTGCTTAAAAAGGAATGCTAATTTTTCTTTAGAATTCCCGTTTAATATCTCTGATTGCTTCTTTCAATAAAAGGAGAGTTTTTTACTTTTTTTTTTTTTTGCAAGAAAAAAATTTTGATTTGGAGAATTAAATAACTTAAGAAAAATTACAGGATGAAATAATCAATGGAATTGTATTTTTACAATATTAAAAAAAAAGAAAAAAATATATTAATACATAAAGAATACATATAAATCTTAAACAAAAATAATTCAATTGAAAGAGATTAAAAAGAATTAATCATTTTACTGGCAAATTTACTACAGAAGAATAGTTTTTAATTGGAATGCTTATTTTAAAATTTTATTTTTTTAATAGCGAAACAAAAAGAATTGATAAATACATACATAAATGTCCAACTTGGAATTTTTCAAGTTTCTCAAAAGAAAATACGGCGTGTAATGTGTATGTAATCTGAATTGACATTATGGAAAATAAAATTTTAATGCAAACGAAAAATGCGTATGTATACGAGTACTTAATTAAAATAAGATCAAAGATTGCAAATTTAAAATAACGCTGCATTTTCTTATTTTAAGAATAGTTTTCTTTTCTTTTTTTTTTCTTTTTCACTAAAAAGAAAAAGAAAGGATTCATTTACATTTAAATAAATCCTTTAAGGCTAGTATGGTAGTTTTGTTTTTCTTTTGTTGTTGTTGCAATAATTATTAAAACTGTTATTAAATTAAGTTTTCACATATTTTGAATATCATGCAGAGTAGCTTCCATTTCCTCTTGTAATAATTTATTTTTGGAGCGTTCGTTCATCAAGTCATCTAATATTTATTTTAGAAGAGGCAGAGGAGAGGCGTTTGTATAATTGTTATGTGTTATGTTAAAACATAAAAAAGAAAAATATAGGCACAGCAGCACAGGTACGGGCACGGCATGGCACGTACGCACACAAATAAAACGCAGGATATTATTGGGTTCGGTTTTGAGTAGATTTTGTTTAGTAAACAACATAAAACAATTATTTTTTTTGGCAGGCAGGCAAATGTTTTAAATTAAGCGATTTTTGTATATATATATAAAAAAAAAACAAATGGAAATAAAACAAATTATTAATAAAACAAAAATATTAATGAAAAGAAAATAAAAATTATACATAAGAAATATCCCAGGAAAAATTAAAAAATTACAAGTTCTGGAGCACACAATGTGCAATTGAATTACGAGTAAGATAAACTATAAATATAGTCACAAAAAAGTAGGCTTTTATTAAGAGCTTTCTTTTGCTTGTAACAATTTATATGATTATAAAGACAATAAATAATTTTTCCTGAAATATTTTAAATACATAGATAATAAAAAACTTAAACTTTCTTTTTCTACTTCTTTCAAAATCTCAGTTTATAAATGAAAAAAAAAAAAAATATTTAACTAAAGCTAGTTTTTCGCGATTACAAAAAGAAAATATCTAATAAACTTTCCTATATTTCTATATTTATGTATATCTTCTACAAGCAAATAAAAGAGAAAGAAAATACAAATTATTTATAACTTACCTTCGAGCCTGTCGACTTCTTTTTGCAATTTTTGAACGGAACGTTCGGCGAATTCAGCACGAGCTTCAGCCTTTAGTTAGAAATAGGTAAAAGAAAATAAATTATATTAGAATTTGCTTAAACTTTGAGAAGATGTTTGCAAAACTTTTTAAGAAAATAGAGACAAATCGATAGTGAAAATATTTTCTTTTGTTTGCTTTAGTTTTAAATTTAATTTTTTGTAACTTTAAGAAAAGGAAAAATTGTCTGTAATTTCTTTTTTTAAGTTTTGTTTGATTAAAAAAAATAACATAAGCTTCCCAAAATGTTTTATATTAACAAAAATAATAATTTACTACCAAAACCGTTGTTAAACATACAGATTTTTAAGTTCACTCGTTGACTAGTTTCTTTTAATTCTGCTTTAAAGTAGTAACACAAGCTTAAGCATATAAATTAAATGATGTTAGTGCAATTAGTATGAACATAATAATTTTAATTAAAAAAATAGTAAAGAATTTAAATTATTTGGAATCATAAAGTTTAACAAAAAATAATAACAAAAACAAAATTAAAAACCTCGTCCTAAAAAATATTAATTTTTAAGGGAAAATTTCTATCAGAATATTTAATTAACGGGAAAAATTGTTATTTCCAAGCAAAGAATTAAATCGAAAAAGGAAGCCAGAAAACATTAACATTTATTTTCCCTCAAAACAGTTGAGAATAAAAAATAAATCACCCAAATTTAATTTAATTCGATAGCTAATAGAATACTACCGGTACATGGAATTAAATAATATAACTGTGAAGTTTCTATAATACCCTTTCTATAGGGAAAAAAAAAAAAACAGTAAAAATTTACATTTTTATAATCTTACATTACTTTTATTTAATTCTTTAAAATAAATATTAAAAACCATTTTTAATTTCTATACGAAATTGTTAATTTAATTACTTTTAAAAAGCATTAACCATAAAAAACTGGTGGCAGCCTGTTAAGCACGCTTAATTCTCATGGAAAATTTTAGAAAAATTAATTAGTACAATAAGTATTTTATATTAACTTGTCGAAAAATTGACAACGACAAGGACACTCGTTATAATGCCGAATTTATTTTGCAATAAGATATCGTTGTAGCAAATAAGCAATAAGTAAACTCTTTATTACAATAAAATTTGCATTTCAGCTTAATTTCACTTTGAATATTTTGTACATAACTGGCCATTAAGGGTCCAAGAGAAGTGCTAATCAACATACTTAAAATTAAAAACATTTTATTTTAATAAAACTTAAAATTTAATGTTGGAGTATTTCAAGCATAAAGATTAAAAAACATGCCAAATTAAATAATAAATAAAATAATTCAAAATTTCATTACAATTATTAAAAAAAATGCTCTTTTATACGAGTATAAAAGAAATACGTTGCCATACTTTACTTTACTGTACTTTTATTTTTACACAATTATACATAAAGTAGTTTTTTTTAGATCCTACAATTTTCAAATAAATATATTTAGTACTTTTACAAATACCTAAAAAAAGAGAAGAACAACTACGTAAATATGATTTAAAGCAATTTATTAATTTGGTTTATTTGGCTTGAAACTCTACCAATCCATTGTTGTATAATTTTGTTTAATTGTTACCCAAAACTTACAATTTCTAAAGCTTCTTTTTGTTTTTTGATATCCTGTTCGATAAGACTTTGGACATCACGGGCCTAAAGTAATGTTAAAAGAAAACATGAGTATTTGGTGTTTGGTGTTGAAAAACATTTTTTTTTTTACAAAACAACTACCGATTTCGGATTATTTTATTGTTTCTATCACAAGGCCAAAATTAAAATTATTTTTTTTAAGATATGCATTCAGTATTACATTCTTTCTACGATTAAAAAAATATAAAATATATTATTATTTAATATTAATCAAGCTTAAGATCTTAAAAAATTGTTTTTATTAAAGTTTTCCGATATTTCGACTTTCTTTTGAAGGTCTCCTTTAAGATCTTAAGCTTGATTAATATTAAATAATAATAAATTTATAAGATCGAATAATTTAATAAAATTAATATAAAATATATGTAACGATATTTTATTCCATTAAATTCTCTTGCAATTAATGCACAAAAAGTTGTTTTCAATTTTATTATACAGGATAAAAAGTACATTGTGTAAAGTTTGTGTAAACGAGAGAACGTGCTTAATTTTTTATTTTTAATTTTAGGTTTTTTACTCAGAATCCTGTTTTGGTAATTTTTCTTTTTTTATGTAATTATTATTATTACAATTATTAATAATTAAATATTTAAAAATACTCATGTTTCTTTGTCATGACTTGTTTTAGGTCCGTGTTAAGGTTAATTTTGTATTGTTAAAAATACAAATAAAAAAAAGAAAATATCAAATAATTTTTCTTATACACAAAGAAATTTTTGTTGTTGTTTTTTTTAACAGATGATTGTTTTTATGTATATCTTTTTGATTGAAAAATTTTAAAATTGAGAATAACAATTTGTGCAATTTAATATTTTCTTTTCTTGTTTTTTTAAGAATAATTTTATTATTTTTATTAATAAGGATAAGGGTAAAAATTAAAAAAATACACATAACTAATCTAAGACATCTACACAATTTGAACTTTTTTAAAAAAAAATTATTAGTAAGTTCTCGTTTTACTATGAAATTATTTAAGATTGTTTACTATCATAGTCGTTCTCACAACGCAAGTGTTATTGCTCAAATTTTGTTGCATGTACTCGTATGTGATTTTGACATTAAAGAATGAAGGAACAAAACGAATTTCAAGTACTTCAACACTCTTTCCACCTCTTGACTACAATAAGACTTTCATAGTGGAAACGGCAATGGATGTTTTATATAATTAAAAAATGGCTAGTTTGTTTCAAGCATAAGTTGGAATTATTTTTATAAGGTTATTTTATCTTCAACTGATAAAGCGACACTCAAATTTGAGACAAAGAATAGATTTAAAAACACTAGCTGTTTTAAGATTTTAAAATAATAAAATAAACTTTTTTAATTAAAAAAAAAGGTCAAATAAAACTAACAAATAAAAAAAAATACTTAAAATACAACGGAATGCTTTTTCTGAACTCCTGCAATGTTACATTCTTAATTAAAAGTGTCTCTAACTGAGAGAAGAACTTATATTATACTACCAAAAACTATATTATACTGGCAAACCATTTTTAAGGAACGAGTGGCTGAATTCAGCCAAACAAAAGGGATTGGCATTCTTAAAGTCGGTTGATAAACTGCAACTAAGGCATCATTTAAGTTGACAAAGCTTTTTTACTTTGCTTTTCAGTGTTGTAAAGAAGTCAACACTGCTTTTGTAAAGCCAGCCATGCTTTGTTTTTTTTTTTTTTTTTTTTTGGTATTACATAAAAAGGCGATATTTTATAAAACAAAAAATTAAAAAAAAAAAAAAAAAGATATCTTGAAGAAGCTACGCAAATTGAAGTGAAATATAGATATAAAAATAAATTTACATAATACGACCCCAAAGAAAAAGGTCAAATAAAGTAACAAATAAAAAAAATTATAATTTACACAATCGTAGTTACAAAAAAGTAGGCTTTAATTAAGAGCTTACTTTTGTTCAAAAAAAAAAAAATAAATAAAAAATTATGGATCGTTTCTAAAAATATATTGACTTCAGTGTGACTATAATTATGAGCCTTAAACTTTTTTCATGTTTAAAATATTTAATGCAAATTTAACATTGAAAACAGTAACTTGTGTAACTTCTTTTAACCTCGCAACACACTTCTGTAACTGTATCATTGTACAATGACTGACCCACTGTGCAGTGTTTACCTAAACTTATTTAAACAAAGTATATTTTGTATATTAAATTCATTTTTAAAACTATTCATATCAAATTAAAAACTAAAATGCTAATAATACTGTCTGCCATCACCTTAATTATATGTATAATTAATAATTTAATATAAGATACCACACACCACATAATTTGTGTAAATTGATATTGATACCTCTTTTAATTGATGATCCAAAACTCTAATTTGTGTTTCAAAAGTTTCCTCTTTTTGTGTGGCCTTTTATTATTATTATTTTTTAAATTAAACATTTAAGCATTTAAAATTTGTTTATTGGTCGTAACAGTTGAAGTACAGTGGTTTGGTTGATTTGTTGCTCGGGTTGGTATAGGGTGTATAACGACAACAATACATACAACACGTTTAACAAATATTGGTAACAGCAATAAAGTAATTTTTCATTTAATACAACAAACATTGGGTTAATTTTTTTTATTAAAGTTCATGCACAATTAAGTTTTTTTTTTTTTAATTTTGTTGCAAATGCGTTAAAAAAATTTTTTTTTAATTTTATTAAAAATTTAACCAGTAAATATTTTATTTTATTTTGCGTTCAATTTGAATATATAAAGCAGCAAACAATATATGAAAATAAAGAAAAATGCAAAAATTTTATATTAAAATTTAATATTTGTATAGTTAATAAATAATAATAATAAATATAAAATGAACATCGGTAGATATTTTATAAATCTTTTTCTTTTAATATATGAAATATGGTTTTGAAATATGTGAAAACAAAATATAGAAAATATTAAAATATGTTTGTAGATGCTTAAGAGGACTTAAGAGGATAGAAATTGCAGTAGATAGATGATTCAAATACTTAAGTGAAACAAAAATTAAAAATAAATAAAATGTTTAACGGTTTTGAGCGTTTCTGCTTTTTTCTTCTTTTTTTTATAACAAAAAACATATTTTTTCTTACAGCCAACAACAATAAAATAATTTTTTTTTTTTTTTTTTTTTTGTTAGAACATTTAAACCAAACCCCTAGACTTTGGGAGAACCAATATTATTTTGTTATATAAAAATAAATTGGTTCTGAATGTGTTTTGTATTAAAAATACATTAATTCATTCATTTAAACAATTGGTGTAGTTTGTAACAAAAAGTGTTAAAAAATAAGTGTCGTTTTTTTATTTTTGGGAAGTTTGTTACTTTTTGCATTGTAAGTAATCGATTTTTCTTATTTATTTATTAATAAGAAAAACGATTCTCTTTTATTATCAAAATTTTCGATATATACCTCCTTGAGACGGGTGTTCAAGGTCTTGATTTGGTTCTTGTATTCTTCTTCACGTTGGTTAGCCTATTTATTGTTGTTGTTATTTTTTTGTGGTTTTTTACAGCAGGTGTTTTATTGGGATGAATTGGATATATTCATTTTGATAAATTGTACAATGTTGGTGTTCAATGGTTTCAATTTTTTTAATGGTTTTTATTTGTTTGTTTTTGGTTTATGTATTTTATTTTGGGTAGGAGTAGAGAAGGTGTTTTTATTTTATATTTAAAAAAGGAGGGAAATAAATAAAATATATAATAATTATATTAATAATAAATTACAATGAAAAGAATATTTATGTGAAAACTTATGTACGTCGTAAGAAATGTTTTAAATGAAATGTTTGAGCAAATTGCTTAAAAATAATTTTCATATCACACTTATTAAAAAAAATTATTTAATAAAACTTAAAAATCAAATATGTAGAACTTTTGTAGCAATACATAAATAGATATGTAACTGTTATATTAGAGGAAGTCACGTTTTAGTTTAAAGTCCTTTGTATCGAGTGTAAAAATATAAAAATAAAATGAACGTAAAAATTTGTTTACACACAACAACTAATTTGATTATCCTACGATTTTCTACAACACTTCGGAAATACTATATGAAAACCCAATGTAAATACGTTTTGCAATTGTGTAAGTGTGTAGACCAGTATGAAAGAAAACAGCTGTCGGTCGCTAAATGGTGCCAACTTTTACATAGTTGCGAGATAAAACTGCATAAGTACTTGTAATATTGATTAGCGCTACAGTTGTTTAAATTTTATTAGTTTAAAATTATCAGAAAAGTCGATCACGCTTTGTAGTCAAAATTTTCAGTAATATATATTAACTGTAAAAATGCTTCCAATTGTGAAAATTAAAAAAATATTTAAAAATTTTAAATTAATCTATAATTCATTATCAATCATCAATATTAAAATACTGCCAAATTAAAATATTTAAAACATTTCTTTTCATTTTAAGATTTCACAAATGTAATAATTTTATATTTTAAAATATATATGTATGTATATAGGAAATATGTTTATTTACAAGTTTTAGTTTGAAATTTTAATACTGACCTTTTCTTCAGAAACTTCAAGAGATTTCAAGTTATTGCCAACGACGCGGAGTTCTTCTTCAAGTTCAACAATTTTGCTAAGAAAAATTAAAATATTAATTTATTAATACAAAATAGGCATTTGATAAATAAGAAAAGGTTTACAACATATTCATTATTTTGGAATTATAATAAAAAAATATCTTGGGTTAAAATTAGCATGTACATACAAGCATCTGTAAAAATTTTTTAGTTTGTTTGTGTTTTTAAATTCATTAAAAATATTTTCTTCAAGAAAAAGGTGTTAAGTATTTTTTTTTTGTGGGCGAAAAATAAAAGATGTAAATTTCTGTAAAGAGAAAACAAATTTGTTTAACCAACTTTTGGCTAAATGGAAAATAGCAATTTTTTTTTCAAATTGTTTGCTTACTTTTTCCTAAATAGTTAAATTTGTAATAATGTGTTTTAAAACCCAAAGCTAAATTTATGAATATTAAAAAGGAAGTAGCAACATTTGTGTCGAAATTTACAGCGTCGTCTTGTATTTAGAATACGAATATTTTATTCGGAAATGAACAATTTTGCATAAAAAATTTATTTTTTCGTCGCATCAATAACGATATTTTTAAAACTAGTGTGCCAATTTGAAAACCATGTACGTGGGAATTAAGGAAATGTTGTTGTAAAATTTCGGATTTTCTATTTTAACAAATAGAACTAGCCACTTTTAAGTAAAATGGCCACGTCACCTCTTGATTTTAAGAAATAACGGTATATCTCAGATATTAGATCTAATTAAAAATATTAAAAAAAAAAGTGCAATTTGAAATCAGCGCTCAATAATACTTTTGAAACAGATTTCAGTTGCTTTGGTCCAAAACCATTTTTGTTTGTATGCCATCGACAAGCGATTACAACATTTAGTGATGTCGACAACTGATAACCTTTAATCGAGAGTGTGAATCACAGAAGTTTAAAGTAAAACCTAGTAGCAGTGCGGAGCTCATTAATTATGGACTAATCGACAGTTAGATTCAAATATCGTATAACATTTTAAGTCAAGAGGCTGAAGAAAATACATCCTAAAATATTTGCTTCAATATTCTGTATATACATACGTATGTAGTTGCTTGCATTGATTTCTGATTCATTCATAATGAAGAACCATTTTGAAATTAAAATGGCTATTTTATTAAATTTGAAGTTGTATTGTATAAATTTATTTTTATATCCTGCAGAAGCTACGCAAGTTAGAGCGAAATACCGATATAAAATTAAATTTATTCAATACGACCTCAAGCTTAATAAAATAGCCATTTTAATTAAAAAGACACAGGTCAAATAAATTAAAATCTATTTTTTATTGCATGACTTTGATCCTATTTTCTCTTTTTCTAAACTTCCTAAATAATCAATAGTGTTTTACCTTTTCATTTAAATGTGTATAGATTTGTAATGTAAGTGTAAATAATTTATCAAACAAAATTACAATTTATTGTTAGTTAAAAACAGAAGAACAATAACAAACCTTTCAGCAAGTTCAACTTTTTCCTCAGAACGTTCTAAGTCTTGTTCCATGAGGACTAGTTTTCTGGCCACCTTTTTGTTTTTTGCATTGCAAGTTAGTTGTTACAAAATAGAAACACGTGGCATCATTTACATCAAATACACGAGCAAATTTCATTAACAAATAACAACCAATTACAAATTGTAATTGTAATTAAGTAAATTTGTTAGGAAATTGTATTTGAAATGAAATAGCAAAGTAAGTTAGCACACACACACAGGAGCAGGATTTTTTTTGGTTAGCAGCGCACAAAACATTACAAACAAATTTGAAATGTTTTAAGAAAGCATTAAGGAAAAAAAATTTTTAAAATAATATAAAAATTAGTTTAAATAAATAAAGGTACGAAAACAAAAATATATTTTACAACTTGATTTATGGCAGAAAAAAAATGTGAATGATTTTTTTTCAATTTACAAAAATTTTTATGAATTTGTATGTACAAATTAAACAAAAAAGAACAACATGCTTTTACTATAAACTATAGGAAATTATTCACATTTTTTTTGTACAAAAACAAATTGTTAATAATTTAATTAAGAAACAATAACTAGCTAGCTAAATGTATTTTTTTGAGGTTAGGTTTTGGTTTTAGTTTTAGCTTTTTTTTTGTGTCTGTTATATAAAAAAATATTTAATACAACTTTATTCCAGGCTTAAACGTCAACATTGAAAGTGTAAAACTTTAAAAACATTTTTATTATACTGTAATGAAAAAACCTACTTTTCTCCTTGTTCGGCACGTTCTTCAGCACGTTCCAAATCAGCTTCAACCATGGCCAATTTACGGGCAACCTTTTAATATTTATATGTGTAAATTAAATAAAGAAGATCACACATTCAAAATCGTTCGGTGAGAGGGAGGTTCAACGTATACAACAACATTGCAGTGAAGGAAAGGGAAAATGAGAAACAAATTCAAAAAATATTATAAGTATACAAGAAAATTCTTTCCAGGTGGGTGGCTTGGTGGCGTGTAATATAACATTCAACAAATAAACGCTGGCATTCTTTTTCTTGCAGTTTTGTTTTTCTTGGCAACAATCAGCGATAAAAATGTTGAAGCATTTAAAAAACAACTTTAAAGAAACACAGCATTTTTTTTTAGGTTTTGAGTTTGCTGCAGCAACAAACAAGTCAGTAGTAGTTAGCTGTGTGGTTAATAGCATTAGTTGATTTTTTTTTTTTTTTTTTGTATTATTAGAAGCGGAGCAACATCTTAGCTTAACTGTTGATATGGTTTATGAGTTACATGTATAGAACGTACATGCATACATTGATAGGTGGTTTTTTAGGTTGGTTTTCAGGGAAATTAATTTTTAAAAATTATTTATTGAAAACTTGTGCTTAATACTTAATTATCATTTTTTTCCAAAATTTCATTTTTATTAAACTAAATGGCATAACCTTTAAAAACAATAGCTAGATTTTCTTATGATAATTTTATATTGAATTGTTTTAGTTCCCAACATTTATACAAAAAGAGAGTGTCGAGAGCTGAGTTGAGCAAGAGAGAGTTCTTTTGTTCTTTTTATTAAAAACTTAATGTAAAATACTTTTGTATTCGCTAACAATAATTATTATTAAAGTTTGCCACTATAATGCTTATAATAATATAAAACCAAAATAACTAAAGAAAAAAACCTTTAAAGAAAAGATTTATTTTATTAATAATTAATATTAATAAAGATTTTAACACCTTGTAATTTTTAACTTATAAACAGATTTTGCTCTGATAAAGAACTGATAACTTTATTTATTGCTATAAATAAAAGAATAATATAAAAAAGTATAAATAAATTAAAACCTCTCCCCTAAATGTAAAACTGAATTTGCCAGCATATTCACTTTACTATACAATTCAATTAATAAAAAAAGAGATTAAAACATTCTCCACTCGTTCCACTTTTTCTATTATTGGCAAAGGTTTAAATTAAGCAAAATCAAAGTTATTTCTATATACATACGAATAAACTACAACCAAGACCTAAACTTAAATTCGAAATCCAAGTCATCTGTGAGATACAGACACATCTCTGTGAAGGTCATTGAAAATCCGATGAAGACATTAATGGTCTGTCCTTAAAACTCTAGGGCCTATTTGACGAATATGTTATTTCATAATTAATCAAAAAATGTCTTTTTTTACAATAGAAAAAATCTCAACTCTCTCAAAAATATGCCTTTTTATTCTAAAATGAAAAAGTGCACCCTTTACATACATGTCGTCATGAGATTATGAGTGTCGTCGTTGCGACGAAAACAGAGTTATGTATGTGGTACTGCCGGCCAATGTTTTTTTAGATCTTCTCAGATATCTTAATGTCACGGGGAGGGTCTAGGTCACTTTATTATTACCTTATGTGGGCGAGTAGATGGTTCAAAACGGAATCTTGCGATTCTATTATAATTGAAGACCGTCAGGCCTCCCTGCAAACGAACCATAGTTACCAGACTAGACAAATATATTCGATTGGTGATTTTAGTGTTCTTGTGAAAAATTTCCTAATTAATTGCCAGCAAAAAAACACATGTGTTTTAAAATTTATTCTGTTTATAGCGTGGGAAGAAAATACTTTGTTAAAATGTAATACTCTTTTCGATAAAAAATTAAGGGATTCAAAATAAAAAGTTATTTCAACAGATCATTAAGTATTAATTACCTGAGAGCATTTTTAATGTCTATTTAAATTGTAGTAACTCTTAAGAAATCCTGAGGCCTAATTGCTGCACTCGTTATCGAACAATTTACTTCATACGAAAGAAACGCGCAAAATTTCAATTGTTTTCAAACCTACATCAAATGCGACGATTGGAGAGCTTAAGTTTTTCATTATGCTTAAAAAAAATAATTATTAACGCATTTGCTTTGAGATTTGTCACTCATTGATTGAACTTTTTTTGATAACACTTTTGTGTTAAATATCAATAATCTCGGTAATGCCTTTTAGGAATTCAATGTATATTGCAAAATAAATTTTGAACTCTGGCGTCATTAGCAGGAATTTTTTAACCTCATTACTGAATGAGTTATAAAAAAATAGTAAACAAATTTATTTTTACTATTTTATTCAGCATTTTATTAATTGTTAATAACGATAAAAGTGAAATTTATTGAATAAAAAATATTAATCATTTCAATCAGTATTTACTACATTTGTTTGTAAGGTATGGTACGTTCTTCTCTGAGCCATTAAAGCTATATATGTACAAACATACATAAATAATGAATGCTTGGAATTTATTTATACAGCTGCTGCTGGAAGCTGGCTGTTGTTAGTGGTCAATCATTCATGGCCAAATATAGTATGTTATATATGCATGTTTAAAGATTTAAAAAAAATATATATATTTTTTGTATTGCTTTTTTTTGTTTTTTTTTATTTTTGCATGAAATTTATACAAATAAACTTGAACATATTTTTATACAAAATCAGCTAACCAGCTTTCTTTTGCACTTACAATTTTTATATATGCATGTGTATACACGTATTTGTATTGTATGTATTTATGCATATCACGCTTTTATAACAAAGAGTAGCCTGGCTGTCAGTTAGCGCGTGAATCATTGTATAAATAAATGTATGATTGTTCGAAAAATATTTGAAGATACTGAATTTTTTTTCTTTTTTTTCGAAATTAGGTAACCATTTGTTTTTGTAACATTTTTCCAAGAATAATTTTTTAGTCAATTATTGCATAAATATGCGCATTATAGTTTATGTCAATTGGAACCATTATAACGAGTATTTCAAGCAAAAATAAGCTTATTTATCACTACGTATGTTTGTACGTGATAGTATATCCCATGACGTCATAATAAAATACATACATATTTTTTTATTTATTTAAGTGTTCAAAAAAAAAACAATTAAAAGCTAAAAGAAGTATTATTTAATTTTATTTCATTAAATTCCAAAGATTCCAACAGTTTATATTTTTATTACTTAGAATTTTATCCAGCCAAATAAACATATTTTTTTTTTCTTCGAAACACAACACTGCTAAGAGAATTAGTCAGTCATAATGATGAGTATTTATTTGTTGTAGTTATGTATGCAGAAAAATATGTTTAATATGCGATATTAAATACTTATGCATGTGTGATTTGCGACTGCATAATCAAATTTTATTTGGTCATTTTCCCTAAAAATAAATGCATTTTAACACTTTCAAAAAAAATGTAATCTAGTTAAAACTCAATAGTGTGGGCGAAAATTCCCAAAAAGTACATAAATAGCATGACGCTGTTGTATAATTCGTAAAAGCAAAAATTCCGCATTACCCAAATCGCTACCTCGATATCAAAAGGATTTTTTATGAAAATATGTTCATATTTCCCACATACGAATATAATTTTTCATTTTGTTTTACATAAAAATAATTTAATAAAAACAAAAAATCAATCAATCAATTTTTATTTAAAAATGTTAAAAATTTGAAAAAACCAAAAAATTTAATATGGAATTTATTACAACGCTCAGAGACAAACATTAAAAAATTTTTCCACAAAAGTGCCAGCAAACTTTAAATGTTTTTTTTTTTAATTACGAAACAATTGCAATAGATGCGTGATATTAGCGATATCATTATTTATTTATATTAAAGTACAATTACCGTATATACTCGTAGTAGTGGTCAGAATTTGACAGCACAAATATAAAACTTATATAAAATGTTGCCTCATTTCGCTGTTTCTGTCATGAATTCGAAAACCGTAATAATTATTTAATTTCAAAAATAGCGTTTGGGTAGCCTGTTAGATAGCAAGTGGTCATCTAGTTAAGATTACACTAAGGTTTCTCTAAAATTTATAAGTAAACAAAATATTTATAATTTTTTGCAAACAAGAATAGAAAATAATTCAGCAATTCAAGAACATTTCTTTTTTCACACTCTGTATCTTTTACAGTCAGCTCGCTCATCAAACTCTATTATATAAAACACTCTCTCTCTCTCTCTCTCTCTCTTTTTTGTGTAATGCTCTATTTGTAGAAATAAGACAAATTCAATATTTTCTTTTGCTTTTTATGAAGATCATGTGTTTAAATCTTTATTTATTTATTTTTCTTTAAAATTAAAATTATTTTAGTTTATAGGAAAAATAAATTAGATTAAGTAAAGCAAAAAAGAAAAAAAAAAGGATTTTTTATAATTTGCTCAGATAAAATACAATAATTAAAGGGAAAAAAATATAATAAAAAATAGTTTTTGAAAAATAAACAAAAAAATAAATAGAAATACAACAATTTATGCATACAAATCTGAATAAATATACAAATTTAAAGCCATAATCACACAAAAGTGAAGTTTTCAATTTCAAATTTATTTGTGGAGCAAATTTCAAATTAATGAATATGGAAGTTAGTCTAAAAAAATTAATTTCAAATTCAAATTTTATAAAGGATAAGAAAATAAAAAGAGTTAAAGAATTGTTATTTTTTTTTATTTTTACTTTATAGAAAAGTACTAAGCACTTTTTACAATTTATTTTTTAAAGTATTTTTTAATACATTTTGATTTAAGAATCTCATATCCTTTATTTATTAAAAAGATATAATTTAAATTTTTGTGTAATCATTGTAAGGTTTTGCCATTTTTTTTTTTTTTTTTAATATTTTAAGAAAAAATTTTAATATTTAAAACCGTTTCACCAATTATTTTTTATTTTTGCATTTACATACATATAATTTTTAGTATTTTTTTTTATGGTAACAAAATATAATAAATTTATAATTTATAAAAAACAAACGAATATTTAATTTTAATTTAATTAATTTATATTTTGATTTTTTTTACTTTGATTGATTTTCGGTTTTTTTTTAATAGCAGCACAAGTTTTCAATTTAAGTAATAAGAAACCAACTCCTTTCGCTATAACAAACATTTAACATCTCCAGCAAATCCTGTGAGGTGGAGATACTCAAGTTCAATAGTAGTAGTAGTAGTACTCTTCACTAGTATTACAATAATTAACACATGCTCGTGCTTTTTAATAAAAGCACTACATCTAAGTGTATGTACGAATATGCATTTAATTATGTAATAATTGTGTCATTATCAGTGGTTTTGATTAGATTTGCTTTTGTGTTGATTTAATTTCTGTTTTATATTTCCAATTTTTGAAAACAATTAGATGTTGTTTTATAAAATGGATAGCAATTGATCGATATATGTTTGTATATACGATATGTAAGAAATAAATGAAAATAAATATAATCAAGTTTGTGGCAAACTATTTGGAGTTGGTGGTTGTGATGATGTTGATGATACAATCATTTCTAATTCTGCAGTTGTTTTGGTATTATTAGTAGAATCTGAATAATTAGTAGTTGCAGTAGCACATTGATTTGCATCAGTATTATTGTTATTATTGTTGGCAGATGATGAACAACTAGCATCGGCAATAAGTAAATTTCTTAAATTGGTTATAATTTGCACCTCATCGTATTTCTTGTCAGCCTCCTCAGCAAGGAAACGAGCTTCCTTTAATTGATTCTCAAGAGCGTCCATGCGTTCTTCATCAGCAAGGGCGCGGTTCTCAAGGATCTTGCGAGCACTATTGACATAATATTTTTTGCATTATTATTATTTTCGACATTTTCAGTCGTTTTTATATATTTTGCCCATAGAAGACATCCAAGAATAATAGCGGAGTATATTGCAATAGTTAAACCATTTGATGTTGTGTCATTCATCGTCCACATTTATACGAACGAAGGATATATTTTGTAGAGATAGCGACACAGAAATATAGACACAAACATTAAAACATAGATTACAAATTGTTGGTAGTAATAGTGCACAATAGTGGTGGTTGGCAGCAATAGTGATTTGGTTGAGATCAAGATAAGTTGCCATTCACATGGTTGAATATGCAGTATGCAGATTTCGTACAGTAGTATTGGTAGTAGTTTATAAAGATAGCATCCAAATATGTTGACGGTGTGGTAGAAAACAAGAAAATTTTTGCAAATTTTTAAAACTAAAATTTTAAGCCATTTCTCTAAAGATTTATATATTTATATAACTTTCTTTCGGTTTTGATTTTACAAAAGGCATATTTTCTTACAAAAATTATGGAAAATTTATAGAAAAACAAAGTTGCTGGCTGGCAACTTGATACTTTTTTTTGGATATTCGATTTTAGCAATATTTTTAACCGATTTGGTTTTTAATGTGAAAATAATCATCATCCTTTTTACGATTGTTGTTCCTGAAGTCGAATTTGTGACAAGCTAACGTAAAACAAAAAGCCGACACCCAACAAAAATTGATGGTAATTACACTAAAACATAATTTATAAAATACAACTTTATTTAATGGAGAATAAGGTATTTTCCTGATAAACAGAGATAAGCTGCTAGTTAACTACCAATGCAACGCTTCAATATAGTCCCTTGTGTAAAATTGTAAAAATATTTTTTTTTACACACAACAAACAAAATGTATTATCCTGCTATTTTCTACAACAGTTTAAAAATACAATAAGAAAACAGAATGTAAATACGTTTTACAATTGTGTAAGTGTGTGCCAAGTATGAAAATAGTAGTTTTGAGATAAAACGTGTTGTGTACATTTTAAGTAGCTAAATTAAAATTTATTATATATAAAAAATATATGAGCTCAAGAAATCTAGTTTTATTGTATTGTGACTTATAAACTGCTGGTTCGGCCAATTTTCTGCTCAACAATATGTACATATATGAAAATATGCCTTTTGTAAAATGGTAAATATAAATCTACTACAGCATTTTTAATTGCACATACATTTGACATAAACATAGAAATTAAAACATTTCATAAATTATTAATACTTAAACTAAAGTGATAGATAAATTTTTGGAGACATAAACATAAAAAAAAACATCTTAGGTGTGCAACAATCTTATATTTCTTTTTAATTAGTATTAGAAAGGAATTAATTGGCAGTTCTAAAATTGTGCTACAATTAGCTGAGGGCGGAAATAAAAGGATTGGTTGTCTTTTTCCTCTAAAAAAAACTACGAAAATAAAACATACGTTTGGCTTAACATTTTAAAGGAACACAAACAAAACGTCAAGTTATCATTGAAATTATAGGTACATATTAATAATAATAATAATAAATATTGTTGCATGCCTAATGAATAATAAAAAAAAACTTATTTCCTAACTTTAAATACAATAAAGTTTAATTATTTTATATAAAAATAAACTTATTACTAAATACAATCATTAAATATAAGTAAATTGACAATAACAATCACTTTATGGAGCTTTAAAGTGATTTTATGTTTACCTTTAATTCAGTATTACACACATGAAAAGAGAGCATTACCCAGTTTCACCTAACCTCATTTTTAAATATATAAAAAATTGTTAAAGAAACAACCTAAATCCCTATTACCCTATCATAATAGACATTACATAAAATTGTCGTTTTTTTTCTGAAAAATCAATACCTCTTCATATTTTTTATCGGCTTCTTCGGCAATTAGTTTAGCTTGGGCTAATTGGGATTCCAAAATAGCTACTCTGTCATCCTCCATATTTGTACGATTTTCAAGAGCCTTTCGTATCCTAATTTATTCAATTATACGTATTTATAAATGTTTTTTATAAAAATTATTTCTCATGAAATGAACCGAAAAGAAAATAATAGAAAAACCCTTCACCATACTTAAATCAAACTTAATGTAATATATCATCATTCATTCTTCCTTTTTTTTTTTCGTAAATACTAAAAAGTAATTAATTTTTTGAATTGATAAGATAAAATCATAAATATTTCAATACAGTTCGCATTGAAATAGAATACTAACCGTTCGCTTTCATCAGCTGCTTGAGAAGCTTCTGAGAGCTTGGCTGTGGCGGAACCCAAACGTTCTTCTGAACGTTCCAAGTCTTCTTCCAACAATTGAATACGACGGTTCAAGGCAGCAACTTCAGATTCGGCCTAAAATTTTTATTTGAAATAATAAAAAATATATTGTTTCTTTTTTTTTAATCTAAAAAACTTAAAATTAGCCTTATTGGTAATACTTAGGTATAAACTCAAATATATGCTCCAAGAAAATATACATAGTAGTTTCAATTATTGCCTACGGAAGCCCAATTTTCAATTTTTTTAACCTAAAACTGGGTTTAATTATGCTCTCTTTTGTTTGTTAATAAATTTTTTATGCATGTATGTAAGTATTTAGAAATTAAAATTCGCCAGAATTTCTATCTGATGATTGTCCGGTTATTGTGTAGCTGTAAAATAAACATTTAAAAAAGAAAACTATGCTTTTTTGGGGGATATGGTCAACAAAACTATGCAAACTTTTTCTCTAGTCCATAAAAATGGAGCGATAATACTTAAGGTAGCGTACGCATATAAATTTACAACTTGTAAGTTTGCAAGAAAAATGTTAAAAAGCCTTTTACATATGACTTTTGCACTTTTGCAGTTCATAGGTATTTGCCAATGTCTGTCAAAATCATTAGAAAGCAAGTAATTGCTTCATGTTAATCATCGCTCTATTTATGATTATTAAATAAAACGATAATTGATAAGTAAAATGAAATCACTAATAAATAAATTCAATTGATGTAAATAGAACACGCTCTATTTTTGTCATATAATTTTTACAGTTCAAAAACTTTAAGAGCTTTAAATGATATTTACCTATTTTTCAGTGTTGAATTTGACAAGCCATATGTCGGAAAGCCCAACTTGCATAAAATGGAACACATAGAAAATTAATACGAAATATCTTTCATGAAATGTTGCAGATGTTCATTTTGTGAACACTAATAGTCTTATTCATAACACAAATTTCTCAGCTGGTGAGGTAACGAGCTAATAACTTTTTGTTATGAATAAGACAGTAAAATTTTCAAGGACAGCAGCAAATATTTTACAATGAAAAATTATATTATCTACATGAAAGCAATTAACGTGAAAATTATGCACCAAGTTCAGAGTTTTTACACTCGAAAAACATTAGCGGAATTAACGCTTCAGTGTAGTCTCTTGTATCCCGTGTAAAACTTTAAAAAAAAATTTTTTTTGCACACAACAACAGAATGTATTATCCTACAATATGAAAACCTCTAGCAAATATATTTTACAATTGTATAAGTGTGAAAACAAGTATGAACAATGGTTTTGAGATAAAAAGTGTTATGTGAATTTTAAGAAGCTAAAAACTACTTAAAAAATAGATAGTTGTTTACATTTTACAATTATTAGAAAAAAAGTTGAACACCCTTATAGGTAAAACTCGCCGTAAATATAAGGCATATTAACGCTTAAAACATTTTTTTAAACAATTAATGTATACGAGAAATTTTAGCTACAAAGCGTGAGCGACTTTTTTTTAATTATTTTAAACTAATAATTAACTCATTTTTCAAGTAGATGGGCTTTCAGCACTTAAAACGTTAAAAAGTTTTATTTCAAACTAAAAGTTTGCAGTTGCTCTACACCATTGTAAAATGTATTTACAATGGATTTTCATATTGTATTTCTGAATTGTTGTTGTGTGTAAAAAAAATTTTTACACTCGATACCAAGGACTTTACACTGAAGCGTGAACTCCGCTATAGATTCAGTAATTGTAAAATTATTTCCAAGTGTGAATTCTGAAAGTATTTTATAACAAAATATCAATCAGTATTGGTTGTTCGAACGGAATTTCAGTAACTAAAAGTTAGCAATCCTGCTTTTTATAGGGAGAATAGCAATAGAACAAGTTCTACGAGTATTTTGTTAATATATTATACTTTAAAGCGGTTCTTATTTTTTTTATATCTAATAATATTTAAGTACTCATTCACAATTATTGAACGTACAATCTGCCAATCTCTTACAAAAAATTCATTTCTTTATTTTATTTGCCTCTCAAATCGCATTTGTTCTTTCTTTTTTATAAGTAAAAAGCAGAGGAGGCGCACCAGGTAACACGAGAGTACTAATATACATAAATTGAGTCTACCTATTAGCCATTCAATTTGTTAACGAAAAATAACAACCACAAGTTCAAATATTTTTTAATTTTCCCAATTTTGCCATCATTGCTGTAGATATTATTGAAAGTAATGAAAGATACTACATGTTTAAAATATTAGCACTCGATTACGTCACCGTTTAACAAGCTCTATTGCGGTAGTGGTGTATTTCGTTGTATATACATAGGCAGCTGTAGTAAGCTTGCTCAAAGCTTATAATACACATTATATATATACGTCTATATAGTATATAAAAGAGTCATTCACAAAAAGGGCATAAGCGTCATGATGAAATATGTTTTAATGGTACATACATATGTAAACAATATCAACATTGTCATGGGACAAACATGTGTATGTACATGCATACATACATATGTATTAATAACATATTTGGAAACAATTATAGATTTTATAAAAAAAAAATACAGAAATTTAGAGCAAAATTTCGAAAAAAAAATAATTTGTAGAAGTAAATGAATGAAAAAATATTATTTTATGTTAAAAAATTCAGTTTTTAATTAGACATAAACTTTAAATACATTAGGTTAAGTATGTAAATGCGTATACATACATAATATACACAGTTATATTTGTAAGACTGTGTTTCTGTTTATGAAATGATAATAAAAAAATTAGTTTTATAGGTACCTATTCAATACTTTGCTTTTATTATTCTTTTTACGTTTCTTTTTATTTCACTTTTGGAAATAGAGAAGTTTTAATACAGGTCCAATTATCGTTTCCTGTAACACAGATCGCATCAAAATCGATCGACTAAGAGGTTTAAAAGCTAGTTAAAAATATAACAGATAAGACTTTATACCTAATCTTTACTACCATTTTGGAATAGTTTATACATTTCATAAACAAGATATGAACCACCTTAATGAGCATAAATAAGTACTACGTGTTAGTTATTTTTAAAACAAAACGAATTTTATCATGAATCTGTAGTGTGATTCAGTAATTTTTATTACGAACATTAAGATATTAGAGAATAGCAATCGATTTTAAGGAAATTTGCATGTAATTTTCTATAAGCTTTAAATTTGTTCTTCTAAAAACACTCATATTGCCTAGCCCTCATATTTATTATATACAAATATCTTAATACCTAAAATTGAGAATTAATTAATTTTCAAAAAGCCAGATAATAACATAAATTTTCTTCACAGTTTTAAAACATTGAAATTATAGAAATAAAGTCTAATTAGGTATAACAAAATATATAAAAAAAATTTACTACAAATATTGGGGAGAACAATGAACATAATGAAATTGAAAAGAAAAACAACAACAAAAGTAATACTGAACATTTTTTTCAATATTTAATCACTATACAAACATGGTTGGGTTTAATGTTTCCCATCCATAATACATGGGTATAAAGAATAAATACATGTCCGTAAAAGGTAGCAAATACTAAAGAATTGCATGAGCTGGCGATTGACTATGACCATACAAAATATAAAGCACAGTGTCAAGTATAGATAGAGAACTTTAAACACAAAAACACCCCCAACAGCAAAAAAAAATTTATAAAAAATAAAAAATTTAAGTTGCATAAAGCGATAAAAACATTACCAGAAGTATTGAATTATTTACTTCTTAATAATTATTATTTTATATTAATTTTTTAATACTCAGCGTTACCATTTAATTCAATACCGAATTCAATCTTTTTGACATTTTGTGCCAATTTATCTTTAAGCAGCAAATCTAAAATGTTTTTGAGATTGACAATACTTTTATTTATTATAAGGATTTTGTTTTCTTAGTTACTTTTTGTTTTGTAATATGTCTTAACAATAAAAATTATTATTAGTTTATCGCCATTAAAAAATAATATACTCTTTTATAAAAAAAAATTATAATCGTTAATAATTTGGAACAAATGAACATAAATAACTACAAACTTTTCTTCAAATACCATTTTTGGTATTAGTTTCATCACAGTGGTAACCTTTTTAAAATTTATTCAATGGTAGCGCTGTAAACACATAGTTCCTCTTCAAGAGAATAAAAAATTCGTCTGCAAATTATTTTGTAAAGAGAAGAAGTAATTTTTAGAAATTCTCTTGAGTTTATTTATCAACTTTTATTCAATTAAAACCTCATACAGTTATCCTTGTCTCTCGTTATGGTCAATGTATTTAATTGTACAACAAATAAAAAAATAATAATTATTCATAAATAACTAGATTTCTTTAATACAAAAAAAATTAAAAATTCTAACAGCTTGAGGGATATTTTCTTGGAGCATTTTAACAAAATTGTGAATATCTATGTATTCTAAATAGTTATAGTCCAACTTACTTCTTCCCGTCTTACAACTTCTAATTGTAAGCGTTTGTGATATTCTTCACATTCATCTTTATATTTTTCCATTTCTTCTTTGGTTTGACGCATTTTTTTCTTTAGCACATCCAATAAAGTGCCTTGTGGAATGTTGGTGGTCATTTTTGTATAGGTTCTTTTTTTTTTTTTTGTTTTACTTTATAAATATATGAACAATTTACGGTTTTAGCACTTGCTTTACTTTATTAAACAAGTAGATCTTTTTTAAAAGCACCTTTTTATTTCTAAATAATCTTGTTTTCTTTTTCAAAGAAATTGCAGAGTGAAAATGTTAAAGACAGACTGAGACAACAAGTAATTTTCTAAAGCGGAACGTAAAACTACCACCGGTTTCTCTGCTTCTTCTGCTTTTTTATTCTTTCTTTTCTAAATTAATATTTTAACTTCACGTTTTTTAATTTCTTTTTGCTTTTCGTTAATACACAAGTTTACACTGAAAACCACTATATTAAATTTTAATAATACAAATAAATACGTTTTACTATTTTTTATATGCCAACAATATTAAAACCACACACGAAACAAACCATACGTCTCGAACTTTTTGCAGCGAATGATTTAATAAAATTTATTGAGTGGTGTCAAACGATTACGTTGACAAAACATATATCGGCTTTGGTACGAAAAAATAGTACGAGAAAAAGAGTAAACTGTGACTATGTGTATTACCAACGTATGGAAGTGTGAGTGCTAAATCTACAACAAAAAGCCTCGCCTAGATTTTTTTTGCACTCAGTGTTTATTATCAATCTGCTTTACACACTTGACCATTAATGAGAGTGAAAGAGATAATTGTATGTGTTTTGCAGATGTATATCGTTTAAATGCAAAGCATGCATTAAACAATTTTAATAATGCCGCTGAAAGTTATTTTTTCTTTAAGAAAAAATAAATAAATACATAACATTAATTAATGTCTATTGGTTTCTGGCAAAAATAATGAGTAATTTAAATAACTTCAGCATGAATATTTACAATCTTATTGGACTTATATTTATGATATAGATTAGTGCTGTCAGGTTATTTTTTTCGAATCAACTAAAAGAATTATAAAATGACATTACAATTCAAATATACTAAAAAATCAGGACAAACAATTCATAAAGAGAATATATGATTTCTTTTGTAATTTATAATTAGCAAATCGTATTACCTTTATCGTCTATATGTAGAGTTAAATTTGACAGAGTAAGTTATGTGTTGAATGCGATTACTTAAATGTGATAAAGCTGTATATATAAATTATCAGACGATCTGGGAGTTTTTTAACTCAATATATATATAAAAATTAAAGTTTAGTAAATTTGTTCTTACATGAAAAAGTCCCTAAATACAGAGGAAATTATCAAAAGTGGCAGCCCTTAATTTCTATAAAAGAGAGTAAGCTAACAAAAACCTGTAAAAAAAAGCACAAAAATATAGAGATACACTGAAAGAAATGCTATCACAAACAGGTTTCAATATAAAATTTAATTAGAAATAATTAAATTAATTAATCATGTACCTATAAATAGTATCACTATTTTATAGGGACAATTAAATTATATTTAATAAGACCACCATAAATTCTAAAAATTGCTATTTTTCTAAATAAATTTTATTATACCTATTTTATAACAATACTAATAAAAAAGCTATGGAGAGAACCATTTACATGACTAAACAACAACAAAAATGTCACGATTACATTTAAAAACATTCAAATTCAAATTAAATAAATGCTAATCAACTTGGCCAAATGTCGGATTTTTTGTATATTATTTAGTGAAAATGGTATACGATTATAAAAGCAGAGAAATATACTAGTTTTCAAATTAAATATTTTCAATCTCTCGATTAAAAAGACCGTTTTTTATTTGCTCAAATTAAATATCAAATATATCTATAAATAAATAAATACATACATATCTGTAAAAAAACAATTAATTACACTCCAGTGGCAATGAAAAGAAATTAAAAGTGAATTCGAATTCCTCATATGTATTTTTATGGAACTATAAAAAGTAAATCCAAACACAAATCATACACACCATTTAGATTTAGCAATTAAAATGAATAAATCGTAACAAATATGGTTACAAAACGTCATTAGGAAGGTCGTTGACAAAACAGTTTATATGTAAGTATGTTGTTGGCTAGTAAATGGTATGAAAAAAATTCAACACGTTTTTCATTTACGAGCATGTATTTATTATGTTTTTTTTTACTTTTATAAGAATTATTAATATGGCATAAAACACTTTTGTTATTATTTATCGCCATAAAAGGGTACAATACAAAAATTATTTTGAAGTTCAGAAAATTTTAAATGACAACCAGTTGAAAGTTGATTTTTTGTTTAGCTAGATATTTTCATAGGTAGAGTGCTTTACATTATACGTTTAGAAATTATAGAACCATACGTTGCTTACAATTTTATTGATTTTACCTATAATTTTAAATTGCTTTTAAGGAAACGTAGAGAGTGCGGTTAGAAAATTTTTACATAAAACAAAAAAATTTGCTAAATGTTTAAAAATATTTTTTTAATTCATTTTAAATAAATATCATATTTTAGGAAGTTTTTTATTAACTGTTATTAAGTGAACTTGTTAAGAAAAAAATTTCATTTAGCTTTTAGTTAAAAAAATATTTATTTTTCTATAAATTAGCCAGGTAAATGAATAGATTTTTTTAAATTTTAACTAGAAAAGTATATGTACTTCCTTCCTTTCTGGAGGTCAAAGAAGTGTGAAATTAATTTATTATCCCAGAAAATATAGAATGGAAGAACTTTTATTTTGTTGGGTAGTTTGATTTTATTTTTTAAATTACAATATTTTTAAAAACAGCATTGCCAGCAGAAAGACCCAGGGCATAGGCTAAGTAGAGAACGAACCATGAAACAAACTCATGACCACCAGATTGATAGGCTAATACTCTAGCCACTAATTTAATAGCATGAATTGTTTCTAATATCAGAAGCTACAAATAAATAATTGCAACATTGAAAATTTTAATACCCTGTTCATCAGTTTCGAACGTATCGTTCACTTTCATTTTACAAATGAAAAAACCAACAGTTACCAACTACAAGCGAACGAGATTGATGAGCCGCTTGCATGTTAAAAATCGAATTAATCGCAAATTGTAAAGAACAATACTAAAACTATAGTAAGTGTTTAAACGAAATTAATTCAATACAAAAACGAAATGAATGGTTGACAGAATTGTGTACGAAAATTTTCGTATTGTAATAAAATAAAAGAAAGAGAACTTAGGGTTTAAATTAATATTCGGTTGTAGACACTTTCATTAAAAAAAATTCATTCAGTAAAAAGTATTATTTTTTTCTTAATAGTTTTGCATGTTTTTTATTATAAGCGACATTTAGTACCTATCACACTGTATTTCTACTGCTTATCATTTAACACCTAAAAACAAATTTTACAATTGAATTATTTTTAAATTAATTATGACCAAAGTTTCGTAATAAAGTGTTTTTTGTATGTATACTTTTAAAAACAGTTTATTAGAAAAAGCAAGCAACAACAATTCCGCTTAATAGTTTTATTACATAATGCAATAAGTACATACGTACATTTCTGTACATACAGGTAAAAAAACTGTTGAAATAAGAAAAGAAAAATAATTTTTATGCGAGTACGTTTTTAATACAATTGCGTTAAAATCGAGGAAGAAAAATTCAAAATCATCAAGAGAACGAAAAACCAATAAAAATAAAATAACAATAAAATGAAAAATTGTACACAGTTATGCACAAAAATAAATTATTAAAACAGAAAAAACTTGGGAAGGTCGTTTACTTAGAGCGGAGATTAAAAAATCTCTTTCCCATATTTTTTTTTTGAGAGGGCGAAATTTATTTACTTAAGTTACGCTTTTCTGGATGTATGTATGAATGTATTGTAAAGCCAAGAACAAATATCAGAGAGTATTTCCTTCTAGATTATTATTTTTTTTAACAAAACTATACGTTTTCAAGTAAATATCGCTTTACAAGTGTGACAAAAGAATGTAGCAAAAATATATTTATACACATGGGCATGAATATATACACCTTAGTATGTGAATATAGTTGTATGTCTGCATGTACACAAATAAACTGGGTCATTGTACAAATAATAAATGTAAAAAAAACGAGTTCAAAGACAAAAATAGGTACAAAATTTACAAGTGAACATGTATTTATTCAAAGAAAAGAATTGTGAATAAAAAGCTAGCAGACCAATGATAATAATAATGAGAAACTAGCTAGGTGGCTAGTAGCTAGCCAAGACCAAAGAATGTTAAATGCTACAAGAAAGAAATTTTACGCAAGCCGCAATAAAATATACAATTTTATGTATTGTTATGCCACTATAAACTACATACACACATTCTTATACACATCTTTGCTTAAACTTTAGTAAGAAACTACAAGAATGAAAATAAATAAAACTATAAAAGAGACTTGTAATTAAAATAGTAGATGCATAGTAGTAGTAGACATTTCTTTTACCGGCAAATTGTTTATACAAATTTTAAATGTGTTAATGCACATAAACATGTGTTAATGTGTGTGTTTTACATAAGCTTTTATTCTTTTTAATATTAAACTACAATCTACAAATAATTTGAAGAGTATTGTTGTTTAGAGCACACAGTACAGAGAATATAGAGCAAATAAAATTAAAATTCTTTTTAATACTACGTAATCATTTGCAAAAATAATTTATGAAGATAGAACAAAAAAAAAAATAGGAATTGCAAAAGGGAGAATGTTTTAAGAATATAAATTAATTGTATTTTCTTTTGGATTTTACAATTGGCAATTATTCAATAGGTAACATTATGTTACAAAAAATTATTTCCTTAATAGGAAAAAAATTAATATCACAAAAATGCTCCTAATGCAAAAATAAGCCAAGAATGCTGTTTTAAGTCTATTGGGTTCGCATTTATATTTTCATTTTATGAAACTAATTGTTAATTTCCTAAATTATGTAGTTTATAGAAAAATTACTACATTTTCTTCCATTAAAGTTCTTTTTTTTCAAATTTGTGTTGTAAAATGATGAAAAAAATTCTAAAAAACTTTTAGTTAGTTTTTATCAAAACTCTTCAAATATATGTATCTATTTGAATATTCTATTTAATAAAGTAAAATAATATTTAAGAAGTTTTCTTTAGCATAAATTTACGTACTGAAAACATTTGAAATTTCGAACTATTTGTTACATAAAAAGTTCATTTTATATTGAAAATATGATTTGAATTGTACATTTTTTTAAACAAATGTTTTGTTTAGAAACAATTTATAACATTTAAATTATACTCTGCTTCAGAAAAAAACTTTACTTTACTTTACCTTTTTTTTATAACGAAATCACCTCGAACTACATTGAACACTACACGAGCATTAGATTCGCTTAAATAGTAGTTTCAATAAAAAAATTTTAAATTCAAATCAAAAATTAAATTTAAATGTTTACCATTTCAAATTTCGAATACAAACGATAAAACTATAATTGTAAAGTTACAACTGTTTTTTATATAAATATCTTTGCGTCAGATACTCTTAATTAATAAATAGTTTGTACAGAACCCAAAAGGAAACACGATTTTTAGACCTCAGAACATAATACAGATATTGCACATGTTTGTATAAAGATATCGGTGTATATACAGTTTGAAATTATTGACTCATAATTTTATATTATTCAAAAATTTGTACTTATGGACTGTAGTAAACACAAACAATAATTTAAAAAAAAAGAAAAGAATAAAAGTGGCATTGAATACTGCACTACAGAATTAATTATCTATGAACAGAAAGAGTTCGTTCTCTTTGTTACTCTTTCAAAAATATATTATTTAAAATCCAACAGGATTCCTTAACAGCTTTAGAAAGTTTGCATAGTTTGGTTGTTCAATTTAGAAACATTATGTCCTCTTTAGAATTCAAGCATAGTTTTCTTGTAAATATTATTAATAGCACATACAATTTGTTATAAGAAAATCTTATTTTGTTTTTAAAACTCTACAGTAAATTATTGGCTTTAAATACAAAGTCGACAGCTAGTTTAAACAAAAACATTTAATAAACTTTAACTTTTTTTTAAATTTTTGTAGAAAATCTGATCTGTTCGCAATTTGTATTTAAGTATATGTAATTGCCAAAATTTATTTGCTGGAACTATTAAAAACAAAATAAAATTATTTGCAATTACCCTTTTCAGTTGTGTGTTCATGATGTTGTGTAGTTCATTTCGTATTATATTGAATTTCATCATAGTGTCCGATGAAAATATTGAACGCCCAAAGGCCAATCCCGGGTAATCAGCACAACGATTTTTATTACGTCTTGCCTCACGTTCAGCCACTATTTCTGCTGCCTCACTGGTACATCTAAGTTTAGCCCATTCGGCCGATTGAACGTCATCATCATCGATGGCTATACCTTCGTCGGTAGCTGCTGAAGCAGCATCGTTCAGAGTTTCTGTTGACTCTAAACAAGTGGAAGAACGTTTTGATTTATCTTTTTTAGATTTTTTGGATTTTTTCTCTTTGTTTGCGTCTGATTTATCAGACTTATCACGTTTGGATTTAGATTTCTTCTCTTTGGGCGGCTGTTGCTGCAATTGAAAGGCAGCTGAGGTAGGTGTTTGAGCAGAAACTACTCCTTCGTCCAACATACTGCTGTCATCCGTAGGCGTAGGACTATTACTACCCATAGAGGTTGTAACCGATTCGGTTAAAGGCAAGTTTAATGAGGCTTTAATACGTTGAGCTGTTATTGGATCATCTTCTGGCTCATCTGTATAGTGATGTGTACAAGAATCGTCAATTACATCCATGTCCATATTATTAGAATTATCTTCTTGTGTTTGTGATGTATTTGTTTCGTCATTCTTATATAAGGCCGCTAAAATTTCCTGAATATTTGGTGGAACATTGGGTCGGCGAGTACCAGAAAATCGAGGATGATGCTGATGGCCACGTCGCTTTAAAGAGGACGGCACCATGGAGGAGTTACACGACGAGGCCGATGATGTTAAGCTGTTATTGCTTATGGTAGATTGGGCATCTTCATTTTGATTAGCCAGCTGACAGTTAGCTGCTGAGGCAGAGGAGGAGGACATAATGTCACTCCAGCTCCAATCACAATCGCTTAAGGAATCTCGTTCTTCTTCACCACTGAAAGAAGTCTTACCAAAATAGTGTTCTTTGTTGATAGAATCGTACCACGCTTTCAAAGCCGTATTTTCATCTTCATCGCAATAATACAACAGTTTATCTAACAAATCAAGTTGTTCTTCTATTGAACACCAACGCGATGATATTATGGACTCTTGATCATTAATAATTTTGTTCGGTTTTACCTTCTTCTGCTGTTTATTAACAGAGGAATTTTGTGAATTTTTGTTTCTTTGTTTTTTTTGCTCCTTCTGCTGCTGAATTCTACTTGTAGTATTTGTTTTATTTTGCTTTAATAATTTTTTATTGTTTGTATTACTTAATTCTAAGGAGATTTTATTATTGCCACTGCTAAGTTTTAATTTTTTTTGTGTTTTCTTCACTGCAGAGGAGGAGGTTGACGATGATGATGATGGTGAGCAGCTGTTTTCACAATTGGTTTGTTGTTTTTGTTGCCTATCATAGCCACCACTAGTTAATAGATGGCGGTGAGCACGTTTAATTTGTCGTATCTCTTGCTGATTCGAGCGCCGTCTACGTACTTGTTGCTGTACTGCTTTAGTATTGCCAACTGCTGCTAAGCATAAAGAATTTCCCACCAATGTTTGTTGGCTATTCTCTTTTTGTTTAATATTTGGTGTTGCCACCTTATACTCTTTAATATTTACAGCTAACTTCTTAGACGTTAACGTCTTATTATTAGAATTTGTTTTTGTTGATTTTTTATCACTCACAATGTCTTTTTTAGCATTAATGTTATTTGTTATTGTTGTTATTTGTTTTATTTTTTTACCTCTTGTTACAGTCTGCCATTTATTGCAATAATCTGTTTTTGTTTTAGGTAATGTTTTCTCCACCATATTAATTACAAATTATAAAACAATTTTCTTTAGTTGTAAAAACTAAACAGTTTAATTTTTATTTACATTAGAAAACGCAACTGCAATACATTATTTTAATGAATTTGCTTGAGTTTGTGAAATTTTAAAGCAATGTCAACTTTTTGGCAACTAGTCAATATATATTTTAAAAAAGAAGACGACGATTTGAATTGATGTAACAGCAGATTTTTATTTTTACTTTTTTTATTGATCTAAAAAGTTTAAAAATATCTTGTATTTTGTACAACAAAACAGTTAGAATGTGGAATATGGACCAAGTTCATTAATTTTGCAGGCAATTTGATGATTTAAGAGTTGATTTTATAAGATCGCTTTTAATTAAATACTTTAATTTTATAAAAATTAAGTTTTAAATTTACTTTTATACAAAATTTATTGTAAAACTTGTATTTTTATTTTAAATGTAAAATAAAAGCAAGTCTTTTTTCATACTTTAATATAACTTAGCTCGTCATCATAACTCAGTCCGGGTATTTTTCACTATTTGTTTCTATATATTTACTTTATATTAATTTCTTTGTATAGGTACTATTTGTTTGCACATTTTTAACTTTTTTTATATTTTGTTTTAATATTTAATAGCTTTTGTGTGTATTATTTATTACAACATAGCGTAAAATGTTTAATTATGGGTATGTATTTTGTTATAGTTTGGCTTTCCGGCTTGCTCATACAAAGCAACACATACAAAACACATCATCATCCATTTGCGTCAGTATATATTAGAAAAACATTTTCTTGTGCAAAATTGCTTTTAGTTTTATTATATAAATTCAGTTCAAATTATTATTGGATCAATTAATTAATTAAAATATTTTAATTTTTGGAGAATCAATAAAATCCAGAAAACGTTTTGTGGTTTACTCCTGTTAGTGATACTGAATTCAGTGTACACGCTGCGCTGCCTCGATATTTTTTAAATTTGGTATTTATTATTTTTTACATTCGCAGTCATTCAACAATGTGATCCCACAGCAAAACAAAATTTTCTGACTGTCTAAGCTATAAAACAACGTATTCTTTTACTTAAGTTAACCATGACACTCATTATAGTGCGTTAGAAAGAGTATAACAAAAAAGAAATCACTCTCCCTCACAGACAAGCGGCGCATAATCTCTTTTTTTCTATTAGTTAAATACATTTTCCTCGTAAGTGCGCTCTAATTACCGATCTTCACAGCTATTTATTATACAACCCACACAATGCTTTTGTTTTATTTAATTTTTAGTTTTTTATTTTACTCTCAGTTCTTTAAAAAAAAATGCAACAACAAGAAATGCTCACATTTTTGGGGTGTTGTTCGAATTGAATATTCAAATTCAAAAATCTCAGGAAAATTTAAACTTATTTTAGGTACATAAATGTGTACACATGAAAAATCTATTACTCATATTTATTTTTGGAGTCATTATATGGAGTATGCATATATGTGTAATTGAATATTAACTAATTTGTATAAAATCAACTAACTAATTAATTAAAAAATAATTCAGGGCTAGCGTAAGTTCTTCTTCATTTTTAGGTTTTTGCATCTGTTATTAAAATATATTATTTATGCCAAAAGTGCAAGTTAGCCTTGATTATTAGTCGACTATAGATGTGGAACTGTTTACTATAATTCTTAATAATGATTTTTTTTTTTTTGGAAATAGTCCATCAAATATTCTTCAAAATTAGTCAGGTAATTTTTCATGTTTTTTAAGACACAAAACAATATTCATATGCATATTTATTTTTTTTTTGTTTGTTAGCAACGCACGCTCTTTATTATTTTCACATTCTGTTGAATAAAGTTATTATTGTTGATTTATGTCATTTGATATTATGCATATATGTTCATATGTGTGTACATACATACTTAACATAAGAGTAAATTTGCTCTATTTGAACTTTATGCTATATAAGAGTACAAAAAGAAAGTGGCAGCAGAATCTATCGTATAGGTAAAAATTTTAGTTTTGATAATGAGAAATATAATTATTTCTACTTGGGAGTGGTAAATTAGCAAAATTTTAAATTTTGCATTAGCTGGCAACTTTTACCGAACAGTTAACTTAAAAGATACCATATGCATGGAAAGATATATTAAAAACTGTTAAGTGGAGCAGTGATGCCATAAGAAATTTTTACGGCCAAATTTATAAAAAAAATAATTTTTGGTTAATAAGTTTTTCTATGAGAAATTTGCTTAATACACGCTTATAAAAAATATTTTTTTATAAATTATCCCGGTATTAAAATCCTACGGGCTTTTTTTAAAGTAAAATCTTTGCTGGACATACAACAAGTTTCCTTAATTAAATGCATATATTTGAGTTTATACTAAGAAATAATACTATTTCTTTTTTATCATTTAAATAAAAACTAAACTTAATAATGTATGTAGTATGTCTTAAAATATAAACATCACGTCCATATATTGCACACTTAATTTATCCTATAGTGATTTCTTGCCAGAAATTCACATGTTTTCTTTAGAAAATTATAATTTTTTTTTGTGCACTATGAACTATTGTGCATTATGAACGTTAAATAAATATTTTAGCACTTACATACATACACTATAAGATCTATAGAACAAAAGTATGTACACTATTTAAAACATGACCATATTCATAAAAAAACATTGATTACAAATTTGTTCTAAATAAAATTTTACAAATCAATAATATAGTTTTGTGAACATGGGCGATCGTGAGTACGAGTACATACTTTTTCTACGTGATCGAAATTTATTAATTTGAATAGGAATAAAAAAACTTACATTTTGTAAAGCTTTGTTCTTTTCTTCCAATTTGCCTGTGACTAAAGTCAAGGCTTCTTGTGTTTGATCTAATTCATTTTCAACTGTTTGAATCTTCTTTTGCAATTGGCGAGCTTCTTCTTCGGCCTACATTTTCATAATAGACAAATAAGAATAACAAATAAATTAATTACACACGAACAGCAAATTTTAATAAAAAAAAGTAATTATTTTATAATAAGTTTTCATGACATTACCTTTTCGGCACGAATGTTAGCATCGCGTGCTTCTTGTTCACAGGTAGCAGCGCGTTCCAAAGCTGCGTCCTTGTCGATTTTCATCGCTTGCATCTTCTTCTTAATGGCATCCATGGCTGTATGTTTTGTGTGTGTTTACTCGAGAAGAAACTGCAAATAAAAAATAATCAAAATGATAAGTTTGGTTTAAACCACTAAGTTAAATTACTTTTCATATTAAATGTATTATTAAAAAATACATAATAAAAAGATATATATACTCGTAGTATATATTCTCTTTTACAATAAAATAAAAATTGTTTTTGCATAAACTGTTTTTATGACAATAAATTATAGCTGCAAAACATTTTAAAATTTATACTCGTATCGCTATATAAAGGTCATATGAGTAACATACAAAACAAAAATACTATCAATCAAAAAAAAAATATTATTTAAGCCTAAATTACGTATAAAAAATAAAGCTTAACTTTTGTAAACTCACGCTCCATAAATTGAAATTTCACCTTGTTGCAGTTTTAATTATAAATTTAATTTTGTTGACTTTTCTTACACAAAAAAAATGTAAACCATAGACAAAATAATGAGAAAGCAAGTTGAATTAAGAGAATTGTAAAAGGGGCTGATTATAAATTAGCTGTAACTTGTTATGATCAGATAAGTTCAAATTACAATTTGAAAATATTATTATTATTAGAAAGTAATTCTAAAATTAAATTTGTCAACGAACATTGATAACATTGACCAACGGCTCCCGGGGTCTGGGCAGTAATCGAACCTGCGTCCCCCAGATTGGCAGGAAAAAATAATATGTTACTGGGCGATCAATAAAATAAAAATATATTTTTTTAATAAAAAAAAAAAAAAATCCAATTATAATAAGTGTGTGTTTATATTATCTTGAAGAAATACTAAAGGCTTTGAAGTTAAGCAAATATGCACCAAAACTTTTAGAGATAAAAAAAAGCGAATCTTATCCTGACTTTTTGCTTTTCTAGTTTCTCTAATATAGTTTAAAATGTTTGAAAGTCATGCATCACCACAGACATACATAAATACATACAGGTGCATTTATCAATCTAAATAAATATTATATATAAATAAAAATCAAATCTGGTTCGTTGGCAATCGCATCACTAGAGAACAGTTTGGCTAATTTTTTTAAATGTGCGTCATAGCCCAACTTAAGTTTTAACGAAAATCTAACCGCGCCCACTTTTTCTCAAGCTTTATTAAATTGATATAAAATTTCACAATAGCTGGACCGATTAAGCTAAGTTTATTTGTTATTCGTAAGTCAATTTAAGTTTTTAGGGGGAAAACTGACCACGTCGCTTTTTACGGACACATTTTTAATATATGTATGTATATGAACTCCTGGACAGATTTTGTAATTTGTTTTAAATGTTTCTAATAGTCCATAAGTTTTTTACGGAAAGAAAAATTGTCCACTCCAAATTTTTTAAATTCAAGTACAAGTTTAAGTGTCTAATAAAATAAATAAAAATGTCCCTCAAATTAGTTTCTCTTTCATATGCAAAAATTGAAGAAAAATAATATAAATGGAGTGATTAATTGCGAAATAAAAAGAAACTCCTTAAGATTCATTGTAATTGCAAATATAAATAAAATTTACCCCAAATGGTAATTCTGGGTACTGGGACAGTAAGAGTGCAAATTTCTTATTTCATGCTACAATAAATCGATTATTTCATTCATTGTGTGGCAGGTGGAGCCGCCAGCCAGGGTCACAAGAACTCTGGTTCCTGTAATGAATTTCGTTCATAGTCACCGTAATTTTGGCCTCATCTTAAAAAAAATAAGGTCTGACCGAAATTTGCACCGGACAGTTCCTCGGTGTGGGTGCATTTTTTTCTCATGGATTACATGAGCATTTTTTGAGCCACCGAATTGGACAATTTAATGTATTCAAAAAGTCATTCCGATGAAAATGTACTTCATGGGAGAAGATGATTCTTTTTGCTCCATTAAAAAGTGAATGAGTTGCCAGTGCGGATATTTTATTCCATACTTAATCGGAACATGTATTCTTTACAATCCAGTAAAAAAAATTATAACTGTTTTAAAAAATACGTATTTATTTTTATTTTAAAATGAAAAAGTGCACTCTTACTAAGACACCCTTTTGATGACAAAATTATTCAAGGGCTTATAAGCAGTTCAAGTATTGCTTGTGCAGCTCTCTTGTATGTACACAGAATGCAATCAAGAAATGTTGCATTTAACACAACCTTTTCCACTTGATTCTGTTTTTTATTAACAGAGTTCACGCTTCAGTGTAAAGACCCTGGTATCGAGTGTACAAATTTTTTTACAAACAACAACAAAATGCACTATCGCATTTCAGAAATACAATATGAAAACCGAATGTAAATACGATCTACAATTGTATAGAACAGGTGTCGCTAAATGATGCCAACTTTTAGTTTGAGATAAAAAGTGTTATTTTAAGTGCTGAAAATTTTTCCGTAAATGTAAAAATACTACAAAGCGTGAAGTCCCCTATTATTATTTTTTCATTTGTAGGTATATATTTACAAATGACAATGCAAATAAGTTAAGCTAAGATCAGCAAAAAAAAATTTTTAAAATAATAATAATAATAACACACACATGCATTTATTTAAAAACTTAATTGTGGTCTGCTCAAAAATAAAATAAAGAAACAAACTAAATTTTACATTAACCCTTAAAAGTTTTCTAAAATAAATTTAATAAAGAGTAAAAACTTTTTAAGCGAAACTTTAAAGGATTGTTTACGTAATACGCATTTCGCGGCTGTATTAAAAGAGCTTATACGGGTTAATTGTGTATCAACCAAAACATATGGAAGAGAGCTATTGGCATTTTTAAACTTATTGTCAGTCAAAAAACGCATAATTTAGTTACACATACATACGTATGTACAAATTTACATGCAAACAACACATGTATGAGGTATGTGTGTTTTTTTTTTAATGTTTTGCTAAGCAAATACATTTTTTATTGTAAAGTTCTGTTTCTCAAATTTAATTCCAATCACATACAATAATATACATTTATAATGTAGATTCAATTTTAATTTCAATAAGACAAGGTTCTTAACACAAAATTTAGTAAGAATAAGATAAAATGAAATAAATACATACGCAGGTAGCTGCGTTTTCCAAATAAAGTGTGTCAAAATCTTTTCAAAAAAATATCGCTCATTTACTTAATTTATTTATTATTATTATTTTTTTTTTTTTCAATATTTTATGTAAAAAAAATATACATATATTTTAAATGCTTTTCTTTTTAGAATAAAATATTTAAAATTTTTCGTAAGGAGTTAGCATATAGCAAACTTAAATGGCTTTTCTTTAAAAAACTGTTTTTTTGAGTTATGACACCATTAAAGTAAATGAGCGATATGTGTGTACATGCCACACAACATACATACATATATTCGTCACATTTCATTCATTTTATTATGGAATATAGCCTGTAGTATCGCTGTATCATGGAAATATATTTTAAGAAAAATTAAACAATTTAATGGATATTTTTAGAAAATTTCGTCAAGACAAACCTCTGTACGTTAATTTTTTTGTATATATGTATGTACATACATATCTACCTACACAAAGAAAATTTTCAAAAGAAAAGCTTTTTTCTTGCAATATACACACATATGTATCTAATGTGTTCTTGTGTGTGTGTGTGTGTTAGATTTGGCTTATAGATTTGAAAATTTTGAAATAGATATTGTGTTAATAAAAAAAGATCGTTCTTTTTCGTTAAATAAATAATATCTAAAAATAATATGTTTCAAGGCATCTGCTTAATATTCTTTATCCTATTGGCTGGCTCTTAAACAATTTTATTGCAGATTTTTCAGAGTTTTCAAAATACATTCACAGATAGTATATATGTATGTAAATAAAAAGCTTTTTTTTTAAGTATCTAGGATTGTTTGTCTTTTTTTGGTCTCTCTCAATTTTCAATAGTCTGTTGAAATAAACTATTGCGTAATTATTAAAGAGTTTGTTTATAAATAAAATTTCTTTAAAGGTGTACACACTCATTTCTTAACCTATTTTTTTAAAGAAAATTGTTATTCAGATCATTTAAATTAGCAAGTACAGTGCTAACAAAAAATAATTAATTGTGAAAGGGAAAAAGAAGAAAGTTCTGTACAAATTTCTTAAAACCGATTTTAAATTAATATTTTTTTCAAACAAAAAATTTTTTTTTAGTTTATGAAAATATTATGAAACTCATTTCCACAATACATCGTTTATTTATTCTACGACAATGATCTTAAGTCGTAACAATAATGCCATACAAAACTAATTTCCTTAAAATTTCATTTAACCATTCAAACAAAACTACTAAATGTTTTTTAAATGTTGCAGTTCTTGGCTTGTGTTATGAAAGTAATAGTCTTTCCTTTAATTTCTGTATAAGGCCAGTCTTTCGCTTATTTTAAATGGAGGCCAAAAATAAATAAAGAAAAAGAGCGTAGTGCCTTTTTCAACACACCAAAACACTATAATTGTAATAGAATTGTTTAACATTTTATGTTTATTATTAATAGATAAGACTACAAAAATTATAAATATAAAGTAAAAAATTATTTTTAAGCTTTATTCCCAACTTCTTTGTCTGTTAAGAATTTATTAAATTACTAAAAATTAGATAAAAAAGCTAATTAAATAATTTAAACTAAAATTAAAAAATCTATTATGTCCCTAATATTATGGAATTGCACGGAAATATAATCGATAATGGCTAAAAGCACACAAAGTATATATACAAAAAAAAAAACATAATTGATACATTAATTTTTTTTTTTAATTTTAAAAATAAATTTTTTCCAGATCGACTTCAAAAAAAAATTTAATTTTAAAATTAAAAAAAAAATTAACAAAACAAAATCGAAAAAATATGAATATTAAATATTTTAATATATTTTAAAATATTTTTTGGAACACACTCATATGCAACTGCTCAAGTTGTACAACAAGAATTCGAGCTTATTAAAAATATAGGTTGGAATTAATGTTTCTTTTTGTTTTTTAATAGCTAAAGAAATGGAGAGTTGTTTGCTTTTTTCGTACATTAAAAAAGTGTATTAAATTCTTGGGAATCAAAAGAAATTTTTTTTTTACAAAAATGCTCATTTAATTTATTTTCTTTTTAAATTATTTTAAGTTGAAATTTCTTTAAAAAAATATTTGATTAAAAAGATGTGATTTTTAATAATATTTTATAATAAGTAAATAACATTCCATTTACTTATACATATTGATAGCTGAAATGCAAAATGTAACGCAAGTGCAATAGAGAAAAAATTTAAAATTTTAAATTTTGTTTGATCACATCGCCAATTCTTAGTTTAGAAACTTAAAAAATATTATTTTCAGTTAAAAAAAAATATAAAAAAATAACCCAGGCAAGTAAAACATTTTATTTTTTATAGAAATAAACAGAAAACGACATTTATAACTTTATAAGAACTTTTAGATTGAAAGACATATTTAAAATGAAATAGACTTTAGCGCGACTATAATTATTATTTTCCATAATGTTAAATTATAACAAATTAAAGTTTTCACTAAAATTATGAAATATATGGAATTTATAAGTTTTCTAATATATTTTTTTCTTTATGTTTTATTATTCATTTAAAGCTTTTTGCTTTACAAATTATAATTTGGAAACTAAAACTACTTGTTGCGGTTTTCTGACATTTAAAATTGTTGAAACTGACATCAATTTCAATATTTTTTTTATTATATTGTTGGCTATAATTTAAACTCTAAAAAAGATTTTTAGCTTCTATTAAACTAGTTTAAGTTCTTTAACAAAATCATGTGCATTTTCACAATCTATATGGCTGTGTATGTATGTATATTAGTTACCTGTGGTTTAAAGTTAAAGATTTAAATTTATATTAAAAAAAAAAACAAAGGACGTTAACAAAATAATATGAGTAAAAAAAATAAATTCTCACGATTTAACTAAAGGAACAACTATTTGCTACTTATGTATTAAACACTTTACAACACTGATTAGAGGAATAAAAAACCGTTACTAGTTAAGTTAACAGCAACACTAAAAGTAGCCTTTTTTATTATTGTATTTTTTTATTCACTAAAAAGATTGCCACTTTTTTAAACTTCGATAATCCTTTTACCGTTAAAGATTTTTTTGGTATGCAATTGGTTTACTTTATTTTTTAATTTCATACAATTTTTTATTTGTACAAAAAAAATATATTTTTTGTTTGAAAATTTACTTACAATATAAAAAATACTAAATTATCGGAGTTATCCGCGACTTGAACGGATTGTGATGTTCAACTAAAATTTGTGTGCAAACCGTTGACTCAAATGGCTGTGATCTTAATGGTTGCTTTAAGTGGTGTTAGTGTGTATAATCGTGTTTGTGTACGAATGTTTACATGTATTAGTCAAGCTTTTTTTTATTCTGCTAAAAAAAAAAAAACTGTGAAGAAGAATAAATAAATATACCTACTCTTGTGTATATTATTGATTTTCTTAAGTAAAGTGTTTTGCGCATGTGTTAAATATTTATTTATCTTATAAAAAAAATTTGTTTTATTTCTTTTTCATAATGTAGTTTTTCTTTTAATATGTTTGATCTTTGACTAGACTAACTACATGCTTCAATAAAATGCAATGCTGCAAAATCAGCAGCTGTTATTGATTCGTTACTCTCTCTCTCTCTCTCTCTCCATCACCCCACATCCCACTTTTTACAGCAGTTGGGGGTAGTTTAAATGCAGTGTTTTTCTAGTAAATTTATGCTAAGAACATGTCTGCTTCATGTCATGCACATGACGTTTACATTTTATTTATTTTTTTGAATTTAAATATTTCTCTCCCCTTTTTTTCTAATTTCTTTTTCAGCTCATCTTACCTGACATTTTATTTTTGTTGTGCTTATTTTTTTAATCACCTATACTAGCTCATTATGTTTAGGTATTTGTAAAACGCTTGTGGTATTGGTACTTTTTAGATAATCTATTGTTTTTCAAAATAATTTTGAAAATTTCCCTTTATTCTCACTCGCAAGTGGCCCAGTATTTTCATATGTAGTGCACATGTACATACCACAAATAAAATTAATTTATTTTCTTTTTTGTTTTTAATTTAAAAAAATTTTATTTTGGAATCGACATGTTCTGATACATATATACTCGCAAATACATGTAGTCAGAACACAAAAGTACATGTGTGTGCTTGTCTGTTTGAGTTTCTTGGTTGCGAAATATTTACTGTAACATGTTTCATAAATTTTTTTCTCACGCATTTCTGATAAAATAAAATTTTTTTAGTAAATTTCTGTTACAATAGTAAAATCTAGGGACATTACAGTTTTTTTTTTTTTTATAATTTACTTAGAAATTTATTTCCTTTAGTTGAATTAATTAAGTTATTTTGATAATTTTCTAATTGACCGTTCCCAAAAACAGAACATTTATAGTCTTATTCATAACAAAATGTTAGCAGCAGACTTGTAGACTTGTAGTGTAAAGAATCAAAATCGGAAATGATTTTTAAAAATGGCATCATTAAATTTCAGCTTTGAATGTTTCAAAGCTAGAATATTCTAAAAATATCTAATGAATATACTAAATACCAGTGAGCTGCTAAAAGATATTGGTATTCTAGCTAGCAGCTCGTTGGCACGAGTGGCTAGTGAGCTGCTTCTTTTTGTTTTAAATAAGGCTTTTAACATTTATAACAAATTGAGTTGTTAGCATTACTACCATCGTCCACCACCTGCTCTTATGCTTTACGTAACTCATGAGCAGCTCTTGTACTTTTTGGGAGTAATATGAATGGAATACACATTCGAATTTTCCAGACTCAAATCGATCAAAAATAAAACTTTATAGAGACTTAAAATATACCCCATCCCTAGCTACTCTAGGATGTCAGTAAAAGCCTACACTGGAAGAACTTTGTTCATTAATCCACTGAATAAATTCATTACAATATTTAATTAGATTAATTTAATGAAATATATTTCATTGAATGAATGAAATGTTGTCATTGGTTGAAAAATAATGAATTATTCGTTAAGTGTAATCTAACTAACACCTGTTAAATAATTACTTTTATGAGAATTGAACTTTTTATCATTCAAAAATTGAGTTGTGATAATCAAACATTTTAGTTCTGACTATAGAAATTCGGTGAAGATAAAGTGGTTTACAGTGCCCCAGCACAATTAATGGCCATGCAAATGAGTTAGTATAGTAGTTGTCTAATTGGGGAAAAGGATGAGATTATTCACAGCAGAAGTTTTTAGGATAAGAACGACGAGAAGTGCGAAGAATTTTTGCACTTTCGGCTGTAAGAGTCGGCAGGAATTAGTTTAGATTGTGACTGACTTTTATTTTTTCATTTATTTTCCCTTTTTGTTTTTCAATGTCTTACACGTCTGTTTTCTCTCTTTGAAGTCTTTCTATCACTAACTATTCACTCTATTTCTTTGTTTTTCCTTTTCCACAGATATCACAAACAGACCACATCAGAAGACCCATGGAACTATTAGGAAAAATGGCAGACACGATGAACGAACGAAGAAAGCAGATGGACGACTTTTCAACGGAAAATTTACTGGAGGATATGATAAGCGGTGATCAGATATGGAATGGAGTAGCTAATTTCATGGAGAACGTTCTGAGAACGAAGAATGCAGTGGACAATTACGAAAAACTAGGGGGGAGTCTGGACGCAGACAGATAGAGGATGAGATGTCATTGATAGGCCAACGGAATCCAACAGAAAGGAATGCGAAAGCGGTTCCGGGGTGAAAAATAATTCAAAGAAAATAAAGGGGGTTTTTGTCGGTACGCCAATATGGTAATGACCAACCCGACTTATCTTAAAAGAAAGAAATATTCTTATTTTTTAATTGAAACGTGTAATAAGTCTTTCTGCATATTCTGCTTGTCTATGCTTGTGATGAGCGGTTGTGATATAGAAAAAATTAGTGTGCATAATTAAAAAAGTTCTATTCGCAGGTGAAAAAAAACCTTAACAACTGAACAGACAAAGTGAGGCATTTTGCTCAGTTTTTCTAGACTAAATGTTAAGTTTCATTTAAAAAAAAAAACTTTTTAAGTTTAATCCGGTAAAATAATTTTTTATTTTATTAGTACAGTTACTTACTCGTATTTTAAATTATGCTTAGAACTTGTTTACCTTTAATTGTTTATTTAATATATTTTCATTAGGTATTTTTAAACATCTACTTGTGTTTTACCTTCTGTAAACTTGTGTATTTCTTCTATTTGTTAAATTTTAAATTACTCACGTAAAAATGACAATGAAAAAAAAAAAAATAAAAGTCCTGGCAGCTAGTGTACTAATTTAGTTAACATTGAACTAGTAACACAAAATAAATAAACTTGTGTATCTGTGACTATTAAATGTTTTTAAAGAATTTTCGAAAATAAATAAAAACACCTTGAAATGTATAATAAATTAGGAAAAGAAAATTTGTTACTAAACAATGCTAAAATATTTACATGATTTTTTTTTTACACAAACTTTTTAATAGGAAGTGTAAGTTACACATAAAAAACTAATAAAATAAATTCTTAACATTTTTGGCCATACATTTGATTAACTAAAGCTGCAATACAACAACAATCGCAATCTTCACTCATTATTAAGAACCACAATCTTGACACAACCGAATCGGTAACTCTGAATTAACAAAGCACTTTGTTGAATATCCATACATATTAAAAAAATATAGTAACCAAGTTTGTAACCGGCTTAGAATCATCTATTTAACTTTTATTTGATTGTTAATAATGCAAAAACATGTGTGGTGACTACTAAGCTTGATGAATTCTTTTCCTATCAATAGAATATTTGTTTTTGGTGTTACACAATATTCTTAAAATAATTTATTTTCAATAAAATAAATATCCATTACTTTTATTTAAACTTGACACTATAGAAGATCACCCCATTAAAAAGTGGCGTTAATGATTATGTAGTTTTAGAATGGCCTCAAATCATTAAAAAATCAAAAACGTTCCCAAATAAATTTTGAAAAATAACACTGTAAATTGAAATAGTTTAAAGGGTGTTTTGTTTAGCTTGCAACATTTTTGTTGAACAATAAATTTAACGACTTAAGGATTGCTGGTTTCAAATACTTAGTATTCTTTTATTGTTAGGACGCACGATCATTCGCAGAATCCTGAAGACTCATTTTAGAAAACTCGAGTATACAGAAAGACTTTCTGGCTCATAATCCCTAAAGATATATATCGCTCTTATTTATGGTTAGGTTAGGTTGCAAACGGCGGCCTTCGATGTAGTCCCTTCTTCTATAATAGGAAAATGAAAAACGATAGCGTTAGAGATATATCAAAGATATAGGCGGTAAAGTTAGAAAAGAAGAATTGCTATTTACTTCTAACGAAGCTGTGTAGTGAGGAATTGTAGGTAGCGCTCCCCGAAGTAGAGCTTGCCACGCTTTTTCAGAGCAAGGCAAAGGCATAAAAGGTGTTCCTTCTACAGTAGTCCTTTGATGGCAAACTAATTCTATTAGCATTAGTAAAGTAAAAAAAATTTACTTCAAAACACATTTTTTTAGTTATAAAAAAAATTCAAGTAAATGAGATATTAACCAAAGTACTACAACTGTTCTAAATACAACTGTTTGAATTTTGTCATTAATCCAATGAAAAGCTCATTATCTTTTAACCAATAACACGTTTCATTACACTAATAAAATATTTAATTAACTCAATGAAATATCTTCAGTAATACATTGGCAAATTTCAATAATTCACATAATTTATGAAATATTTAATTTAATGAATGAAATCATTTCATTGTGTTTTTGATATTTATTCTTTCAGTGTATTGCAGTTGAGTTACGGACTAAGTAGTGCAGGGTACACAGATGTATCAAATTTGACAGCTAATTTTAAAAAAATCATATTTTTCAATTAAAGTTCTCACGGATGAATGAGACAGATATAAGTAGGTAGTTCTTTCCAATAAAACACGAATGAAGAAGTGAAACGAAATAAATTTTTTAAAAAAATATTAATTTTTATGCTTTAAACAAATTAAAACTAAAAGATTTAATTTTAAAAAATTATTAAAAATACGCGAAATCTTTGTGTTGTGTTTGAGGATCTGCATGCTGTAAAAAGTAGTACCAAGAATGTGTCAACTTTTCTCTGAAAAAACCTCTGGCGCAAGGTACCAGTACAACCATTTAAAATATAAGAATTATTTAAAATTTTTGTAAATTGCAATGTAAGAACACAAGAAAACTTATAATTTTTAAGAAAAAAATATGGCAACTTGAAATTTTTTAGCAGTGTGTGAATCAGTAGTGAATAGTTTAATTAATTTCTGATTTTATTGATTTCATAATTTCATAAAAAAGCGCTACTAACAAAACAATTTAAGCGTTATTAACAACAACAAAAATAAAAAAAACTAATATTATTATTTAGTTTATTTGAAAAGTTGTTCGCCTTGACCATTAAAATAGGTACAATAAATTTTTTTTGGTCAATAAAGTAGCTCAAAGTTAGATTTCCTTTTGTAAAATCAAAATACATCGAAAAAATAATGCATGATCTTAATTAAAGCTAAAAAAAAACTTGTAATGTTAAAAAAAAAAAAAAAAATTAAAAGGAGTTGATGTGTACAACATAAACAATTGAGTCATAGTAATTGCACTTCAGTGTGCCAGACAAAATGAGCCTATATGAACGACAGACGGTGTATATTGATTAATAATGGAGCTCTCCACAAACAGAGAGATCAAATTTTGGCGTCAAAAAGGCGCTTTATTAAAAAATTAAAAAACAATGTTAAATTTACTCTTAAAATTCATTGATCGTTTAATTCTATCAACAGTTTTTCCCATAATGTGAGTGTGTATCTGTTAACTGATTTTTTTTAATTTTAATGTTCCATAGTTTGACATTATTGTTTGTTTGTACGTTTGTCGTCTTGACAATTTTGTACAATCGAAGTTGACATTGCTTGTTTTAAAATTTTCAACGTCTATTCTAACCAAAAAAGGAATATAATTTTCCAACAAGTTATATTCTTTTTTTTTTTTTTTTGTAAAATAATTTAATATTTTTTTCTAGCCAAATATAACAAAACAAAAACATTCTGTATCATTTTTAAGCAATAAAAAAATAAACTTGAGCATTTAATTTTGGTAAAATTCTCAAATATTTTCTTTAAATAATAATATTTTTATACACAAATATGTATGTATGTTCATTAATTTAACCCTAACAAAGTTTCTAAATTTAAATTTTTATTTATTAAAATAAAAACAAAAATATACACTTAAAAAAACCTGGCACCGTAACTTGTAGTGGTTAAATTTTATTTTAAATTAATGCTATTTAATAATTTTTTTTTTATTTTTAGTTTTTTTCTTTATAAATCATATAAAAAACGGTTTTTTTTCTGAGTTAAAAATTAAAAAAAAAATTATCACACAAGAATAAGTATACGGTTTTGAACCAGAGCAACTGAAAACTGTTTCTAAAGTATTCCGGGGCGATTTCTAAACTACACTCCGTTTTTTTAACTTAAAATGGTTTTCAAGTATACCGTTATTTCATATTTTCAAGAGGCGAATTTACTTATATGAAAATGGTTTCTTTGATACGCCTACAAGAAAAATACGAAATGCCATTTAAGTCGTTTCTATATTGTTTTTAAATCTGATGAATAGTTTTTAAAATTTCGCATTTTTGAAAAATTTTTAAATTTTTGAAAAATTTTTAAATTTTTTAAAAATTATTTTAAAAAAATGTATTCGATATTAATTAATTAATTTAAAAAAACACATATATGTAAGCAATCGTAAGAGTTTTTTTTATTATTTTTGAGATTTTCTAAAAAAAAAAAAGATCATAATAATATAGTTAAGGTTCATTTTATCTATTGCGTCATTGTGTGGGTTGAATAATTTTCTTTTCTTTAAATTTTTTAAAATCACTTTTTGTTGGTATATGCGAGAATTAATGAAAATATTTCTGTGTCTATGTATGCATGTGTATGTTTGTAGATAAATAAATTTTTTTTTATTTTTGTGAATGAAAAACACATTTGCCCACTTGCTATAAAAGTGTTTTATCTCAAAATAATACAAATTATTCTCTATGTATTTTAAGCTTAAAAAATTTAGTCTAAAATGGCTGATACACACATGAAATTTCAACATCTATGCAAATTTAAACGGTAAAACATGTAAAACAGCTGTACATTTTTTGCTCTCCGTCGTTTTGGCTTTGTAGTTGTCGGAATTTGTTTACATTTTGTGCGCGGTACTGTTTTTACATATATAGAGAAGTGTGAGTGTATGACCCTATCTGCATTGAATTTCTCCTTTTTATTTGACACATACGATAGGGTTGTTTTTGTAATTCAGTGTTTAATGTACTAAATTCCCTACCTTTTTAATTCTGCCATGGACTGGGGTATACTACTTAATTTCGTATTGTGCAGGATATGTGGCAATAATTGCATGAAAATTTTCGTACCCCCGTACAGACATCCTTTTACATATAATTTTCAACAGGTATGGAATATTGTATATAATTGGTATATGATTTTATGATAAAAATATATGAGAATAGTCGGGAATATAGTCCGCGTTAGATTCCCTACAATAACAGAGACAAGCAATTGACCTGTCATTTGATTGACGTTGTTGATAGACATATCTATCACAGCGTAGAGGAAAGTTCCTATCAAGTTCTTAAGGGCATTGTGAAAAATGTGAAACTTACTCTACATGGATCAAATGAGTGTCAACATGAGTACGTTTTAGTTTCTATCAAACATTTCTGGTGAGGATAGTTTAGTTTATTCTAATATTGGACAGCTGATATTTATTTCTTTACTTAAAATTTCAATTTTCCATATCTGATTTGTTTACAAAAAATTCTAATCTATACAAATGCAAATATTATTGTATTTTAATTTTTAATAAATATTATGCAAATTTTAATCAGAGATTTATAATTTGAGCAAGAAATATGTTTTTTGTCACAATAAATTGAGTTACACAAACAAATTAAAACTTACAAGAAACCTGAATCTAAGTGAAAGTTTCTTAGACCATGTCCAATAATCCAAAGCTAGTTATTTTAATAAGCGGCAAAAGGAAATGCGGAAAAGACTATTTGTCCGAGAAGTTACATAAACGGTAAGATAAGTCGACATATAGACAACTTAAAAAAAAATATTTGCTTGTTTATGTATTAAAGACTAGGTGAACGAAGTCAAATTGTACGTATTTCTGAGCCCATTAAAACAGAATGGGCGCACAATAAGAATCTCGACTTGAAGCAACTATTAAGTGATGGTCCTTACAAGGAAAAATATCGTAAGGATATGATAACATGGAGTGACGAAGTAAGGGCCAAAGATTATGGTTACTTTTGCAAAGAAGCCATGAAAAAAGGTAAATAATTTTGCAAAAAGACATTTTGATTCATACCTACCTATAATTTTCATTTTTTTTAGCCCAAGCTGAAGTCATAGTTGTTAGTGATATAAGACGTAAAAATGATATAAAATATTTTCGTACCCATTACGGCTCTAAAGTTTTAACAATTCGTATAACTTGTCCTGATGTTATTCGTTCACAAAGAGGTTGGACCTACACAGAAGGTATTGATGATGTAGAATCTGAATGTGGCTTGGATGATTATGAGCAGTGGGATTTAGTTATTGAAAATAGTAGTCAATTAGATGGAGATCAAATAATTGACTCAATTACTCATAATTTTAATTTATGACCGACTAAAAGTATTTTTCGTTCTTGATAATGATATTGTGATAAACAACTTAATAAAATGTTTAAATTGCATAGTGTTTTGATAACACTCGTGATATGCGTGTACATAATTCAGCTTGGAATTTATGAGTCTTTAGAAGACAGATATATGTGTATATAAACAAGAACTAAACAAAACATTTTAAAAGGCATATGTAACATTTTTGAATGAAATGTAAGCCATTCAAGCATAATAAGTTATTCGATGTATTGTTATAGCACTTACCCGTATTACATAAATCCATGTAGAAGTACGAATTCATTGTCTACCAGAAATAGGAACACAACTTATAGAGCTGAAAATGTATAAAATATATTTCCACTATTAAGAAATAAATAGACCGGTATATACAAATATCAATATACATAAAACGCTACCATGGAATTACATACCACAGATTATTTTTCTATATTACTCCAGTCTACACTTTCTTTATAACGACGTCAATAGTCCATCAAAAATCGTTATTCTATTCCTTTAGCCACAAGATACCCTTTTCTAATTGATTATTTATTAACATTACATTTACCGCTTCTTCCAAAGTATAAATACTTTTGAGCGGATACATTATTTGAAAACATACCAATGTATAATAAGTGCACTAATAAACTCCAAAAAATATATATATATAAAAGTTTGACAGCTTTCAACGGCTCATTAGATTTGTCAAAACTAAAAATCTGGCAGCTTTTATTGGATATGAGCAGATAAGCACCTAAAATGCAAAACGTCACTTATAGTAAACAAATCATACTTTATTCTTAAGGATTCTATAATGAGTGCCCGTAGTCGTGGTAAAGGTAAACGGGGTGGAGGTTTCCATGGTCCCTTTCGAAATGTAAAGTCAAATCGTAACTGTGAACGATCATTTGCCCAAAGAGAATGTGAATTGGCTTCTAATTCGGACGATAATTCTGGCTCAGATGTCTCATCATCAAGCGAAATAGATACTCATGGTACAGCACCTGATTTTCCGATTGCCATGTGGGACTTAAATCACTGTGATCCTAAAAAGTGCTCAGGGCGCAAACTATTAAGGCTTGGACTGATAGAAAATTTGCGATTGGGTCAAAAATTTGCTGGCTTAGTACTAACACCAGTGGGAGTTAGCTGTGTCAACCCTTTGGATAAGGATATTGTTGCTACCTCTGGTGTAGCAGTAGTAGATTGTTCTTGGGCCAAATTGGATGAAACGCCGTTTTCTAGAATGCGTAGCCCAAATCCTCGTTTACTGCCTTTTCTAGTAGCAGCAAATCCAATTAATTATGGAAAGCCTTGCAAACTAAGTTGCGTTGAAGCAATTGCAGCTACATTATTCATTTGTGGTTTTCGTGAGGAAGCCAAATGGTATATGGGAAAGTTTTCTTGGGGTCATTCATTTTTAGAACTAAACGATACTTTATTGGAAAAATATGCCTCTTGCAAGTCAAGTGAAGAGATATTAAAGATTCAAAATGATTACTTGGAAGAAGAACAAGGGGCAAGAAACAAGCCAAAAGATTACAGTGAATTTTATCCAACCAGCAGTAGTGAAGAAGAAGATTGAGAAATATAAAGATTTATTGTTGTTGGCTAAATTTCGTTTCAAAGTTCATTTAATATTTCATACGAATGAAGTTTTCTATGTATAAAGAAAAAACGTACGCAGCAGGTAAATGAAAACACTGCATGAATTCGTATCCTTCTAAGAAAAACATTCATTTTGAATTAAAATTTAGGTTAACTCTTTGTATTTAAAATGTAAATAAAGTTTTATTTGAACAATAAAACATACAAATTGATAGGTAAATTTTATTTAAAGAAAGTTGATATTATAATTCATGTTTTAAAAAATTTTTAAATACTTCTCAAAGTAATGTAAAAAAACCACGAGGTTAATTAAAGAACAGTAATAATATAATTAAATAAAAATAGGTATATTTAAAATCATTGTGTATGACGATGATATTCTGGTGCTACATTAACAAAATTGGACATGCTAAAAAATGTAGCACTATTTTTAACCATAAATTTTAGAAAGTCATGCAAATGAACTAATAACATTTGCATAGATTTTTCATCTAAGGCTGAATATCCCAACATCGATCCCAGTTTTACAAACAAACGTAACAAATGAAAAGATCCATATAGTTTTGATAATGGGGTATCTGGGTATTGCTGCAAAATTTCGGCATATTGCGGACGCTCAAATTTATAAAGTAGTTGTGATCCCAGCATAACATTAAAATATTCTATAACACCATTTAATACATCTGATATAGCTAACTCTTTGCATGCGTTTGAGGATTTAGCCGACTTTTTTAAGTTTATATATTGATCAACTATATCTTGTACTGTTATTTTAGAAGGTATGTCTAAAAGTTTGTGCTGACGTGTGATAGCATCCCAATCATCGGCTAAGCATTGCTTCAATTCATCAGGTATTTTAATCTTTACTTCTATTTTAGTCAAAAATGACTCTTCGCTTTCAACACAAGAATCCGTGCGATTATTTGCCGTCGATGTAATTGAATTTGAATTTGTAGAAGCAACTGCTATTACGGGCGTCGTAGCTGTAAGTGTCGTTGTGGTATTGTTTGGGGTTGTGCTAACAGTATTGGAACTACTTGTGCTAGAAGCTTTAAGGTCTGACGTTATTGCAACGGTCTTCTCGGGATTAGTCGTTGTGGATGTACCTCTTTTCTTCTTGGTAACCGGTTCATCTTTATCATCTTTGGATGCATCTTCCCTTAATGCTTCTTTTTTCATTTCAGCGGCTACAGGTGTGGCATTTTGTTTAGAACGATTCCCTCTTCCACCTGTGACGGTTGAGCCTCCCGCACCTGTCACGGTACTCGTTGAAGCATTTAATTCCTTTGAAGGTGTTGAAGCTCGCGACTCACTGCCACCACTACTAACAGCACCACTTTCTTTAGAAGCTGCGGCAGGTGTTTCACCTTTTTTCCCCTTAGGTGTACCTATAATTTTTATGATTCAAGTTTTAAATTACTTGTGCACTCGTAAATTATAAGTACATATTATCTATATGTGAACAAGATATTTAAAAATACTTCCAATACCTTTCTTACTCTTCTCCTTTTTGGCATCGTGCTCCTTTTGTAATTCCTTTTGCCTTTGTAAGTTAGTTTCATTGTACTTTAAAACCCTATGTTCGGGTACCCATTCATCCCAACTGCAAGTGTAAAATTATATTATTTTCAACCTGTAGCTATGTATAGCACCCGCGACGAATACTTACTTTTTGTTCCAGCCAGCATAGTGCACAAAGTATTTCAATTGTTTATCCTTTGTTACTGTACTCTTCAATGCTTTAGCTTCATAGATTAAAGGTCCATGGAAACATAGTACCTTTTCGCCTACGGGAAGCAATTACAAATAAAGTTGTTTACAAAGTAAATTTAATGGCTAAATGCCACAATATATAATGGCGCACTTTCTTACCTTCGGCGAACTTATATTTTGGTTGCATATCTGGTGTTGATGTTATTTTAACTGCTTTGAATTGTGTTTGAGAGTTAAATGGATAATTTTGTTTATTTACAATGTATAAGTGCGATATTTTTAATAAACACTCGGTTTGTGTTATTTGTTGTTTTCGTTAAACTCAGCTGTATTGCTTCGTTTAATTATTTAACGAAACGCAACTTTCTACATTTGTGCTGCCAGATCGTGCTAAAAGCAGAAACTTATCTAATATCTATTACGTATTTCTCCATCATCAGGTATGTTAACGTAGCGTAATGATAAAAAAGCATGACTGCAGATCAGCATACGTCTCTTGCTATCTTTAATAAATGTCGAAATTTGTTTGGCACATAAACGAAAGAGACGCTTGTTGTTTTTGTATTGTAATGCTTGTTGTAGATTTGTAATTACCTTGTATAATTTTGCCATGAGAAAAAGCATGCTATACGTAGTATCCTGTGATTTTAGTTAATAATTTGGATTTGAAGTTTGTTTACTTTCAATTTTTTTTTTAAATAGAACGAAATAATTATAGGTATATTTTTTAATAAATAAAATGTGTATTATTTAAACAAAACACTTATTTTTTAAGTTTTAAAAGATAAAAAATAATAAAAAAATATTTCATTATAATATATATAATTTATCCACGTTTTCTCCTATGCACTGCTATTAATATTTGCTCTGCCGGCATTATATCTACAGTTATGATAGAATTACATCAGGTATAGATATAGTGTAAGAAATAGCGAATAATTTTGATATTATCGTTCATTTGTTGTAAATATTGAATTCCTAAAATCCGTACCACCGAGAAACTCCGTACTTTTACAGCACAGAATAATTGTTATAAAACATTTTAGGTAGCTTAATTTATATTTTAAAACTAAAAATGATAAAATTTATAAAATCTTAAATATCATATGAAACTTTATTTAATCCTTTAATTCTTGCAGCCTTTTTTATAAAGTAAAACGAAGAGGTATGTTTGTTTCTTAGTACAAACTAAATAATTTATTATTAACTATATTTATAGCATAGAAAACAATTTTTTTATTTTAGCACTTTACCGTAAACTATGTTGCTTTTTCAAATAAGCCCACAAATCCTTTGCTGTGCGTATACTGACCATAAACTGACAAAGCTTTTGTTCAATCAAACACAGTATTATAAATTTGGCACGTTTATCTTTTTGAATACTCTAAAATCACAAATCAAAATTGGATACAACTGAAATATAAAATTAAAAGTTACAAAAAACCAACTTCTTCGGTACCATCTGGACCATTCTCGACCACTGTCCATAAGTCTTCGACTTCCAAGTATGCCCGAACCGTCATTGACCATGCTTTGTAATTATCTAAACCTTTAAGTTTGTCAATTTGCAATTGTAGTGACATATTATTTGTAATATGTATGTAATTATCTTAGCAATGTGTTTCAAATGAACGTTGCTGTAAAACTAATATGTGCTAAGCTATTTATGAATTTGAATTTATTCACTCGTTATTTCTTCCTTCATCATTCATACGAAAAAGACCAACCAATAATTAGCCATGTTCGTGCAACTGCACGATAGCACTGCACTGATAGCTTTTTTAAATTATTTATATAAGTCAAAATTATAAATATTTTTCTTAAATAGTGTTTTTTTTTTTTCAAGTCCAAAAATTTTTTCAAATTTTGTAATTTGTTTTTAAAACAAAAATTTTATATTACGGTACATTTTCATTTATGCTTTAAGTACAGTTTAGGATATTAATTTTTGAGTAACTATTATGCAGTGTCAGTAAATAATATTTTGTTTTTTATTAGCTTTTATTACTAAATAGTTGTATTATTCTTTTAATATTTTTTAAATATTTTGCTTTTTATTAGTGTTTGTTACTAAATAGTTTTTACAACAGAGAGTTATGCGAACACGCTTATTGTAAAAGGTAAAAGCAAAAGAAAATCTATATCTAGTTCTACTTGACACATCTGCAATGTAATGAATAAGATTTTTCAATAAAGATAAATATGAAATGTTTGGACGAGTAAGTGTTAGTGAAAGGGTCATAAAAACGAAAGAAAAAGGGCAACTACAATGTTTCCAACAACATTAATTACACTTATATTTCTTTTATAGCATGATAACACTATTTCTTTAAAATTTGCATAAAATATATTGATCAAACATTTAAAAAATTGGTATTCAATTTCAGTATAAAACGGATTATTGCATTTGAATACCTCTGTTCTTTGTTCATCTATTATGATGGGTTTTTTAAATATTGCATTTGAGCGAAATTTGTTTTAAGCAACGGAGAAATCAATAATAAATTGATTTACACATACATATGTATATATCGTTATATGATTTCATTAAAGCTCTGAGTTACATATTAAAAATTTTAGAGTAGAAGCCAATAATATGTATATACATTTCGTTGAATACGAACAAAGAAAATAACAAAAAAAAACTGACAAAATCCAATAAAAATCTTAAAACTTGAATTATAGTGTAAAACCCCCTACAGTATGAATATCTGGAAATGGTGTAATAAATTTTGTATATACATACATATGTATGTACAATTGTCTTCATAGGCAATTTTATGCATTATTCACCTTGACTGAAAAGCAATACAAAAAGGAATTGACATTGGTATTCAATCAAACTGGTACTAGTTTAAAATAATTGCAGTAAAGTTATTAATAATAAGTGTGTGACTGATTATTAAAATTTTAGGAGTTCTTGTAAGTATTAGCATTTATCCTTAAATTTAAAGTATACGTATGAAAGTAGTGTATTTATCTTGATTATAAAGCCTGCCGAATAGTAATGCTGTCAAAGTAATATTAAGCTTGGCGCAGGAAATACACGTTCAGAGCCACCTATTCTTACAGTAAATTTCAAAGCCAAACAGTTTTTAATAAAATTTTAATTAAGGAAATATAAAAAATCTTGGTGGTTAATAAAATTATTTTGATAGAAAAATATTTTTTTCATTAATTTTTAATAATATCTGGCAGCACTATAAGACAGCGATATAAAACATGTCTGTTCTTATTGTCTGACAGCGCGCGAATTACGCCATCCTACTTTTTTCTTTTTCATAAGTGAAGGGTTTTTAAAAGCTTAAGAAAAAAAGAGAACAAATGATATACATTGTTTTGACAAAAAAGAATTGCCGCACATTTCAGTTTTTTTATCTTTTTTTTTTTACAAAGAAAGGAAAAATTGTACTAAACGCATTCCATAGCAAAGTTTTTGTGCATACAGTTGAAAAGAATTTTTATTAGAAAAACAGTTATATATAATATAGGAAATAAAGAAAACTATAAAATTTATTAACCAAGGTAAGTGTATATTACCATGTAGTGTTATTTTGTGTACACCGTTCGTCTGAAAAAGTGAATTAATTGTTTGTAATAAATTTTTTTTGTGTAAATGGAAAAAATGCAAGGACAAACAAAATATTTGCAATTAACGAGGTGGCTACGGATACGATTCTCTTTTTTTTGAGTTGAATGAACTTATATCGTATTATTTATTTACTTTCTATTAAAAAGAATAAATTTATGATTTGGGGTATTCATTATATATATGGATATACGTGTGTATGTCCACTACGTAAATGCAACATACTTTGGATATAACATATATACATATATATGTATATGTCCAAATGCTTACAGTGTATAACAAAAATTTTGCGCCTTTCTCTAGCCTGATTGTAATAATAAACAAAACCTATTGTTTTCATGTGTATTCTTAATAATTGTTTATTGTGTTGCAAAAAAAATTATTAATTTACTTTTGGAAGTAATTCATGTATGTAAAATTAAATTGATGGTTGAAAAATGTTCTTATTCAATTTTCACATTTTATTTACTTAAATGTTATTGAACTTTATTGTTTTTTTTCGTCTTAATTGTAATAATATTAATATGTCAGGCATTTACGTACATACATCATACATATGTACATACATAATTTTATTTTGTGAAACGTGTTTTGATCTCATCTTATTAACGTTCGTTTGCTTTAAAAAACTCATTTGGATATATATTTGAAAGATCAATGGCATTTTAAGTAATAACCCATTATTGAATATGTCTTATTTAACATACTAGGTAAATAAAATAAGAAAGGAATTAAACATGCTAATGCTTAACAAAATAGTCTTTGTTAAAATTCATGTAATATTTTTTAGTCCAAAAATGCCTTTTAAATAAAATTGTCAAATTTATTGGCTGTAAAAAATAGTGCTATCTAAACTGAACAAAATTCCAAATATTCAATTTGAAAATTGATTAATTATGCCAATATAAAAAACTCCGTGATTTATTGTCTTTTTGTTCGTCCATTAAATTTAGAAACTGTCAGTTTATAAGTAAATAGCAAACTTTTAGAATGTGTTCTGACAAGCGCTTATGACAGATTCTTTTATCTGTAATTATTTTTGTTAGCTCTTTGGCCAGCTAATGGGTCCTTTATAGTGACTATAACTTAACCACAAAATGGGATATTGCCACTCTTATACCACACATTGAAGTTTTTTTATTGTACATTGTTACATAGCATGTAACTGTCCTATTTGTGCATCATTCTTTAAATAATAGTTAAAGTTTGCTCTAGACAGTGGAAAAGAATGATAAAGAAGAAGAAATTCCAATTTTTAAACTCAGATCTAAAAGTTTCCAAATGTAATCAAGTTTATTTTAAAACTAAATGTTTTTGTCCGGCTTCGCCAGGTTAGGTCCTTTATTACGTGAGGCGGTATTCTTGCAGTAGATATCCTTAGAGATCCAATTTGTTAAAAACCCAGTCATTCACTAGTTTATAGAGTGGCTCATATTTTTTTCTTAGCGTTATTATCAGAGATGCAAACCAAAGCGGTAAATAAAATATTGCGAAGCATAACTTCATCTTTTCAACAGTTTTGGGTGAAAATCGTTGAAAAGTGCGCGTAAAAATGGGCATGGCCAGTAAACAAAAATTTGTATAACGAAGAAACATACGAACAGAAAATATACTTTATTTATAATAATTACAATAGGTCTATGTGGCCGCAGTAACCAGGTGACTTGTTCCCGCTCCTCATTCTAATTCTATATAGATTTAACACAAAATTAATCCATCACAATTCATTACTTTACAGCTTTAATGCGTATAAATACATAAAAAGGAATGATTCTTACCTTTTGCTTTAATAAAATGTTCCTTTATATGGCTTTAGTGAAATTAATACGGGTTTATTTAAAATCAAATTTCAAACGTATTTCTTTTTACTTAAAATTTTATTTTGTTTATTTTTGGTTTGTTTATTTCTTAAGGCAAAGCGTTTACATAAAAATACATTTCTTTCATTTAAATGCCATTTTTTATAATACAAGATCAATTCGTCTGGAAATTTTATATGAAAAGTACTCTAAATATTTAGTGTTTCAAAAATTTTTTTAGACGAGTTGATCGCTAGTGTTATAAAAACAGCACATTAGTATTAATATATTTATGCACTTACATAGTACATATGTATTTTATTTTGTTTTAAATATTTAATACTAACATAAATAATGTGTAATTTAAAAGCAATAAAAGCATTGCAATTTTTCTTATGTATTTGTTATTATATATTTCGTAATATTTCAAATATGTATTAATATATTTTTTATTGGAATAATTGTATGTACATACATACATATTTTAAAGGGTGATAACAGAAATATACGTACGAATTCGAAACAGAAATTTGTCGATGCTGTAAAAAATAGAATCAATTTTTGTAGATGAAATTTATTTTATGTAAGATTATATTTATGTATGTGAGTGTATATAGTAATTATTTCAGCTTTAATATGTATATTTTTAAAAATAATTTCATTTTATGCTTATGCAATATTTGTTTTAAAAGGAAGGATTTTAAATTTTACATAATTTTAAATTGGAGTATTTAGTAAGTATTTGTTGCTAAATATGTATTTATAACTATAGGGCTAAAAAAATTAATTTATTTAATTATTTTTTTTTTTGAAAATGAAGGCCATTATTTCTATAACATAAATTTAGAGCTTGAAGCAAACAAGTATTTTAAACACGTAAAGGCAAAAAATCACTGTTAACATTGCACTTGTAAAGGGTAATATAGTTGTTGGGGCTTCTAATTTTTTTTTTTATAAACAGCTTTATGTATTGGGAGGTTAGTTAATCTTGCAAAAGTATTAGGTTTTGGAATATCTACATAAAAGACAGACTAGTGAGAAATATAGAGAATAATAAACAATGAAAATGATTAAAAAATTTTTAAAAAAAAATTACACCAAATTAAAATGACGTTTTTTTTTTTTAAATCAATGCATTTGCTAACATTCGCACAAAATACTTTAATGTTGAAAGGTATTTTAAACAGAGATTCAGGTTTGGGGAAATTTATAAAATATATATATGATTACAAGCTTTACATGCTACAAGTTATTGCATATCGCTTGCTTACCTCCTAATCTATACAAGGTGACATATTTTCTTTCAAAGGGTCACAATTTTTGAAGCAGACTTTTTATTTTTTTGGTGCATGAAATTTGTACATTTATTTATTAATGCAGGAGTTGTTACTCTAAAAATGTAATTATTTAAAACTAACTAATTTTTCCGATTCAAATTGTAAACAGAAATAAATGTTGTTACGCGAATTCCCTCATGCGGTCACCTTGTATAGATTTGTATTATTTTTAATCAATTGAAAAAATATTCATAAAAACTTTGGACGAGATTAAATCAAATAATTCGGTTTAATTTTTTTTTGCATTGAAAAATTATCGATCTTAAAAAGTTAAACTTTTCATCTGGGCGAATATTTTTGCAAGTGTAAAATTTAGCATGTGGTGGCTGCTCTGGTTAATTTAAAATTTTTTTTCGTTTTGTGTTCGTTTTATTTTGGATATAAAGAAATTCGAGGATTAAAAGCAAAATAAATTGTGGTCTTAATGAAAAGAAAAAATATTAAATTCCACACGTTTTAATTCCATTCGTAAGACAAAATAGGGACGAATATTGTTTTTAACTTCATTTACATATTGGAATTATAACAGTTTTGTATATCATATGCATTAATGGTTTTCTGTATTTATTGAAACTAAAGGTAAGATAATATGACATTTAATGTTTTATTGAACGTCTGTGGTAATAAAACTAACAAGTAAATAACTTCTAACTGTACAACGTTTCATCAAGTTTTAGTTTTATTAGAAATATTTTACTTTAAAAAAGTATAAAGTAGAAAAATTATGTCAGGACAAATTAATAAATTAATTAAGCATGCATTTGTTTTTTTTTTTTTTTTTTTTTAATTTTTACACATTTTCAATTTTTCATGTATACAAACTTCATGTACAATTTATGTTTATTTATTGTACATTTTCTCTAGTTGCTTTGCAAAACAATCTTGTGTAAAATGTTGTTTTTGCTACAATTACTGTATTCATAAATTTATTTTTGATTTGTAAAAAAGTTTATAAAACAAATTTACCAAAAACGTTGCTTTACTATTGTAATTCAATGATTTTTATTTTTTTTAATCAAAATTTATTTTGTGAATTTAACTTTGCTGCATTTTCTATTGGTATTACACAAATTTTATTTTTTATATGTACACTGTAGATAATGTACATAATTTCATAAAATTTCTTTAGTTTCTTAATACAATTTTACATTTTTTTATTTAAATTTCTGTTGTTTTAAAACTTATTTTAATTCTCTTTTTTTTTGGATTTTGTATGTTTTCAAGGTACTTTTATGTCAAAATTTAATATGAATTAATTTTCAAGGAGTTAAAAAAGAAGCAATAATTTTTAAGGTTGTACAAAACAATTAATATTGAGGAGAAAACTCTTGATTAATAAACATGTTTACGTTTTACAACAAAACTTTAGGTACCATTATTTAAGAATTATGTGTGTGAGTTTTTATTTTTTTAAATATTCTTTTTTATGTCTTATTTATAATCTTTTGCTTAAATTTATATCAATAATGTGGAAAAGGGATTATAACGCATAATTTTTGATAATAATATCCAGAGTACTGATGTAATGGAACATAGCACTACTCCACCCCAACCCAAATCTAAACTCCAGGAAGTTAAAAATATTCTTGCTCCTAAAAGTGGCTTGGCCATAATGGCGGGCCCTCCTGGTCTGGCCACAATGCCATCCACTGTGCCATCATAGTCACTATCCAACATGGGTCTGCCTTGTTGTCTTTTGAAGTGTATAATCATTAGCGTGAATAAAGCAAATAAAGCTAAAAAGAAGTAAAGTTAAACCAAAATTAAGATTAAAAGCGTTTTAAAATTTATGTGAAATATTTACCTGCCAGTAAATACATAACACCGGTTATTAATATGGCACTTATTTGTCTTTGACATACACCGAAAGCTCCCACTAAAGCCGCACTGCCCAGTATTATAAGACATACCAAAGAACATGAAATTGACAAATTTTGCATTCCTGTAAGCAAAAATGTTTTTGTAATTAGATTTATATATAGTAATTATTATGTATATATGCGTGTGTGTTTCTATTGAAATATATATTTACAACAAATAATCAAAAACTGGCTTAAAGGAACGACATACATATTAAAAACGGTGAAAAGAAATGCAATCATAAAGCAGGGTATGTTGTATAGGAGAAGTATATTGTTTATTAAATATTTCTTATGTATTTATAATGAAAACGTGTTCCGTAAAACATGCAATTTCATAAACAAATTTATAACAAAGGTTGCCAAGTCGCTGCAATCGCTTGAGGATAAAATTTCATTCGCCATCGAATGCAATGATTTTTACTTAACTTTTGATAATATTAACATGAAACTTTAAACAGATTAATTCTTAATCGAGCGTTTTACAGAACAAAGGATGTCGTATTTATCTGTATGTACTATATGCATACATAGAACCCTGCACAAGCATAGCTTGAACGGCTGGTAAACACTTTATTGTAAAATATTAGGTATGTTTATAGTGAAGTCAGTGAACTTAGTTTCGAAAAGTTTGCTCCGATTTTTAATTCCGTAAACAATTTTGAAAAAATGGCAATAATTTCATAAAACTGAATAAAATCGAAATCTACTGGAATGCAGATTTTATATTCAAAAATTTCACGAAGAATTTCACTGAGAATATTTTACATTGAAAATGTTTGGGTTGAAAAAAAGCCCAAAAACCGAGATATACTAGTGGGGGTCGAAAGCCACTGGAATGTAGATTTTTGTAGTGACCTGTGACTTGAAATGTTTTGTTCAGCTCACTATGCAGTATACATGTGCACAAGTAATTACCACCGTCAATTTTATCCACAGTCGGGCAATGCACAACAATACTTGAAGCGCTTTTTATTATTTATAAAGTATTGCACATATTTGTAGTGATATGTGGCTTTTAAGTATGCTTGTGCATTGCTCTAATTAACAGGTGCCAAATCGTACCATAAAAAAATTGCACACTACTAGTCATGTAAAAATAGACAAGCTAAATACTAATGCAAAGGCATTTCACATTTGATTTTATATACTAAAGGACAAATGTAAGCTGTCATTGGACTGATAAAGAAAATTTGTTAATAAAACCTTCACTATGAATTTTTTTTTTAATCTGTGCGCCATGTTTATCTAAGAATTACATTTCAAAACATGACACTTTAATAACTGATAATACAAGGGCATTAAATATCATCTAAACTAACATTTTTAGTGTAATGCAACTACAATAACTTCAATTTTTTTTAAGGAATGTGCACAAAAAAGACCGAAGAGACAAATCAAAAAGTTACAAGTAAAGTTATATGAATTTAAAAAAAAAAAATATGTAAGTATAAGCAAAATATGCTTTGATGGAAATTGCATATAATTGCGTTTGTATGGAATGTAAAAATATTAGTCATTTACTTTAAAAGTGTTAAAATTCTAAAAACATGATTTTACAAAAAAGCCATTTACAGTTTGCAATTTAATTAAAAAAAAAAGCATTTAAAAATTTGTTGTACTTTTTAAGCTTGTAATGTAATTTAATTTTAATTTATGTAACTTAAAAACACATTTTTTGAGTTATGACACTATTGATGTAAATAAACGATATGCTCTTCACCAAGGTTTTGATATTTAATTTTTTTTTAAATAAAAGTTATTTAATTGAACATTTTTCCGAATGTTGTACTTGGAAGTGAAAAGCTCTACTCTGTTTCATTTGAGGGTTTTTTTAAATTTTACTTTATTTTCCGGTAGAAAAAGGTAACGAAATTAAAAAAATCGTTTATCAGGAAGAAAACAATTCAAGTCCACATCTTGTAATTCCATGCGGAATACACAACATTGGGAAACATTTGCTTTATTGTAAAACAGTTGCCAATCTGTGAGACACATTGTGTGAGTTGTTTAAGTGCTAACAAAGAACGTAACAGCATTTTGATTCTGTTAAATGAGAATTTTTGTTTAGCTTCACCCTTTCGTGTCCACTATTTTTGTATTCATGTGTTGTTAAATTGTTTTTCACTGTCAGCAGACTTATCAAAGGAAACGGAAATGGCCTTGTTTTAAATAAATGCAATTTTCACAATTAAATTTTTTATATAAATGTTTCATTTATTGCTGTTACATATTTGCTGCTACAAAGTGTTTTTTACCTGTTTTTTTTATTGAAATAATTTCTTTGTTTTTCTATTTTAAATTGAAATATTTACAAACTAAAAATACATAAATATTTAAAAACTTTAATTGTAATTAACACAAGTTTTAAATATAAATTTATGCATGCAAAAGTGTTAAACTGTTGTATTGGGAATAAAGGGGAAATAATAACAAAAGAACTTTATTTTCAAACTGAATGAAAAACTTTCAACTTCTCAAACAGAAACCAAAAAGTTTACGCTTTTATGCCATTTTAAATTTTGTTTGTTTCATTTTATTTTCGTACGAGTTGATTATAAATTTATATATTATTTTAATTTTAATTAAAAAACATTGCTAAAAACATAAGTACAAGCTTAAAATGTAACAAACAGAAGAGTAGCAAGAGCAAGAGAAAGAGAGAGAGAGAGAGATGGGGGAAACATGCAGCTTGAATTTGTTAAAAAGGATATCTTGGCTTTAATTAATTTTTTGTTTCGAAAACTGTTTTTGTTTTATTTTTTTTCTTTCTTTTAATTAGAACATGTTTGATGTGAGCTTTGAGGTACAACCTACGTGATTGTTGTCTTCTGTTAAAAATAAATATTTAAATAGAAAGATGTATGTTGCTAGAAACAGTTTAATTAAATTATTTATATGCAGTATGTATTATAGTAGTTTCTTTTTAGGTTTTTGTGAGTGCTTAAGATTACATGTAATAAAATGCCATTGGTGACTAGTATAATTAAAACATTTTTTTTTATAATTTCAAGAAACTATAAACCTAAAATCAAATAAAATAAAAATTGGAATACTAGCACCTTCAAAATATCTTAAAACAAGAAATAATTCCCGAATTGTTTTCTTTTCTTTTTTAATTTATAAATAATTTTCTTTTCTTTCTTCCACAGTATTTATATTTATTTTAAAAATTAAATAAACCCAAACCATAAACGTCAACATGTCCTCAGAAAAACAAAATGTTGCAAAAGAAGGTGGTAAAGAGGAGGATACACCCTCTACAACTGTTGACCATGAACGCGCCGAAAAAATACTTGCAGCTAAACAACTTTATAGCAGTGGTTCTCGTAATTTTTTAATTAAATCTTATGGTACAGCCGCTGATGAATTAAGTCAAGTGTGTTCAATTTATGAAGAGGTCTATGGCGAATTATCCGATGAATTGGGTATGCCCTATTTGTTATATGCTAAATCTCTTATATCATTGTCCTTAGATGAAAACAAAGTTGTTGATGTACCTGATGAGGAAGATGATGACGATGAGGAAGATGATGATTATGATGAGGAGTTTTATGCAGAACATGAAAAATATATAAAAGCTGAACAAGAGAAACAAGAGGATAAGGAGGCGACGCCGTCTATTTCTTCAACAAAAAGTCCTACAAATGATAAAACATTGGAGAATAGAGAGACCCAGAATAAATCTGGAAAAATGAACGAAGATGCAGAAGTTTCTAGTACAATTGAAAATTTAGAAGGACAAAATGATAAGAACAATGGCTTGCAGGATTCGGCAAAAACGTCAACTGTTGATGATGGTGAAATGCCCTCAACTTCCAACGGTGATGCTGTTGGTCAACAACAAGGGGAAGAAGAATATGAATTGGTAAGTAATATACTTCAACAATTACGAGCATTAAACATATTAAAGTAATTAATTGACACAATAAAATAAAATTATAAAAGACCTGATTATGGCAGTGCAAAACTTTTGAAATCATCGATTGTGAACCACTTGTCTAGAAAATTTCTAAAAATATTTTTTGAAAGTATCAATAGCCCATATTGGGTTTTACTACTTTAGCTGCTTTTCGGATTTTATGGCCACATGAACTTTTTGGTTTAAACTTGATTTTTTTCAAAAAATTTTGTTTTTTCTTTTCTCGGCACAATTGTCGCTATAGATTAGAAGGATAAAAAGTGTAGAATAAACTAATCCAAACAAAACTGCATCTATTAGTTTAAAAACGCTAAAATATAAAAAAAAAATAAATTATAAAATTGTTTTTGGTTTTTTTTGTTAATTTTTTATTGTATTAATTTGAAAAAACAGATAGAAAAATAAAGATTTTCCACATTTTAGCGTTTTTGAACCACTTGATGCAGTCTTTTCGAGTTAGTTTGTTCTAAAATTTTTTCTCCTGGCTTATAAGTACAATTGTGTCGCAGACAGGAAAGCAAAACTCCAATTGGTTTCGCTATGGTGGGCAAAGAGTGCCATGAGGAACGAATGATATGTGGCAAGTCCGCCGCGAATTCAACTACGATAAGGAAACTCGAAATAAAGCTGATTGATTAGCTTGTCGCATATTGGATTTTTACAACCAAGAATGATAGAAATACAAAATTACGCCATCCTGAAATAAAATTAAAATGTTCTGCACATGTAGCACAATAGACGTCACGCGATGTGTTGACAAAAGTGGAAAAATTTTATAATTTTTTTTTCAAACAGTGGACAAACTACGTCATTTAACGGGAAATCTTGTATTTCTATCATCCTTTACAACGACCTCCGCAATAAATATTGAAGTATATACGCTTCACGCGCCTCAAAGCGTTTACGGTTTTTGCTTTTCCAATGTAAAATTTACCATATATAATAAACAAAACTCCTGATGCGTTAGACCGTGTTGATACGGCTTAGCTAATCGAAACCTAAAGTGGAAAGGACGGAACGTTTTAAACCAAGACGTACTAATGAAACTAATATCATTATGTGACATTGTTGCATAGACCTTAAAGTACATCAATTGGCTTTTTTAATTAGAAAATTCTCATTAGTTATTAATATTCCTGAAAACATTAATATTGTGTTTTGTTTTTCTTTTATGTTTAGGCCTGCAATCTTCAATTGGCTTGGGAAATTCTTGAGCTGGCGGCTAAAATCTTTGAACGTCAAGGCCAAGCCGGTCTAGCGAACTTAGCGGAAGTTAAAACTGAATTGGCAAACATTGAATTTGAAAATAATATTTTAGATTCAGCACGTAGCGATTATGGTAAGTTCATTACTGAATTTCAAAATATGTGCTTTCAAAATTAATTGTTTTTTTTTTTTATTTTTTAAGAAAATGCACTCTCTATTTATAATAATTTGGAAAACAATTATCGGCGCGCCATGGCTGAAATTTACTATAAAATTGGTTTGACATTTTTAATGCAACAACAAAACAAAAATGGGGCCGATTTCTTAAAGGAGGCGTGTCGTTTGATTGCCAAAGAAATTGAGGAAATTAAAACCTCAGAGCTCAATGAAAGAGATAAGAATAATATACAAGATTTAGAAGAAACAAAACAAGAAATAGAAGCAAAAATTATAGAAATTGAAGAGACACAAGCACAGGTACCTAAAAAATAATACATACAAACATATTTATTATATAAACTAACAACTATCAAATTTACACACATTATTAACATTTCATTATTAGCGGCAAGTCTTTGGCTTAAGTAGATGTTTTAAAAATTAACCACAATAGTTTTTATTAGTTTAACTAATTATTTTTTAAGTTTCTTTTTTTATGTTTTTTTTTATTCTGAATTTGAGTGTTTTGTTTGTTTGTTTGCTTAATTTTTTTACGCCACTCTCTGTTACTAATTGCACATAAATCGACAACCAACAACATAATTAAATTGCTCCAAGAATGTCTATTAATTGTAATTTAATGTACCATTTCTTGGATTGTGTTTTTTTCTTCTACAATTTAATTGCAGAACTTAGCTGAAGTGCGTGCAGCTTTAGATAATTATGTGAAACCACTTAGTAGTGGTGATGTAGATGCTGGCTCTTCAAAATCTGCGACATCAACTGACACTTCATTAAAAGCAGCAGCTGCCAAATCCTCATTTTCCTCATCATCTTCAGATGCTATAACATCGTCCACGAAACCCACTGATATTACACATTTAATTAAGCGTAAAAAGACAGATGAGCCAACTTCTGAAGCCGAATCTACTGTCTCACCGTCCAAACGTTCAGCTACTTAAATGAATATATTTAGTTTTTAACTTGATTTTTGTTTGTGTGCGTGTGTTTTGTTTCATATTTGTAAACCATATTGAGAAAAAAAATAATATCTACACAATATCCTCATAATTTAACTGCATTCCAATTGCGTCTAGCACAATGAAGTAGTAATGAATGAATGGCTTTTTTTTCTTAACAATTTTTCATTTGCATCTTACATTTTTTCTCAGTTGTAACATGTATACCAGAGAACTGCAAAATTCAATCGTGTCGAAAAGCATAAAAAACAATAAGTTTTAATCGCACCTTGAACTTGATTTAATCAAATGTTGTGCATGACTATTTGTGCGTTGAATAAATCACACACCGGCTTCAACTCTCTGATGCATACATGTTTTTCTTTATTCTTTTTTTTTATATTTACTCTTCAATTGTACGTACTATCTCTCACATCACCACTAATTTTCTCGTATTTTGTAGACTTTTATTTTCTTATTTTACTACCTACCTACCTCATGTTATACCACAAATTTATATACAAAATTCGTTTATTTGTTGGTGTTCTATAATTATTGTTTTTTTTTAATTAGGTGCACGTTTTTTTGTTTTTATTAGCTGGCCAGTCGGCCAAACCAATCTATCAAGAAATTTTTATTTATTTATTTCATTTTTATTTTTTAATTTCTATTCTTTAAGATTATCTTATTCACGGAGCAAATTATTAGTTGTCATTTTTTTTTACTTAAAGAAGTGCGTTGTTTTTGTCCTATTTTTTTGTAATTATAAGAAATTATTCATTAAAGAAAAATCTTCGAATTCTACATCAATCGGTTCAATTCATTATAAATAGAAGTAGTCAATAAGTGAAAAAAGAAGAAAGTTATTTAAATAAATATTTTTAATTAAAATGGCTATTTTGTTAAGCTTGAAAATAGCCATTTTAATTAAAGAGAAAAAGGTCAAATAAAACTTACTAATAAATAATAAATATTTTTATTAAACATTCTCAAGTGATTTTGCTTACGTTTTAATATGACAAAAGGCATGACATCCTGGCGGGAACTACTCTGTACTACAAAAAAAAAAAAAAAAAAAAAAAAAAAAACCGGTACGAAATCGGTTGTTTAATCTTTCGCATTTGTTTAGTAATACCGCACTCTGTTATGTGTAAGTGCATGTCAACATCCTTTTGTACACAGAAATATTTAAGCGAAGAACAAACGCGAAACAGTTTACTTCCGCATCGCAATACAGAGTAACCTCCCTGGTATCCATAGTATAATATGAGTACTGAATTGCATCTATCTCTATGATTTCAAAAACCACTTAAAATGTTTTGTGTATTTATTTATTTTTAAGTCACTACATCCCTTACTCTTCAAATTCAGTATTTTCCCATGCATGATCATTAATTTTTACCAAATGGTTGTGAATTTATAAAAAAATTTCTAAAGAATTATTAAACCTACATCATGCGTCCCAGGAAGGAACATTAACATTTCGGTAGCTAAAATATTTTATGATGGAAAAATGTCAGCGAATACGCAACTGTTGAGTTGCACGGAAGTGCTCAGCTAAGCGTTTCTGAATGAACAGAACCCATTGTAAAAATTTCATGCACCAAAAAATTTTAAATAAAAGAAAGTTTGCTTTAAAGGTTTTGAAAATTTAAGGGAATTGAATTGGTTGGTCTTTGTTATTTTTAAAAAGTTTTATAAAATTAAGTTTTTCTGAAGACACACAAAGACCTGCCGAAATATTGAAAAATTATTTTATTTAAAAAAATCAAAAGTTAACCTAATTATTTTTTTTATTTAAAAAAAGGTTATCAAACAAAATTTGCATTTTATTACATGTAATATCCGTTTCTTTTAAATTGTTACTCAAATCATTATAAATCAATTTAATTTTTCAAATTGTGATTTTCGATATAAGATTTTTTTTCAATCACAATAAATCATAAATATTTAATATGCAATCAGCACATTGCACATTAACCGTTACATAAATACATATCAAGAATGAAGTAAAGAGAGAAATAGAGAGAGAAAAGTGAGACAAAAATAAAAAAATTACACCTAGATTGTACCATACGTACTTAAATGAGGCTGCAATGTGGTCTGTGACTCACTATGTTGCCAATCGTTACGCTGCTCCTCTCCACGAGCGTTTTCCGTTGAGCCAGCCAAATAATTAAGGCAAGTCGGTGCACTACGGGGAAATTTAGGATGGCGTCTCAGTTCTTGTATTTCTTGTAATGGAAGATCTATGCATAAAGTCCAAATGCCACCATGCATTGGAACTAGAAATAGATTATCACGACGAAAACGATGATCGGCTAGAAGGAATAAATAAATAAACAAAAATTTTATAGAAATAAAATACATGAAAGCTGTTTTATTCAAAAAAACTAGATTTCTTTTAGGCTAAAAATTAATTATTAACCGAACTGACATGTTACAAAAAATAGAAAGCAAGAGTTTCGCTTTACAGTGATAAATATTTTTATTTATAATTCTAATCTTCAGATTTTAGGAGAGGAAAATGTTTTTTAACGGACAACTTTTAGTTTGAATTGAATTAATTTTATAGGTTGCCCATTCAAATTTGAGCTGAGCTGTCATTATCTATACATATAAAAGAATAACGTTACTGACTGACTGACTTACTGACTTATCATCATCGCTGACCCCAAACGGCTGAAGCTACGGGCTTGAAATTCGGTGAGCAGATTCCTGTCCCAATGTGTAGGACGAATAAGAAAGGAGTTTTGGAAATTCGAATGTTAAGGGGATAAAAAAGGGTAAAATCGAAATTCTTATATCTCCGGAACTACTACAGATGGAGCCAAAGTTCAAACTACAAAATGTTCTACTAAAAAATAAGCGGATGGGTATTTGGTACTTTTTCGATATTTGTACATTTGCGGGATAAAAAGGGTAAAAATCCCATTTATCCTTCAAATTAACAATCACGGCAACCAAAACTCAATTGTATTCTCTTAAAAAGGTCTAGAATGTATATTGGCACTTTTTAAAATTCGAGCAAATAAGGGGTAAAATATTTACCCCTTTTTAGTATGTATGTATAATACTTTTTGTATGTAAATTGATGCAGCATATGAGCATTCTATTATTAATTTGTAAAACCCTATAAAATTCTGTTTAAAAAATAAATTTCAAAGGAGAAACAAAGTAACAAAAGGAAGAAATAAGATTGGACTTTATATTTATTTAATTATCGATCTTGCAATGTGAAGTAAAAGGTTGGGCTCAAACGGTTCTAAATAAAGTGAAAAATCATTACAAGGCCAAGTGGTACTTTTTGTTAGTTTTTTTGGTACTTTTCGATATTTTATTCTTTAAAAACCTAAAAGTGCGAGATTGGAATTAAACGATCCTTAGCAAAGTCAAAAATTACTTCATGGGACACATATACTAAAGGGGAGCTCATCTAGATTTGTAATCTACCGCCCAAACACTCAGAAGTTACTTTGGACTATTTAAAATTTTTTTTTGGAAATTTTCATACACGCCAGTACTGTTGTTCTCAAGGATTTTGGCAGTTTCCGTTTTGAATCATAAAATACAAATTACGAATGTTTCCGAAAATGTTAAAACACTTCCAGAAAGTTTGGAACCTACAGATTAAATTCTTTTTTGATTTTGGTAATTTTTCTGGACAAAACCGGGAATGGGAGCTCGGCAAAGTTTGGAATGGCAAAAATCCCTCAGAAGAAGAGTACCTGGGGTATAAGGGAATTAAAAAATTTTTTTTAAAATAATCCAAAGATTTTTTTGAGTACTTGGGCGATAGATAACAAATCGAGGTGACCTCCCCTTTAAAATGATATACGTCTCATCTCGTAATCTTCTATGGTGCGTTCGGAAGTTACTTTGGGTTATTTTTAAATTTCCATATACCCCAGTGCTGTTGCTCTAAGTGATTTTAGCAACTTTCCAACGAGCAGTTAAAGATTTTTAAATATTGTTTACAATTTAAACCTTACAGAGAGACTACTTTAGATCAATTTGGCTAAATTTGGCCAGTGCCGTTGCTTTGAGGGTTTTTTTTTACCATTCCCCACATTGCCGAGGTACCATTCCCGAATTTGCCCATTTCTAAACTTTCTGGAAATGTTTTAATATTGGCTTTATAGGTTCATTGGGAAGTTGCTAAAATCACTTAGAGCAAAAGCTCTTGGGTATATGGAAATTTCAAAATAATTCAAAGTAACTTTCGAACGAACTATAGAAGATTGCGAGGTGGGACGTACATCATTTTAAAGCGGAGGTCGTTTAAATTTGTAATCTACCGCCCAAATACTCAGAAAAATCTTTGGATTATTTAAAATTTTTTTTGAAATTCCCTCATACCATTCCTTGAGAACAAGGACAATTAAGTTAATGAATTATTTATATGTGTGTTAACCTTGTCTTTGATTAAGGTCAAGGTTGTGAGCTACTTACGAGTTTTTGTTAAAAGTTACTTTAAGCCTAAGAAATATATGTTAATTCATTGGAAACAGCCTGTCTTGTCTGTCTTCTATGTGAACACAAATTATATAAAATTACATACTTTCTAGAATAATATATTTCATTATAATTATGTGTGTAAGTAACTACATCCTTAAAACTAGTTTCCTTTTTTTTTGAAATGTTTGTTTTTCTTTAGGAAAGATAACAAACTTGGTTATGACTGCATACACCCACACACAAAGTGTACCATTTTACACAAATTAAATGCCAAATGCTCGGAGGCTGCAACAAAAGCTTTTAAATTGGGGAGGATTAATTAAAAATCTGGAAATAATTTAGTTTAAAGGTAGCAAATACTTGGTAAAAGCTATTTTTTTTTTAGAAATTGCGATCTGTCAAACGTCAGCTGTTAAAATTTCACCCAAATTCATCGATTAGTTTATTTTTTGTAGCCGTTTGAAGTAAGCAACTTTTGTGTTTCTTGAAAAATGGAAAAAAGTGAATTTCGTGCAGTGATTAAACAAACACTATTATTTGAAAGGGAAAACGGCGAAAGAGACAAAAGAAAAGCTCTATAAACATTAAGGGGAGTTTGGTCCTTCAGATTACATGGTAAAATATTGGATTGCTGAATTTAAACGCGGCCGAACAAGCACTGCAACAATATCATCAACAGGAAGGCCAAAAGAGGTGGTTACTGAAGAAAATATCAAGAAAATCCTCGATATCATTATGAATGATCGCCGAGTCAAGTTACGTGAGATTCTTGAAATGGTAAAAATATCATATGAACGTGTGTTCAACACTTTGCAAGAACATTTGCATATGAAAAAGCTATTGTCAAGATGGGTGCCGTGTTTGCTCTTTCTTCAAGACAACGCACTGGTTCACACAGCATTAGATACGATGCTAAAATTACATGAAATACACTTCGAATTGGTTGATCATCCACCTTATAGTCCAGATTTAGCTCCTAGTGACTTTTTCCTGTTTCCAAACTTGAAAAATTTGCTCGCAGGAAAAAGATTCATCTCAAACGAAGAAGTGATTACCGAAACTAACGCGTGGTTTGAGGGGTTCCCAAAATCGTATTATTCAGATGGTATAAAAAAGTTGGAATATCGTCTTACTAAGTGTATTGAGCTAAAAGTAGACTATGTTGAGAAATAAATGATTTTTGAAAAAAAAAATGTTTTTTTCCTACTTAGGTAGCTTTAATATCCATCCGCCCTCGTATCTCTTCGGGAGCCCAATTCACTAATTGGAACAATAAAATCAAGGTTTAAATTTCATATTCAAGGTTCAAATTTCATATTATTTCCCGGAAAATTCTCCAAATCAGGGCAGGTTCGATTCCTGGGAGCCGATGGTCAAAGTTAAAAATGCTCGTTAGCAAATTTAATTTAGAATTAATTTCTAACATTCAATAAAATATACTCGTATTCATAATTGGGCTGTTTATAAAATAAATAGTTGTTACCCACCTCTTTTATCTGGTTTTAACATTGCCACTTTGTCTTCCATTAGCCATTCAAGGCGCAAGTTAGAACGATTCGTATAGCGATCAAGACTAACACGATCCCATTTGACATGTTCCCAGTGATCGGTCATAATGGCAGCGCATAGCATTGCTGTAGCACTGGTTGTCATTAAAAGGGTAACGAATAAAAAGAGCACCGGGGGTGGACCAACGCAACAACTTGAGCAACATGTGGTGGAGCCAACATTGCTGGTTACATCCATGGCTGAATTGAGTGAGGTGGGACTGTCTAAGTTACCACCGAGACCGCTGCCACTTGATTGATGCATGATTTTTGAGGAACAACTGCTATTGCGTAGTAATATGCTATTGCTGCGTCGCACAGACTCAACTGCAGCAGCAGCCGCTGCTGTTGTAGCGGCTGAGCTGTGGGGATCAAATTGCAGTGAGCTGGCAACAACAGCCGAGGGATGTTCATAAATGCTATTGTGGCGAGAAGGTGAAAAATAGTAACAGGTTGTTTGTTGTTGTAGTTGTTGTTGTTGCTGCTGCTGACTGTTGAGTTTTTGAAGATTATTGCAACTGGTATTGCTATTGCCACCACCAAAAATACTGCTGCTGCCACTGCTGCTTCTGCCACCATTACCATTTGCCACCACACCATCAGCAGATGCACATTCATTGATGGTAGTCAAGTCCTCATTGCTGGATGAGTAGACAATCGACTGTTTAAAATGATTTGAGTAGCAGTTCTGCTTGAAACTCACAGATGGCGCCGCGTATTGTTGTTGATAGTTGCCTCTAGAATTAGCATTGGAGGCATATAGAGCCTCGTAGTCGTAGTGATGAGGATTACGGTATATCACAGGCCAGGAACGTGTAGTTTTCGAATTGTGCGAATAGGTGGTAGTCGTTGCAGTTGTAGCAGCAGTAGTACTAAAGGTGTGGTTGTTAGTTGTGGTGGTGGTGGTTGCAGCTGCAGTTGCGAAGCTGTTATTGTAGTTGGAAATGGCAGTAGAGACAGCAACGGTGGAGTTTGGAATGTTTGCTTGATAATTCGCAATTATGCTATTTTTGGGCGATGCTAACGTTGAGTCAGCGGATGTGGGCGTTGCTTTAAATTGCTGCTGCTGTTGTTGGGCTCGTTGTTGTTCTGTAAACAGAGGTGTGTGCTCGTTTGCTTGTGCATTTAAATCTTCCTCCTTCGAAGCGATTATATTCGTCGTTGTTGTTGAATGTTTTGTTTGCTTTTGCTGTAGCTGTAGCTGTTGTTGTTGTGTTGTATTTGTTGAGGATACCTGTTGACGTTGCAACACATTTCTTACTGTGGCTGCAATTGTCGAACAGGGCCCCTGACCACCTGACGGCGTTTTTGAGGTTGACACGTTATTTTGTAGTTTCAATGGTGGCAAATGTCTAGAAAATTTGCTTTTGTTCCCTTTAATCGAGCCGTTATTGGTGGTTGTGATAGCACTGTTCGAGGCAATTGTATCGCCTCCGTTATTAGTTGGCTTTGTTGTTGTTGTATTCGTAGAAGTAGTCGTTTGTGTTGTGGGTACGGCGGTAAGTTCATTGAAATCCTCCTCCTCTACTAAAGTCGCTCCTGAGGAGAAAATTATGGAATTAGTTTCGTTTCTAATGTTAGAAGGGCAATCAAATGTACTTTTGCTTTTACTGTTTGTCTGATTTATTGTATTCTTCAAATTCTTGATGTTGTTGATGTTATTAATGTTGTTGTTGTTATTATTATTATTATTATTATTATTATTGTAATTGTTTTTACTATTATAATTGTTTCTAGTGTAAATGTTAATGTTGTTGGTCGTAGTGTTAGTGGTGGGGGTGGTAGAGGTTGTGGTTACTGTGAGTGTTGTGTTATGGGGGATTTGTGAGAAATTAAGTGAATTAGTAATTGTTGTTGTTTGTGCCTGTGGCTGTAGCTGAGACTGTGAGGGGTCTTGCGACTGTGGCTGTGGGGTTTGTGTTGTTACAGCTGTTACATGATTACTAATGTTACTACGATTATTACTACAACTACTGCTATTACTGCCACAACCATATGGACTCTCTGTGGGTGGTGTTACTGGCGATGTTATACTAACTTCCGGTACACATCGTGCCGTTACTTTGTAGCGACTGCCACTGCTGGTGCCTAAGCCTAAGGCACCTTTGGCACGCACCAGTCATAAATCGGTATCGCGTTTTTTGACTTTATTCGTATTCATGACGTTGTGCGTATGCGGTGCAGAGGTGGGATTGTTTTTTTTCGTTGTGGTCGTAATTTTGCTTTGCTGTTGCTGAACTAATTGATGATGCTGCGGTGCTGCTGCCGGTAATGCAAGTTTTGTTAAATTAGCTGTTGTTGTCGTTGATGATAATGATGATGAAGATGGTGGTAGTGGTGATGTTGCAGTTAATGTTTCTATTTCTGTTTCTGTTTCTAATTCAAGTTCGTTTGGTGTTATATTTATGGTATAGTAGGGTGTAGGTGATTTGGGTTGTTGGTGTATTTTATTTATTTTGAAAATGTTGGTGCTTTTCTACAACACAGTGTCTCAAAGGCGTGTAGTGAGTGAAAACTTGTTTTCTTTTTGTTTTTTGAGCCTATTTAATTTTTATAGCCAACAGCAGTTGTAAATAATTTAATATCCCTGCTCTTCTTCTGGCTTCTGTTGCCTTTTGGCATTTGGCTTTGCTGGTTTATAACAAGTGCTTTACGACTTTTTGGTTAATAAATAAATTTCTTTTTGAATTATGTTCAAAATTTGTGATTTATTCAGTTATAAGCAGCAATGAAATCTTTTTTTTTTTTTTGGGTCGGTTGCTTCTAGTTTTGCATATCGCCAGTGCTTGTTGATTATAAACTATTTTTATTGATTTCTAATGTTTATTTTACAGTTTCTACTTTGCAGTATGATATTTTTATTGTTATTTTTTCTATTTGCTCAGGATTTCTTTATTTTGTTAAAGCTTTTGCTGAATATAATTATGAATAATTAAGAGAAAGAAAATTAAAAAATAAATAAAAAAAAAAAACAGAATAGAAGGAGAAAGAGAAAAAAAAGAAAGGTTTTGGTTAGTTTGCTTTATTTCTAAATAAGGTCGAACGTTTGGTATATAAATATGAATGAATAACTCAAAACAATGTAAAAGCCAAGCTATGAAGGCTCAAAATAAATGTATACGAATCATTAGGCGTTTATCCAGAGTAGGGTGAGTAAGAAAGAATATCTGAGCTGTTATTTTTGAAGTGGTATAAGTCCACATTTTTAAAAGAATGGGCCAATGGTAAATGTAGTAAGATGATGTTTATACCTTTTTGAAATTAACGCTAACTTTCAAAAATAACAGGTCATATGAAAAATCTGCCCACCCTCCAGACAGTTTTTTAATAAAAAATACACTGATAGGCATGCAATGCTTTAAATACTCAAGTAAATTAATGAATGTTAAATTCAAGTTTTATTTATAAAAATTAAATAAAGTGTTTATTTTTGATTTAAATATAATAATATCGTGCAATATTTAAAGTTATTCTCTAGAAGATTCTAAACAAAATAGCTGTTCAACAAAAGCCAAGTTCAGAAAAAATTTAAAATTTTAATAAATTATAAATATTTTTTAAAGTGGTATAAGTCCAGTTAAAAAAAAATTTGTTGCCTGTAATTATATATTAAAATTACAGTTAACTAAATTTTATTTATGTGGATTTATACCACTTTCAAATATAACAGCTTTTATCTTATCTAAAAATATGGGTAAATGAGTAAAGAAAATTAATTCCTTCATTTAAACTCCTGCCGTGTACACTTGTGAACATCAAAGAAAAAACAGCTGTTTGAAAGAGTTTGCCGAATCATAATTTAATTAAATTAAACTTTATTGAAATTGAATTGTACTTTATAAAAAATAAAAAAATTACACTGAACAATAAGTTTTCAATGTCGTTTCTTTGTTCACAGGTAATTACGTAATAACGTTGCAGGAATATAAAGATGAAAATAATGTCAAGTTTTTCTATTAAAAGAATTCATTAAATTCTTTGTTCACAGAGAAACTCAATCGGTTTTAATTCGTATTAGTTCCTTGAAACTATAAGACTGATTATTCATTTATATGAATTTTATATTAATTAATTAATATTTTTCCAGCAATTAAAAAATCTCCTTACTTTATTATCCGGTGTTCCGATATTCCTTTCAATGTGCTCTTCAGGGAAATAAATTATAATAATAAAAATTATTAAAAAAATATATTTTTAATTAAGAATTTTAGCTGACTTTATGCAGTTGTCAAATTAAAAAAAAAATACAAGTTTTACGTATTCCTTGATATCTTTAGGTGACGTACTTAAAACTTAAATATCTGTTCAATGCAACAGTTAAAAGAAAATGAGTTTAAAATTAAAAACAAATGAAATAAATTTAATGACTTCCTTTACTACATTTAATATTTTTGGAAAAAAGCTTCCAGCAAAAAAAAAAAAATTTAAAAGAAACTAAAAATAAAACTATTGCATCTTCACATACGTTTTTCTGTTGCATACAAAAGGCAGAAGAAAAAAAAAACCAAAAATAAAATTTTCGTTACGCCATGTTGGCATCGCCTCTGCCGCATTTGCAGGAAACAAAGATTCTTTACAAATAACGGTATAAATCACTTAACTACAAGAAAGTGGGTGTTTTCGATAAATTTGTGGATGCTTGAGTCCTTGTTCTATAGCTAATATTGTGTGTGTGTGTTCTTGTAGATGTTCAAAGTATAGCAGGGATGGAAAATTTTAATTAATAAAATACCTACATAGTACATTTTTTCAACATAATTGTTACTTTTTTGAGATTAACTGCTTAAACCTCTTTGGCAATACTGTGTATCAGAAATAAGTGATTTATTCAACGCACAAAAAATCGTGCACAACATTTGATTAAATCATGTTCGAGGTAAAGGGCTGCCCAAGCATACTTGAAATGGCTTAAAGCACTTTTTATTATAAAATATTACTTATGTTTGTAGCTATACAGACAGCTTGTACAGCTCTTTAGTTCGAGGCACCATTAACAACTAATTGTTTTTTATGCTGTTCGACATGATTGAATTTAAAAACAAAATTATTTTTACATTAATATCTCCATTTCACAGAAAGGAATAGCAAAATAATATAACAAAAATAAATAATATAATCTAACCTTAAGCTTACAAAAGCTAACTGTGTTAATGAAATAAACAAAACAATTTTCAAAGTAATTTTAATTGCATAAAAAAAAAATTTTTTACATTTAAAAAAAAAGGTGTAATAGTACTCCATTTTCCATCGCTGAAGTGTACTAAATATACATTTTATGTGGGCAAAAAAGCGAACATTAGCCAAGAATGATGTCTTTCTTTAACTTCAGCCGTAATTTTTTAATACACAAACGTTGGGTTAATTATATAGTGATAAAGGATCACAATATTATAAACCATACCACTGACATCACCTGTTAGATCCCATCCAGTAGTCTTCTATGGCAACAGCATTGGGTAGACGGAAAATTCAAAATTTTTTTTAAAATAATCCAAACTAACTGAATCCTTGCAGGTCAATCAGAAATGAAAAATTTTTTAAATAACCTTCTTAATCTTTTATTTTAAAGATCAAATACATATTCCCCATAAGAAAAATTAAATATTAAACGAATTTTTTTTATGTATTTGGCCATAAAATTATTTTGAAAAAATATAAAACTTTTTCCAATGATTTCAAAGGGTTAAACAAATGACTTACAAATATTTCAGTCCCATTTGCTGAGATTTCCTTTATCTTTCATTTTGTTCTGTTTGACTACTTTTTGTTAGACTTTCGTCAAGTTTAATACTTAATGAACAGAAACAAATTAAATTTGTTTAGCAGTAGCATCATCAATGCAAATATTTGTTTTGAATACTACTAGTAGCTGTAGCAGTAGCAAAAAACACAAACACACATACGCATATGTAGCATTACCATACCAGTATTCTCTCTGATTTAAATAACTACACTTGTTGTATTTATTAAATTTTCACCTTAAAATTTAAAATTCTTTTATAGAAATAGTGGGTTTTATGACCATAAAAAATTTATAGAAGAAGTATCAGCAACGTTGAAGTGAAAATAATAACAAAAGCGATTGAACAATTAAATTTTATTATAACAAAATATTAATCTTTATTTGTGCTTAATTCCAGAATTGTGTTGGGTTATTTTAAGTTTATTGTTTTCCTCATGATATTCTCATGAGTTATTTATTCAGTACAATAATTACCGAAGGGACCATTTCATTAGACGCTACTCTGAGTCTTCAGTAGATTATATTAGAACCTTTATATTGTACAAACCATTGACTAAATAAGAATTATTTGTCAATAGTCCAAAAATATTCAAACAAAAAACACAATAAGCATTAATCTGAATAAAAAAATTTCTCAACCAACATTATAATATTGAAAACTATATATTCATTCATTCGAATGTAAAAGAGAAGAGAAGAATAAAAATAAAAATAGAATATTGATATCCCTACTTACTACTGTCCTTTGCTTCTGTTGGTAGAATTAATTGTTGCTCTCCTTATGATTCACTCATCATGTATAAGAAGCTTAGTGGTGTAGCGTAAAAAACTCCCTCTACCTACTAAGCAGCTCTTAGAACATGGCAAGCTGCCAACCAACTTGCTTCAGCTTTTATAATGTTGTTTCGCTACACAATTTGTAGCATTGTAGATCAAGAGTGGGTGCATTGCGCACTGTAGTTTTTTCGAGTGTGGTCGAGAATTACTTTTATATTAAATAATTTTTGGAATGTAAAAAATAATATAAAATTAATAAAATAAAGGTGTAGAATTTTGGTTGTTAAAACCCCACTACAAATCTTACGATCTCGATAGGCAGTTTACATCACACTTGCGTGAGATGAACATCTTAAAAACACGCTTATGCTGAATGACCTCATACTCTTAGTTTCGTATAAAACAATTCAGTTAAAAAATAGTTAGTAATCATTGATTTATAGTGTTCACTGTTGTTACGAAAATTCGTCTCGAAAAAACAAGTATAACGATATTTTATCGAATTCAGTATTCAGTAGCTGTCCGACAAAAATCGTGAGTTCCGCGTTTTAAGAAACTTAATTTTAATTGAAAAAATTGTGATTTCCTGTGTACTCACACGGGATTCAGGATGGTTTTGTCCCCGTCATAATTTGAACTACAGTGTTAAAACAGAGACTCTTTTTTCTATACAATTTTCAAGGATCACAATTAATCAACTTTCATCATAACAACAATATAAGAAAAATAACAGGTTAGTTTATACATTTAAGAAAAATATAAATTTTTAACAATTATTTAATGAAACCATTTGCTTGTTATGGCATCAGATAAAGATAAACAAATAAAAGGAAAAAATTACTACATTTTTTATCTTTCACTTCTAGTGTAGGGTAATCGTCATTGGCCAATTGATACAAAATAAAAAAATAATATTCATTAGACCAGCAATGTTATCTTATCGGATCTTTTTATATAAAATATTGGTACTTCTATACAGGCTAGAATGCATAAAATAATTCACGTTTAATAACGCAGTTAGCCATGCACAGTACATAAGGCCTAGTTGATAGGGCAGTGCAGTATTTGAAATACAAGTTTTCGAATGCTATACTATTTTCCCTCAGCTCTCCTCCAAAATGATTGTTTCTTGTCACACGTTTTTTACTCATTCTCCCTCAAAAATTTAATTGTCTGATACATAATACATTTGAAAATCATTAAATGTTTTTTTTTTAACTTTATCTATATAAATAAAATTCATTTTGTGTTTATTTGTTCGCTATAAAAAATTTTGTATTCCAACGGATTTTTCTGACATTTTGTAGCCATGATTGTTTATAGTCTAAAGAAGATCGCTGCTGCGCCCACTTTACGCCCACTTTTTAAGCAATATAATTAATTTTTTTTAATTAAAATCCTATAGACTCACTAAGCCTCATGTAAAATAATTAAAATTTTAAATATTTATCTGAAATATGGTACAAATGATCTTTATATTTGAAGGTTGCATTTAATTTTGAACTGGTCATCCTCACTTTTACGGTTTAATTTTAATAAAATAATTGTAGTTGGTTTTTAATGATTAAAATTCACAAATTGAAAATATAACTGCAAAAACTTCTCAAGGATAGTTCGTTATATATATATATACTCCAGTGTTACCAGCCAATCTTTTATTATACGCAACAAGCAAAAACCTGAAATGCAGGCTGTAGAATAAGTAAAATCCTTTACACTCAAAGATAATTCGCCATGTACTTCTATGTCGGGCATTTCCACTTTGCCATAAATTAATTTAAATTTTTAATTTTTTACTCATTAAAAACCTCGAAGAAATATCACTCATAGAGTAAAAACCGGGCGAAACCACGTAAATAACATCTAGTTTTAAATAAAACTGTTGCTGTATTTTGCAGTTTTTATTTTAAATAACTGACATGAAAGTATTTTGTATTTCACAATGGCCATCTTTGATACGAGTACACCTTTCCATGCCCATGTTCATATTAATTTCACAAAATTGATACGAAATTAATGTAAACCAAAAAATTTGTATGTAAATGAGCACAAATAAATTCACTAGAGGTCACAGAAAAGAAAAAAGGGAAAACCTTTTCTTTAGTAAAACATTTGGGAAAATAACATTTTCTTTATTTTACTCAAAACAATGAAAATATTATATTTTATGCTGACAAACAACAACAAAAAAATTATTTATTAAAAAATAAGAACAAAAATGTTTGCATCTGTTTAATATGAACAAAGTCAACCTGAAGGATAATAAAATAAGAAAGACAAACAATATGACAGTAGTGATATGATGTGTAGGTGTTTTTAAAGGGTTGTTCAATTGTCGCAGGTAGATGTGGCCAACTTACATTGTATGTCGATCACTTTTGTGGGTTCTAGTCATTTTTTACAGAGGTCATCTGAATTGATCGTGTGAAGCTTGACTTTTCCTAGTGTAGTTTTTTAAAGTAGCTGTTCTGACAAAATAAGAATGATCTCAGATTCGTAATGGGATGGTTCAGTGGGCATTGTGGTGTGAGATACCCCCAGTATAAGTTAAGGTATATTAGGAACAGCCATTGCATGTACTTTGTGCCTTATGATCTCCTAGGGCAAGACTTCAAGGAGACTCCTTGTAAATTTCCATTAAGATAGCAAATTTTTCATTGAATAACGTAATTGGCTGGGTCTGGAATAGTGAATGCATGGTTTTTACTAGCGATCCTTTCAACCTTGAATTAAAAAAAAACAAAAATTTTCTATATAAATTTTAATTTGGTGTGTACTAGTGAATCCTGCCGAACCCTGCTGTAACAGTTAATTTTTGTATACCTTCAAGAATTTTCATAATATTGGGCCTTAATCATAGTCACAAAAAAGTAGGCTTTTATTAAGAGCTGACTTTTGTTCATAAGAACTATATGAATTTAAATTTTTTTTTTTTTTTTAAAGATACCGACTTCAGTGTGACTATGATTTTGGCCCATTGTTTATTATTGAAGGTCAATCTGAATACTCAAATCTGATTAAATTTAACAAGATTTTCAAAATACAATGATGCAGGCTAGAGATAAATTTAATGTTTCTTATTTTCTTTTTAAAATTTCTTTAAATTGAAATTCTATAGCTTAACAAAAAACTTATAAAAACGCCCACTTTGCATAGGGCGTGACATCATGCAGAACATAAATTTTAATAAATTCTTCTTCTTACTTTTTTGTTATCTTTTACTGTGCTTAGTTTAGATTTCTTTTCTATAGACCATATAAAACACAATAGATAAAGAAAAAAAAAAACATGTTTGATTTATGATGAACTTCATTTGTGTCATGAACGTGTTACTTACATATTCAAAGTACGTGGCATTTCTTTCATATAAAATATTTTCATTCTCATTTTTAGATTTTGTTTTTCTTTTCTCTGGTTTATTCTGCCTTGTCACATCGTCAAAAAGTGTTTCAGTTTCTCTAACAATAAAAGTTATCTGTAAAAAAAGTTTAACAATTTTTTTTCTTTGCAAACACTAAATTACGCGCTTATGAATTTTTCCATATTTTTATGTTCTACATTTTTAGTGTATGCCAGTTTGTCATTCCATTTGTAATTTCTACATATAGATGGGACCTTATAGGTACCAGAGTGAATTTGGCATTGTTCCTCTGTCTGTGTAGGTATTTAAATGAACTTTTTAAACCTATATGGGGCAACATATTATTTTTGGTCCTAATATACATAGGACATCTTTATCCAGAAATTATTATTTTTTTATTAAAAAAAAAACACTGGTGCATTTGGAAATTTTTTTATTGCCTGAAAAGTTATAAATATTTTATGAAAATGAAATAGACGGGCGCAATTATTAGATTTTGTTATAATATTTATAAGGTCAAACCACATTTTTAGGATAAAATTTATGATACACGATTAATGTTTTCGAGCTTATTTTTCAACAAGCAAAGGAAAATATTTAATAAAAGATATTTACCGGTAGTATTTCATTACTTTTTTTCGGTTTGTACTAGTTATGTTAAAATTTTTACAATATTTATATCGATTGAATACACATCAATATATAGTAATTTTAGGTTAAGCCCCTGCATAACGTAAACAAATACTGTTGTATTAAATTTTTTTATAAAATTAGAAAATCATATAGATTTGTCAAAAAATCTGTGAACATACTGATTTCGACAGGCTTAACGGCTTTGTAGACTAGTGAATCACGACCTTTGCCTTTATTATACCTTCATAAAAGTGTTGAGCGATACATTTTCTACCACACAAACTAGAGGGATAATGGGGGTCACAAGTTCGATGCCTGCCTGGACCCTGGGTGTTTTCTCCAGACAAACCTATAAGCTTCTGAAGTTTGTTTTGTTTTGTGTTGCTTATTTAAAAAAGTGAAGGATGAACTAATAGACGAAAAAAAAATTAACACTTAATTATTATACCTAAATAAAGGTATTAACCTTGTGTACGGAGTGTAAAAATTTTTTTATTAAATAAAACTCACAAAAAAGAAACGAAAATAGACTTACTTTTCCCAAAACTAATTGTTTTGCAGCCAACTTCACTATAAACTTTGTGTCAAAATTGAATTCTTCAACAACTCACCGTTGCCATCTCGTTATTTAAGTATGCCCGTTTTGAGAAGTAAAAACCGCTCAATATTTTCATTGAAATATTGCGGTTAAGCAAGAGAAGTAGTAGACTGGAATCTTTGCCATACTCGTATGGTGAAGGGTATAGAAAATTCAACACTGCAGAATATACCCATCTTACTCGTTATTTGTTTTCTTGTTTTGATATTTTTTTTTAATTCAAAAATACAATATTCAAATGACAACATGAAATATGTTGTTTGTGTTGTTTAGTTCAAAGTTTTTACTCTTTATATTATTTAGAAATAGACTTTAGCGTTTTTATTAATGATGATGATGATGATGATGATGACGAGATGATGAGTATCATCATGAAATAAGAACACTTTTTTTAAATACGAGTATGTTTACAAAATATGTCTAAAAAAATCAAATAAATTTGAATTACAAAGCGCATTTTCAGATCGTGTCACTCTCATTGTTGCTTTCAATAGGACGTGTTACAAAACTCGGTATAACAAAATCCAAAAAACAAAAGTTGTAATAGCAGTTTTTAATATTGCAATTATATTTTATTGTTTACCTTTTGTTTTCTTCTCTTTTTTCCAAGAGTGTATAAGAAAATAAAAAACCTTTTTTCTTATTATGTTGATACAAATAGGTATGTCCTCGTTGCCTATTATTTGTTTAACAAAAAATATTTTTTTAAATTATGTTTACAAGTCTTTTCCGACAATTCCCGTATTCATTTCTAAATGTACATCTGCTTAAACACTTAACGCTAATGATACACAACCTTCCAAATATAACAATTGAATTATTGTTGTTTGTCTCTTGCACTGGTATAAGGCAACAACGTCGCAAGAATGTTTAGGGGAACACGTAACTCACAGTTTCAAATAAATTAAGGGGCAAAGAAGCCAATTCTGTGCAACAATTCATAAATGAATTTGAATTTTTGGACCAGAAATTAGCACGAAATGTATTAAAACTCTTGTTTTTGACTTTTTGTTGGGCTATTCAAATCTTAATACTTTGAATGGAACATTAAGTTTTAGAATTTAATTTTCATCATTATTACATAAAACACACTTGACTCTCTTACATAACGCTCATTTAATTCAACAGTGTCTTAATTAAAAAAAAAAAAAAAGAAAAGCATTGTACAGGAGAGTCATTTAAAGTTTTATTCTGGAAACATAAAGTGTTTAAAGTGCTTTCTTGATATTGTTACTGAATTAATAAAAAGCCCCAAATTTTTCGCGTCATGACACTATTGAAGTAGGTAAGATATATAATTTACATCCAGTAAGCTTTTCATCAAAAAATAAGTGGAATTTACTTGTTATTTTAACTACTCATTAAAATAAAAATGTATGTATGTGTGTGTGCACGCTACCTTTACATTTTAGCTTTAAATATATTCCCTAGTGGAATTTAAATGGGTGTGAAATTTTTGCCTGCAATAAAATACCTGCGGGGAGCTAAATTTTTAACACTTTCTGTGTCGTATTTAACAAGAACAACAATAAAAAAATAGTTAATTAAAAAAAGAACAGCTAGCTTTCAGCTCTTAAAGCCAGTATGCGAAGCTGAACTCGCCTTGTATTAAAGTAAAATAAAGAAAATTTTGCTAACAGTTTAAATCAGTTTTAAGCAGGCTTGTATTGTGTTAAATAAGAATTTTTTCATTTCATTAATTTGCAATTTTATTTTATTCGTATGCAAAAAAACGTTTAGAAAATTTTCTAAAAACGATGAGAGCCGTAATTTTTTTCCTTGATTTGATTTTTTGACAAGTCGCTTTTTTTCAGTAGATTACAGTATAAAATCCCCTAAATAAACTTGTATAGTTGTTATGAATGTCTTTTTCATCAAATAAATAAGAAATAGTCATAGTGAGTTTTTTGTTTTTGTTGTAAATACTTGTTATAAAATTAAATATTAACAAATTATATACCCTTCACTTTTTATTTATTATTTTAGCGAAATATCGATATAAAAATAAATTTTTATAATACGACCTCAAGCTTAATAAAACAACCATTTCAATAAAAAAAGGTAAAATAAACTTTCAAAAAAAAATTATATAAAAAAGAAATGAAAAATATTGATAAAAAATTTTCTTTGAATGCCCTAAAATTTAATAATCCTAAAATAAATAATTAATTTCAGTGCAAGAAACTAAAATTAAGGAGTTCTAAGAAATAATCCTTTCTGAGAATCTCATTTTTAAAAGCAATAAAAAGTCTGCAGGCATTCAATTTTTTAAATAATAAAAAAAAGAAATTTTAAAAACGATATCTAATAATGATGCAAATTATATATAATTTAATTTAATTTTGGAAACATTTTTAAACCTAACCAAGATTTTCAAATTAAAAGCAAAATCGAAAATATTCTCTTTCATAAAAATGTCTGTATTCGTAATGCTATTACACTCAAAGCATTAAAAGCCACACACACATAAAATTTTTTAAGTTTTGTGTTTGTGTGTACACGCATGACAGCTTAAAAATGCCCATTAAAAAAAGCAAAAATTATGGAAAATCTGAAATATTGGTTGTATTTTTGATATTTCTCGTTTTTTGCACAGACAAGATTACGGGATGGGACAGATATTATTTTAAAGGGAAGCTCGTTTAGATTTGTAATCTACCGCCCAATGCTCAGAAGTTACTTTGGACTATTTTGAAATTTTTTTTTGAAATTTCCATATACCCCAGAGCTGTTGCTCCAAAGAATTTTAGCGCCTTCTGTCCATTTATGAACAGATTCAGCTGGATTTTGATCCAGATACTATGAATATTATGTATAGATAAATTGTGCACTACTTTTTTTTAGTTTTAATAAAATAGGCAAAAAAAAAAAAACAAAGCAGAAATTAATAAAAATTTAAATATCGGTTATATTTGTGATATTCCTCGGAAATTTGTGGGCCGATTGCTCTCATATTTTGCACAGATATAATGACTGTCATTTCTGATAAAACTGTTTACCACGTTTTGTATAGTTTAGACAAAATGACCAAAAAACTGAGTCAGGAAATGGTCAAAAATAGAAGTAGTCGCGGTTTAAACTCATAGCGCAGCCATATATGAACCAATAGGGCTGAATTTTAATAGCAAACTGAAGACAAAAACTTCCAACAAATTAGAGTACTAAGCTTTTCTCTACATTGTCTAGGAACTGCAAAAGATGATATCAACATCCACGCGGACAGTCGGACGGACAGACGCTTTTCATTAGGATCCAGAGTGTCCCATGCACGATGTAGAAATTACAAACGGAATCACAAATTTATATATATCCTGCTTACATTATAGTGAAGGGTATAAAAATGAATGCTGGAATGAGAGTATGAATGTCACTCAGTACGTATAATTAATATTGTGGTTGTGGCAAAAAGACTTTCAAGTTTTATTAATCATACGTGATGAAGTCCAATAAATTTAAAACAAAAAGACTTTAGAAAAACTAATGTGTGCTGAAAGCTACAAATGAGTATATCGTTATAAGAATTCGAAAAAGCCGTAAGTCACAAAAAATTTAAATTCAACTTTTTCATTCATTATCTTGTTCCTGTTGCCTACAATTAAAACAAACATTATTAAACTGAAAGGTAAACTGTAAAAGTTTTGTAATTTTACTTCTACTGTAAAATGTAATTTAGGGCTTTTATGAATTGATGGGAGCGTATACTTGCATATGTGTGTACTACTACTACGTATGAGTATTTAAAAATTTAATTAAAACAAAAATAGTGTGTGTTTGTGTATGTGAAATAAAACGTTTGTTTTGTGCAAGATAAAAAAGAAACAAACGTTTGTTTTAATATAAAATTTTTTCATAAAGTTTTTTTTTTAAATTTTTTTATTGTTAAATTTTAATATTTTATTCATTTCATGCATACAAATTTAGCTAGTATCTTAAAATTGTTTAATGGACGAATGTGTATGCAAAGTTTTTAAAATTCATACTTCTTTTATTATACCTAGTCTTTTATTATTTTTATTTTATTTAAATTTTCAGTTTTAAAATGATAATTTTTGAATTAATTTAAAAAAAGAAAAGAAAAGTTCAGAATGCTGAAATTTAAATAAATATATACTGTCAGTTTATTACGAAGCAAGCGATGGTTCCCAAGAAACAGAAACAGGAAAATATCCATTTTTCAATATTCTGACTCAAAGTGTTCATTGAAAAACAACACACATTCAGATTCTAAGAATGAATCAAACCTCATAACCCTAGTAAACTACTCATTAAACTACAGGAACTCTCTCAAGAGCACTTATGACATGGTATTCGCAGGCATAATTATACTTCATTAGTAATACACACATCGAGTGAATGCTATTGTTTGTACAAAAGTTTTTACATTTACATTGATTTAAGTGGATTGAACTTTTATTAAGTACAATTGCAGTATTGATAACAAAGTTTTTATTTTGCCATCAAAACTACGAGGGTCACCCCAGATTCATATAAAGCATTGTTTATACAAAATCCGCCCGCTTTACAAAATAATTTTAGAAAAACCTAGTGATAACATTTAAATTAAAAAAATATTCACTGTTATTCTATAAAAATATGTAGTCAGTAGCAAGAATGATAGAAATACAAGATTACGCCAACCCGCACATAGCAATTTGAAAAAAAAACTATTATTATTATTCTTATCACCAAGGGCTATAATCGCACCGCAACCTTTAAAGATCTATTGCGCAGCCCAGCTCCCAACTACAATCCAAGACTCCTTACGAATATCGTAATTGCTGTAGGATTGATCGTGACTAGATGCTTTGGGACTAATGCCCCACTAAAAAAAAGTAATTATCTAGAACATTTAAAAAAACATTATGATATTTAAAATCACCCTCAAAAGTTCTACATATTAGATTTTTCTTTAGAATTGTCATCATGCAGTTGTTCGTTCGGGATGAATTTGTTTCTCATTGATTGCAAGAGAATTTTCTAAGTCCCAAATTTGACAATTCACGAAGTCATTAAGATGGAAATGCGCCTCATTAGCATTGTTTTCACAGTGATCCATCACAAGTATGACGCTGAACAAACATTTGTGACAGCTGCCAAAATTCAGAGTTGCCACTTATACAAATAAAAAAATAACGCTAAATTTAAAAATTATACAGAAACTATGGTTTAACAAAACCCTGCTGCAGTTATACTACAAATTGTAAATTGTTTTTAATAGAGAAATAAGTTCCCTTTCTAATATATTTTTTTTGTTAACCTCACTTTGCTACTTATCAAATAAGTTCACCCTCGTATTTGATTACCATTCAAACATAGAGAAAGATATTTGTTCGTTCATTAATTTATATAATTCTTTATGCAGAATCTAATTGAGATTTTAATGAAAACGTTTTCAATGGAAAACATACGGCCTCTTCTTCTATCTATCCATACTCCTGATGTGGGTTTATTTTGTTTTATAAAGCATGAAGGTTTCTTTGCAAATGGAGCATTAATAATTTACATAAAAATTGTGTAAAATGATTGTTTTTAATTTGTTATTGTTGTTGCTGTTGTTATTTTGTGTTATGTTTTGCATTGAACAAATGCAAATATGAGTGTGTATGTATTTTGTTTTTATTACAGTTAAATATGCTTTTTAAGTGTGTATTAAAATCAAATAAAATCAATAAGCCACCAATGCCATTGGAATAATCACCTACGACTGTTACGACATTTCAATAAATGTGCGTAAAATATCAAATGTTGTTGAAGTGAATTTTTTTTAAATATTCCGAAAAAAAGATTTTTAAATCTCTTACATGGTGGAGAAATTGTAACAATTGTGCTAAAAGTACTTGTTACGTAACCAGAGCAATGATAGCGGCAACTTGTGATTATAAATGTATAAAAGTGTCCCAGTAAGAGTGCAGTTTTATATTTTCAAACAAAAACAGGTATTTTTTCTTTCTTAGTAGTTTCGAGAATACACAAAATTCTCGAGTCAAAAAATTCTCATGCAATTCATAAGAAACAAATGCACCTACAACGAACAACTGTCTGCTGAAGATTTTGATCAGGTCTTACTTTTTGGAAGATGAGACCGGAATTGCTTACACTGTGAACGGCATACGTAATAGGAAAATTATAACGTAGTTCTTGTGAACTCAACTGAACGGCATGGATGTGAATGACATGTAGTCTCTCAACGGGATATGAGCTTTTGACAAAGAAAAAGAGAAATTAGTAGGCATTGTGAAATTGATTCCACTACAACGCTTCTACTTAAACCTAAACTTGTAACGTTTCCGACAATTATGCCTCAAAAAGTAGTCTGGTATTGTGCTGTAAGTAGCTGCAAACACATACGACTACATTAAAGCTTTTTCACATTTCAACTGTCAAGCTTTTAGAATCAAATTTTGTAAATTGAAACGCTGCCAAACTCTACTATTTTTCCATGCAAAATTCTAGAAATTGAAGACCATAAAAATCTAACATAAAATCGTTTCTGTGAGCCCTAAATTTATTTTATTATGTTGATTTTTCTTAAAACTGTTGCAGAGGATGCAAAAAAGTCCTTGTGCACAAAATAACCCATAAATAAATAAATAAATAAATCAGAATTAAATTTAGAAAATCTTTTCATATTCAAACACTTGCATTTGTACGTGTGCATGGCGTTTGTTGGCTGCTTTCATTGCCCTTCACCCAGTAAACTATTATAAAATTTGAAATAATTTTTATTTCTTTTGCTTTGTTTCACGACCTGATTTTTCTTCTCTTTTTGTTAAATGCTAATATTTGGCTTTGAACTACTTTTTTTTAGTTTTTGTTTCCTCCATATTTAAATTATTATTCTTCTAGAAATTTTCCTCTTGTGGTAGAATTCTCAATTACGCTTTAAGAAATTACCAGATTGAGCTAAGAAAGGTGTTAGCTGTTTGTTTTATTTTTCTTCTTAATATTTTAAGTCGTTTTCTGCTTTACACACAACCTTAACAATCGTTACTTTTATGTCTTAATAAAAAAAAAAAAAGATCATAAGCTGAATCAAAGCAATTAAAGTAAAGATTACGAAAAATGCCATTTTCCTCCATATTAAAAATTCTTTTCTCTAACAATTAAAAAGAGAGACGCATTTCTTAATTCTTTTTTAAGCAATCAAAAGCTCTCAGTTGGTAATTACCAACAGTAGAAAAAATCTAACAGCCCTTTTTCAAACTGAATCCGGAGAATGTTTTACAAGCTTGTTCAATTTTGTCTGATTAAAAATTAAAATTCTCACTTTTGTGCGATAGAAACAAAATTCCCAGAATAATTCATAATTGTGCTGAAAGTGTTCTTTTTTCATTAATAAGAATCAAATGAACTATTTATTTAAAAATGGTTTAAGTCCATTTAGAAAAAAAAAAAAATTAGCGAGGGCTAATTTTAGTGTATTTAAAATGGTATCGATATCTTACTAACATTATTGGTGAGTAATTTTTTTAAAGTGGTTGGATATCATATGTAAGGCGTCCTAAATTTTATAAAAAAGCCACATATCACCAGAACAAAATTAATAATTTCTGTTTTCTAGTCACTTTTTCCACTTGAGAAAATCAAACACTCAGTAATTTCATAAATTTTTATTCGCAGAACAGTAGGCTCTGCTGAGTTTTTTTAAATTTTGGGGAACAACCTTCTCAACAATTTTCTAACGAACATTTTTCGATTTCTTTAGCTCTGAGACGGTTGGGCCCCTACTAAATTTCAGAAAAAAAATCAAATAAAAATAAATTGAGACTCCGCAATGAATGAATTTTTGTTTGCACTAAATGGCTTCTCCGGAACAAAATTTTATTGTGGGAAAATGTTTTTCTTGTGACACAAGCATGATATTTCGCAAAAGGAGGGTTCTCGCATTAAATGAAAGGGAAGATCTTATCGGGAACTTATGATTTCATTCTATTTTAATTTGCTTTGTAAGTGTTTGTGAAATATATTAATTACTTGCAACACATACAGACAAAAGCTGGACAAGATAAGTAATTGGGAGGCGAAAACTTTCAAATAGAAATTTTGGGATTCCACGCCAGCCAGAGTGTTAGAAAATATAAAATACAAATTTGTTTCAATTATTGATAATTTTATTTCAAAGGGAAATGCGAAATTCAGTTACATTCTGCTTGTAGGATCGTTATTTCCTCACCGCAGTCTTACGATCTGTATTCTTCCAACTCGGCAAGCCTCTCCTGTTATTGCCTTGATATTCCCATTTGAAATTGAAGTTTGAGCTTTAAGTAATTTTTAATGAGTCCCTGGGAATTTAAGAATATAGAAAGCTCCACCTCAGTGTGTCTCCGTCAATACAATCTTCAATGCAGAATTTTCAGAAATTGAAACAATATGACGGATATTTAATGTTTTTAATTTTTTTAATTCAGTAAAATTTGTTATTGTGAATATAATCAATCAGTGTTGCAAAAAATAAGGAAAATCCAAGTAAGGAATTTTATATGCGGACATCATAAACAGAATCATTCCTATTTGCTTTATGACATCAATTTGTTGACAAAACAAAAAAAGGATATGCGCATTCAAGGATATTTTATATCTTTTGTCAACACAGGTTACAATTGAAAATTCTCAAAAGTGAAAAACTTCACTTGAACATGAAAATGCCAAAAAAAAAGAATGAAATGAATATTAAATTAGAAGAAAGATGCTGCTGCTGTTGACCAGACATACATGAAAAAACACAGACAAATTTCGACCAATCAGAAAGATGTCAATGGAACTGAATTTGCTCATAAAAATAATTATTTTTTATGTTTGTAACTGTCAATATTTAATGGAATCTTAAAATTTCTCTATCAAAGTCTTCGTCTGCCAATTATAACCTGGTGCACCATTACATCTGCTGCAAATTTCCATAATTTATTTGACAAACATGTGCACAACAATTCAGAGATTCTATTGCTTCAAAAATTCCCACATTCCATGCAAGAACCAAGCCTTCTTCTTATGGAGGAAGTTTCCTTCTCGTTAAATTTCATGCTTACGATACCACAAACATTTTCCCACAATAAAATGTTGTTCCGGAGAAGCCATTTAGTGCAAACAAAAATCCATTCATTGCGGAGTCTCAGTTTATTTTTATTTGATTTTTTCTGAAATTTAGTAGGGGCTCAACCGTCTCAGAGCTAAAGAAATCGAAAAATGTTCGTTAGAAAATTGTTGAGAAGGTTGTTTACCCAAAATTTTCAAAAACTCATCAGAACCTGCTGTTCTGTGAATAAAAATTTATGAAATTACTGAGTGTTTGGTTTTTACAAGTGGCAAAACAAAATAAAAAGCAGAATTTATGAATTCTGAATTAAGAATTTAGATGAAAATGTGAGTAATTTAAATAGGAGCCATGAAAAGGAGTATTTAAATTTAGATGAATTGAGTGAAAAAGACATTCTTGTTAATTTTTTGCTTCGAAAATTCCAAATAATTTCCATACACCCCAGTGCTGTTGCTATGAACAATTTTAGCAATTTTACATTTTGAGTCGTAAAATAAAAACTAAGAATTTTTTTTACAATGTTGAAACATTTCCAAAAAGCTTAGAACCTTCAGATTAAAATCCCTTTTGGTTTTAGTAAATTTCCCAAGAAAGGCATTCGTCAATTGAAATACATATTGAATTAGAGCGTTTGTACTACCGAATCTAACTTATTTTTCCCTAATTTCAATTTAATCTATTTTTTATTAGAAGAAATTTTGTGTCGGTTGGTTGACTAGGATACGAACCCAAAAAGTGATGTGAAATCAACGTGCCAGTTTTATATACTTCAGCTAAATCCTGTTAAACTTAATACTTAAGCTTAAACAGCAGCAGCTGCCTTACTTACTAAGTAGTTGATGATGAAATTAAATAATTGTTTTGTTACTTAACTACCAAATGGGTGGCAGGGCTATGTACCTAACACACACACACACACAACAGCATGTTGACATTATTTATGTGCCGTTTAAAAACGTTTCTCTAAATTCAAACACAAGTTTAATACCAAAGATATTTTTGCTGTTGTAGATATTTTATTTTTATGCTTTTCTCTTTTGCCAAGAAAATTTTTTTTGCGATTTTTTTATTTACAATTCGATCCCTCTTTTATTAATTCTTAGTATTTGAAAGAGAAAGGAAACTCTCCATGAAAATATTAAACAAAAGGCCAAGTGCATAGTTGCCAGAGTTTTCTACATACATATTTCGTGGGATAATAAAGATCAAGTGTTTGTTATCAATGGCCTTCATCGCAAGTTTGTTTAAGTTTTTCCTTTTTGGCAAATATTCAATTCATTCTAAGTTTTTCTTTTCTTTTATTGTTTTGGCGTGTAAATGGTATTTTTGTATGTGCTGAAATGGAATTACGATACTTCATGTTTGTATTTATTTAGTTTAATGTTTAAGTAATTTTGTCTGCAATCCAAATTAAATAGTTATAATGCACGTTGACACTTCTCACTCATGGCATATTGATGTGCTTTGTTCGTATTTGATTTTTTATTTTTATGAGTAAAACTCATGCATGAGGTTAAGACAAATTTTTATTAAAGTGAAATTAAAAAAAAAAATTAGAAACTCTTGACATTAAATAAAAATTTTTTAAACGGTACTAAATATGCAATTTTAATTGGTCGTCAAATTAAATTGAACTGCTAATAAGCTGTCAAAATTAAGTTTAGGTAGTGCGACCCAAAGAATTATTTGTAAAGCTCATAAGTTCCATTTAAAAGTTTTGGGCCTCGTATGAAGCCAATTACTTTATTCAGTGGGAATCAGTAAAAAGTCTTGTCCTACACAAAACTGTCATTCGTAAAACGGCCAGCTGAGATACTGTTGTAACAGTGTCAACAGTATAATTATAATTAGGAGGGGGAACGAGTCACCTGGTCATTGCGGCCAAAATAAAACTATTGTGAAAATAATCATATTACAAATACTCCCTAAGTGACTTGTCAGACTTGTCAGATCCAAATTAAACCATTACAGTGACAATATATACTCTGCTCTCTCTTTGTCTTCGTTAATTAACTACAGAGGTCGCTTAAGCTATGATTCTCATATTTGTCAGTGTTTCAATACTCTGAAATGTCTAGTGATAATGCGAATTCCTGACCGAGTCAGCCCCAGTAGGTCATTGGTTCTCTTCCGAGAATGAAATTACATGAATATTTTCCCTATCCTGACATTAAGGCTACAATAAAATATTTGTTGACTATCTATACTACGCAAAGTACAGTCTGCTACAGTTTTGGGCACCCTGCCAGGAAAATAAGTTTACAATCAAGTCACTAGTGTCGAAGTTGTCAAGATTAGAAGGAGAAAGAAACTGTGGAACACCTTCTTTGTTCGGTACTGGAATATCAGATTGAGCTTTACTTTGCTGAGTGCTAGCTACAAGGCCTCACTATGCTGTCGACTGCTATCTAGCTTAGTTAGAAGTAGCAATTGGTTTAGGTGACGCACTTTTCTTTTTGTTCTTTTCTTACTATGTATTCCCATACTTTTCGTAGTCCTTTTGTTGTCTATTTCTGTGACACCTTTCTATCGCTATCCTTCTTCATTTTTCGGCTTATGTAGGCATCACAACAGGACCACATCAGAGGATGTAATTTTTTTTAAAACATATGGCTTTATGACTACTGTGTGAATTCCAACAATGTTTAACGCATAGTGTAATTGCACTGTGGCTTAACGTATGTATATCTTGCTTATGTATATCTATTGTATATCAACAGACCTATTGTTCTCATTTTGTGAATATGATACTAAACGTGTTCATATTTTAACAATTGGTACGTTTTTGTATTGTTAAGTTGCAATGAATTCCATTTGTTTATAAATCTTTCGCTTATTCAGGACTCCATTTCTATTTTAAAACTTTTCTTGGGCCATTCTCATTCTGAAATAGAGAAAATAAAAGAACAACAAAGTAATTTCTATTTATTGTTTGTTGCTGCTGCTGTTGATGTTGCTGTTTTGTTGTAAATTACGAAAACGATTTCAAGGACGTTTCAGATGTCATTTTATGCAAGAAATTTTATAATTGTTGTGTGTGTGTGTGTGTGTATGCTTTCACCTATAAATTACCTTTAAATTGTTGTACTTTATTTCATTTACAACTGCAATTACCTATTGTGTATGTATATTTTGAATATAAATAGTATCTGGAAATCGTATTGTAACGTTAGCAGCAATTTTGACTAACAGGAGCATAACGAATTGCTTGATATTAAATGGTATAGGAAATTGAGTTTATTTAAGAAGACGTACATTAATTTCATTTTAATTATGTTGAACTGCTACCAATTTTCTTCCTTTTGTTTTAGTTATTGATTAACTTCAGTGAACTACAGGGATTCTTTAAAAAAACACACGACTGCTACACACGTTGTGCAAAACGTGCGAATGCCTGAAACCATAAAACTGAAAACTTCGTTTGTAACATCAATAAACATTATTTAAACTTTACTAAGCATTTTAACTTTAATGACTAAACAAAAAAAATTTAATATATTTCACCATAAGCCTCAAAAAATAATGACAGACTGCGACAATTAAGAAATTCATTTCATGAAAATAATGGGCCATGATTGTAGTCACAAAAAAATACTTTTGTTTATAGAAATTTTATGTTTTTTAAAGGATGCCGAGTTAAGTGTGGCCATGATAATGGGGTGCTGTCTTCGGAATGGCCGTCAGTAAAAAATAAATTTTAATAGAATTAGTTGGGCTTAAAAATTTATTAGTCAGGAAATCTTATTAGAGAACAAGGTAAAGGACAATGCCACGATTGAAAAGAAGATTATGTCTTCAGCAAGTTTTTTCTCTGTTTACAAAATTCCGTGTCTATTTACGTGACATCTACACTTATGTGTAAGCGTATGTATATCAAAAGTAATAGCAGAGAAGATATAGCAACAGTTTTTGTTTCCATTTTTCTTGGTCTATCAGCAGAGAAGTAACTTGCTGAAGGTGTAATCGTCTTCTCTTTCCTTCTTGATGGTGAACGAAGGTCACTACTCAACGTATCGTGCACAAAATGTACGATGAAAGAAACAATTGAGTTAATTTGAATCAATTGAAAAATCAGAGCGGTTCAGTGAAATGCACGATAATGCCCAAATATAACAAACAATATTTATTTCAGAACGCATGTGTTTTACTACTCTCCCAAATTGACAATTACTTTTGTTGACATGTGGGTTGTATTGTAAAAGATGACTTTTCTATTAATTGTTAAATGCTTTATCCATCCATGACCAGTTGGCATAACAAGTAGAATAAGCGACAGCTAATTTGACAGCTGTAGCTTCAGCGGTATCAATTGTCAAAGAAAAAAAAAAGATCTATTAATCGATTATCAAAGATATTTTTTCCCTTCTCCTCCAAACTGCAGCTAATAACATCTAAGTAGAGAACATTGAGAACTGTCAGGCACATGATGTTGAAAATGGCCTGCTGGGCTATTACTAAAATTTGAAAAAGAAACTTAAATTGCAAACTTTCAAATTCATTTGTTGGTATTAAATACAACACAAAGAATGAGCTAAAAACCGAAGGTTTGTTTAGTTTTTTTTTTAAAACCAACATTTTAATTAAATAGGAATTTGCTTTTAAGCTCTTTTTTGCTAAAAATACACAAGATTTATGGAGATGCCTCAGATATTAATAACAATAAAATCCTTTTTGCTTGTGTGACATTTATCAAGGTTAAAGTCAAGTCTGTTGTTTTTGCTTAATGCTGAGTAAACTCATGTATAAATTTAATTTTATTTTATTAAAAAAAGACATTCATTTCGCAAGGCAAAAAAAAAAAATCCAAAAATATGATTTAAAGCTTCAATCAACCATTTTAAATTTTCAAATTCGATTTTATTTCACAGTTTTTTCTAAACCAATCAAGATTGTGGTTTGAGTAGATTAAATTACGAAGAAATAAATTCATTTTGCAATTTTACATTTTGACATTCTCATCTTAATTTATTTTATCTTGATTGTATTTATTTAATGTAACCTCAAACCATCAACAAATATTTCAAAATATTATCCTGGGATTGTGCTCGTCTGTGTATGTGTGTGCTAAAAAATATATTTGCTGTAATAAGAAGAAATTTAAATAAAATTTAAAAAATTTAATTCAAAAATTTTTAAGTACGCAGAAGAAATTTAATGCAACTTCCGAACTTTAACAGTTGATTACGAAAATTGTTGTATATGGCAACGCCGGCTATGTGTTTTATATTATATGATTCCTTGGGCCTCAACAAATTCGCAGAAACTTTCAATTTTGCCTGCGGGATAGCTTAATCTTGTTCAGCAATACTGCTTTACGTGCCCACACAGTACATGTCAAATTGTACATTTGAGGGCATGGTCACCTTATGCGGAGTTGAAGGTGTCATTTTCTCTTAAATTTTATTTTTTTTTTATTATTTTAAATGCAAAGCACAATTTAAATTGATTGCACATTAAAATAAATTATTAATGCGTATAAGAACCAGTATTTGCTTAATTAATAGCTTTCACTTTTTATTATAAAAAAAAACAATAAAAACTATCTGGGTTAAACCACAACTAAATTTATGTTTTATGTGTGCGTGTCCGCATGTGTGTTGTATATTTTTATATACTCGCTTGAAGTCAAAAAAGAAAAAACATATCGAAGAGAGACAATTTTGTATTACAACGAACAGCAACAAATAATTCCAAACCTTTTTGTATGAATTTAAGAAATTTTTTAAATTTAAAACTAAAAAAAAAATTCTTTAAAGTGCTTTACGGGAAAAAATCAATTCAATAAAATTTATTTGAAAGAAACATTAAAGAAATGTTGGCTGTTAAAAAACTGCTACTCCAATAAGAAATTTCAATTTATAAAATTATATTTTGTTAGTAGCATTTATCTCGCTACTTCTTCAGCGAAGTACCATACTGTCACTAATATAATTTACGTGAGTGAAGATAAATCTGCCGAGTTAAATATGTTTCAAAGTAACAAAGAAATACAAGTGCATGGGTACAAACTCACAAAGATTACAAGACGGGGCACATATCATTTTAAAGAGTAGGTCGTCTAGATTTTTAATCTACCTCCAAAATACTCAGAAGTTACTTTGGTCTATTTTAAAAATTTTTTTTTTAAATTTCCATACATCGCAGTATTGTTGTTCTCAAGGATTTTGGCAGTTTCCGTTTTGAATCATAAAAGAAAAACTACGAATTTTTCAGAAAATGTTAAACACTTCCAGAAAGTTGGCTTGCAAACACTAATCTACGTTACGAGCTCACAAAACCTCAAAAAAAATTAGCTTGTTTTTGGCTTATTTACATTAAAGTGCTGCACAAGCATACTTGAAAGTCGCACATCACCACAATTATGTGAAATATTTTATAGCAAAATGGGTTGTAAGGCATTTCAAGTGTGCTTGTGCAGTCTTTTAATTTACATTTGGGCAAATACAAATTTGTTCATTTGGTTCTTGTATTGACTAAATCGAAGCAAATTGCACTCATTTGCAAAACGAGAACTATTGAACTACAAAAAGAGAAATATTGAGCTACATAGTTTTCATATTTTTCCACTAAGGGGGCTTATTGCAAAATCCATATTCTTAATTCCCTCAAACTGTTTTTTGAATTAAAAAAGAAGAACATTTAATTCAAGTATCTAACATATTTTTCACGTTCTTATTAAATAACACCCAAGGATTAAGACCTTATAAAGACAGGTTAAAATTAGCTATTTTAAGGACAAGTAACAAAAACAATACCACCACCACACAAGTAACATGTACAACAATAAAAAACCAAAAACGCAATAAAAAACAAATTTAACAAACACATACAAACTAACTGAAACATGTATTAAAAGAGATAGCGAGAGCGAGGGGAGGGAGAAGAAAAGCAGAGAGGTAGAAAAACAAATACAGGGAGAGGAAGGACACTAAAATAAAATGTATTTGTATTTAAACCAAAAACAACAACAATCCAAACAAACAAAGAAGTAAAGAAAAACCAACCTTTGTATCCTTTCAATTTTGCACTTATACGAGCAATTGTCAAACGCATTGTTTTGTTGTGGCTGTTGTTGCGCTCAAAACCAACCAGCAAAGTAGTTCAAAGTTTAATTAAAAAAGAATAATAATAAACAATACAAGAAAACGTTTTATTTAAAAAAACTCTTTTTTTTAACACCAGAAAACAATTGTCAACAACAACAACAAGGAAATTTGTCATGTTGTTCTTGCTCTCAGGAAGTTTTCAAAACCAAAAGCAGGATGTTGCACATGAAAAATACTCGTAGTTTAATTTCATTTAATAAAAAAAGCATCTGAAATATAAAAAAAGAAAACAAGAAATACAGAAAAGATTAACAATTAAAAATTGAAAACAAATGGCATTAAATGTTAAAGCTTAACGGAGGGGGAGAGAAGGTCTCAAAAGAAATGACATCATAACAATTAAAGTGTTTTTTTTTTTTTTTTTTTTTTTTTTTTTTTTTTTTTAACAAAAGCCAGACAGAAAGTTAAAATAATGAGGGAAAACAAAGTGGAAACAGTAGTAAAAGCTTGAAAAAGATATAGACTGTGGTCTACAATGGAAGTAAATATAAAATATACGCCAATTCTGAAGAATATTAGGTGATTCACTAATCAAACTGGCCGCCGATTAAGCTTTTGCTTTCGACATTTTTTTTAGCTCCAAAAAATGTATCTCTTTCACAAATTTATCCATCAATTATGGTCATAATAAACATCCATCAGATAATTATAAACTTAAATTAATTAATAAAAATATTTATTTGTTTTGCTATGTAAATTATAAAGAAGATCCCAGAAGGAGTGCACTTTTTCATTCCTGTGTGGCGGTGCGGCGCCGTCTTACTGGAAGCATATGTCGTCCATTTGAACCCTGTAATCATGTTCCTGTAACGATTGCCATTCACAGCCACCGCCTCATCTTCAAAAATGTAAAGCCTACGCAAAATCTGCACCAGACGGTTGTTGGTTGTGGATGCGTTTGTTTCTTCTTCTGATCCCCAAATTTGACAATCTTGTGTATTCACAAAGTCATTCAAATGTAAATGCACTTCAACGCAGAAGACGATTTTTTTCTAAAAATTACTACTGACTTCACTTTGGTGTATTACCCGTTTAACGATTTGCCGGCACATGCATCCACAACAAGCAACTGTGAGGTACGAGTTTTTATCTTTAAAAGAGCCATTCAATAAAAGAAAGATTTGTCATTAGAGTCAATAGAGCGATGGAGGCCATTTGACGTATATTTTATTTTCTTACTTAATCGGAACATGTCTTCTCCGCAATCCTATAAAAAAGTCCCAACTCTCTCATAAAATACCTGTTTTTATGTTTAAATGAACAAGTGCACTCTTACTGAGACACCATTTAAAACTTCTTTTACCTTATAAGTCAGTTAGTATTTTTATTAACTGTTTGCCGAAAAGGGATGGTACCTTCTACTTTTATCACTCGCATGTTTGGCTACTGAACATAAAAAAAAAATATTTTTTATTTTCTTTTCTTCATTATTATTATAAGAGTCATCAAAAGTCAATGTGTTGCTGTGTGCCTTCCAAATAATTCATGCCCACAAATAATTCATACACCCAGTGTATGAGTATGTACTCTTCACATGAATGCAAAATACATAATTGTTTAACAATACATACATGAGTGCACACATCATCTATGTTTTTTTATGTAACTTTTGCATGTGCATAGATAAAATAATTTTTCGCACACAGTAACAAGTTTTAAAGAATTAACCTCCGCACAAGTGCACACTTTTGATACACTTTCAAACAAATTTTACACACACACAAAAGCACATGTACTAAGTTTTTTTCTGCAGTGTGAACAAAATTAATACATTTTGAAATCTTTAAGAGTGTTTTATAGTGAAAAATTTTTATTATTAAAGTTATAAAACGAGCTTTGACTTAAAGCACATTTTTTCTTCTTTTTTTCATTTAAGTAAATTTATAGTCAGATTTAAGAAATGACTTAAAAACCTTTTATTTGCATTTTTTATTTTGCACATAAATTTAATAATTTTTGTAATAATTTATTTGAAGCTGAAAAAATTAATCTGTTTTTAGCAGTACATGTACTTCTTATTGTTAAAAGTACTTGCTTTTTCGGCTTCCAAAATTAAAACTATCAATATTCGTGTTATTAAAGTTAATGGCGCATAACTATAGTCACACTAAAGTGGGTTTTTTTTTAAAGCCATAAAAGTCTGATTTTCTGTGACCATGATTATGGCCTAATAATTTTATTTTAATTTCATAATTTTTTTTTTAATTACTGCTGAAATAAGTGCACATTTTTCCTTTTTTTCCAAACTATCGCTCTCTGGCGATAAACATTTTATTAGGCATCGGCTGTTGGGCGACTGCACGTATGTATAAGCGAATTTTCTTTATTTCAGTAACATCAAGTATACGTCAGCCACATAAGATTTTTTAAATATTTGTAACAGGTTATCTGTAATGTGTGTAGAAAAACGCACACATACACCTACAAAATATTATAAGATTTACGATTTAATTACTATTTAACAACTTTTTACATTCTTACTTACTGAATATCAATTAAAATTGAGTTTTTATTATTTTATAAAAAAAATTTATTTTCGTTAGCAACAAAGCTCTTTAAAAATTGTTAAAATTATTAACAAAAAGTGAAAGTTTGTCATTCCGTGTGTAAATTATACACCGTACATGGGACACTCTATAAAGTCTATATATTCTAGATTCCGTCTGTCGCTGTGAGTATTGAAATCAGCTATATCCTTATAAGACCTACAGGAAAGCTTAGTGTGCCAATTTGTTGGAAGTTCCTGCACGTAATTTGCTATTTAAATTAAGCCCAATCAGTAGATAAATGGCTGAGTTTTATGCCTATTTTGTAAAAACTACAGAACGTACAAAAAAACCTATTTTTATCAGAAATAATAGTCGTAATGTGTATCCAAAAAATTAAAACAAACGGTCCTCAAATGACTGAAAAAAATAAAACCGAAATTTTAGATTTTCATTCATTTTTGTTTTCCATGGAATTTTTTTAAGCTGTTCATGTGTGTAATGTTTGTGCTCTTGCTGCAATGTAGCGTTGCCACATATCACTCTTTTAATAGTAATAAAACTGATTGGTTTTTTTTTTGTGTAATAATTTTATATGGAATTTAAAAGTTTAACAAAATATTAATCTTTATTTGTGCTTAATTCTTATAATTTCGTACATGCAAACGTATTGTTTCAAACTAATATTATTTGATAATTTGATAACATTATGCACTATGAGGACTGCACTCCGTAAAATTTCTATTTTTAAAGAAATATATTTGTTATTAATGAGACAAATAAAGAAATTCCAATTGAAGACATAAATTAAATGAAAACATAAACATAAAATAAAGACAAGTAAAACCCATTAAGCAAAACAAAACAAAAAAAAAAAAGACAAGACAACACAATTAAAGCAACAGAAACAAAGTGAAAAGCAAAAAACAAACTTTGTTTTGAATATTAAATTTTGAATAAATTGTTAATAAACATGTTTCTATTTTGTACAAGCACACATATATATGCACACACACATTCATGTGTACAAGTGTAACATATCTATTTTACTGTTATTTTAATATATAAACACCAACAACACAATGTGCTAGCGAACATAATAACGAACGAGTGAATGAAGGTGCCAAACAACCAGCCAACCAAATAACGAATCAACAAGCCCGCATACCAACATGAACAACCTTTACAAATTGTGGTGTGTATGTATGTGTGTATACATTATAAAATAAGCAAGCAAAATTAAATAAAAGCAAATTTTAAAGTCTAGTGTGACCAGATCTTTTCAAATTTAAAAACAAAAATTAACAGTCGAAAAAATAATAAAATATAATTTAAAGTATAAAATAAAATTTAATAAAAACTGTCTAAATATATATAAAAAGTTTTAAGTTCGTGCTTATCAGCGTCTGCAGAAAGATTGTTTTCTTTAGCAGGTTTTTTTTTTGATTTCAACAGCAAGTTGCGTGCTTGATTCTTCATTTTAAAATCATATAATCCTTAAAAAATAGTTCGTCTGTCGCATAATGTATTTTACATACAACAAAGCAAGTATAATAGAAATACAAGATTACTATTATTTGTTTGTTCAAACAGGGGACAACCTACGCTAACGAGCGGGAAATCATGTGCATTTTGTAATCTTGTTTTTCTATCATTCTTGAGTACAATCATGAGTTATGTCACCTTCTGCAAAGTAATACATTTTGATAGACATGAAAGTGAACAGCTCTTTTAGAAAATTTTCTTTGGGAAATTTTTTTAATAAGCCCTTATTAAGTTTTTTTTTTTTTTTTTGTATGAGAAGTTTGAAAATTCTTAAAAGTCTTAGGTCCTGTGAACGAAGGCTTTTTTAGCATAATTGTATTGAAAACAAAAAGAATACACAAACATTTGTTTTTGTTTTTAATACAATTATGCGTAAGAAGCTTTCTTATTTAGCTGAACAAGCCCTAAAAAACTGTAAAATCAAATTTTTGAAGAAAAATTTAAAATTAAAAAAAAAAAAAAATTAAAGTTGGTCGGTCAGCCACATTAAATTATTTAACTTTAAAGAAAAATTAGGAAAAAGACTATTCAAAGTGAAAAAAGTATTTATGTAAATACAAAGAGCCACATAAGCATCGTCACCCTGAAGTATGCTTTAATTAAAAGCTTACTTTAGTGGGAACATGGGCCTATGGGCCACTACGTTTATTAAATTAAAAGAAATAAACAGCTACGCACACTACTACTACATACTACTTGCAAAAAGAAAAAAGAAATTATTAAAATTATTGTGAATGTGAATACTTTGAAATGCATATTACAAGGTGAAGTGTACTAAATCCATAGAAACATAAACGATTATTAATAGAAATACAATTTAATTAAATAGAATTTTATTTGGTACCCACCAGTTGTGTTAATTAATAAAATCAAAACTTTGGAAAATTATTATTGAAGGTTAAGAGCTGAAGTATACACACCCACACGCAAACACGCTTAAAAAATAAAAGCTCTGACAGGCAAAACTGTATTAAAACTGTAAAATTATTTAGAGCGTGGGTGAACTAGAATTTTTTTCACTGTTTAATTTTCTATAATTATTTTTAAATTATATTTTGTTGGTTTTTGTTTTTTTATCGTTTTAATTAAATTATTTTTTAGGCTTCTTTTTTTGTTACGCCTGCTGTTTATCAAAATAATAAAAAAAAAACAAAAAACAAGAAAGTATTGTTAGCTTGCAGGCAGACTATTTATACATCGTAAATCATTTGAAATTAAATATTAAATTAGAAAAAAAAAATACTATAACGACGATTGTTATGATAAAATTAATTGCTTGCTAGACAAGGATTTAACTTCGATATTAATTAATAATATCAAACGTGTAATTTCTTTGATCTCTTAATCTGTTAATAAATGACCAAAATTATTAAAGCTTATGGGGTTTTTTTATAGACAAATTGCACGAGGGCTCTTTGATAACTCTGCGACTTTTTGTATTACCCTATCACTAATTTTACATTTGTAAAGCAGTCTACTTTCCAGTTGACAAGAGTGGACAAAGATCTTCTTCCTTTGTATTTATGCCACCAAAGTCGTCTCGACTCTTAAATGAAAAGATACGAATAAGAATCTCTGTCGAGTTAAATGCTTCAGCCTCTACTACTAACTACCATTCGATAAAAATAACTGTGAATAATTAAATCCGAACCAGGGTAAATGCTTCAGTCCCCCATTGGCTAAATACGATAATATAACATAACATGATTAAAATGGCTAATCTATATCTTCAGGATATAATTATATCCTGAAAAAGGTACGCAAGTTGGAGCGAAATATCGGTATAAAAATAATTTTACAAAATAAAACCTCAAGCGTAATAAAATAGCCATTTTAATTAAAAAGAAAAAGGTAAAAAAACTATCAAATAAATAAAATAATATGAGTAAAACACTCTTTCGAGTTAAATGCTTTCAGCCTCGACTACGAACTACCATGCGCTCAAAATAAATTTGAATATTTAAATCTGAACTAGGATAACTGCTTAGGTCCTCCCAACACTGGAACACTTCTCGCATCAACCAGCATCTTTTAATAAATTTAAAGTTAAATTTTAAAATTTGGCAGCCATTAAAAGCAGACCACTTCGTAAATTTTAACAAAAATAGCAGATTTAGGCTCCTGCCATAATTTTCTTTTTAAACGCTTTTGGTCTTATGTTTCACCTAAAGAAACGCATATTTTGATGACTAAGAAAATTTTTATTATTTGCGATTTATAAAACTTTAACAAACCTTGGACTAAATGTATTGATCTAAAAAAAAGATTGTGTTGGAAAATAAAATGCTTATTTGCCAAAAAAATTATTTATTCAAAAAGTCATTGAGTTATAAAACAGTCCTAGTATTTTGAAATGCGTATGTAGCGATTATGAGTTAAAATAATAAAATTAAAGGAACCCTTTAGATCACAATTCTGAGAAATACGGCGAGGCCGACAAAAATAATAAGGCTGAATAACTTTAATCGTGTCTTGTTAAGCAACTAGGCATGTTACAACAAAAAGAAAATCATTAAAGCTGCACGTATTCCGCCAGAGGCTATTCTTCAGCAGGAATGACTTTAACAGAGTTGAAACCGGTGTGTGTGATTTGTTCAAAGCACAAAAAATCGTTTTGCTTTTACATAAACGATGAAACATGGTGCAGTACTCTATGCCTTCCTTTCAATTTCAATCATTCTAAATGATGATTGTATAACGATGTTACGCATAAAATCGTGCACAATATTTAATTAAATCATGTTCGAGGCACGATTAAAAACTGATTGTTTTTTTTTATGAATTTAAGAAGCATTAGCATCCATATGCCTTGAATAAAACATTCAACAAATCCAAGCCGTGTGTGAAAAGGTCATTGAGAATTTCATGACGGGAGTAATAGTCTGTCATTGGAGTCAGGGGGCTCAAAAAATACTTATTTTTATTTTAAAATGAAAAAGTGCACTCTTACTGAAACATCATTTACACATTGAATAAAATTCTGTAACGAGAGTTTAGTGACACAAGTGCAAAACTTTTCTATTTTAGATTAAAATAAATTTATGTTTTCATACGATAAATAATTAAATTAAATTTTTATTTAATTAATAAAACGGAGCACAAGAAATTATATTTTTAAAATGTTAAAAAAACTACCGTGTGCTGTTGATGTAACGATCAACTCATTTTTAAACTTTGCATGAAAAGAAATTAAAAATTTTTTCCAAAATTTATCAGCCGTATTTTCATTAAAATTTTTTACACGAGTTGATCGATCGTGTATTTCAGAAACATTACTAACAAGTGTTCTATAGCAGTGAGGACTCAGTGAGAAGTCGCATCTGCCAGCACTAAAATTAGAAAAATATTTAAATTTTCGTGAATAGAAATTTTCAAAGGACGTGACTTTAATACTCATTTAGAAATTAATTCAAGTTAATTTAATTTTTTTTTTCAAAAATTCTCATGTTTCTTTTGGTATTTAAAAAAAAATTTTTTTTCTTTGTTTAAGTATTTCGATACTTAATGACGACATCAAGGACGATTTAAGGATTACGCGTTTACTAGCAAAAAAAAAATTAGTGAAAAAATTATGGAGAAAGAAAACTATGAAATGAAATGAAATAAAAAAAAAGGAAAAAAACTGTGTCATACACTCACTGTTTGTTCAAGTTACATTAAACTATTACGGGTATGATATTGAAACTGAAAGCAACGGCAAAAATAAAAGCAAAAACATGTCATGAAATGAAAGTGAAAATAAAAGTATTTTTAGTTCTGAAGTACGAATAGTCTGCCGTCGCGTCTGACGCCAAATTTGTTTTATTTTTTTAATTCTTGTAAGAAACAGGATAGCAAGGAAAAACAACTTGAAAACTTTTAATTTTGTTTAAAACTTTATTTAAAAAATTTGTTTTCTATCCTTCGTTGGCCACTTTTGATTACACAACACACTCGTCTTTAAATCAAACCAAACAACAAATACTTAAAAATTTTTCTTTTTTTTTTATTCATTTTCGAATCATTTAGTGCAGAGAAATATTATTTATGGGCCCCTTTTTAAATAAAACTGAAATACCAACTAATCACCGCAGCCAAATTTTATGACTTAAATATTACACACCCCCATTTCTTTTTACAAATATATAAACTAACAACTACAACTTCCACAAAAATTAGTATTTTTTTTTTTTTACTTTTAAGATAGTATTTTGTTTGTTTGTTTTGTTTTTATTCTTGTAAAGCTGTTGTCATTTTCATTTTATTTCACTTTCACTATTTTTTTCTCTCTAAACTTTAAGTTATTTTTTACAAAAAGAAAAAAAAAGAATTTTTTTTATTTTTATACTTTCACGTTTATTTAGTTTAAACCACGTCTGTTGCTTAAAAACTCTGGGGACGGACTGATGCAATAGTGAAATTTTTTAAACCAAACACACTTGTAGTTCAGACTAAAAGGATTTTGTTTTCACCATTAAATTCACCTCAATTAGTAAAAGAGAAATTAGAAAAAGAGAAATGCAAAGCAAATTTCGCTAGTAGTGTGATTGAGCTAAAAAACTTATTTAAGTTATACGATAAAATGCCAAGAATTATCCTGCAGACCTCATGGTTCATTCATTTGCAACAAGAAGAAACCGCAACATTTTGCCAACAACAGCAGTGTGGTTAACTTAATGTTTTCTAACATTTTCTATGTGGAAAATGTTCGAGATAGTTTTAGTGGTTTCTTTGGTGGCACAAAATTCTCGTATAAGATGCCCATACAAAAATAGTGTCCTACTTTTCCATTTCATGGAGCAATGAAACGTCTTGCTGTAACTACGTGTTGTCCAGATCATCATATTCCTGTAACAATTCAAAGTCGTCGCAATTTCGGCCTCATTTTAAAAAAAGTAAGGCCTGGACAACATCCGCACCATACAATTGCTCATTTTGGTAGCATTTGTTTCTCATGAATTGGATGAGAATTTTCTGAGAGCCAAATACGACAACTTTGTGTATTCAAGGATGTCATTTAGATAAATTTTTTTAAAAAAATTGGAATTAACTTCACTGTGCTCCATCAGAGTTATAACGTATAGTTCTTTCATATTTGTGACAGTTGTCAAGTTTCAGAGTGGCCACGAAAAAAATGCATCCGTCAATAGGGCCCTTCGACACTTGGCAATTTTTACATTTCAGTAAACACTTCTTTCATTATTTGTGTGTGTTTTTCAGGAAATTATTTACGTTTTTGATTAAAAACGTGAAATTTTAGAAAACGAAGAAAAGAAAAAGTAAATTTTTGTAAAGTGAACGGTTGGGCAAGTTCACAAATAAAATTTAAAAATATTAATAACCTATTACAAGTAACTTCCTAAGTGTGAAAAGGCTCTTACTTGTGTAATTTCCACACCTTACGCCTTATAGATAGCGGTCTGTCTGTGTTAATGTTGAAATCAACTTTCTGCAATCCCTAAAAGATCTACAGATCTGCTAAGATTTTTCTAAGAAAAAATAAAATGATTAAAAGAAGAAGACGGATCGAAATCAATTGTTTAATTTTTTTTTTGCTACATGTAAAAAACGATTTCAGAATTTTGAAAAATTTGTGACTGCAGCAAACGGTTATGAAACATTTCGTTTATTTTCATACTCTGTCTCACATCAGAGAACCGCAATGAGCCCAATTCGGTTTTGCTTATTGGAGCACCCTGCTTCTTTTTTGAAAATTTTAAAAGTCACGAATCTACAACAAAAGAGATTTACCGACTACAAGCAACTCTGTAGCTTTTTCATTCTTCCTCCCTCTCTCTCGTATAAAGGCAAGAGTTGCGCAACTAAAATTGCCGTGTGTGTTCCTGGACTTTTAAGAATAATTCAAGAATAGATACCAGACACGTCCATTTTAGTGGCCCAACTTGTTCTTAGTTCTTTTTTAAAATTGCCGCTGTGTTTATGCACATAAATATTGTTTCGGCAATTTTACCGTTCTTATTAATTTGTTCATTCAGCATTCAAGCTACTTGTCTTCTTTTTTTACAATCTTCAAATAAACGAATAGAGAACAAAAGAGAATTGCAGTGTACGAGAAAGTCTTAGTTTCAATATTTTCTAGTATTTTCTGTATTGTAAAATGCAATACATATAAAATTTCTTTTAAAACTGCACTCGTTTCAAATTATATTGTGCTTCTCTTCTCTTAAGTAAAAAAGCTAGAGTCTGCGCATGTTTTGTTATTTGTTTTTGTTAAGAAAAAAATTCAGCAATTTTTTTTTAATTCCTTTAATGCAAACTATTAAATATTGAAAGCCATCCTACTACTCCCTGCACAAACATTTCTCAAACTAGTAATTTAATCTCTTTCTTTGGCCAATTTCTCAATAAATATTTATGGCCAATACCCTGCAGGATATACATCGTCTATAAAAACTGTTACAATATTTTGCTTTCAAACTCCAGGGACGGAAAGTAAAGTAGCGTCTGATGAAATGGTCTATCCCCTTCAGTACTTATGGTACTAAATGAATAACTCATGAGAATATCATGAGTAAAAGAATAAAGTTAAAAACCAACACAATTTTGTGGAATTAAGCAAAAAAAAAAGATTGATTATTTGTTAAACTTTTAAATTCCAAAAAGAAATTTTTACATACTTGAAAATTTTAAATAAAACAAAGTGTGATGACTTTAAAAAGTAACATAATATCATGCAAATGTATGCCGTGGCCTTGCTTATTTTCCATGACTCTGGGGCATAAATCAAGCTGTATATGAGGTAGAGTTTTATCTTATTTGCATAGTCCTTAAAAGCAAATATGTAATAAGACATCCTATTAAAAATTTAGACCAAAAGATGAGGGTAATGCTCGCTATTGACGATCATGCGATGAATTAAAATGTTTTATGAATTCAATGAAACTATTTCATTGAAATGATTCACAAATTATTTAAATTAATGATAAATTTAATATCTATTTCATTAAATCAATGAATATTTAATTGAGTTAATAAAGTATTTCATTAGTGTGACTTTTTATTGGATTAATGAGAAAATTCAGAGGTTTGTTTAACCCGGTTTTGTGTGCATTTCTTTATTTTCTTCTTCGAAAATTGTTCAAGATTTTTTTGAATTAATTTTTGTGATAGTTTTTGCATGTATTTGCATAAATAGTGAAACACTTAAAGCTGTAGTAGACTTTTACACTGAAAAAAACAATTTAAAAGACATTTAGGACACTTCTTAGTGTAAATAATGTTGTTGGTTGGTGTTCAGTTTTGTTATTGTAGATGTTGTTGTTTTACTATGAACCTAAAATTGTTTGTATCCATGGCAAAAATGTGGCAACATTAACATAAACACCCGGTATACCACCTGAAGCACAGCCAATACCCCATGCCACCATGCCGACCACATACCAAATGCCATTAGCTTGACAAACTAAAGGTGAGCCGCCATCACCCTGCAATGAAAAACAAATGAAAAGAAAATAAAACTTTAGAAAATTTAAAATATTTATTAAAAAAAAAACAAATTTTAAATGAAAAATTTGTTTTATAATTTCTTTTTTAGTTAAACTTACCGTACAGGCATCTTTGCCCAACTCCCCTCCGGCACATATAAAACTGCTGTTGTTTAAAAGGAAAGAGGGTCCCAAGCGAGTTTTACGTAAAACCGTCTGACAATTGTCATTGGGTATAAGTGGCACATCAACTTTACGCATAATCGCCTGATAGGCTCCAGTAGGACCAAAATCATTTTTACCCCAACCCGCCACATAACAACGTTGACCTACAAATTCTGTTGTCGGCAAACAAACTGTAGCAATTGTCGATTTGGCTGTTAATGATACAGGCGTGGCCAACTTCAATACTGCTACATCATTTTGTAAATTGTTTTTATTGAAATTGGGATGCAAATAAATATTGGAGACTAAAATATCCTCAGCTGGAATAGGTTCGTTAATACTAGCCGCATCCCATTCACCCAAACGTACTTTAAATGAAGTGAGTCTACACAGAACAATTAAAATTTTTTATTGATTTAACATATTTTTTTAACTAAAATGTTTAATTGGTGCATCAAATTTTTAATTAATCAAAATTATCGTTTTTAGTTTAGTTAAAAAAAATTAATTAATGGGGCCGGGACATGATTTTTTCTGCGTTTAGTACAAATGAAATGATAAAACAAAATTTTAACTTACGATAAATTGAAGACCTTATGAGCTGCTGTTAGAATATGTTGAGCTGTTATTAAAGCACCGGACCCGATATACACATCATTGTTCGTTAGCAAAGCTACTTGCCAAGGATATTCACCAAAGGCAGCCTGACCTGGTCCAGCCGCCGTGCTGGCAGGCGGCGGGGGATAACTACGACCACATTGATAAGAACCAGCCTGACAGCAAACACTTAAGCCGTAATTGCAAGTGAAGGGTGCCGCTGTAGTAACTACAACAGGCTAAAGTTTATAGGGAACAAATCAAATTACAATTAATTTTTCTGTATCTGCATCCACATCTATGTTTGTACGTTAAATAAAATGTTATTCTTACATTGTTAACTATGCGTATGTCTATTTGACCGCTACCGTCTGTTGGGGGCGTTGGCAAAGGATTCGGACAGGAACCTGGTGGTACGCATATACAAAAAGAGCCCGTATTCACAATATTGGGTACAATTGATCCAGTTATTAGCTGTCGTGTTAGATCTAAAAGGAATGGAATTTTTTTTGTTGTTTTGCCTAAGGTTTCATAGGCAATTTAAATATACTCGTACATGGTAGTAAGCTCTAATCTAAATATTTTCAATTTCATTATATCAACGAATATTTAATTAAAGTAACGAAATATTTCATCAATATAATGAAACGTTCATTGATTGAAAAATAATGAATTTTGTTATTGGATAAATGAGCAAATTCAGAGGATATATGAACAAAATTCTCTCTTGCATTTCCTAAACGAATTGGACACAAATTTATCCACCATATTGCGATTGTCCATTCACAATTATGATGTGTGTTCATGAAGTACATGTAACGTTGTATTTTTTTGAGAGAGCTGTGAGTTTTGTTATTGGATTGTAAAGAAGACATGTTCCGATTAAATAAGGAATAAAATATCCGTCAAATGGCACTCATGACTCTGATGACAGACTCTTATTATCTGCATGAAATTTTCAATGACTGTTTTACAGAGCAAAATCCGTACCAGACAGTTGCTCGGCGTGTGTGTATGGAATACACATGGTAATAAGATCCAATCGCTACAAATTACATTTTTAATCTGGAGATTTGACATTATATAGAAAAAAAGAGGAGGTTACGCCATATAATGTGCAATATCTCGAAAACTAACGCTTTGACTAAATTTAGAAAAACACATAAGAATTAAAAATAAAATTTTGGCAGAAAATTCTTGAAAAATTCATAAAAAACCTAAATGAATAAAATCTTAAATTGTTTTTGCTTGACGGCATGAAAATCATTGGAGATCTGTGTATTTAGTAAACAAAGACCTTTGCCCTGATGTTAACTGCACAGAAACATTTCAAAATCTACTTTAATTAAGAGATGTGTTCCCAACAAAATCATGAAATGATACTGATGTAGCAGCGACAATTACATAATTATCTATGAATTTATTTATTTACATCCCTGGCATCTACATAAAAAATTTCTAGTTTTTCGTGTACTTGTTTGTTTGTTCAAAATAAAAATTTTAGTTTTCCAACGGATTTCTTTGAAATTCGATACAAATAATATTTTTACTCCAAGCAACGAAACTGGATAAAACAGTTTCAATTTAGAGGTTTGTAAGCCAAGCGTTTCTACTAAAATGAAGTCGGTATTCAAATATTCGTAATCTCTATTTTATATGAGACAACACAAGGACACATTTTAATTAACATTTTTAATTGAAACATTAAAATTTTTTTTAAAACAATCAGACGATAATTATTCTCTTGGTTGAATGGATTTGGTTGAAAAATTTTATTTGTGTGGGTTTTTTTTTATTTTTCACAAAATATACCGGACCGACATCCTTAAACAGAATTAAAATTATATCTGGGAAAAAATTACGGCACTCGATATCGAAAGAACTTTCCATTTTAATTACACTGAAACTGCGATCGATATCGAATGTTGTAAGTTGCTGCCTGAATGTTATGTATAAGCTCCTTAAGAGTCCCCTGTATCGTTGATATTTTTAATACAAAAATTTTGCTATTTTATTCATTGTAAGTTTATGTGCTGATTCTATAGCACGAGCATTCAACTCGTCTAGAAATTTTGTAGACAAAATGAAGTGTTTGTCAAACAAATTTTCTATACGAGTTGATCACTTGTGTTACAGAAACGGCATACTCATGTGTTTATTTCTTTTAGCAATCAAGTGGGCTGGATTATCCAAGAATGATAGAAATACACGAGTGCGCCATGCCGCACATAAAATTTGAAATTTTCTTCTCACAAATGATGTCACGCGATACAATTTACAGCTAAATAAGAAAGATTTTTTCTTCAACAGTGGACATTTAACGGGAAATCATGTCTTTCTAACATTCTTGAGATTATCTCATACACTCATCATAAAAAGCTTAAAAATATTTTTTTTTTCTAATAAAAAAAAATTATTCTGTTGGTTTCAAGGCGTGTGTGTTTTTCAAACTTTTTCCTGATTTGACAAAGTTGTGTGTGGACATTTATTTGGTCGGTGTGAATAAACCAGAGATGCTTTTTTTGACAAATAACAAATATTTTGAACACATAGATGCTTGTTTGAATTCGCCTTGGAAAACTTTTCTTGTTTCATTAAAGAACTGTTTACGTTTTTCAGTTGTAAATTTTTATTTATTTCAATTGAGTTGAATGCATGCGTACCTGTTGCATCATTAGTGGTCCCTGTTTGTTGGCCATTGTTATCTACAACGAATGTAAACTGTTCCAAGGGAGAGTTTTTTAAAAACTTTAATCCTTGCATGTTAGCAAAATGGCCACAGGACAACAATACTAGCAACAGCCATAATAAACGGTTTAATTGTTTTATTGATTTCAAATGTAAATTCATAATTACAACAGTTTGTAAGGGAATGAAGAAAATAATCCCTTTTATATATTTTTTTTAATGCTGAAAGTTGTTTTTGTTTCACTTTAAATCTATTTTTATTAATAGTAAATTAAATATTTTATAAAACACGTTCACTGTCAAGTTAACTAAAAGTTACTGAGAAATAAGTTAACGTTTTGAAGTGTTTTATGGTAATTGCGGTGACTTTAATTCGTAGAGCTGATGACAAACCAACAAAAAATAAATAAAAAACACCCACAAACACACACACGCACTAAAAAATATTGCACTAGATAATTGGCCAGCAAGTGTAATTTAAATAGAAGGAAATGAGCAACTAGTGGCACGCAAAGTAAAATTTTTAAAAGTTTTTTTTTTATCATTTTTTTTTTTTTTAATATTTTACATAAAATAAATAAAATTTTAATCAATCATTTAATCAGACTTAATACAACGATTTCAGCTCAGCTTAAAATTCTTGACAGCTTCTTCGACCAATTAAAAACATTTCTCGTAAGAGCATACTTTAAAAGAACAAAGTATTTATAACAGCCGGGCCTTCGTTCGCTTAAATTTTGAACAACAAAATTTAATTTAAAGTAACACTAAGCAGACTAGTGTTGTTCTCAATTCATTCAATTTGGTTTCACTTAATTTTTCTAATTTAAAAATAACTTAAAGAAATGTATTCCCTTTTTACAAATAAATGCTATACAGCTCTGATAATAAACCCAATATTTCTATTAAAAAAAAAAAGAATTATCGAATAAAAACTTAAAAAGTTTTTGCTTCTGGTACATGACTGGTGTTGGTCGTTTGTTTTTCACTTAAATTTTGTAAAGGTTGGCTGGTTAATTTTATTAAACAAAAATAAAAAATTGTTACTTAAATACATACTCGTCCATATGTATGTATGTACAATTTACATGCTTAACTAAATAGTTATTCATTCATGTTACGCACGCTTAAAAATCGACTCTTGTGGTCTTAGTCTGTGGCCTTTCTAAAGGGCATTCTTGTGGCAACCCCTCTTAGATTGGCTGGTATTTTGTTTCAAGAAGTTTAAATAATTAATTGCTTTTTTCTTTTTCTTTTTTCTTTTAATAAGAATACTCGTACCATAATCTAGAAATAGATTAAAACGTTCTATTCTAGTTAGTTTTGCCCGGTATTCAAATTTTTTCTAGCAACATAAGACCACTAAGCTTCTTGGATCAGCAATCTCGAGCGTTTAAATATTTAGTATTGCCTGGTATTTGAAGTAGTTCTGGATACAGATACAACATCTAAATTTATGGAATTTTTGTGTAATCTAAAACCGATTTTCTTTGATAGTTCGTAGTTTTTTTTAAGTTTTTTTAATAAATTACCAAATTCTGCCATGATTACTCTGATTTTACTTAATTTTGTAAAGAAAATTATTTCTTTATGACAATAAATAAAGATGAACAGGCGAGACAATAAACGTTTCAAATGAAACTTCAACATCAATTTAATTCACTTCGAACAAAAATGTTTGTTTCGAATAATCTGTTCGAAAATCTTTTGAAACGCCTTATACTGGTTCATGGAATTAAATAAATGTGAAGCAATAAATTCAGACAAAAGACGTTGCAGAACAAAAATTTAGAAAACAGTAGGCGAGGCCAATTAATATTCTTCGAAAATGTTTTCCCAAAGAAATTTTTTGTGAAAGTGTTGGCAACGGTTGAGCACAATAGTTACGTCTTAGAAACGGTTTGATGAGTATGCTACTAAATGAAAAGCTGATACATATAAAAAAATACAAAATAATTTAAATCAGCTAAACCAGTTTCTTTAACCAAAAGTATGGATAATACAGAATTTTTAATGGATTTTTCTTGATTAAGTTGACAAAACATGTTGCTAAAACTATGCGTTTCGACGACGAACACTCTACAGTTGCGTCTTATAAAAGCACCCATTGTATCTACAATGTCTCAAGGAAATCTCTTGTCAATGCGTCATTTTGCAACATTTTCTTAACTTTCTCTTCTCCATAGACTCGCTTTTCAAATAAACTTGTAATAGTTTTTATACCGAAACTAGTAATTTCAATTTTAATTCCATTTTCTTTTTTATTCATTTTCATTTGCTCGAATTAAATTTTTATTTGACCTCAATTTATTTTAAAATTAAACTCCTCATTGAGGTCAGAATAAATTGAATTCAACTGAATACAACATTGAAAGGTCACATCACTATTTCGAAATCATTAACAACAATAAATGAAACTGTAACATAAAAACAATTTTTAGTTTTAAAAGGCCTTTTATTTAGCATTTCCTATCTTTAAATGTACGTAAAACAACAAAATTATCATTTTTTTTCTCAAAATTGTTTCAAAAAATTCATAATTTCTGTTTTCTCTACTTGAGAAAATAAAACAGTCAGTAATTTCTAGAGTTTTATTCACAACACAGTGGCTCTGAAGAGTTTTTTTTTTTAAATGTTGGGGAAACAACCTTCTCAACAATTTTCTAACGAACATTTTTCGATTTCTTTAGCTCTGAGACGGTTGGGCCCCTACTAAATTAAAAAAAAAATCAAATAAAAATAAACTGAGACTCCGCAATGAAAGGATTTTTGTTTGCACTAAATAGCTTCTCCGGAACGAAATTTTATTGTGCGAAAATGCTTATGTGGTATCGTAGGCATGAAATTTAACGACAAGGAAGTTTCCTCCATAAGGAGAAGCTTTGTTTCTTGCATGGAATGTGGAAATCTTATAAGGGATATAATCTCTGAATAGTTTTGCAGATATTCTCAAATAAATTATGGAAATTTGCAAATGTAAATGGTACACCAGACTAACAATTGGCAGACTAAGACTTTGATACAGGAATTTTAAGTTTCTACTAAATATCGACAGTTACAAAAATAAAAAATAATTATTTTTATTTGTTTACGAAATGAGCAAATTCAGTTCCATTGACATCTTTCTGATTGATCGAAATTTTTCTGTGTTTTTTCATGTATGTCTGATCGCCAGCGGTAGCATCTTTCTTCTAATTGATTATTCATTTCATGCTTCTTTTTTTGGCATTTTCATGTTCAAGTGAAGTTTTTCACTTTTGAGAATTTTCAATTGTAACCTGTGTTGACAAAAGATATAAAATATCCTTGAATGCGCATATCCTTTTTTTGTTTTGTCAACAAATTGATGTCATAAAGCAAATAGGAATGATTCTGTTTATGATGTCCGCATATAAAATTCCTTACTTGGATTTTCCTTATTTTTTGCAACACTGATTGATTATATTCACAATAACAAATTTTACTGAATTAAAAAAATTAAAAACATTAAATATCCGTCATATTGTTTCAATTTCTGAAAATTCTGCATTGAAGATTGTATTGACGGAGACACACTGAGGTGGAGCTTTCTATATTCTTAAATTCCCAGGGACTCATTAAAAATTACTTAAAGCTCAAACTTCAATTTCAAATGGGAATATCAAGGCAATAACAGGAGAGGCTTGCCGAGTTGGAAGAATACAGATCGTAAGACTGCGGTGAGGAAATAACGATCCTACAAGCAGAATGTAACTGAATTTCGCATTTCCCTTTGAAATAAAATTATCAATAATTGAAACAAATTTGTATTTTATATTTTCTAACACTCTGGCTGGCGTGGAATCCCAAAATTTCTATTTGAAAGTTTTCGCCTCCCAATTACTTATCTTGTCCAGCTTTTGTCTGTATGTGTTGCAAGTAATTAATATATTTCACAAACACTTACAAAGCAAATTAAAATAGAATGAAATCATAAGTTCCCGATAAGATCTTCTCTTTCATTTAATGCGAGACATTGTGTAGAACTCGTCTTTCTTTCGTGAACCCTCCTTTTGCGAAATATCATGCTTGTGTCACAGGAAAAACATTTTCCCACAATAAAATTTTGTTCCGGAGAAGCCATTTAGTGCAAACAAAAATTCATTCATTACGGAGTCTCAATTTATTTTTATTTGATTTTTTTTCTGAAATTTAGTAGGGACCCAACCGTCTCAGAGCTAAAGAAATTGAAAAATGTTCGTTAGAAAATTGTTGAGAAGGTTGTTTCCCCACAATTTAAAAAAAAACTTCAAGGACTACTCTGTTGTGAATAAAAATTTATGAAATTACTGAGTGCTTGGTTGTCTCAAGTGAAAAATTGGAATAGAAAACAAAATGTATGAATTTTTTTTTATTTAATTCGGGTTTCTTATTTGAAAAATAAAAACAAATGAGAATAGACAATTTGTGTAACTGCTATGAATTAAAATTAATTAATTGTTTTCAGAAACACAAACAAACGCATGAAGAGCAAATTTTATTATTATCTAAAAGAATAGACCTCAATTTATTTATAAATATTTTAATTTAACAACAACAAAAGCTTACAACACCAATTAACACCTGATGCCATTGACTCATTTTATCTCTCAGTTGTTGTCATGTTGTTTTAACTTTGTTAATTGGCCGTTCCATTCAATGATTTTTATTTCCGATAATAGTTACGTATTAATTAAATTTTCATTGAATAAAAGCTTCAGTTTTATGATTTTTGCTAAAATAGTCTACCAATTGGTGACTGGGATGCACAAATTGTATATTGAAAAATGTACGTTTTTATGCAACTCTTATTTACAAAATTTAAATTTAAATTTAAAAAATTAAAAAAAACTTTCGCTTAGTTGGCGGCAGTTCCGCATTGCAAAAACAATAAAAAATTATTTGAAAGATTTTTTTTTAGAGAAAAAAGATAATTATTAATTAAGCAAAATGACTAATTATTGGCGAAAAGTTGGCTTGAATTACATACAATATTCGAATATTTGTGCCAAAATTGTGCGCCAAGCTTTAAAAGCTGATTTTCGCAAGGAAGCTGCCAGTCGAAACGTCAGCCGTGTAAAATTTATAAAATGGAAGGATGGCAAACCGATGTCCAGTAAACCAGTTGGAGATGTAAAATAAAATAAGTTTCTGTATTGTATCAAATAAAAGTTACGGCTACTTAAGTTGTATGTGGCATGTGTGTACTCGTACGAGTATGTATTTTATTTAATGACGGTTTTACGAAGCTGAATTTATGCAGATCGTCGCAAAGCAAATCCATATCCCCATGAACAATAACAAGAGCGAATTCCTAGGACGAATCAATCCATCGTTGTTAGAATTTTTAAAGGAAACTTTATATTTGAATTTGTTTGTTACATGAAATGCGTGAGTTCGTCGTTGTAGTCATCTTATTAAATTCGTCTTGGTTGCACTTATGCTATCTATTTCATTCAAGTGACTCACTCCACTTACATATCAACCACAAAAGACTTCTGAAATTGTAGTGGGTGACTAAAATATTCGGCTACAATATATGGTATTCCGATCTACACAAGTTTAGCATAACAGGAAAAATTAATTTTTACTGAGACACTTTATAAATACAACAATAAGAAACGACAATTTCCCTGTTCATCTTAGTTGTGTTTATAACATGGAACATCAATTATCTGTTATTAGTGTTGCTCATCCTTCATTCTTTAATTGGTTTTTTTTTTTAATTTAAAAATAATTTTAAAAAATTTAGCCCTTTTTACAAATAAATGCTATACAGCTCTAATAATAAACCCAATATTTCCATTAAAAAAAAGTTAACGAATAAAACTTTAAAAAGTTTTTGCTGCTGGTACATGAATGGTGTTGGTCGTTTGTTTTTCACTTGCAACAGTTGAGTTGTGTAAAGGTCGGCTGGTTAGTTTAATTAAACAAAAATAAACAAATTGTCACATAAATACACACATCCATACATTCTTATCCGTATGTATATTCATGCTACGCACGCTTAAAAATCGTTTGCTATTTTCATGTCTATCTGTATGCGAATGCAGTAAATAATAAAGGGCTGCACAAGCATACTTGAAATAGGTTACAAGCACTTTTTATTATAAAATATTACACATGTTTGTAGTAATGTGTGGCTTTCAAGTGTGCTTCTGTAGCCGTTTAGTAAATAAAACGATTTATATAACCCAACCCAATAATACTCGTCGATAGATACGGGATCTCTATACTAGAATAGTAAACTCGGTTGTCTACTAATTTAAATTTTGCGTTACACCAAGGTAGTGTCGAACAACAGTCTTCGGCAATCGCTAGTCATTTGCGAAACAAAATACGAACAAGAATGACATTTTCAATCAATTCATCTAAATAAAAATATTCTTATTTTTTTTTTATTTTTTCTATGCCTGCAATCGCATCTCCTATTTAAATTACTCACATTTTAATCTAAAATTTTATTGTTTTTTTTTTCAAAAATTTTAATTCAGAATTCATAAATTCAGCTATTTATTCCATTTTTCCACTTGAGAAAATTAAACACTCAGCAATTTCTAGAGTTATTAATCACAACACAGTAGTCCCTGAAGAGTTTTTGAAAACTGTGGGGAAACAACCTTCTCAACAACTTTCTAACGAACATTTTTCGATTTCTTTAGCTCTGAGACGGTTGGGCCCCTACTAAATTTCAGAAAAAAATCAAATAAAAATAAATTGAGACTCTGCAATGAATGAATTTTTGTTTGCACTAAATGGCTTCTGCGGAACAAAATTTTATTGTGCGAAAATGCTTATGTAATAATTTCTATTTGGAATTTAAAAGTTTAACAAAATATTAATCTTTATTTATTATAAAAATAGAATATATAGTTTTCAGTATTAAAATGTTGGTTGGGAAATTTATTTATTTGTTCAGTTCAGTGCTTACTGAGTTTTTTGTTTGAATATTTGAATCTTTTTGTAACTATTGGTTAATAATTCTTATTTAGTCAATTGCTTTTACAATATAAAGGTTCTAATGTTTGCAAGAAACATTGGGAGTAACCTACTGAGGATTCAGAGTAGCGTCTGATGAAATGGTCCATATAGGTATGCTATCCCCTTCAGTACTTATTGTACTGAATAAATAACTCGTGAGAATATCATGAGTAAAATAATAAATTTTAAAACCAACACAATTTCTGGAATTAAGCACAAATAAAGATTAGAAATCGAAAAATGTTCGTAAGAAAATTGTTGAGAAGGTTGCTTCCCAAAAATTTTCAAAAACTCATCAGAGCCGACTGTTCTGTGAATGAAAATTCGGGAAATTGGGGAGTGTTTTCAAGTTCTTTAATATGTTAAGTTTGGTACTGCAAAACATCAGAAACAACAACATTATAGTTTTAAGTTATTGTAATTTTACTCTTTTCCTTTCTAATGTACAATTTAATAAAATTTAACACTAATTTCATAACCTTTGCATTTGCAAAGATACTAAGATGAAACTAACATTTCGACATATTTTTCTAAATCTAAAACTTCTTGCAATTTGTCATCCCCATTTTTCTGTAAACTTTTCAGTATCTCCTTTTTTTTATCATTCAGATTCTTTGCTAATAATTTCTTGTTTTGTTGTTGTTGTGAGTTCATTAATATTTGAATGCGTTTTCTCAATAGCAAATCCAATTCATGGACTTTTGATTGTGTTGTCGTTGATTTAGGAAAAGATATTTCTAAAGGATGCAATGGTTTATCCAGAAATTGTAATATGTAAGATACTATTTCGTTACAAATATTTTTATCGAAATTGAGATTTTCCAGAAAAAAACTGTTTTGTTCCCATTTATTGTCTGCGGGGTTAGGAACTTCCAAACGATTATACATTCGAACAATCACATCATTAGGCACTTTGGTTGATCCTTTGCGTAGACTGTTTCGTTTTAAAGCTAAACTTATGGAACATTTAAAGAATATTTGACAGTATCCTATTCTGTGCTCTCGAGCCAGTTGAAATAATTTAAAGCGCATGCTGTGGTAGTAATTGTTATCATCACATAATAATACAACATCATTGCTTTCACTGTTCTTAAAACAAATATTCATCGCTTGCAAAGTTGTTGGTATTTTTTTACTTTTTTCAAGTTCTTGTATAATTCCTTTCAAAGATTTTAAAAGATTTCCACGTTGCAATTTATATTGCGGAGTTTCAGAGCTCAAATGTATTAAATCATCATAGCACACATGTAAAATATTAAATGGCAATGATTCCATTTGCATTACATTTTGGCAAAGTGTAGTTTTTCCTGCGCCCGGCAGACCTATTAAAGCCACTAAGCAAAAACGATTCATTCTTATGAAAATACACTTATATAGAAATAATTATGTACATAAATATTTAATAAAAAGTAACGACCAACTAAAAACAAAGTATAGACTATGCTGCTAAATTTGGCGTTGTTGTTGAAGTTGAAAAGCTGGATGAAGCTGCAGTTGTATTGGCATTATTTTCCTGTTGTTCCTTTTGTAAAACTTCAAGTTCTTCCATACGTTTCGTATTTATACTAGTTTGAACTTCAACATAAACTTTCATCATTGTTTGATTAAATTGGGCAAATTTGTTGACACATCTATTAACGCATGTTACCTTTATAACATTAAAAAAAAAATTTAGATAGAAATAATAATACACAGTATGCATTACATACCTCATGTTCTGCTAAATCACGTTCATTAAAATTATCCACACATCGGCTGAAACATAACTCAGTTACTTTATTGTATAGTGTAAGAAAATCTTTAAGCTGTTTAAGAAAAAATAAATTAAATTGTGTTTTTACTTGAGTGATTTGTTTGTTATTTGCTTTCAAATACTAACATTTCTCAGATTAGGATCCATTTATTGGCTTTTTTCTCAATAATTTATTAATAAATAAAATTGCAATAACTATATTACTTCTAAAAAATGATAGTTTGTACTAAAAAACATATGTTTGTGGAAGTCATATGCAAATAGGTGTGCCATAGATGGAAAAGTTATTTTGAGAATCATTCATACTTTGGGAAAAATGTGGGGTTACAAGCTGTTCTTACATCCAATTTTATTAAAAATCTTTATAATATTTGAAAAATAAAATACATATTGTAAATAATGAAGAAATAATTAATAGAAGAAATTAAAAAAACAAAGCTTTGAATACAAAATATAAAAAAAAACATCTAAAGCGTTTTTTGTAACTGATCGCTTTAAAAGCGTAAAAAGTTCTAAAAGTATGAAACGCATTGCGCGTGAACGCGTGTTGTGTTGCTTCATCTTTATTCACAGCAGAATTTTAAAACACAGGGTACATTTAAAAGTTATGAATCGGTGAGAAATATGGATGTATACACAAGAAGGAATAAATATAAAAAAAAATTAAATAAATTCAGTAAACATAGGAAGAATTTAAAGAGACGTCAAACAAAAAATAAATATAAAGAAAAAGCACATGTCGATTTGAATTCACTTGATATACATAGTTCCGCCAACAGAATACTTAACAATGACAGTTCTAAAATCGACTTAACATCTGTTCCTACGAAGAATAGAGCGAGAGAAAATATAATAAAATCCAGTTGAATAGTCTATGATTCCGCCATGCCCCATGTGATTATCTTACACTGCCAGATGAAATTATTAAAAATATTGTTAAATTATAAAAAAACTGTTTAGCACTTAAAACCGTCATAAATATGTTAAATCTCAATCTGGCAGCCATGTTCGCACACCTTACAACAAATTTTCTCATTTTTTTTAGTACATCAGTGCAAACGTGAAAATTTTCTAAGGTGGAAAGGAAAACTGTGCGGAATTAATAAATTATTATTGCCTTATTAGAACGGAAAGTCTTCAATTAAAATAAATCTACAAGTTGGAGTAAGAGAAAAGAATTTGTATAATAGACAAGTGAGTTAATTTGTTACATTAAATATATGTGAGATACATATGTAAGTTTGTATTATTAATACCAAGGTCTTAATGGTTGGTATCCTTTTATTTTCTGTGGACAGTATAAAATTAATGAAAAGAAATGTGCATGTAAGGCTTATTGTCAAAGTGTTTTTTACATTTTGTTTTCTCTCTTTACTCTGTTGTGTTAGTGTTCCAAAATCAAGTTTGTATAAACCTGAAGGATTAAAATGCATCACATACAGCATATAGGTATTTAATTCCATTAATCTTTTTCCCACTTATATCTTTGAGCGGTCATATTGATACTTACGTATTCTCTGTAAAATTTTCTAGTTTTGCCATACCTTTTTTATTTCTAAAGATTGTGGTATGTGAAATGTCAATTGTGTTTCTAATTACGCTTTAGTTTTCTACGTGCCATTGTTATTTATGGTCTGTTGTTTCTTGTCATACAAATGATTGGATAATAGCTGTAATTGAATAACAATTATTGCGGTTTTATTTTACTGAACTATCTGTTATACGAGTGTAATCTGTGCAAAATAAAGATTTTTTAAAATGCTTTCACTTTTTCGGTACACACTACGGCACAGTGCAAAAATGAGTTCTATTTCATTTCCAGTTGACAATGTTTTTAAAATTGCTTTTGATTCCTTCACCTTTCGCCGCTCGGCTAATATACCACTTTTAAAACATCCTATAAATATCATACATCAATATTATTCGTCGGGTGAGTCTTTCCATTGATGTAAAAAATAAATTGGTATATATGTACACACCTACATACCTACATATAATTATAGGTTTTCCTTTCAATTAACCCCCACAACTATTTTTAGTTTTTGGCTGGTATTTTTATCATATGCATACACATGTATGTAGGTATATATTTCTATTAGTTTTGTTTATAATTTTTAATTATTGTTGCTCCACCCATTTTGTTCAATTTCAGATTTTATTTTATATCGACATATGTATATGTATGTATGTACCTGCTACTAGAATTTAATTTCTTCTACCTAGCTAATATTAGTTTTGAAATTTAAAATCCTTTATTTAAAAGTTGTTTTGGTAAATCTGTTAATCTATTGAGCTGTCTTCTGTTTACGCAAAGTCTACCAATTCCTACAATACCATAACCTACGAAGGGTTATATGAAATAGTTTACATGTTTAGTCATGAGTTAGTGCCTATTTTATATGTAAATATAAGGAGGGAGAAGGAAACAATTTTCACAGTTACAAAGTGAATATAAATTCTATCCGTGGAATGAATTATATTTTTAGACGACTATAGAAACTTCCGATCGGTTATTTTGTTTAGCATCTCATAAATACAAAACTGACGACTCAATTCAGGGAAAAAGTATAAATATACATAGATATAAATTTCTCATAAACAAAAATGTTTCAAATAAAATAGTAACGAAATGAACGAAAATTGCGTTGACCCAAAAAGTTATCAGTTATACCCTACAACTGATCATAATATGTATTTATGTATACTGTTGGTATTGATGCTATATTGTGTGTTGATTAATGCTCTTCGAAAAACTTTCTCGTAAATATATATACGTACAGACGTGTCTGTGTGTGTATATTATTTATTTATTAGTTTTTTATTGCTAAACAGTCTTTAAAAAATTGCTTTTTAAACTAAAAACTCACATTTTTACCAGTAATCTCTTCATTTTTGCTGATTATTAATTGATAATATACCAATTTGTATACAATAAATAAATATTAATTAAAGTTTGTAGACGTAGTAGTAGTTGTTGTTGTTTTCTTTAATAAATTGGTGCCATGCATCGCTGATTTTCGCATACTGTGTGAACGCAATTGATTTTTTTTCATATGTGTGTGTACGTACTTATATTTTTGGAAACTTTAAAAAGGCAATTGACTTATGCTTGCTTGTATCATTACTACTACTAATTTCATATTGATTTGTGGCAAAATAAATACGCATCTATTCCGTCTGTATAGATGCTACTTTTTTGGCTGCATCTGTACATACCGCTTATTTACTTCAATAGTGTCAAAACTTAAAAACGAGAGATATTTAAAATTGGAAATTTGCTGGCACTCTTATGGAAAGATATTTTAATATGAAGAAAAAATTATTTTATTAATTCAGAAAATACACTTTTTGATTTATGACACTATTGAAACAAGCTATGTAGCTTATTTTCCAAAAAAAGTATTTTATTTTGTTAACGCTTTTTAGTCTTATCTCTGCGTCTATTTTAGATTAAATACACATATGCACACATACATGTGTATATGGAGTAGCAGTCTACATAATACGAATTTAAACATAATTAATATTAAGCGAACTTTTTAACAATTCGAGAAAAGTAATTTAATATTATACTCCTCTTGCTTTTTTACATTCATACATTTCTGTTCTGCAATAGTTGTAGCATTTAATTTTTGTTGACTAATTTTATCGTTTTAGATACTAAAAACAAAATGGAAAACAAAACAGAAAAAGTGTCTGTTGATAAAGAAGAACTTAGGAAACGCTTAACACCTTTGCAGTATCAAGTTACGCAAGAAGCTGCGACTGAAAGACCTTTCACAGGTGAGTAATTTAATTTACTTAAATATTGAAGAACATAATTTCCTGTAGCCGTATTTAATTTTTGATATTTGGGATTTTCTATTTTTAAATAATTTCTTTGTAAGAATTATGAAAAATTTTGGAATTAATAATTTGAAAATATGTACCTGTCATACACAACTTTAAATGTATTAGTGGGATGATAAATCATTTTCGATTCACTTTCACATCGTTCATATTCAGTTTAATTCCAAATAATTACAATTAAAATAGAAAAAACTATGAATAAATCATAAAATAAGAAAACTTATTGACCAAAATTTTACATTTAAACAAAAACACTGCGAATTTTGCAAATTTCATTAATTTTTGCTTTTTGATAAAAAAAAGTTTTATTTTAATATCTATTTTTTGCTCAGAGGCGATAAAATAAAAATAAATACAGCACTCTTTGAGGTGCTTGGTTTGTAACAGTTCGATGTAGCAAATAAATATTTTTAGTTATTAAATATTAAAATATTGAAATTTTATTATTTTTTAAAAAAAATAAATTATATTTTTAAAAAATTAAATAATAAAAATTATCTCAACCTCAAATAAATTTATTTAAATTATAAATTGCAAATAAGAAAATTGAATAATGATACTAAATAATTTCTTGGTTATAGGTTGCTATAACAAACATTATGAGAAGGGTGTTTATCAATGCATAGTATGCCATCAGGATTTGTTTAGTTCAGACACAAAATATGATTCCGGTTGTGGCTGGCCTGCTTTCAATGATGTCTTAGATAAGGGAAAAGTTACTTTACACCGCGATGCTAGTATACCAGGTAAGTTTGGCTCACAAAATTCAAAGTATATATATACATAGTACATGTGTACGTTTAGTGTATAGTATGCCTATGTAATTCTGAAATATTTATCTTTTAACACTGCGGCATTTACAGTTTCAATGTGTTTAAATTTTGAGTAAATTTAATTGGGCTTGTTTATTTTTAATATTTCACTGTTATTGAAAAGAAAAAATTATTTGAAAAGAAAATTTTTACCAGTTGGGACTAAAGATGCAGAAGCGTTAAAAGATTACAATTCTTAAGTTTTATTATTTGCTTATTTTATTTAAATTGAATTCAATTTTGTTTTGCCATTAAATTTGTAAATTACAATAGAATGAAAATATTTTGCAAAATGTTTTTTTTAGTTTTATAATACATACAGATGTATGTATGTATGTAGTGTATTGTGTTAGTCTTTTTTCTTATAATTATTTTTAATATTGTACAATCAATTATCCTAGCTGTTTGTTGTTTCTTCTTGTTAAGTTTTCAAAAAAGAAATTATGATTAACCCACTAAACTTTAAATGAATTGTTAATTTTTTTTTTAGAGGGACTGTGTTTTTGTTTTTAAATTATTAGTGTTGTTGTTTGACCATTTCTATTTAACTAGTGCGTTTTCGTGTTATTTTACTAACATAAATTGATAAATAAATGTAAATGAAATATAATCTTACTTCAAATCTAATATTGAATATTTTTTCTTCTTTTACTTTCCAATTTCTAAAACTATTTGAAATTCTTTTATTTTTTTATGTTTTAACAAATTATCTGTAACAAAAATATTTTTTTTGTTTGATAATTTTTTTATATTTTATTTCGAAAAAAAAATACAATTTTATGTTTCGATGAGTATTTATATAAACAGTAGTAATTTCAAAAATGCTAGGCATGGTACGCACCGAAGTGCGTTGTTCTAAATGCAGTGCTCATATGGGTCATGTATTTGATGATGGTCCGCCACCGAAATATTTACGTTATTGCATCAATTCTGCCTCCATTGACTTTGTACCGCAAACGCAAACCCAACCAATGCCTGCAAAGTCAATCACCAATCAAGCTGGATCGACCTCCCAAACAAAACCAAACGCCTCCTCTACTAATGCAATTCAACAAAGCAAAAAATAAGTTTATATAATTTTCAATCAACTCAATTTTTCCTTTATAGACAAAAAATTATGTAATGCAGTGTATTACTATTAGTAAATTGTAGTTAAAAAATATTTTGAAGAAAATATTTAAATTATACAACAAAGTTTACCATTTAAGGCTTGTTTTATGTACATAAAATACATTTATTAACACAGTTTTTTGGTTGTTGCTTCATCTAAAGGTCATTCCATGTTTGTTGTGTTAAAAATATTCTTCATATTCATCATACGCTTTATTTTGGTGGTGTCATGCTCAGCATTCAATCACATTAATGTCTGTCTAAATCAGAACTTGACAAAGTGCTCCCAACAGAGGAGAGCATTTGTCTTTTTTTGGTACTACAGAAAGACAGACGGATTGACGTAGGCCTCTGTTATAGTTCACAACTCAACTATACTTTAGTTGTAATTTTGATATTACAATGAAATGACTTGACTCCTCAATAGCAGTTGTTTCAATTACAACTCATCTGTGTTGAGTTGTGAACCATAATAGGGGCAGTAATTAATTTTTAAGTTTCATGTGTTGTTACTGTTTGAAAATTATTTGTATTTGTGTTGATGGTGCGTTTTAATTTCATCTTGAGTTAAATATTTATTTCTTTTACATTTTGATCATGGTTACCAAATTAGATATTTATTTATGTATGCCAGTTAAGAGTCTGACCGAGCATACAATTTCTTAATGAGCTCAAAAAGAATTGTTTTTAATTAAGTTTTCCAACATTTCGACTTTCCTTTGGATGTCTTCTTTAGTATTACTGTTGAAGCAGACGTCCAATAGAAAGTGGAAATATAGAAAATGAGGTGTTATTTTGAAATAATTCCACTTTGTAAAAAGATTTGTTAGCAGTAATTTTAGTATAAGATGTTGTGTATATCTAACTTGTATTTTCAAAACTGATGCTTAATAACTTAATTCATAAAATAAGCAAATGTGCACAAAAAGTATACTTCGGTCAGACTCTAGAAACTTTATAAAATCTATTTTTTAAAAGGCGTTGTGTCTTCTCTTATTAACTTTTATTTTATTAAACCTAGTTTTCACTAACAATTTTCCCATTAATCTTAAATATACATACATTTGTTTTAGAATATTCGTATATACCTAGTAAATATATAAAATAATGAAATGATAAATGACAATATGAATAATAAACTCTTTTTTTTTTTGTATATTTTCTATTTCTTTTTTCTTGCTTTTTATATAAATGTGCCTGATTTTTTTGGGGGTTTAACACAAAAACAACATCAAAATAAAATAAACATACATAAAAAACATCACCTATTTGCAACAAAAATAATTTAAATATGAAACTATTTAAACAAAATATATAATATCATGTACGATTCATTGCATTTTTCACATATTTTTGGCTTAAAATGAAACTAATGAAATAAAAAAAAAAAAAAAACAAATAAATGGCTTAAAACCGCTTGAATAATTAACGTACATTAATGTAATATCTCAAATTATAATTAAAATTACAAATAAAATGTTGGTATTACCGCTCATTACACACATACATAAAAAAATTTTAAACCTTAAATAATTTCACATCAATAATCAATCAACATTTTTAATTCATTTAATATTTCTCGAATTTCTCATTTTTCTGAACTTTGTTTTTACTCATGGCTGCTTTTATTTTATTTTCATTTCAATAATGTGTTTCACACTCGCAATTCTTGCCATTTGCAATGTAACTCTTCGATTTGCTCAATATTCATTTCGTATATTTTTTTCTTTTAATTTTTATCATTTCTTATTTTGTGTCCTTAATGTTTTTTATGTTTCATGTTTGTTAATACCTCACTCAATCTATTTTAACGTGACTTAATTTCTCTCTCCCTCTCTCTCCTTCTCTCTTTGTTTTAATTTACTTAATCCCTAAATCATTTTGCAATTTGTTTGTTTTTATTAATTAATTAATAAATTAATCTTTAATCAATTACAAATGAAATTAATTTTGAAAAATAACTGTTAATTAAAAATCATGCTTTACAAATGACGAACTACTATTTATTGTCTTTCAAACACTCACTTGTGCAAAACAAATTTGTAAAAAAAATCTATTCCAATATTATATGCAAAACAAAACAAAACAAAACAAAACAAAAAAATAAATAATAAAAAAAATGTAAAACTATTAACTAAAGGGGGTAATATTTTACTACTAATTAAACATCCAGAACGCATACGCACAGAAGTACGCTGCGCCAGGTGTAATGCTCACATGGGTCATGTATTTGAGGATGGACCTAAACCCACACGCAAACGTTATTGTATTAATTCAGCAGCCATCCATTTTATATCAGCAGATCAGCTAAATAATGGTGTGGTAACAACCGCTAACGTTAATACAGCATCGCCTATTGCTCAACAATAACATAGAGCTTAATTGTTGTTGTTTGTTTTTTTCTTATCAATAAAATCAAATAAAACTATTATTATAAATCTCAAATATGTTCATATGCATGTGTGTGTGTATGTACTTACCACAAGTTCATACATACATACTTGCATTCATGCATATTTGTGTTTTCTGAGGCCAATTAATTATTAAATTTATGTATGTACTACACACGTACATGTATGTATGTGCATTTGTATGTATTGAAAAAACAAAACAATTATATTTTTTGTAATTTGTTTTAGTAAAGCTTAAATATTTGTGTAAATTTAATTAAATTCTTAGCAATAACCATATTAACTGAATCTACTCTGTATACAAAAATTATTTAAAAATCTATTGTTATACTACTAAACGCAATTTTATTTATTTATTAATTTATTTATTTTCTATTCGAATTTGTTTTCCTTAATTGTTTGTTTCAATTTCAGTGTAATGTAAATATCAAATAATAAAAAACGTGGGATTTTTAACTTGTTTTAATTTGTCCATACACTTTCTAATTTTCTAAACTGTTTGACGAATTCTGATTGCAATTATGTGTGTGTATTTCAGAATGTATGTTAAATTTTATATCCAAATAAAATTGTATTTTTATAAAACTAAAACTTAAATGTTGTTTCAATAAAGATAAACATTTTTTTAATGGGCGGTCTAGTGCAGTTGCAGCAGCATACGCATGCGATGTATTTCATTATTTTATCATTCTACTCTGCTGATGAACGTATGGATCAGTAATTCGGGAACAATATCAAAACTAAATTCTGAAAGTCATATCATTTCTATGTGGATGTCGCTTGCTTTAAATATAAACAAATAAATGTTTTTATTAAATTTTTTTGTTAATTTTTAAAATTTAATAAAAAAATATTGAGGGAAAAATGAATTAGATGTGGCGTTAGTTCCGTCAAGGCTAGTGTCCCCACTAAGCTGCAATACAAGGCGGTACTATAAAACACCAATTTCAAAAAAGAAGAATTTGAACGCATAAACATTGGATAGACAGCTGTTTTACGATAGATATTCAAACAAAATTAATGCCCCTTTTGCGGTTCAGAACTTAACTCAGTTTGGTATACTAAAATTCTACCCAATTTTCACACCACCAAACTGCTGTTTGGCATTGTAGTACTTACATCACTGTTTTTAGTTGAAATTATTATGGCACTGCCAACTTGAAATAAAAATACAAATTCATGTCAAAAACAGAAGTTTTGTATTTTATGAAGTTGTATTTACAAAACGATTTAAAATTTTTGAGAGATCTGTGACTTTCCAGAAAACGCTTATGAAATGTTTTTTTCTTATCAAGCTCTGGTTAAAATCGAGTTCAACAAAATAAAATAAGTGTTATTAGTGTTTTTGTATATATGTATAAGAAGAACAATTTGTGATAAGACCTTCTTGGGGTATTTAGTGTTGGTGTGGCACCGAGTATAGGCTCAGTTGAATGCGTGTACTCATCTATATGTCACGTTTGGACTCCGTTTGATGTTACTGGAGCGTGACTATTAGCCGGAGGAATATTTTCTGCACCAAATCCTTGGTCAGATGGTGCCACCTGCTCCTTTAAAGAGATAAGCCGCGACAAGCACTCCTTAAGGCTGCTTAATTGATTTCTTAAGTACACGTTTTTATAAGACTGATTGCCTGATTTCATGTTTATGTTTACAAACACTACGTACGTGTGCAGCTTAAAAAGGTCCGTAAAAAACAAAGCAAAAATCCATGAAAATATAAAATATCGGTTGTATTTTTGATATTTATTAGCCATGTGTAGACCCATCGTTCTTATTTTTGGCACAGACATTATGACTATCATTTCTGATAAAATTGTGTACCACGTTTTTCTGTTCGTTTTGTAATTTAAACAAAATAGACTGAAACATAATCAGAAAAATGGTAAAAAATAGAGGTAGTCGCACTTTTTGACTCAAAGCTCTGTCATTTATGGACCGATTCGACTGAATTTCAATAGCAACTGAAAGACAGAAACAGCTAACAGATTGGTATGCTGTCTATAGACTACAGGAAGTTGATTCCAATGACTATTCAGACAGATAAACAGAGAGACAAACGGGCATCGCACACCCTTCTTCCTTACAGTGAATGGTATAAAATTTAATAAAAAAGAGTTGTTATAAAAATTTTCCATAATAATATTAGTAAAGCTGCAGCTTTAGACAATTTTGCTATTTAATTTAAATTTTTTATACATCCAGCAATTATATTCTATATTTGTATACAGTTTATGCAATCAATATAGAAGGAATTATATGGATAAGAAAAGGTCACATGTTAATATGCTGTTTTTATAACACAAGCGATCAACTCATCTAAAAAAGTTGTTGTGAAAAACACTCAATAATTTGAGATTGTTTTCGTATAAAATTTCTGCACGAGTTGATCGCTTGTGTTATAAAAACATCACACTAGTTTCTCTGTCCTTCAGCGACTAAATTTTTGAGGCCTTCTGTAAGAGTTTCTTAAACCTTTTTTAAGATCCAGTACTCATGCTCGCTTGCCTTCCCAGGTTCAGTTTATAGTTTTATTTTTTTAAGTGAAATAAAACACATTCTTTATTTTTTCTCATAATTTTATTTTATTCTCTTTTTTTATTAATTTAGTTGTTCATTTTATTTTTATTTCTTTTTGTTACTATTTATTTCAATTCTTATATTTTTTCATTTCATTTTACTTGTGGTTTTATTATTTATTTTTTATATTAACTATAACTCTTATTATTAATATAAACTTATTATTTCTCTACTTTTTATAGTACTTATGTATGCATGTGTACGAGTATGTTTGTTGGTATGTACTCATATTCCACTGTGTAAATTTCAAGTAATTTTAACCCTGAAGTATAAACAGGGATTGTAAGTAATGTAGACAACAAAAAGAAAACAATTGAGCAAGTTTTTGCGTTTGCTTTTTATTATTAATAATAAAAAAAAAGAAGTATCAACAATATTAATATAAATTGAACTAATTTCACATGGCAAAGTGAAAACAATTATTAAATTTTTCTAGAAAAGTAAAGAAAAAATTAAAAAAAAAATTATACTTGATGTGTTTTATTTATTTATTTATTTCTGTGTATGCATGTATGTAGGTATTTACATACGAGCATGTACTCGTACTCGTATATGTAAGTATTTTATTAAAATGTATGCAATTGATTTAATTTATTTATAATAATTTTTATGGATATAGAAAATCATTTACAGTTTTTTCATTATTTTTTTCTTAAATTGTTTGATTTGCTTTAAACAATTTTTACTAGTAACTAAATTTTATCTAAATTTAATGCTTTTTTGTTTGTTTTCCTTTTTTGTTCTTTATAATGGTTTGGTTAAGTAGTTTGTTTTTAATTATATTTATTTCCTCTTAAATTTTTATTTGTTTTTAAACCAACATTAAATAACACTTTGGAATTAAATTTAAATTATTAACACAATTTTGCCAATTTTATTTTTTAATTTAGTTTTTTTTTTGGTATTTACAATTAAATGAAAATAATAATTAAAAAAAAAATGTTGGCCAATTATAGACTATTTTTAGTTAAACTCACACATAATGATAGAAAGAAAAGTCTTTCTAAGCATTAAAAACTAAATGTTACTTTTAATTTACAAATTTTCAAATCAGTTATTTACAAATGGCCTTTCATAGTCTTTTCTTTGCTAACAACAAATTAACTAATTAATCATATATAAAATTTCTTAGCTTCACACTTGTTTTTCTTTTTTAATCTTTCGTTTTCTTAATTTAATTACTTAGAGCCTGTTAGTTTAAAACTATTAAAAAAATTTTTTGTTTTCATTTAATTTTCTACATTTAGTATCAAATTTATACACTGAAATTTTTTTTTAAATTAACAAGTTTTTTATTTTTACGTTTTTTTTCTTCAAGTAATTGATTCAAACTAAACTTATGCAAAACTTACAGCTTAAGTCCGTATTTACAACATTATATAAAAAAACGTTATATCTGTATGTATAATTTATTATTATTAATTAATATAGTTTAATAAGTGCAGTCTAAGAGTTGTATGTTTTTTTGTTTTATTTTTTTGGTTTATTTTTATTTGTGAAGCACATTGTCTGTGTTTCGAGTTGAGTATTTAAATGAAATACAGTCTGTAATATTTTGTTATAAAGAGGAACGGTTAAACCGTGTTTCATTTCTATAACAAAATTAAAAGAGAAATCTGAAAAAATAGACTTTAAAGAAGTTTTCTCGATAGCGAATAGACTATCGTTTCCAATAATAAATCGGTACGTGTTGAGTAAACAAATCACCGCATACTTTTTTTCTTCAAATTGTAATAGATTACTATACAAATGTAAGAAATTAAAATAGAACTGTAGCAACCATTGGGCAAGAAGAATTTTTGATAATCTGGATGACAATTGCTTCCTTCCACAGTTGTGTTAATCATCTCGTTTAATAAAACTCACTAAAGACTGAGGTAAACAGAGTTAAAAACGCTAAATTAAAAAAACGAGCTAAAATGTCATTACTGGTAAAAATCAATGGTTTTGCAGTCACAAAATGTGCCGTCAAAATTGAATTTTCCAATTCCTCAGCGTGGTAGGCGCGCTATTTCGGTATGCTCCATAAATTTTGTATGAGCATGAGAATTTTAAGCGATTTTTCCTTATTAGCACAGAAATATTTTTTTGAAATATCATGCATTTTTTTTTTGTTTAGCCCTCAACTTTATTTTTCATTTCATAATTATTGTAATCAGATTCTGTTTTACTCTTCCGTTTTGCAGTCTATTTATTTGTTTTGTCAAAATAAAAAAAAATTATAATTTTGTGTTCGCCTCTAGATAATTTTTCCACAACAACAGATGCATCATGCAACACCCACACTTTGTGCACAGACTAACATTTTGCAGATACATTTTTAAAATGTTTTGTGATTCCTTTTCTTGCTATTTTCTTTTTGTTTAGAGTGATAAGAAAATTTTGTTTAATTAAAGTTTATAAATTATAGTTTTTGTGTTATCTTTTCCTACAACACAAAGAACAACAACTACAAACATTGCAAAAAAAAGCTAAATTTTGTTAGTTAAGCTTCTTTAGCAAAAAGAGAAAAAAGCCTTTAAAAAAAGGGCCAAAAGGAACATAATTTTTTGTTAAGTTAAGCAGAGAAATTTTTCTCATCTGAAAAACGTACATGATGTTGTTGCTTTAGACGCTGTTGTATTGCATTGCGTCGCAGTGCTACGGTTTTAATGTTACTGTTGCTACCTGGACTGTAACTGATGGAATCGTTTGAGCTTTTATTTTCATTTAATTTTTCTAATGCCATCACATTCATTTTGCTATCATGTTCATTGCATTGAAGCTGTTGTTGTTGCTGTTGGGGGTGATGTTGCTTTTGTAGGCTTATTGTTATCGTTGCTACTGCATCATTGCATTGTTTGTTTGTTCTGTTCTTTCCGTTTCCGTTGGTCGCTTCGTTTGTGCCACTTCCGTTTTCGGAAGTCTTTTCTTGAGCTTCAATGTTTGTTCTGGGCATTGTTGTTGTCATTAATATTGTTTTTGTTGATGATGTTGGTGACATTTTTGCCACAATTAATGCATCTTCCAAAGAATTTTGGCATTGGAAAAGCTCTTCCTGCTGACAGACTAACTGTTGTTGTGGTTGCTGCTCTTGTTGTTGTGTACGGTTTGGCTGTAGTGTGGGCGACATAGATGTTGGTGATGATGCTGCTGATGATGTCGAACCAGTCCACTGTTCATCACAAGAGCAATAACCTCGTCCTGTATCGCCTCCTTCCAAAGCAAGTGATTGTATTTCTCGTAATTTTAATTTTTTTAATTTTTCTAAACGTTTATTTCTTGTTTGAGGTAGTTGCTGATGATGTTGATGATGAGAATGCTGTTGATAATGTTGTTGATTTGTAGGCTGTTGTTGTAATTCATCATAAGCTTGTAGCTGTTGCGGTTGTTGATGTTGCATACTGTAGAGTTCAATTTGATCGCCAGTAAATGCTCCAAGTGATGACTTGTCATTAAAACTACAAAGAAAATAACAACAACAAACGGACAAATTTTAATTAAAATTAAAAACAAAAAACACAATTTTTAAAATTTACATCCAGTTAAAAATTTTCTAAAGTGAAATTAATTTTATATTTAAAAAAAATGGATCTTTTTAAGAGTTTACTTTTGGTTATAATGATTTTATAGACTTAAAATCCAACAAAGTGTATTGAATAGGAGGGAGAAATTCAATACTTTTCTTTTAATGAAAAATAAAAATAAAAATAAAATTGTAGGAGAATGATTAGCACTCTCGCGTCGTGGTTAATGCTTATAATTTGAAAACTCTGTTTACCTGAAGAGTTTTGTTTGAGCATCAATTTAAAAAATTGCTGCTCTCAACTTTTCAAATAATTTTATTTTATTTTAAACTGGAAATTCAATTGCTGTTTGTTTTAAATTCTTTTTTTTTATTTGTTTGTCTAATTTGTAAAGGAAACTGCGAAATCAGTCAAGTTAATGTAAATTATATTTGGCACTCGCCAGTCTTAATGAATAAAATTTAATTTTATTATAGAAAAACTATGCAAACCCGTTATAATTTTAGCTGCTTGTTGTTGTTTTCCAGATACTCACTTGTAGTTTATTGAAATTTTTAATAATTTTTTTTTTATATTTAATTTTTATCAACAAAGTTTAAACATTGACAAGCCATAAATGATGCAAAAAAAAAAAAAAAAAAAAAAGTAAAAATGAAATGAACTGCATAAATGAATATATTTATCGTTGATTTGTAATAATATTTGCTTTGTTCATTTCAAAAAAAAGAAAACAACAACAGCTTAAACTGAAAAGTTCACGACATTCAAATTGTCAACAGACTTAAAAAAAAAAAAAAAAAACAAAAATAAACGTTTTTATCTTGTTGAATTTTACTCTACTTTAGTCTCTGGCAAATACTGTGGCAGTTGTAGTTGTTGTTGTTGGCTAGGGCAAACCATTTTAGCCAACTGCCAGTCACTAAAGCATTGGAAATAATTTTAACATGCAAAGTCACTCGTACTCTGCATTAAAGTCTATTTAATAAAAAAAAAAAAAAAAAAATAAAACGAAAAACACACTCATTTACAATTAAAATGCTTGTCTAGAATTTACAAACGAGTACGGCTTAATTTAAATAAACTTTAGTTTGTCAAAAACTCAAAACAAACTAAAACTTTAATTTCAATTGAATAGTTTTTGTAAACTGTAAGTACGATAACATCCAGTCTTAGAGCAACGAGGGGGATTATGGACAAAAAAAAATATTTGCTTGAAATGGAAAGTATTTTTAAGGTTAGGTTAAGTTGCAATTACAATGTGCAATTACAATGCATGACTTTTGTTCATGCAAACAATCGCTTTAGCTGCCAAGAATGCTTACTTTATGCATTCTATGATGCATATAAAAAATACAAGAAAATACTTTTTTTTTCATTTAATTTGAACCAGTTTATCTGCAGTTAAGAAACTTTAACTCGTCACTCAACCACTTCAGCCATAAAGCTCTGTTAAGTATAAAGGGTTGATTGTTTGTTTTATTTTTACTTTCAATACTAAATACCAGATGTGAGAAATGTGTGTTTTTACACACACATAAGCAGGCACACAGTCAGTGTCTGTACAAATGGTTTTTGAACTTTGGCTTACGTTAGTGCTTCTCAGAAGCAATAAATTTCCATTTGAAACTGGTTTGTTTTTGAGATGAAATTTTGTACATTTAAAAATTATCGTCGTTTTATGTCGTGTTTATTTAAAGATGGTCTCGTTTATCATAAAGAGAACATTTGAAAAAGTATGACGTTTTTAAGGCTGCTTTGGAAACACAAAATTGAACCAAATTCTATTTTAGCTTATGAGACTACATATTGAAACAACCTTACGTTATTGCATCCCAAAATCCAAAAGACTGCTTTGAACTGCTATTGCCTCAAAATCAAAATTTTTTGTTTTGCTGGGGGGTAAGCGAATAAGCAAAATAGAAAAATGATTACTTGGGTCCTGCGATGTGGAGGAAATACGAAAAAAAAAATATTAAAAAATATAGGAAACAGCAAAATAAAGAACAGCAGGAAAATAGTAGGAAGCATGCCAAACTCTATAGTGGACAGCGCAGTGAAAGCAAGCTCACGGTGATTCCCCAGTGCCTTTTACTGTTTGTTAAAATGTTTAATTGTTTTATAAAATTCTTGCGAAATGGATCAAGAGGTCTAATATCATGCTGGTCTGCCCATTCAAGTGAAAATTTTTTATTAAAACAGAATCTTCTTTTTCTACTGAAATTTTCGGTAGAATCGTATGCCATTATTATTGGAAGCCCGCAGTTACATTTGCAGAACCATATTCTTTTCGTTAAATTTGCATAACTGCTATGAAAGGCTCCGTATTGGGGTCATACAATTCAGTCATAATGTGCACCTGAAGGTAGCAGCTATTTATTTTATTGAGAATCCTAAAATTTATTAGAGAACCAAAAACAAAACATCAAATAAAAACTATTTTTGATTTGCTTGTAAACTCTCAAAATTTTTAATGGAACCCTTGAAGAAGACACCCTGTGCTTTATTTGCATTAAATTACTCTTGTTGATCAAGTGCGATTTTCGTGCCTGTTAAAACACCAAAACTTTCAAAGTGACACTCGTATACTCGTATGTACAGTTACTTTTATGAGCGTGTGCACTAAAGAGTGTAGTGCTAACTATAAATGACTAAATTTGTTTGTGCAACACAAAAACTTTTAAATGAATTTTGAAAGTGCATAAAATAGTAAATCTTGCTTTAGGTTAAAGTAAATGGAATAGAGAATATGTACCTCATGTGGTTAATTATTGCTTAATATTCTGTAGAAGTTTTTAAAATACAGATAGGCCTCACTTTATATCTTAATTTAAGTAAAATGATACAACTTGAAATACAATATAAAAAATATGAAGAAGAGTTTAATATTTAAAGCAGTAGCACTGGGGTATATTGAAATTTCAAAATAATCTAAACTAACTTCCGAACGAACCATAGAAGATTGCGCGATATGACATACATCATCGTCTAGACTTGTAATCTACCGCCCAAATACTCAGAAGTTGCTTTGAAATATTTTTAAATTTTTTTTTGAAATTTTTACCATTCTCCACTTTGCCGTTTTGGCTACAAAAATTACCAAAATTTAATCTGTAGACTCTAAACTTTCTGGAAGTGTTTTAACATATTCTATGATAATTTTTGAGTATTTGGGTAGTAGATTATAAAGCTAGGCAACTTTCTCTTTAAAATGAAATGTGTCGCATTCCGTAATCTTCGCCCGTAAGCTGCGAAAATCCCTCAAACCAATGGGTATATGGAAATTAAAAAAAAAAAATAAAATAAAAATAGTTCAAAGTAACTTCTGAGTGTTTGAGCGGTAGATTACAAACCTATACGCCTTCCGCTAAACTATTGCTAAAAATATATATAGAAGTATTTAATGACGAAAGACGTATTGGATAAATAAACCATTAATACTGAAAAACTTCAATGGATACGTTAAAGCATATTTATCTTCACTCTCTTAATTTTTTTGTATATTTTTGAAGGAATTTGAAAATGAAAAATATTAATATTTTGCTGATACAGTGAAGGGTATATAAGACTCGGCACAGTTGAATCCAACTTGTTTTTTCCAAACACTATTTATCCGCGAAGCTTTTTTGCTTGTCTGCAGAAAACACACAGGGTCACGGCAGGAATCGAACCTGCGTCCCCCAGATTGAAAGATTACCGCACTATCAAACGATTTGTTATTTGGGCTTTTTAAAAAAAAGTAGTTTGATTTGATATCGAATGGTATTTACTGAGATTACACGCGATCGAAGATTCGCTATCGAAAGCCATTTTACTCGGTATCATGTGCCATGGTACAAAAATGTAATAAATTTGGATCAATAACTCGTTTATGAAAATGGCTACAGCGGCAACGATTAGTCGTGTAGCCAGGTAGCTGTGTAATCGTCAAAATAATCGTTTTCGTAGGAAAGTGTGTGTGTACAAAGCGAATCTATAGAAGGTGGTATTAGTAAGTCAAATTCAAATTTTCAATGGGCCATAATCATAGTAACAAAAAAGTTCGTTTTTATTAAAAGCTGACTTTTGTTAATAAGAATTTCGTGAATTTAAAATCGTTTTTAAAAAATGCCGACTTTAATGTGACTGTGATTATGGGCCATTGTCTTTAAAGCAAATTTCTTTTATTTTTTTATTTTATTTATGTAGGATTATTTTAAATGCATTAATTTTTCCGATTCCAATTCTAAATTGAAATAAATTTTTGATAATATGGAAAAAACAGCTGGTGAGCGAATTCCCTTTGGCGGCCACCTTGTATATATTCGCCTTAAGTGTGTTTTTAGCCTGCTGTGTTTTGAAAAATACCGTGTTAATTAGTTATTTCAATAATTTTCTTTTTAATAAAAAAGAAACACAAATTGAATTTTTTGATTTAGAGAATTTCCAACATAACAATTTTAAACTGAAACACATCAAGTGGGTAGTTTTAAATGAGTGTTGCCTAACGATATCAATAGTTAACAGAAACAACAAAAAAACATTATCAACTTAAGCCAAGTTTAGGATATACTTGTTGGTAAGTGCATGAGTATAAGAGTGAAACTATTTCATGCTTCAAGCACTACATCCAATTAAATATTTAAATATGTACGAGCTCCGTGTACTTGAAAAACATACTCACTCGTATCATTCCCTTTCAAAATATTTTTTATTTCTACCAGCAAGAAATTTTCCAAAGTGAAACCATTTTTATTTACACATTAAGACTGTTTTATGGGAATGTGAGTTTGGTTTTTGTTTTATTTTCAATTTTACTTCACATTTACTGTTAATTTATCTCTGATGCTCGTACTCTGTAGATATTTTTTTTGTGTTTGTAAACACATGTAGTACTACAATGTGTGTAAAAAAATACTTGCAGCGCAATTAAATTTACAGAATGAAGAATAAAAGAGTACAAGATACCACCACTCGTACTTGTACTAGAGAAGGGGAGTATAATGAGAGCCGGCTGTAATCATTTGTAGCAGTAAATAAGTGTTTTGCAAATTTACTTACTCCTTTTTTTATTTGATTTTTTTTCAACAAATCGAGCACTAGTAACAAATTTATGTCTATAAGGGTCATAATTTCATGAATTCGTTTGCAATCAAATCAAATTTTGCACGTCTCAAAGACGAAAGAGTGAAGTTTAACAACAACATGTTATTACATGTGAATGCCTCTTCCATGCTCATGCAGGCTTAGAATATGGCCTGCTTTTATGATTCTTAACAGGATAAAGTTAATGCGATATCACGTGATATGCCTAAAAGTACGTGAAAAGCTTGAGATTTTCCTGCATGTTTTATAATAACGGTGGAAAAAACTAGAAACAACCACCGTGTTTCTCTGAACTAACTAGAATGTCAATATAATTCAATCTTAAACTTGAAAAGATTGCATGTATTGGAAATAAATTGAATCATAAAACATTTAAATCTAATTCGTAAGTAGGCAGTTTTGAAAAAAAATTTACTTTTAACAAATATTTTTCAAGCTTAAGACCATAATTAATTTGTTTTTATTTAAATTTTCCAATATTTTGACTTTCCTTTGATAGTCTTCTTCATTGAAATTAATTATTATTAAATTTATAAGATCGAATAATTAAAATTTTTAGGTTTTTTTTTTGAAAATTTTAATTTCAGTTAAGATATAAAAAAATAATTTTTTTTTACAGTGAGAAAACCATAGCGCATTGGAAAAAAATATTCTTTTTGTCTATTGTACTCGTATAGTGTTATGGGCCAATCTTTATCCCATTTAAAATTTTTTCTTAATTAAGTATTATTTTTGACGTATTTTTTAATTTTTATTGAATTCCTTGATATTAAGAAGCTATTAAGAGCAATGGTTCAAAAGTTTTAGATGAGATTAGATTAGTAAAGTGGAGCTGAAATTTGGTGTGAGAGACTAAATCAATCTCAACTCAACTGAGTTGAGTTGTAAACCGTAATGTGTACATTAATGTCACTTTCTCGAAAAAGCCGACTGTAGTGTGAGTATGTTTTTGGTTCAATATTCTAAACTGAAATTTAAACAACATTCGTATTCCCAAGTATAAGTAAGTAAAATTTTATTGAGAGTATAAATGAACAAAATAAAATTTGTTTTATAATAAATAAAATAAAGTAAAAACTTAGAACTATATGTGTGATTCTGAATCGATTAAAAGTTAAAGCATCTTGCTTTTATTAAATTTATTTGAGTCTATGAGGTACGAGTATACATCAGAAAGAGAAAAAAAGATAAAAATTGTTTGTGCTTGCTCCCGGCACTACGATTCCCAAGTATAAATAAATTAAATTTCTTAAAACAATTTTTTTTATATAAAATTAATTTGATTAAGAAATAACACATTTTGTTTTCTTTTTTTAGAAGTCACTTACGTTAAAACTATTACCTAAAACACGTTTAACACACAACAAAAAACAAATACAGGAATCTGCTTTGCTAAAAAAAGAATTAAATAATGAAAATGAAATGCGTTAGTAGACAACTCAAAAAAAAAAAAAAAGAGAAATTAAAAATGTAGTAAAAGTATTTAACAAGTTGTAAGTCCAAGTAAGTGTCTGTAAAAAAAGTATACAATTACGTGATACACTCTCTGTACATCTTTTGCTGTTTGAGTTTCAAGTAAATGTTAATCAAGTGAGCAAAGACATTGTTAGCCGAACAGGCAAGAGAAAGAGAAATATTTAAATTTAAATGTATTCACAGGTGAAATAATCGCCTGCAAACTACGAATTATCTGACACTTACTATGTTACCCAGCAAACAAATTTTTTAACAAAATAATAAACAAAAAATGTTTTTTTTTTTTTTTTTTTAACGGATTTTGTGTCTTAAACTACGGTCATATAAAACAAATATTTCATCTACGTTTATATATTTTGAAGAAATTTTCACTTAATCTTCTATTAAAATACAACATATATTATTTCAATTAATTTTATGTAATAAAAGAGTCACGTTAGACTATAAAAATATTTGTCAAAAAGTTGTGGTTACGCCTACTTCAACAAATATTTCTGTAATGTGCTCGTAGCTTTAGTTAATTTTTTTATGATAGTCAGACTAATGGTCCCATCAGATGAATAATTTTTCTCGGTGGTTGTAAAACTGCTTTGTGCTTAACTTAACCAGAAAAAAATCAGGGTTTTTATACTTGTAGCTTCTAGTTAGTTGTTTAGCTGTTTTTTTTTATTTTTTGAAAACAATATTTTCCATTTAAAGAAAATATTTCGGGGTGCATAAAGCTACAAAATAATAATTTTTATAAAAGTTATCAGTAAAATTTTTTGCTGGGTTAGTTAGCCAACTGCTATGCTGTAAAAAAGAATTTGCTTTTAAAATTCAATATGAAATGCAGGTAAGTTTTACGGCTTCAAAAAAAAAAAAAAATCATCTACTACAGAATATTAACTTAAAAGTCAAATAGACGATACAAATAATTGTGGACTCATAAAAAGCACTTTTGAGTAAATTTGAATTTTATATGCGCTTTTGTATGCTTGATAGTGTCAGTGGGTGAAGCAAAAGGTATACAGGTTTCAGGTTGCAGTGTTTTTCTTTGCTCTCTTTCACTTACTCCACTTGCAATTCGTTGTAGGTGGCTCATACGAGTGTAAAGTACTTTGAATATTATTAAAATAAATCTTGGCTGCATTTTTGTAAAAAGAAAATGAAGGAAACACTCTGGTTCACACTTAAATTTAAACTCACACTCCCACTTACAGGGACATGCACACCAACACGCTGTCATACATAGATTCTTACAACCACACCAACAAAATAAATACATTCTTACCATAAATAAATTTTAATGCAAAATGTACAAGCAAATACAAGAGACCAGGTGTACACTTTGCCAGTGTTTGAAGTGAACTAAAGAACACCTTTATGGCACATTTTGCAGTTGAACTTTAAATACACAGACATACACACATAGATTTACAGTTGCTGCAAAAATACATTACACAGGAACACACATATTAGAAGGTACTAAGCCAGCCACACTTTAAAAGTTGTTGTACGAGTTTAACAGCAGATACTTAAACTTGTTTCATGTCCTCCAAAAATATCCGTTTCCTGCTTGCCCTGCCAACTCTTCAAACTATAAACACTGTGATTTTTTTGTATGATCCCCCTTTTGTTTTCTCGCTCTCTCCCCCAACAAACATAATTCCGTTGGTTTAGTGCATTGTATTCCCCGGTTTCGTTTGTTTGTTGGTTGGTTGGTAAGTGGGTTTTGGCCTTCTCTTTTTTTTTTATTTACTTGTTAAAGTCGTGTTTTGTGTCATTGCTAAAAGGTAAATATACAAGCAAACCTACACACATATTTGTTGCTGTTGTTGTTTTTAAAAACAATGCATAAAAAAACTTTTAATTTATTTGGTAAATCTCTTGTGAAGAGAATTTTTTCTGCTTTGCAAGTGTGCAAAACAAAAAACCAAAAAAACTGTTTTAAATTGAAGCGCAGCAAACGAAAAGTTTCTTAGTTTTTTTAAATATTTTATATTTTTTTTCTAGAAAAACTTTAAAGTTTTTATGAAAAAGCAGAAGCAACAAGAAAAAATATAAACTATTTCTCAATTTCTCTCTTCAAAATGCAGTTAAATGCACAACCAACGAAATTTACAAATTTTTTTTTTATTTATTTTCTTTTTTTTTTTGAGAAATATGCCCAGCAAAATTACCTGCTTCATAAATAATTTATGGAGAAAGAGTTTATTTGTGTGGCATGTTTCTGCTAAAAGTTTATTTTTTTATTTTATTTTAAAGAGACCGAAAAAAAAAAATTAAATAATAATAAATTGGAGTGTCAGTTTTGGCAGGCCATGTCCTGCTTACGATTTTACATACAATTTTAGTTTTAATAATTGCGTTATGTTTCAATTTACATAAATGATTAAGATGCAATTAAAAATTATAATCTCTGAAATTATTTGAAAAACTGTTGCAAAAGCGTTTTAGCAACAAACAATTTCAGGTGTTTCATTTTGCTTAAAAGAAGAATTTAATTTTTAAAACTAAAACAGAAAGAAATTAAATCACTTTATTATCCACTTCATTTTGGTTGTTGGCAAATGCCACATGTTTAAATCTCTAGCATTTAAGTTTTCTTTATTTTAGTTTTAAACAACAAGAAGGAAGCTCTAACAAAACAGAAAAAAAACACGCATGCACACATACATACCCACATACATGCAAATGCACAAACATTTGCTCTTGTGGGAATTTCCTGTCAGTAAACGCAATTGATAAGAAAACTGACTTAATTTCTTAATGCGTCTTTTGTTTATAAAAGAAAAAAAAAAACAGTGTTGAGTTAGCGTTTGTATTAGTAGGTATGTAAATTTGTGTGTGTAAAATATTGCCAAGCAGAGACAATGAAAATAAATGAATAATTACCCAGCAAACACAATTTTGCCGGTATATGATTTTCAACCTCTACCAAAAAATGAATAACTCCACCCAGGCTTAAATTCGTCTAAATCTAAATATTTTGCTTTATATTCAACAGCAGTAAGATATATTTTTTTTTAATTCCAATATTCGCTGAAATCGATTTTTATAGAATAAAAATACATAAAATGCATTTTAACTCATGTGTAACGCAGTTTGTTTTAACGCTTTTTGTAATGATTCTAAAGAGACACTAAGTTAACCTTTTAATTGATTCCCCATGGAAAGGAAAAGTTAGCGGAAAGAAATATCAATCGATTATACATTCTTGCGGAATTATCTTACTATTTTGAATTGTTTCATTTAATTGTGAATTAAAAAATTAGCTATTGTGAAGGAATTAATGTTCATTTTTTAGCTGTTGGTGATAAGAAAAAGTATTTCATTACTTAACATCAAAATAAACTTTATTTAAATGAACAAGAAGAAAATTAAATTTCAATTAATAAAAGGAAATTGTATTAAAAAAAACAGTTTAGTTGGTTTATTAAGTTTGAGGTCAAATTGGAGCGAAATTTCAATATAAAATTAAATGTAAATAATACAACCTCAAGCTTAATAAACTAGCCAAAAATGTCAAATAAGACACATTTTATTTTTACGAAATTTTGTGTTTTTTCTTACAAAATTTATCTACATCATTAATTGCAAATTTTTGCTTTCCGCTATTGCGGAACGAAATGAGTAATTAGACTTCGTATGTTTTTATGTTTGTTGGGTATAAATAAATCCAGTCAAGTGCACACAAGCGCAACTGATAATAAATTAAAATTTTTTTTATAAAACAAAATTTCTACAAAAAATGGTAAGAGAAAAACTGCATGAAAAGACCTGATTAAGAAAAGTTTTTTTTAAATGTAAAATAAAAGAAGAAGAAATAGAGGAAAATGGTAAATTTTAACGAACTAGAAGAGCTCAAAGAAAAAGAGCAGAGAAATACATCTATAAAAGTCTTTACTTTAGCCTAAATTGGCATATTTTTTTCAAGTTGATTTGTACGTTTTTGTTAGCAGGTTGTTGTGGCGTTTGTACGAGTAATTCTTGCAATTTCTTTTTTTTAAGCAAACTTTTTAGCAAAATAAAGTTTTTTCATAAAAAAAGGTTTTTCGTTTAACTTTTGAAAACATTTTTTTTCATTAGAAAAGAAATAGAAGCTTTGTAACAATTTATACAAAAAAAAAAAAATTAAAATTCATAAACAAAATTTTAAAAATTCGTTAAAAAATATTTTTGTTAAAAAATAATTTTTTTTTCGATTTAATCAGTACAATTGAAGCAAATGTAAGGCTTACAGCTGCCCTTGAAATTTTTTGCTAAAGTGTACGTGGCAAAGATCATCATATTCTCAATCCCGATTTCAGGTTATAAATGTTGGAGCAGAAGTATTTGGTAAAAGTTTATTTTGTGAATCAAAATACATGATATCGAGCTCTGTATAGCTTTTTGTTGTGTTTTTACTTACCAAGAAGACTATAAATCCAGTTCAAACACCGACACCTATCAGACGCGCATTTCATCTATGGCCGCCTGTGGCACTTGTTGTTGCAGATGTGGCGCACCACTTGCTGATGATGATGTTGCAGTCAAACTTATATTATCTACTGCTGAAATATTGTGCGAATGCGTATGACCATGATGGTGTGAGTGACCTTTGGAAGAGGGCGCACTGCTTACACCACTACTACTGCTGCCATTAGAAGGTGTTTGATCTATTAAATTAGAAGCGTTGCCTATATTAATAGTATTACTGCCACCGCTGTTACCACCTCCACCTCCCATGCCGGAGCCACATTGTGTTGTAGTTGACGAGGCAGTTCTAGTGGGAGGCCGTGGTGCTCGTATATGATGTGATAGGGTACCAAGACCGGTCATTATTGTGCCATTAGGATGATTTTTATTTGATTGTTGCTGTTGTTGGTGATATTGTTGTTGGGGTGATTCTAAAAGTAAAAGTTTTTAAGCAAAAATTTTACTATTTTTTATTTATAAAAAAAAAGAGAAAATGAAAAGCTTAGTACAGGAAAATACGCACTTTACTATATTTGCAAAATAATTAAAAAAACAATTATTTGTTAGTAAAAAATTCAGGGGCGAAATGGTTGCATTCGATATCGAATGAAGTCGATCCAAGTTCTAGATTAGTATGCAGAGAGTAATAATGTTGACTTCAAGTAGATATTGTGACAAATTTGTATGAACAATTTTTCAACATTTTTATTTTAAAACTTTATGATTGATTTTAGAATACCAGGCCTAGTCTTTTTGTAGGTCTTATTTTGAAAAATTCGTTGCAGTCGATATATCTTTTTATAAAAAAAGATTAAAATTTCAATCGTTTTCATTCGATATCGAATATGACGAATTGGGTCCAGTTTTATTTTAATTTACAAATTTGCTGTTAATGAAGGTGATTGCTAGCGTATGCGTGACATTAAATATTTTTCATACAAAATATTGCTTATACGTAATGTGTCACAGTTTTATGCGAATTAACTTTATATTTTTTTTAATTGAATGAAACTTTTAAATTTATTAAATTTATAAAATAGAAAGAAACACTCAAGTCAACAAAATTCTTTAATACAGATATTTGCCAAATAAGCGCATGTCAAAATGTTCAAAAACAATTTTTCTTGCTGCTCGAGTAAAATTTTATTAACTCCTAAAGTTAGAAATTTAAATTTTCCAAGAGAATAAACCCCCATACAAGCCTACACTCATAAACTTTTACAATATTTTATGTTGTAGTTTTGTAAATTGACTTTTCACAGCTGAATTATACATGGGCTTACTAATATATCACATGGCTGATACAGTGCAGCGCAAAATAATGTTGAGTAACATTTAAGTGATTTTCTGTTTTAAGAAAAAATTTCAATTAAAAAATATAAAAAAAAAGAAATTCAGATGATCAAATCATTTAGAAAGTTTCTATGAATTATTATTTAAAAAAAAATCACTAGGAATTTTGTAAGAAATTCACTTTGTTCTGCATTTAACTTTTGCAGAATTATTTTTAAAAGTAACTTTTATTTTGAATTTAACTACTACTCTTTTACACTGTAGTTGGGGAATAACAATGAATGTGTAACTGAGCTGACAATTTGATACATAAAATTTGCTACCACAACTTGCAAAATTAACTTTGTTTATGAACATGACCTGCTTACACTAGTATTATATACGTTTTTTTCTACAACAAAAACACACTCAGTTACACATATATTAACCCATAAAATGCGCTTTTATCTTTTTAAGTTCCTTGCTGGAACTGCACTTCACACACACACACACACACACACACAAACATACTTTGAAAATAAAAGGTTTTTGGTTTAGCATACGCGTACATACCGACTAGCATACGAAAGGTAAATATTGATTTATGAATACAGATTTTCATACCCACACACACACGCATATACACATTCTACACATTGGCACTCTCAAGAACATGCTCGTACATGCATGAGTGTTCTCTTTCAGGGCCAGAGTTAACAGTTGTTTCGCAATTTTCAATGTTTCCGTTAGTAATACGATGCCATGTCATTTTCATGTCGTTTATGTCAATGTTACGCACCATCATCAGTAGCATCTACATTAAATGAAAGTAAAAATACAGAGCCACGCACATAAATGTGGCAACTGCAACTAGAGAAAAGAACAGCAGCAGCAAGACGATGCATTTAGAAGGACTTCTTTCCTACACGCACACACCATTGCATGAAATTTTTCAAAAAATTTTGAATTTTCAAGTCTCCACATGCTCTCTCTACACATAAACTTGTTTGGGCAATTGTTGGTAAGCTGCCTGTCAATGTACAAGTATAACAAATATAAAATGATCAGTGTGATAGTGCAACTGTTTCCGTTTCCGCTGCACTTGGTAATACTGCGAGCTTAATTTGATTAGTTGTCGTTATGTCAAAAGCCAAACAACCAAAAACACTAAAGCGAGTAGAGCCAAACATTGCACACATAGAAGAAAGAGAGAGGGAAAAATAGAGAGTAAAAGCAACACACAACTAATATTTTAGTTTTAAAACTAAGTTTTCTTTCATAAATAATAATTTTTAATTTTTTTCTTTCAAATATTTTTTGTAAAATGTATTTTTTACAATTTTATGATCTGGCTAATTGACTTTTCTTATAAAGAAACATTTATCGTTCTTTTTTATTTCATTTTTTTTTTCACAAGCCCAAAAATATTTTTAAATCAATAAATACGCAAATAAATTCTAAAAATAATTTATTTCTTTTTAAGCAAAGTGTCACACATGGCCATGTCATCATGTCATTGTCATTTCCACAATAATAAGTAGTAGAAGACGTTTTAGCTTTCACATAAAATTGGCAGATAAACCAAGTCTGTAGTTGAATCAAGTTGTATTTACAAGTGTATAAGTGTGTGTGTGCATTATGAGTTGGATGAAAATAAAACAGATTAAAACTGATAAATACGAGGGTGTTCTTATTAATTGCCAAACAGTAAAGTAAAGGATATTTTTTGTAGACAATCCTTTAGAAGTTCCACAGCATTTGCTTATAATGATTTTAATTTATTGGCCATACACAATTTAAATTCTACCCTCGTTTCATTGCTTAGTCACATAAATATACTCAATTTACTTTTGTTAGACTTCAATTTGTTACAGCAGTTTCTCGTATGTAAAAATTTGCAGACAACGTTTACATAAGAACATCACGTTAACTATGAATGGAGCACAAAAATGATGATGAAAATGATTACAATGAATGCACATGTGTGTGTATTCAAATGTGCGCACATACGAGTACATCATATCGAACTGGGTAGATGTAATAGTAAATCTATTGTAAATGTGAGTACGTACATGAAGTACAACAGTTATGCAAAAAATCTAAGCAGGTTCTAGTTTTCCTTTTAATTTTCATTTTGTAAACGTAGTTTCCCTTACTCGTATGTTAGGCATCATCGTAATGACTGTCTTATACGAGTTAAAAGACTCAAGATTGTGTGCAAGTCTTATATTGTAATACATACACACGCACACACACACATAACAAATTTTTCATGGTAGCAATTTCTATTAAATTTGTTTTTCTGCTGCTGTTGTTGTTTTGTATATTGTTAAGAAAATTTAATAAAACAAATGACAGCTGAAGTGAAATGAATTGAAATTTACTTGTAGTTGGATTAAACAAAATATGAAAAAAGGTAGATAATTGAGGTATCTTTGTTATATTCAAGTTTTACTTTTTAATTAAGATGTGATTGGCATTATTTAAACCTTTCTTTCTTAACATGCAAGCAAGTCTTATCAGTTTTTAAATTTCCATATGGGAAAAGGCTTGTTTGCTGGCTTGACTTGATAAATAAAATGAAATAAAAATGTATTCCCCGTTTGCACACACGTTTTTTTATTTTAATTTCAGAAATGATGCAATTTGAAAGTGAATTTGCTTATAACATCTTGAATCACATGGAAAAGTAATTATACAAAATGAACTTTTTATTCCTAAAATTTTACAGTTCATACAAATCCTCATGCCAATTAACTTGCAGTAGTGTAGAAAGCCATGCCTTGACCAGAATTCTTTTGTTTAAAAATATTGATCAGATTCTTGAGGAAGCCAAATTTAATTTTATTTTTTTTTACTTAAAAAAACACTAACGTCGGAATAAATACGAATCTAAAATTTTATTTTGGCCCCCAGATCTTTATTTGATATTTTGTAAGCTAAAATTAAAATAATCAATTAAAAGGTTTTGTTGCTCTCCGAACAATTATTAAATAACAAAAATATTCATTTTGTTATATATTTAAATATACAATTAATTAAAATGGCTATTTTGTTAAGCTGGAGGTCTTATTTTTCAAAAATTTATTTTTATATCGATATTTCGCTCCAATTTTTGTAGCTTTTTTGAAAAATAAGACCTCAAGCTTAACAAAATAGCCATTTTAATTAAAAAGAAAAAGGTCAAATAAAACTAACTAATAAATAAATATAAAATTAAATTCTATATATATTTTCTTAATTTCTATAAAAACACTTTACTCTCAATTGTCTGTCTGTCTGTTAAAATACACATCTTTAACAAAGACATCTTGCACTGCAGTGATTGTAAACGCAAAACAGAAAGGCCAATATAAAAAATGTAAAAGGCATTAAAGGAATATTTGAGCTGTAATTTTTGAAAATGATAAATCCATTTTTTTTAAAATGTTGATAAGATATTTTTCTAAAATTACCTCTGGCTAAAAAAGTCAACTTATACCACTTTTGAAAATAACAGCTCATTTATTATTTTTGACAACACAACAATGAAAATTTTAGTTAAAAAATTAATTTTGAGATTTGATTTCTATCCATAATATTGGGAACTGATGGTTAAAATTACCGGTGCTTGTTAACAAATTTAATTTTACAATTAATTTCTAATATTAAACATTAATAATACGAGTAATAATAAAAAAATAGTTTTACATGGTGAATTCTTCTTAAAAATTTCGAGACTTTTCTTTTGTCAATTAACATTGTTTTGATAATTTTAGAATATGTGAATGAATTCCATATTGATAACTGTTGAGTGCTTTTATAAAAGCAATTATTTACGACATTTGCAAATTAATTAATTAAGTTTGTTGAAGTGAAAACGTACTTATACTTAAGCTGAAACATTTTTAAGGCAGATTTATTTAATAATGAATTTGTGTATCAAAGCAGTTCTTAGTGAAATGCAACAAATGCATGATGATGGTTGATGTTGGCAAAAACGCAGTGATTGGGAGGGGTAGTAAAAGTGTTGTTATAAATCTCGTTTGAATTATGATGCTATTTCCGTTAATGTTATGCATTCTAATCAACTTCCGCTCAATCCTGAAATATACACACATTTACAAAAATTGTGCGAGTACATAAGAAATCAAATGCCAATTTTAATTTTAATTTCGAATAAACACTTTTCAAAGCATTGTGCACACACATACACACTCATACATAACCAATAATGGTGGGGGTTTTAATACATGGAACGTCGCCATTTTCATTTTCATAAATGTGTTGCATTTGTGAGCTTTTACACGCTCATTTGTTTGTTCTTGTCCGGCTGCAATTGTTGATAATAGAGTTTAGTTTGTGTGTGTGAGTTTACATATGCAATACACACTCATCTGAAGTGCTTATTTATGCATGTGTGTAAATGCGTTTTTATGCTTTTTTTTTCCTTGTTATTTTCCAACGGAACATATAATTTTTGTTTAACTGCCACAATAAATGTTAGCGACACATGTCCAATTTGTCATTGCTCTGCAGTATGAGGCATGAAATTGTTTTTAGTTGTTGTTTTTTATTGTACTTTGTGTTGTGTGGTGTTGTTTTACATTCGAATGGATGCTTAGGATTTGTGCAAGCATTTGAATGTCGTTTGCTAATTTTATTTTAATATCAATAGTTGTTTCCTTATTATCCTTAATTATGTGTGTACTCGTTGTCGACCATTTCAAAGTGTACTTGGCAAATAAAAAATAAATTATAATTTTTATCGACAAAATGGCTTTAGGAAAGTAAAGAAAATATTCAACAAATTGTGCAAACTATTTATTTACATTTATGACGGTTTGAAGTTATCAAAATTAATGGGGGCAATTTGAAATTATTGGCATTAAATTAACACAAAAAAAGAAGAAAAAAAGCGAGTGAAATTTAGACACAAAATGAACTGCTACTTGGAATATGAATTTTTTTAAATGTCCCGGTTAATGCTGTGGGTTTTTTAGTGTACAATTTTTCAATTTTATAAATTTTACAATTTTACATTTTTGCAATTTTATAATTTTACAATTTTCAACTCGGAATTAACAAGTCTTTCTGTTTGCTGTGGCTCCCTTCTTTCCCCTTGTATAGTGAGATATAAATGAAGATAATATTTATTCCGATCGAGAATTGTTGAAAGAGGTGTTCGTGCTATTTTTGTCAAACCACGGTGGCTATATTAGAGTAACTAAATTCCGGCTTGCCAAAGTATCGATGGAATAAGAACTAGGAGTGGCAACATGCCACCCGCTGCGACCAGAAGAGACTTCTAGTGACACCATCATCGAAGTGCAGAAAAGACCCAGGGTTACGGCAGAAATCGATCCTACGACCCCTACATTGATAGGCTAGCACACTACCCACCAGTCTATGTGAACATAACCTTAAAGGAGAAATTGTTTTCTTATGCATGTAAGCTCAACTAGCTTTAAAAACCAAAATTTTCCTACCACACACAGATATCTCTAAATCGTAGACGTTTGTTTGAAAAATTGGAGCGGTAGCAAACATACAAATCTAAAAGCTCTGCTAGTGAAAATGTAAAAACTAATAAGTTAATATTTAAAACAAAACTTTCTAGAGTAAAGGAACCTTTGCCTATAGAAACAATGCATAAAAAGGCAAGGACTACAAAAAGAAAAAAAGGTTTTGGTTAGAAAACTAATAAATAGCCACTAAGTAAGCTGCAGACATTCTTCCTGAATTAGAAAAATTTTGCTTTAGGCAGGAAAATAGAAAAATGTAAATATAAAAACAACAAAAAAATATTTTTTTTTCAGATAAATATGTGTTAGTATCAATATACACACAGTAACATTTACTCTGTTATAAATAACTCATCCTTAGCTGTTATGCATATGACCTAAAGCTTAAATATGTTTGTGAAATTAAAACAAAACAAATAAAACAAACAAACAAAAAATGTGTGCATGCATGTGTGTGTGGGTATATGTTTTAAACAAATATGTTTAGATGGTCTGAAAATAACGTTAATAAAAATCAAAATATGAAAGAAAACTCAAACCCTTTTTCCAATTTATTGCCAGCATCCATATGAATTTGGGAAATTTTAATAAACTTGAATATTTTTAATAATACGAGTATATTCTTTGCTCAAGGTTATTGTGTGTGTTTATTTTTTTCAATTCAAAATTTTCTCTCTTAAAAAAATATGCTTCCGTAACTTTAGATTTAGAAAAAAAAAAAACAATCAAGTTTGTAAAGGTGGTGCTTTAGGGATTTACGAAGGATTTGAATACAAATAACGTAAATTTGGTTGTTCTGCTAATAAACCCTTCAATTTACTAAGCAAATGTTTATTTTGTTGGACTACCTTAAGTTTGAATATAAAAATTCGTAATTGGAAAATAATTTTTTGGTGTGTTTTTTTTAATTTCGATTTTTTTTTTGTACTTTATTGATTGTGCCAGAAAGCATATTTAAATTCAGTATTCAGCCTGCATTTTAAGAATGCTTTTAAAATTTCCTTTAATTGAAATTAAAATGAAATTTCCTTTACGTCAATATTTTTTTTCTGTTGGAATATTCAACATTCATCCTTTCAAGAATATTTAGCATCTTTAAGCTGCCATGGCAAAATGCTGTCAATAATATTAATTTTAAATTTGTTGTGCAAGCGGCTGCAGTGAAATGTCACACAGACACAAAGAAACAAAAGGCAGAAGAAGTGAAAAGAAATGCATTTAAATATTTCAAACTAAAGAAATATTTATTTAGTTCGTTTAAAAGTGTAAACATTTTATAGTCCAGCACAACATGTCGGGGTTAATTTCTGTTGCTTTATGGGTTTTTTTTTGTGTTTTTTGGGAAATTAAAATTTAAAAAATAATTTTATATTCTATCATTTTCAATACTCTGCTGCTCAATTGTTTTATTTTTATTTTTTTTTTTTTTTTTTTTTTTTTTTTATTAATTTCTGTCATGTTTTACAAAACTGCTCACACTCTTCTTTTTATACATTTTATCGAGCCAAAGTGTTTGTACTTAAAAATATTTAAGAGGCTGTATGTCTGCCTGTCTTATGCTTATGCTAAAGTCATTGTTAGAGGTATTCCTCGTTATTATGTCAAGCTTTTTCATGCTGTTTACTACAGTCATGCGAAAATGATGGTAGGGGGTTATAGTTAAATTTAATATAAATTTCATTTTATGTGTGTATGTGCTGTGGCAAATTTATGTTTGAGTGTGTGTGTTATTTCTAAAGTATGCTTAAAATTTGCTTTTTAAAATTACATTTTAGTTACCCTCCAAGCAATATTGTAGTCGTTTACCAAAAGTATAAAACTTTAAATAGTTTGCGCAGGCTTAGTTTAGTCTGAGTAGAAAAAATAATTAATTATTTTGTAAGCAAAGAAAAAATTTCAATAGACTAATGACAACATTTCATTGATTCAATGAACTAGTCATTCATTTAATGAAATAATAATTAATTATTTTTGAACCAGTGACAAAATTTCATGAGACAGTTGAAAATATTTCATTGTGTTAAGGAAATAATTAATTTTCCTGATGTTTCTGTCGGGAAAAAAGAAAGTTAAAGCGAGCATTGGTCCCAGCAGATCTAGGCATGATTAATATTTTAGCTCTTACGAGATTCGTAAGAAGTCTCGGCTTGTAGTTAAGCACTGGACTGCACAATAGATCTTAAAGGTTGTGGTGCGATGTAGCCCTTAATGATAATAATAATAAACAAATAATTAATTGAATTAATTAAATATTCCATTAGCCTGTGAAACATTGTCATCAGTTGAAAAATAATTAGTTTTTTCACTGGATAAATGAGCAAAATTCTTTTAGTGTAGCTAAAAAATCTTGAATTTTTTTAGTTAGAAATCTATGCACTGAGAGAATTTTGTTCTTATAACCTCTCATTAATCTAATGAGAAATTCACTATTTTCAAACGCATGCTTATGGATACATTAAATTAACGAATATTCATAATTTTAATGAAATTATGACATTAATTTAATAAAAATATTTTATTAAATCACATAATTTGTAAAATATTTCAGTGAATCAATGACACACCTTAAGGAAACCGTTACATTGTTTTAATGAAACACTATTTTTCAGTGGAGGTCGTAGTGCCTCAAAAAACTTTGGCAACCACTATTTTTTTTTGATGTGCTATTGACCATAACTAACTGTCAAAATCATCAGTATTTAAAATTCTTTGGAAAAGACTTTTGAAGAGTTTGCTTTACACTTCTTATCATAACTTTGACACAAATTCTTCAATTGTGTAACGAAATACTTAAAAAAATTTTAAATTATATTGAATTCAATTTCTTTTAACAACATTTTTTATTACAGCTCAAGGTCAGTTAAGTTGCCTGCAAGGTTAGCATATATTTCATATTAAATTAAACAAGTTAATAATGTGTTTAATATATGTTGCTTTTTGTTTTTGCTTAAAGATCTCTTTATATAGAATTTATTTTAATATTTAAAAATTTTCTACATCATTGGAAAAAAAGAAATTAATTTATTTAGGTAATTCAATTGAAATATAATTTAATAAAATAATTTAAAAGCATTTTTAAACTCATAGATCATCATCGGTGAATTTTCGTTTTTCTTATTTTGAAGGAAAAATTGTGATGCCTTTTAATAAAACAAACTAAAATTCTTGTTGAATAAAAAATTTATTAAGCACTTCACCAAGCAAGCGAACTAGCAATAAATGTATATTTCAGACTTAATACGATTAACACAATACTACAAGTGAATAGTGAAAGAAACAAGAAACAAATGTTCTGCTTTGCTGATTAATGTTTTGGAAAGCCTGTTGAGCTTCATAAATTTAGTACCACAATGAGTTACGCTGTTCCTTTTTGGTTTCGAATGCCATGATCAAGTGGGTAAAGCTCAATAATAAATTTTTATGTCAGTTTATTGCAGTTATGATGAAAATATAATATTTAAAACATGCATACACACGTTCATCCATAGAAAAATAAAATAATAAAATTTTCCACTCAGCACATTTAAACGAAACAGTTTTACGCGTTAAATCAATCTATCAGATAGTACATTTATGAAACGTACACACACTAGTGCACATTCATGGATTTATTTTAGGGATTATTTTGCATGGTTTTTGAGGAAAACAAAAAATAAATATAAAAAAGAGAATCTAAATAAATAGTGGTAATACTTTAAGCGTTTGTATATACAAAATCACATAACACACACACACAGACACACATACACACACACAACAAAGTATTTTATTTATGACTTACTTTTGCACAATTTTTTCATATTTTGATATGGATTTTGTTTGTCTTTTTTATTTTTAATTTTTTTTTTTTGTAAATAAATCATTTATTTATGATGAAACCAACAAAATTAACCAGGTTAGTTTAATGCTTCAATAATCGTATCAACTCATCAATTCTAAGCACATTTTGTATCTTCCAGTGCTACAGTTTGTTTTGCTATTCAATTGAATTCAATGCCGGGCTGGCTGCTGCTTGATGTCCTGCCATTAATTCCAACAAAAATACTAAATTGCAAAAATCATGAAATGAAATCAACTACTATTCACTGGTATTATGGAATTTCACGATACTAAACAAATGAAGTGATATAATAAAATAAAAATAAAATTATAAAACAATCACTTTGCAAAATCAACAATTTTTTCTCTGGCCACTGCACGCTTGCCTTCCCTTTGTATCACTTAAAAAATGAGTAAATTGAATACAATAAAGCAAAACTAAAGTGGCAGGTTTTCATTAAAAATTATGTTTTCTTTTTCATTATTTCTACTACTTTTATTTTGAGTTTGAGTGGCTGCTGGTACATACTCGTAAATTGGTAGTTGTAAACGCAACTAAAAATAAAAACTGAATAAATTGTGAAACATTGTACTCGTATCTGGGGTTTGATTTCTCTTCAACTTAAATCAATTGATTTATTAGATTTAGAATTATTTTATTAAAAGATGCTCTTCTTTCTTAAGAATTTGAAATTCTAAAAAAGCATTGAGTTCTGTTGAGAAGACACTCAAGTTGTAGTTGTTATAAATAATGAAATATTTCGTTGGATTAATGAACCAAATTCGTTTACTATATAGAGGCTTTTGTAACAATTCTATTTTAGTTTTTTAGTATTTGTAAATATCTTTTTAGTATTTATGGCATATTTATAAAAATATTTAAGAGAAATGGAAGTGCATGGGTGCAAATATGCATAAATAGGTTGACTTCTCACAAAGATTACGAACATATCATTTTAAAGCATAAGTTGTCTAGATTTGTAATCTACCGCCCCAATACTCAGAAGCTACATCGGACTATTTTTAATTTTTTTTTTTTAAATTCCATATACCCGCATAAACATGTAACAAATAAAACTGATGGAAAATGAAATTTTAATTGTTGAATTGCTAAATAATGGACGTGAACGTGGGCGTAGCGCTGTGTTATAATGCCTACGTCACTCCCTGATAATGTAGCTTTATAGTGAAGAAAGAATTTTTAAAATCGGTTCTGTAGTTTTAGAGTAGAGTTTATCCAATAATATTAATATAGATTAATTAAACAATTTCATTAAATCTAAAATTAATTTCTTTTAGATTTAATTAATAAAGTTTTTTCTTAGAGGGAATTTGCACATGAACTTTTTCTTTCAAGTTTAGCCTGACAGTTCACAGTCTTAATCAAATTTGTCTGTAATTTTATGTTACTTTCAATACGTTTTTAATTCCCTGCAGGACTCTCAAGTTAACGTCATTATCATCACCTCATCTGCCTACAACATTCATTTTTATTATTTTTTATTATTAGTAGAGGCCACGACTGGCCACACTTCTATCATTGTCTGCTTCATAGGCAAACTCCAAATGTTCTGAATAATTTTCAATGGCAAGTGGTTTTTCGATTAGTTATGCTTCGCTTACGTTTTATGTTGAGCTTTTGAAGCTTTGCAATGAGGTTTCTGTGGGCATTAAAACTACACAAACACGTAATAAATAAAAATAAACATTTTCTTGCGATTTAATGTTTTTTTCCTGGCCCATTTTAGAGTGGCAAGACTTACTCGTTTCTTAGCTGTGTCTAGTAAGCAAACACAGTTAATTTTTTTTTTTTTTTTTTTTAATTCAATTACATTGCTGCTGCTCTTCTCTGCCAAGTACTAAATTTCAGTTGCTCTAGCATAATTATAAATTATATTGAAAAATATAATTTGAAAAATGTAATTTAAAAAAGATTTGCTATAGAATATCTTTATAAATTTATTTTTATTTCTCTCATTTGCTGGTGCAGCATTGGCGCCTTTCGTAGCTTTCAAGTGGTTAGTGTTTCAAATACACAATTTGTAATTTTTGTATTGAAGTGTGTGCAATTTTTTTTATTTTTTCTTTTTGCCAAATATCTAGGACTACAAGCAGTTCCTTTTCACTTTTTATTTATGAGTATTTCATGTAGTTTTTTTTTTCTTCTAGAACATGTTCTGCACTGGCTGCAGCTAAAGATGCTCTTGTAATATCGTTAGTTTTCAACAAGTTTTTTTTTCAAGACATATCAAGGCAACACAGCCATGGTTTGGGCTGAAATACTTAACTAATTTTTTATAGAAATTATTAAAGTCTTGTTACTTTTTCAGTAATTGCATGTATAGAAGCATGATTTGGGTACTGGAATGTTGTAAAACATTTTGATTTTGTTTATATTCGTACAAATAATGATTTAGTTAATGTTTTAAGTAAGAGCGCAATAAGTAAATAAGAATTATTGTGCCGTTATGCAACAGTGTGCTGCAAAAGTAAATGACAGAAAACAGATTTTTAATGAAACTTGTAACTCTTCTAATAAAAATCTATCCAATAGAATGAAAAATTTTTAACATAAAAAATTAAATTTTAAAATAAGAGACTAAAAAATAAATTTATACAATACGACCTCAAGCTTAATAAAAAAGTTATTTTCATTAAGAGACTAACTTTAAAGTGATTATTTTTTAACTAGTTAAAAGCTGATTTTAGATTTATTTTAAAAGAGGGAATTAATTGCTTACAAACAAGTACGATAACAAGTTGAATGCGCCTGTCCAAAACATGAGTCATGTTATAAAGTAGTAAAAATAAAGGGTTTTTTAAATCAAAATCCTATTTGTAAACGCCGTGTAAGGATAATGACTGGGCAAAAACATCTATTACTGAAATAAAATATACTCGTACACATAAATTGAGCATATTTTGATAACATTTTGAATGACAATTGTAATTCCAAACATGTGTGATAATTTCCTAAAATATTCTTAAAACATGCATAAAGTACTTAATAAAAATAAAGAAATTTATTAAATTATTATTACTGGCAACATCAGCTGCATAATTCATAATAATTGAATAGATTTAATTCTCTATATCTGCCTAGAACGCAAGTTTAGTTAGGCATATCTTGGAATTTATTAAAGAGCCTAGAGAAGAAAATGTGAAGAATCTTTTTATTGCTATTTATTGGCTTGTGTTACATTTTCCTTTTTTGTTATCATCAAATCCATCACTTAGTTTGTATGAGAAAAAATTGTATTTTGATGCCATAAAATATGATTTTTAGTCATTTACTGCTGTTTATTCAATATTTATCGCAAGCAAAATTACTTAATTTTGTAATATTGCTGTTTGTATGGCATTAAATGCAAACACATTAAATTGATCCTGTAGTTATAACAAAAAAAAAAAAAAAAAAAAAAAAAAAGAAAAAAAAAAAAAAGAAAAGGAAAAAGCAATAAAATAAAACAAAAGAAATAAAAATATTCCTGCAGAAAATAAGAATTATTTACAGAAACAATCATTCATTCATTTGTAATAATTTTTTTCTTTTCATTGCTGCCAGCCCAATTCAGATTCTGTAAGTGATATGAAAACTGGGAGAAAGATCTGAGTATTTTATTAAAATGTGTTTTTGAACAAAATATTATTAAATAATTTTATTAAATTAAAGCTTTAATAAATCTGTTTTCAAAATATGTATGCCTTGGTGTGTACCTTATGAAACTCAAAATGTAACATTTTTGTCTGCCTCAACCCACTGTGCAGCATAAAATTTAAGACTTAACAGTTCATTGCACAATATTTTAACCAAAAGTCAGTTTTTCTTGATTATATCGCAATTTTTTTTTTGCTCTTGATGTTGTTGGATTTTCTGCTATTTTCCCCTAAGTGAAACGGGTCTTAAATACACACCAGCATACTTTCATGTTCACAAACACACACACACACACAGATACAGAAATTTATAATTTGAACATATAAAATAACAAACAGACAAGCAGTCAGTTTGTCAAAATGCCTGTCTTTTCACACAACCGCACGTACACCTACACACACTCACCATGAATTCATTCATATTTTCTTAAAATCAAGTCCATTGAACCTAACGATGCAGAAATGTTGTATCAAAATCATATTCCTCGTTTTTTCTCTTCTTTTTTTTTGTTTTGTTTTTGCTATCACACCACACAGTCACCAGCAGCATCATCATCGCCTGTCTGGGCTTAAATTTTTGTCGTTGCTTAAAGTAAGAAAAGCAAAAAATCAGCCTGCAAGAATATTTTTTTTCTCTGTTCAAAGCCTAGTACATGCTTAAATGGTAGACGTACACCCATACATTTTTAAAACGGCATTTCTTGTGCATGTGTGTAAATACCTGCTCCCATGCACAAGCATTTTAAGGAAATTTAATATAATTTTATAGGGGTGTGCTTAGGAAATAATAGTTCGATATGGCAAACAAAACGGCATTCAAGCTTTTAAAATCAATGTACTTAATCCATACAATATTAGTTCAATTTCAATTTCAATTTCAATTTCTTTTCGCGTTATTTTTTTTGCTTTTACTCTAATTCTTTTTGTGTTGGTTTTTGTTGTAACAAGATGTTAGTTAGTTAGTCAGCAAAGGACAGAGTGTGTACATACGGGGTAGGTGGCTTGATTAAAATGCCTGTTTTAGTTATGTAAAATTCCACTGTTTAATATTAATTTGAAGGCCATAATGAAATCCATTCAAAGGTTTGCTTTAACTACACTGTACAACACAAAATAAAAACAAAGTTCTGACAAGAGATCACGGTAGAAGAGACCAAAAACGTACACTTATATGGGCATTTTGAAAGTATTTTTTTTTAAATTCTTTAGTTTAGCTACATGCGATGTTCAGCAAATTTATGTAAAACACTACGAGGAATATTTTGGTGGAACCTAAATCTTCATATAGTGAGACTTTTTTGACCCCTAATTTAAAAAAGACAAAAAGAATTAGAGAGTTAAAATATTCCACAAAAATATTCTTGGTAAAATTCTACTATAAGTCATAAGTCTCAGCACATATCAATGTTGAAATCTGAGCACTAACGCCAATAACTCAGACAAAACTCAAGACTGTGTGCCAACTCTAAGTAAATACGAATTAACCTTTGAATACTTATAAGAACCTAGAAGTCCTTTGACTTTGAAAGTTTTTGAAAAGAAGTAAAGGTGGCTAATGTTTGAAGAAGTAAGTTTTGAATGCACAATAGATTTCCAATGTTGGGGGAAAAACAATAATCTGGCACTTTTCTAACTAGTTATGGAATGTGTGGCAATTTTAAATTAACTTTACTTACGCAATAACTTCAAGTTTACTGAGCAAAGAGAGTCATGTAGTCTATGAGACGTCGAATGCAACGATTTAGAGGGCTTTGGCAAAAAAAAATACAACAGCTGTGCCAATCTGGCACAGTTCTAGTACTTTCAAATTTCCACTTTCAGCGTTACTAATAAAATATTTCATTTGTCTAAAGGGACTTTGTCATTGTTTGAAAAATAGTGCATTTTTCATTGGGATAATGAACGAAATTGTTTTAGCAATAGAACCGGAGCTAAACTGTGGCATTCGATATCGATTGAAATTTCCGTTAAAACGTTATCGAGTACTAAACAATTAAAGCTTAACATTATTTTTTGCAGGACTTAAGAAATAGCTGTTAATGTAAATATGTACTAGCCAGCACTATGGGACACTTTAAAAGTTACTAAATCTTGTTACTTAAGCTTGTAACTTGTGCAGGCTTTTGTTGTGCAAGAAAATTTTAATGCCAAGAAAGAATTCTTTGCTAGCTCTGTCAGCTTTCATTGAAAATATAATTTCATTAAAATATAATATAAATTCTTTACGCACATAAATTACTAAATCGTTTCTGCATCAAGCAGGAAGAAAAGAGGAGTGCAAAATTTAATATTAGCTGATAAAACTAAAAATGAAAGAGCTAAAAGCGGAAATTTGTTTATTTAATAGAAAATCAACAAAATGAAAGTTTTCAAAATGTATGGCTTTTCAATTTTATCGATGCTGTCTCTACGTACGGGTACTTTTAATAAAAGATGACAAAGAAAATCTATGTGTGTGTGTGTCTGTGATTGTGTGTGAGTGCTTATTTCTTCCATTTCATGTTGTTGTAGATTGTTGAAATGCAAACCCGGATACTGGAAAATAATTTATTTTGCTATTTATTCTTCCTTTTCTGTTATTGTTGCACAAAAGAAAATAAAAAAAGAAGAAAAAAAAAGGATTTTCTGTTTCTTTGTCAACCATCGCGTTCGCATGGTAATTTCATCATTTTTATTTACCAACCATCGCTAAGAAAACACACATTATCACACGTTTTGTTTGTTTTTCTTTTTGTTTTATTCATTCAGCAGCTTTTGCAAACACTTTTTTTCTACGCAAAAACCGTTTTCCTTGTTAAGAACATAATAAGCCATTTTTTTCTTTGCCTTTCCTTTGCTTTCATCTTTTTAGTTGTCAATTATTGTGTGTCATTGTTGGTCGCTAGAGTCTTTAGACTCTACCCACATGTGCGGGCTTGTGCCCTATTTTGGTTGTACATATGTAGTCGTGAAAATGCACTTGAAAGCATAACTTAATTCAGTAAAATGTTTATAAAGGATTTACTTTTTTTTTGGTAGCCCACGCTGTGACCTCGAACCGGGTAATTTTTTGCCATGATTGTTTTTTGCTTCATCATTATCTGGTTTTCTTTTTGTAAGAGCATCTTGTCTTTTCAGGTTCAAACTGTTTTGCCTTGCAATTCCATTACATCCGGCTAAAGAGTGTCGTAAAACATTTTATTCAAGAATTTACTTCTTTTGTTCGTTTTTTATTCTCTTTTTTATTTCACAAATTTTTTTCTTTGAAGTTTTCTAAACATTTTTTTTAGGTTGATTGCAAAAACGTGAATTTGTTTAGAAAAAAAAGCAGACACACACACACATAAACTAGAAGAAAACGGGCATCACGTTTAGAGTGTGTTTGTAGTTTTAACTCAGTACAGTAATGCTAACTTGGCGTTTTGTTCAGTAATCAAACAAACGATGTTGTTACTTAATTCTTTTATAGACACAAACTTTGAGCTGATGAAAAATTTCATATTAAAATTATTAGTCTCTCCTGAGCCACGTGTACACATTACACATCATGTTCATAAGTAACCGTTCAAAGATCTGAATTAAAAACGAATACGTTTTATACTCTGGGCTATGGAGGAAAGAAAAAAAAAGTTCCACTTCTAAAGTAAAAAAAAAAAATATGATCAATTGCTTTCTTTCGTAACAGACCTATTGTCGATAATTCAGTTGCCCTCTCGCAAAGCCATAGTTAGATCTATACCCGGGGGAAATAAATGCGTCTGAGTTTTGAAACAGATTTTCTTCAGAAAATTTTTGTACTGAAATGCAATCTAACAGGGACTTAGAAGAGGAAACAAAAAAGTTGCATTTCCATAGTTAAAAAAAACTTAATTGGGGTGACTTTATTAACAAACTTTTTGCTCATATTTAATTCATTTCTCCTTAAAAGCTATGGCTGGATCTTAGCTGCTGATTAATTTTTAAGAATTCAAGAAAATTAAGTTTCTAAGCAGATTTTTCTTCTATAAATTTACTGTCTTTTACTTTCCTCTAAGTTAAATTCACTAGCTGCCTTTAAAGTTGTGCTTAGTAGGGTTTTTTTTTTGGCATCATCACTGTCTTACAAGATGAATAATTTTTCATTTGGAGTGAATGGCAAAAGAAAAAACTCGTTTACTACACTTCCGGTGCTATTTTTTTCATTCATGTGTTGTCTCTTAAGCTATTGTTGGTTTAAATCTCTCTTCTCTCTTTCTTTCTCTCTATGTGTTTGTTCACTGTAACAAGGAATTCAATTTTGTGCAGGGTTTCTTTTTGATATTTTTTTGGACTTGAGCAGCAAAGTCTTAGAGTAAAGAAAATCAATCAGAGAATTGAGATGCAGATATTACACACAAAAATCTAATTTAATAAAAAGTTTGGTTGGTAGCAACATTAGAGCTTTTACAAAACTAGAAAAACTTTAATCACACTCTGGGCTTGTATTTATTTAATCTTGCATGACCACTGTACACCATCTACTGTTCGCTACTGTTCATTTATGTAAAGCAACATAAAGTGTTGAAACAATAATAACAACAATGAGTAAACAACAACCATGTACTGTGCCGTGTGTAAAAGTTTAATAAAATAAAACTTTCATTTCCACTTAAGAGGTGTCTGTTGCTTTATGGAAGAGGTAAAAACTAAAACTTTTAATTAATTAAGTTTTCGTTTTTTTTATTGCACAAGTTTTGCCTGCTTGTTTTGTGTAGCTGCCGACACAGAAATATGATTTTAAAGAACTTTTAAAAGCAACAACAAAAATTATGAAGAAAAATAAATATAAAAATAAAAACTGCTGAGCATATGGTAGCTAAAATGTGTTCAGACAAGTTATGCACTCACCTGAAGATAGATTGTGACGTGATGACATAGACAGATTTCTGGGTAATGTCATGCAATCCTGACCTAAGCCAGTGTTGGTGGTAGTCATGAGCATAGTGCCACGACCATCTAGTAAGGCGGCAGTAATGCTGCTGCTGGCTAAAGCCATACCACCACCTCCTGCAGTACCGCCACCTCCTGGATTTCGTGCGAAATTTATTGAGTTTGTTTGGTGTAGAGTACCTGCCTTTGGCAGTGTCATCATTCCGTTATTGTAAGTTAAAGTTGTAGATGGATTCATGTTGTTATTGACTGTGGTGGTATTACGGGCAAATGTCTGTGTGCTGGTGGGTTGCATAGAGGCACCAATGGCACTACCACTACCACTGCCACCGCTACCAACATTAACGGTGGTGGAAGACATGCCTTTGATTTGTATATGCTCACGTTGTTGTTGTGCCGCAAGTTGCTGTTGCTGATGTAATTGCTGTTGTTGCTGCTGCTGCTGCTGCTGCTGCTTAGTTGTTGTACTATATGTAACATTATTAATAACACTAGTACCCATAATACCACCAGCTGAGCTAATTTCCATTGTATTTAAGGCAGTTGCTTGTTTCGTTGAACATAAATTTGTATTGTTGCCAGGATTGCTGGAATTGCCACCCATGGCTGCATTTGAATTTGCTAGCATTTGCTGTTGCTGTTGCTGTGTTAGTTGCATACCTGTATTGCTACACATGTGGGCTGGTTGCGGCTTGACATCATTTGCTGTAAGCAGTATTGTGCCCTGATCCCCATGATTTTCAACATCCACAATCACATTCGCACTCTGTGAATGTCCCATATGATAGTGAGCGTGCTTAATGGGATCTGGCGGGTATGAAGGCACTTGCTGATGCATGCTGCGTTGTTGATATTGTTTTTGCAGTGTCTTTACCTCCAAACGTGTCTTGTCCCTTTGATAGTAGACTCCAGCAAAAATGAGTACATTTAATATTAACAAACTGCAGCCGATGGCAATGGTCACACTTAGTGCCGTTGAATAAGCAGCATATCCAGCTGATTCGAAACCAGATGCCAGTGTGTCTGTTGTTGCATTGGCCATTGTTGTGGGTGCATAAACACCACCAGCTGTATAGTTGCCACCGCCAACTGGTATGCAGGTTGTGTACATGTTTGGTTCAACAGTTGTAACTGAAAGTGAAAAAAAAAAACAAAAAACATACGCAATTTGGTTAGTAAAGCAATTGGGCAGCAGTTGGAAAGAAAAACTTGAATTTGTTATTGTTGGCATGAATTCTGTTGTGTTTTAAATAAAGTAAACTTTTCAATGGTTTGGTGAGGTAAGCTTCAGAGTTTCGCCCTAGACTGTAAAAACACTTTAAAATAATGGAATTTAGCTCATCTTTAAGCAGACAATAATTTTCATGGCTGCTTTTATTGTCTTTTGCCACTCATTTCAAATACCTTTGAATGTGTAACATCTACTTCTGTCTGTCTTATGGTTTATTAGTAATTCCATGTAGTTGTAAAAGCAACAAGTGTTGGACTATCATTAACGTTGTTGTTAGGGTGGCTTATGCGTGAAGAATTTAAATTTCTTTCTATTTAGCAAACGGCTGATTAAGGCAACGACTTTGGTAGAAGCAAGTTAATGAACCAAAAACAAAAAGAAAATTAATTTTCAAATTTAGAATAGGAGCCCTGTAGTGCAATTCTGTAACTTTTATTACGAACATTCGTATCGAGAAAACAAGTATAAAGATATTTTATCGAATTCGGTATTCAGTAACTTTCCGACAAAAATATGGTTTTTGGTGTGAAAGTTACCAAAAATAAAATGGAATCGCATTAGAATTTTTTTTACTTTTATTACAAACGGAATTATTATCCTTCAACAAAGTACTCATTGTAGTCAGCCTTCTTCATCGATACGTTAAGGTCATTTGTAATTTGCAAAGTATAACGTACGCCGTAATCTATGTAGCCTGACCTTACGGCCTTAACATTCTTCCTTCTTTAAACTAAAGAAAAAAAGCTTTAGCTGCTTTAATTTTAAAATGTATGTAACAATTTTTAAAATTGTGGCAGCCATGGCAATTAAATTGAAAATAATTTTTCTCATATACGAAATTATTTAAAAAGAAATATTTTTGTTTTATAAATTTTGTTAGCTAAAGCTTCGTAAGTTTTTCTATAAAAAGTATTTTTCGCAAAAAAATTTAAAATCTTTTTCGTACATGCTAGCGATATTCCCAAACACCTCTTTGTGTTACTTGTAATCCAACCAAATCTTCTCGTATCATCTTGTTATTCCTTTTGCTACAACCCCACCCTTAAATATAAGTAATTCCACATACTCTATTTTAATGTTTTTTTGATTATGTGTTTGTCATTGTGAATTACTTATGATTAAAGTTTCAAATAAAATTCTTTTGAACAAGCATTCACTCAGTAATAAAATGCTGAATCATCCCAGCATCACCATTAGTCGTAATTGAAAATATTTTGTTTTAATTTTATTTAAAAAAATTAAACTGCTAATTCAGGATGATAAGATGATAAATAAATTTTATTGATTATGGACTAGAGGACAATGTCCTATGATTTGTGTAGTATTAAAATTTGGGTACAGAAAAAAAATTTGTGTACAGCAATAAAATTTAATTATAAAACAAAAATTTCGGGCCATGACTATTAACACAGCTTAACCAACAATTATAACATTTTATATGAGAAGGTGTGGCCATGTCAACTTGAGCTAAAATTGTTTTTGCTATAAAATTTGGAAGGTAATTCGTACATTACATAAATACAAGTAATGTAAGTGTTTACATTTTAATGATTTTTATAAAAAAACGAAAATCGAATGTGATGTTGGTTAAGATTTTATGGCGGTCAGTTCTCAATAATCATTTTTAAGTTCAGCCTTATTGCGGGTGAATTAACGAAAAGACGATATAAAATATATGGCCGGCGTTGCCACATATTGCTTATTTCGTCAAAACAATGACGCTCGTAATTAAACTTATTATCATGTTGATTTAAAGTTTTTTTTGTAATTTTTCTTAAAAAATGTTGTACAATAAAAATAATGTTTTAAATACAAGCAAGCAGAATAACAGAATTCCATTTATTCAAATTTCACTCAAGACCAATTTCTGTTGTTATTTCTATTAAAAAAATGAAAAAAAAATTGGAAATTTTAATAAAAAAAACTAACATTTTCAAGGTTTAAATTCGACATTGACTATGAGAGTTTGAGTCTTGTTAATCTTTCCTTTTTTTTTAATTTAATATCGTTGACGACAGTGTGAAAGACAATGACGTTTGTATTTGCTTCAAAAATCAAGTCAAAATGGCTTTACTCTCTGGAGCAACAAAGATTAAGTTCAACACTGAAATAATTTTGTTCATTAATTCATTATTTTTCAATCAATGATAAGTCTCATTCTTTATATTCATTATTTCAATGAAATATTCATTTATTTAACGAAGTATTTATTTATTTAACGAAGTATTCATTTATTTAATGAAATATTTCATATTTATTAATTTAATTAATTATTTCATTGAATTAAAAAAATTAAAAAAGTGAAGTTTTTCACTTTGTTTCGAGGTTGATTTGACTAGCTGGGATGTACTCGTACATGCACATAAGCTTGAAATAAATATACTTTGTAAGTACACGCAGCATTCACATGCACACAAACATCCTGGTTACATTATTTCGGTTTATCTGTGAGAAGGATGTTTGTTAGTTTCTGTTGATATTCGTTTATAGAAGACAAAATAGAAGCTAAACAAAAAAAGGAAATGGAATGCAATCAAGTGTTTGTAGTGATTTTAAGTTTTTAAGCAACATTTAGTTTTTTTTTATAATTTTTGTTTTAAAAAATGAGGGGAAAAATGCTGGCGACAAGTGGATTTAAGCCACTTTTTAAAGTTACAATACTTTGCTTAATGGTGCCTGTTTGCAAGAGAAAGAGAGTGAGGGTGGACAAAAAAAAAAAAGGAGAGAGAGAGAAAGCAATAAAACTAGCAGCAAATAAACAAAAAATTATATTTTAGTTTACACAAGCTCTCGCATTCGAAATTTTTGTTTAGGTTTACGAGCATTTTTTTTTAATCTTGCCTTTTTTTGTTGCCAAGAGAAAAAATGTAGTAAAATAATATTCTTTACGTTGCTTTAGATTTCTATGAAGATTTAAGTCCACTAGTTGTATAAACAAACAAGCAAGTATCTACGAGCGGGGTTTTTATGTTGAAATTTTAATCTATTTTTAGTTTGATATCAAATTTCTATGCTTTTCTTGAAAGAAACAAATCATTTTATTTGAAAATGATTGAAGAGATTTGTAGCTTAAAGAAGAGAATTTTTCCAAGTAAAAAACATTTCCAGTAATACAAAAATTAAAACCATTTAAAAATTAACTTATTTTTTATAAATTTTACATATAATTTTAATTATCTTGTCTGCATTAAATTCGTAAAATTTTAATAAAATGTGGAATATCATGAAAAGTAATCTATTGAACAAACCAATCTGATTGAAATGAAGCACAAAAAATTTTTAGCTGTTATTTTTGAAAGTGCTATAAGTCCACTTTTGAAAAACTGGTTAAGATATAGGAACTTAAGTAAGATATAGACACCATCTATGTAAAATTACTACGGACAAATTTTTTTAAATGGACTTGTACCACTTTCATAAAAAACATCTATTTTTTTTTCATTTTGTGTTAAAACATCCTTTCTGTTTTTCTATTAAATCAGCTGTTATTCGGAAAAGCGATACAAGTCCACTTTAAAAAAAAAATTAATAAACGGTAATTCCTGTAAGATGAATTCTATATCTACTTACTGAAACTACCGCTAACTCATTTTTATTAAAAATTACAGCTCAATTGGTTTTTTTTTACAAAAATTAAAATAACAAACCTTCTTAAGTAGGTATTAATTGAATCCACAACTGCTTAATGTAAAAATGCTTTAACTTAATTCTGTTGCTACTTAAATCATCCATTAACAATAGTTTTCAATTTTGTTGGTTTTTCAATATTAATTGAACCACAAAAATCATACAATAGCATGTCATGTTTGCGGTTGTTGCACTTCTTTCTGTTTTTATTTATTTTCTGGTTGTTTGATGAATTAAATAAATGTAAGTGAATTTTAACCAAATGGACTTATTATTATTTAATTTTTTTTTTGTTTTTGGATTTTTTCCCAAACACAACCAAAAAAAAAAAGATTTTTCTTTTTCAAAACCAAATACTAGTGACTATAAATCATATTAAAAGAATTAAATTTAATATAATTAAAATTACACACATGCACACACAAGTATTTCGTTTAATCTTATCAAGCGTACAAATAAACACACTAAAATTACTCGTAAATACTAATTTTTTTTAGCAAAATTGTTAGAAACAAATAAATACCTGACAATTTTGCAATTTTTTGTCATCTAATTTTTTTTTAATGTGTAGGTGTGTGTGTACATTGATATTCCTAGCTTTAACCCAGCAAAATAAAAATTATAAAAGTCATTCTCTTGAAAGTGTTAGTTAATAACGTAAAAAGAAACAGTTTTAGAAACTAAAAAAGGCCCTTTTAATCCCATATGAAATACAATGTTAAAGGACTACTTGTTTTTTTTAATAATTTAGTTTATTTATTATTTATGTTGAAAGGCAATTGCAATCTATCGGCGCTCAGTGATAAGTTATCGCAGTCACCACTCTGAAAATATGCTTTGCATCTTAAAACTTTTTCTATGGCTTCAGTTATTTTGTTGTTAATAGTAACGAGTATGAGGTGGCAACAAACAGTTGCAGTTTCAATATTTGTACGATTTCAAGTTTGCAAACTTCGTACTACTAAGCTGATGTGACTTAAATTCTTAAAGAAGTTATCAGTTTATAATTAATTTTTTTTTCCAAATAAATTTTTAATTTTAATTTGTTATTTTCAGTAAAATTTTGTACCCACGTTTCAGTGCAATCAACCAAGTAATCAGTTAGTGACTACAAAGAAAATTGAGAAAACACTTTCTAACAAGTTGAATAGCATTTTCATTTCTACTGGGACTTAAATGGGATTTGATGCTTATTAAAGTGTGAACTGGCACGTTAATGGCTTTTATTTTTTTATATATTTGTTTTTTCTTTATAAAACTTAAGCAGTCCTTTTCTACGATTTGCTCTAGATAAGAAAAAAAAAATATTAAAATAAAATAGAAACCTAAAATAAAACATTTCACACACGTTCTTTTAAAAGAATGAATGAGTGAAAATGCAAAGCCAAAGACTCAAAGAAATCTCAAGATTTTTAATGCACTAAACTTGAAACATTTTTTTTTGGTATTTAGTTTTGTGCGGCAAAACGTTGTTAGAGAAAAAGTAAAAGCTTTTGGGAATTCAGGTTTAATTTTAATTAATTTACAAACATGCAGTTTTCTTTGTTTATTCTTCTTCAAATAAAAAGAAAATGTGTGCTTAGGGTTTTCAAGTTAAGTGTGCGGGTTGGGAATTTTTAAAGAAGGGAAGAAAATTAGCTTTATCGTAAAAAAAAATTGCAAAAATAATACAAGGCAATAAATGTCTACTTTATAAAATTTTCCAGTTTGTTTGCAATCGTTTTCGATTTATTAAAGTGTGCTAATTACAAAAATCGCAAGGGTTTTTTAAAAACTCTATTTTTGGAGATTTTTAAACTATTAAGGTGACGGTGCATATTATATCATTCTAAAGTGCTACAAATTTTATTTAATAGTCGATTTAAAAAATGTGGAAACATTTTTATATTGTTTTTTACTTTGCAAGATATCGTAAATCGATCGCCGACTTCGTTAAATCTGTATATTTCAACTACTTTAGAATAAAAATTTACAAAAAATTTGGTTGCTAATCTTAAGCTGAATTCACCCACCTGTTTTATAGAAAATTCATCTCCACACACACAAATACATGCTTTTTTATTATTTAATTTGACATCTCCCTTTGGATTAGTTGAATTTTTATATTTTTTTTCTCACAAATTTAAAATTTTTTAAGAAAAGTCGTTTGTAATGGAAAATTAAAAATTTTTTTTTTGGAAGGCTAAATAAAAGCAAAGTAATACGAAAATAGGTGTTTGTTGAGTGATGGTAATTATAACAATATTCACTACTGAGCATATACAAACGACATAAACAAACGATACAATAAATAAAAAGAAAAAAAAATTAAGGCATATGATTAGAAAACTTAAGGTACGAACTTTATTATCATTCATAATAATAGACGAGTATCAAAAATTATCAAGAAGCTAAACACAAAAACTTTGAGTATGAAAAGAGAGCAAAAGACTTAAGACAAAAACTTCGAGTATGAAAAGTGATGGAGAGACTTAAGACAAAAACTTCCAGTATTGAAAGTAGTCAAAAGACTTAAGACGCAAAACTTTGACTTTCATTCAAGGTGAAAATAATGCTGCAAGAAAATTAAATAAAACTTAAACCTCTAGTGTATTTTTCAGGAAATTTAAAAATTATGAGAATATTTTAGGTACAATTCGTACATTTCAAGAATGTTACCAAGAAAGGTCGGACATACATACATATGATGGCAGATTATTGCTGGAATGTTTGTCCAGATCTAAAAACCCATTTAATTTTATACATTTTGTTACAAAAAAATATTTAAATAAAAAATAAATTTTTGTAAAAGAAAACCCCAAGTTTATTTAGTTTAAGGTTTTTTCATAATACTTTTCCTTACCCCTGTGATATTAAAAGTTTCCTTATTTAATTATTATGATTTCTATTGTTGTAATACTTTTTAGTAAAATCTCATAACTATGTAAATATATCTTAAGATTTGTAAATAAATAAAGATAAAATAAAGTAAAAGTTATTTAATTTTTAAATTATTAAACGAATGAATGAAAAAGTTTTCTGTGCCATAATTTCATTAGACATTTCAGAATAAACTAGAAGAAAATGTTTTCAAATTATTTAAAAAATTTTTTTTATTGCGAAAATGTTTGCCGCCAATTAAGCCAACTAAAGAAACTACTTAAATTTATTTAATTATTTACAGTTTAAGTTTAATTTCTTGAAAAACTCGCATTAAACACTTCATTATTATCATGCTAAAAAGTGTTGCTGCCCTTGATACTCGCTCGTACGTACGTACAGTTCAACCACTAATGTTTTCAATGCTAAAACAGAAAATAAACATAAACTGAAACAGAAACCTCAACCTAAAAATATAAACAAATCTGCTCTTCTATATTTATTTCTTTCTTTTTATTTTTATTTTTATTTTTAGAATAATTGTGTGTATGTTTGAGTGTAATTGTAAGATGTTGGTGCTGGAAGCTGATTAAGCAATACTAACTTGATGCTAACCCACTGTAGTGGTACACACACATACACTTCAACACTAACCAACACTTGCAAAACAGAAGAGTGGAAGTGGTGTCACTGTAAGAAGTGCTGTAGTCGTTGACCCAATTACGATTATAAGCTGCTGCTGCAGTTTTCTTTTTTACATTTTTCTGATTAAAAAGTGTTTGAGTTGCTTGGAAGAGGATGAGGCGTTGTGGTTAAGGGCAAATTAAAAAAAAAAACTGTGCACAATTTTTATTAAAGGTTTTTAATTTGTTTTTATTTTTTTTTCAAATTAATGTTAAAAGCAGGGAAGGAAGGCAGTCAGCCATTCATCAGGATGACAAGAAGGAAGGTGGTAAATTAAGTGCTGCTGGAATGTTAAGGTCTTTTCTTCTTTCATGTTGCTTTTATTATCTTATTTCTTTGAATGCATAACAAAATAAAAAATAAATTACCGTGATTAAGAATTTTTCATTTTTAATAATTCTTCTCTATTCCAAACATACACACACACTACGAGTTGAGTTAAATTGAGTTCAGTTTTGTGCTCTTCTCTTTTTTGTTTATTTTTTGTACCAAATTTTTGTTGAAAAACTTTCATACTGGAATGCAATTAGAGGAAAGTGTTTTTTTTTTTATTAATTTTTAATTTAAAATACCAACTGTTACATACATACGGCAGCAGTACACTTAAGGCATACAGCGATATCTATATACTCCTAAAGATAAATACAATTTTATAACGCAATTTTTTTTAATACTTAAAATTTTTACTAAATGAAGTGAAAAGTCTTTAAGCAGACATAAAGCAAATACGTGTATTTTGACATGTTTTATATTCCGAATCTGAATATTTTATTCTGAAGTGAAAAATTTTGCATCGCGTAACTATTCTGTAGATCAAATTCTTATTACTTTTTTTTGCTGTGTTTTGAGGGGGAAAAGTTTGGTAAAATTAGAAAAAGAAATTTTATGCCACAGAAAGAAAAACTTTTAATTATACATTTTTTAATTTGGTACGCAAAACAGAATGGAAATGGTTGTTAACGATGCATAGTTGGTTCATTATTTTGAATTTTAAGAACCAGGCTATGCATTTGGAAGTGACATTCATAAAGGCAATAGTAAAGAGTTCAATGTCACTAACTCTCCTAAATTTGTTGACAAGCAAAAGTTCAGTTTTTTAGTTGAATTTTTTAATTGTGGTAATAGAAAATCAGTCTTACAGATCAATTTTAAATTTTGGGCTGCATAATTGAACTCTGGTTGCTGCAACTAAAAATTTTGGTTACCACAATTGAATGTTTGATTGGGAAAAAATTTAATTATCACAATTTCTGTGTGTAAGAAGACTCAAGTGAGCTTTATGCTAATTTTTTCAAGGCAAGCTAACCTATTCCTCAAAATGCCCTAACCTTGTAGCTCTCTTTTGAAAGCTGTGATTGTCTTGTTGTAAACATTTTAATTTTATGGATTTTGAGCACTAGACTACTGTGCTTAAGCCTAAAAATTAAAATTCAACAGGAGCTTGTGTTAACTGTTAAATTATAAGTCATTTGCTAAAATTTTTGGGTTTGGTAGGCCTTGACAATACAAAAAAAAAGACGAAACGGTGTACTGAATATTTAATCGGCTTTTCTGACAAGCTGTTTCTACATAATTTTGTAATTCCACTGGCTTTTAAATTATTGATATAAGATTTTTGTCTGTATGAAAACAACTTAATTTTTTTTATGTTCTTTGTTTTTGTGTGCAGCTTCTCCTTAAAAAATATTTGACCGGTTTTTACATCGCTGATGCCATGACAATATGTTATTATAAAAAAAAATTATTTTTGGCAAATTACAGTTTACAAAAAGCTGCATTAAAGTCTCTTTCTTTTGAATTCCTTTAGACTTTTATCATGTGTGTATGTGTGTTTCGGTATAATTTTTTCTCTGCTCTTTTTTTCTGAAATTTAAAAAGAGTAAAGTAACTAATTTACCTAGAGTTTACACACTTTTAGCTGCATACACACAACTAAACTTTAAATTTTGATTATAAAAAAATAAAATAATTTAAAATAAAATTATTTTTGTTGTTGTTTTATAGGAAAAATATACATAAAATAAATTATTTGTGTCTGTTTTAGTATCCACCAGAAGAAGTAGAAAAGAAAAGCAGAAAACGAAGAAAAGAAAAATAAACAAAATATCTTGTACGTAATTATTTATTTTTCTTTTTCTTTTATTTATTTATTTTTGTATTTGTTGTTCATACAGTTTCGCCTTAATTAAATGCACATTAAGGGATTGTTGTTTAAGCTCTGTTGAACTTTCTGGGTTTTCAATTTATTTTATGTCATGCTTTGTATGAATACACAAGTTTTCAGTTTTGTTTTCTTTCATTTCGTTTTGAATTTCATTTCAAAAAAACAAAAAGAGCAGAAATGATTTCTTAGATATGTGAAAAACAGTAAAATAACATACCAACCAGTACTTTGGTATCAGCTAGACAGATCCGTAGGAGAGACCAAGAATATAGTCATGTGTGCTGTTATATTCGAAAGTGGTATAAGTTCATTTAAAAAAAAAATAAATGAGTCAGCAGTAATTGTAGTTAGATGTGTCCTTATCTTACTAAAATTATTATTTTTAAGTGGTCTTGTACCACTTTCCAATATAACAGTTCATGTACGTTATATGTTATATGTTATGTTGTATAAGAGATTAACCAACATCTTTTTAGTTTAAAACTTACTTGAAGAACGTTATTTTAAACTACTAAACTAAAAAAAAATTTAAATTTAATTTTTTAGACTAGCGGGTCCGAATCTAGATGTAGCATTCTCAATTTTTTCCCAGGCCCTGGATGTTTAGCTGTACAAAAGATCTTTTTTGTTGCAATACATGTGACGTTTAAAAAAATTGTGTACTTAAGCTTTTCTAAAATCTTAGAACGATATCCTCATATTCTTATTTTGGTCTTATTTATTACCCACTTGCGAGCTAAAATATTAAATTTTTTTTGAATTTAAAATTACTTTTAATAATTTTTTTTTTGCTTTTTAATTTTTTTGTTTTAAAAATGAACAAAACTAAACTTAAAATTTAAGCACAAAAATTTCAGGTTCTTATGATTTTTTTTATTCATTGTTGAAATTAGGTCATATGTAACGCAACCTAGAAGATCTTTTCTACAGACCATAAATTCACAACAAAGAGCGTCATGGAAGTTTTGCTCTTCTAGACCCTAAAGCCAGGGAGTCACAAATTACATATTCTGAAAAACCTACATGGGCTGGTGCTAATATTTTCTAACTTATACTGGTGACATCTATATATCTATCTATAATGCCCGGTCAACTATTCCGTTATTAATTTAATATTACTCTTGTTGAGTGCCAGTGCCTTTTGGGATGTGCACTTCAATAAAGTGATAAAATGTTTCATCTGTCTGACTCCCGTCAGCGATTTCTCCTCGATTTTGGGAATTGTGATAAGAACCTAGAACCAGTTTACTTCCTAAAGTATCAGAGAGAATTTAATTATGATTCGAATTCTGTTTTATGTTTAACGCATTCGATATCGAATAACACAAAACGCTATTTTAGCTTTTTTGTATGAAATAATTTGAGAACTCAAATTCAGGAGGTTATAAAAGACTCTGCCACCCACAGCTGTTTGTATTGACTCTCACGTGTGTTCATGCCTTCTCTTTCAATATTATCATTCTTATTATTATTATTTTGCTTTAAAATGATTGTTAGTTTATTTAAGCACACTATGCAAGCCCATGCATGCTCCACTTGTGTTAAGGAATATTTGAATTATCTTACATGAGCTAAAAGAAGGTTGTATAAGATTCTTCACAGATGAATATTTTTTTTTCTGTTTGCCTGTAGTTGTTTATGTTGTTGTTATATTCCTATACTCATTTTTATATTTTTAAGTTTTGCTGTTGTCCTTGGTTTGTTTTGTAAATTAATTGTGTACTCGTAGTATGAATTTGTATTTGTTTTTTTTTTCTTTTTTTTACATTTTGTATGTGTGTAATTCTGTTGGTAATTTGTATTTTTGTTAATAATAGAGTTTTTGTAGAAAATAAATTGTAGTAGATAGAATGCAAGCTTTAGAGATTTTAATGATGATACATTTGATAAGCAACTAACTGTGTTACTCATTGAGTTGTTTTACCAAAATGACCAAAAAGTTTCTAAAATATTTAGTTTGAAAAATTTTATTTAATTTGAAAATATTTTTTGTTCTCTAGTTTAGGTAAAAATTGCATTGATTATTTTAAGGGGGGGGGGGGGCGTCTACATTTGTAATCTACCACCCAAATATTATTAAAACATTTTTGAAGTTTCCATATATCCCAGTACTGTTGCTCTAAGTGATTTTAGCAATTTCCGTGCCCAGATACTATGTATATGATGCATAAAGAAACTGTGTACTACTTTTTAGTGTAATAAAATACGCAAGACAAATATGGACAAAAATAATATTTTTTGAATAAACAACAGTTTCAATATAAACGCTCATTAATTAGCAGCAAAACAAAATTAATAAAAAAAGTTTTATGAACTTTCTAAACCACTGTGAACAGCTTAAAGATTTTAAGTTTTTTTTTTAAGTTTAGAAAAGTTTATGTTACAGTAATTGCATCACCTTACTGTGCATACTCGTATACGCTTCCACACATACTCGCAGCTATACTATATATTAATTTTTACACTTACGTTTTCGTATGTGTGAGTGTGTGCTCGAGATGAAATTGTAAAAATGTTAAGAGTAATTTCATGTTGCTGAATAAATACATCATTCTTTTAATATTATTAAAACCAAGTTGACATAATTGGAACACCAGGCTTGGATATGCATCAAGTAATGTTGCTTGTGCAGGTTTAAATTTTGCAAGTACTTTTTGTTTAATCAATAAACTTTGCAAAATTAAAAAAAAAATTTAGTTCATGGCTATAAATCAATTTAAAGAAAATTAATTTTAATTACTTACAGCTACGAGTACATAAAATTCTATGGGAATAAACTAATTTATTTGATTTAAAAATATTGAGGATTCTCGCTATTGTTTTTCATTTCAAGATGATTTATTAAAACTATAATTGTAGGTTCTGAACTAACGATTAAATATGGGCTACTCATACAACCGAATCATTTATTTATTGTTTTGATTAACCCTTGCACGACAATTGGGAAGAAGTCGAAATTTTTAAATTTTTAATACGAATTTCTAGCGGAGTAAGAATCTGCAAAAAAATTTTTTTTTTAATTTTCAACGGATAATTTTTTGTCGTCAAAGGGTTAAAGATTTAAAGATTTTTTGTTCTATAAATTTATGCAAAATCATTAAGAAATTTCCCCCTTTGTATTATTAAAAGAAACGTTAAAAGTAAATCTCCAGACATTAACACAATGAATCAAATTTGATAAAACCACTCCACGCTTTTCCAATATATTTTGTATCTTGGTGTTACACCATTCAGTAAGAGTATTATAAATTAACTGTGAGAATTCTAGTTCGCTTCTTAGGATTGGCAGCCAAACTTTTAATTAATTTACAACTTGTTTATCATAACGTGAGCGATAGTCCACGTAACTGGGAATTAAAAAGTTCATGGAAAGTTAAAACTTTCACATTTCTGCTCATTTTAAGTCCAAAAAAAAAAAGACATTGAATCTTCAAAGTATTAGCTAAAAATTTTGCTTTCATACTACCAAACCGCCAAGCGGCCAAACCAATTATTCCAATTATCTTTCTGAAAACAGATTTAAATTTAACTAATTACTTGATTTGTTTAACAAGTACTTGCTGCCACAGATTAGAATTTTTAATTCCACTTGAAAGCGTTTTGTTTATTTTACTTTTTCTCTCCCCCATTAAAAATCAACATCAATTATCAAATAATAATCACAAGCGTATTTATTTTTTCTTCTTCTATTTAATTTTTTTTTTTAATTTGTAACCCTTGTTTTTTGTATACTTTAACGACAAAAACATTTTATAGAAACTTAAAGACAGTTGGATGGATATTCTTTATCATTAAACAAGTTAAGTAGCAAAAAGTAATAAATTAACTTTGACTTATTGACTTTTTAGCATTCATTTAAAAAGGTTTTTTCTGTTTGGTGTCATTTCGTTCAAATTTTAAGGAAACTACAATCGACATGCACTTATCTCTGGCATCCTAAAAAGAAAACAGATAAAAGTTCCAGGAAATAGCACACAAACACTTATGCAGACACGCGGGCTTGCTTTCAGAGCATAAAAAAAAAGAAAATGTTAATGTCATTGGAGAGGAAATTTTTAATGTTTTGCCATACATTTTTAAAATGGAAATAAAGAGAAAAGAAGAAAATTAACTTCTCTTGTGGCTTTTCCTTTTTATTTATTTTTTCAGCCAAGTGAAATAGTTGCTTAAAAGAAATGTAAATGTTCTGCTACAGTAAAATAAGGTTAAGCTTTTGTAGAATGAAAAAATTTTCAGCAAATCAATTAATATTTTTCTTAAAAAAAATTATTTCTAGAAAGATATTTTTCTAAATTTATTTGAAAGTATGATACTAGAACACTATTTTTTATCCCTTAAAGTAAATGGCAATAGAAATGTATATCAAATTTAAATGTTCTTGTTCATTGTTATTGTAAGTGATATTATTGTTACTATTAATTTTGGTTCTAAGATCAATTTAAATGTCAGTGAAAATGGCAATGACAATATCCATAGATTCATTTTGTCAATAGCAATAGCAAATATCAGTCTTAACATCCATGCTGATCATGCCGATATGGATGTCAATGCCAAGATCAGTAATAATGTCGATTTCAATGCCAATGACAATATTTATGACAATGTTAACGTTAATTTCAATATCAATATCGATGTTAATGTCAATATCAGTAATAATGTCAACTTCAGCGGCAATTCCAATATCGATGAAAATGTTTATGTTAATGTCAAATTCAATGTTAATATTCATGTTAATTTTAATGCTATTTTGATGTTAATATTAATAATAGTGATAATGTTGGTCAATACGGTTGGTAATGGCAATATCAGCGTCAATGTTAATGTCAATATCAGTAATAATGCGTTAATGGCAAAAACTATGATAATGTTTATGTTCATGCCAATATCAATACCATATTATTGGCAATACCACTGTCGGTCATCAAAATGTCAGCGTCAAATTCTATATCAGCAACCATTATATCTTAATATATAAAATTCGAATGTACGTGTGTACATTCGGCTGGACCGATTTAATTGAATTTCTGTGAATGCCTTTGGATTACGCCTTGGAAGGCTTAGTGTCACAAATCCGTTCGGCAGATGGCGTTGCAGCCTTTATCTGGCTTATTTATCTACTACCTGTCTGTATGAGTACGATTTCTTAGAGTAAGAAGATCGAATATACAAAAATTTTAAGCAAGACTATAGGAATTATTATTGTCCTACACGCGTTAATACCATGACAATTTCAAGTTTGCCTAATTGAAATAAAGTTTGCAGCTTAAAGTTTCTCAGCATTTTTATACGCATTTGATAAGTTATTTAAATATTTTAGAGAAACTTTTCCAAAGTTAAACCATAATCCAACTTATTTTTCCATTTAGTAAGACCTCATCGTACCTGGAGAATAAATAAACACAAGTGAATACAACTAGAAAAGGAAGTTGTTTCAGTAAAAGTGAGAGTAAAAAATAAATAAAATGAATTTAAATTTCTTGACTTTTGTTTATGCCCAGTTACTATGACGAAAATTTTGCCAACGAAGATGATGTTGATGATAATTACGACGACCATTTTAATAATAATGATGAAGATGAGGTTGTGGAAAGGCATAATATTGTTTGTCAGTCTGTCTGTCTGTCTGTTTCTCGGCTTGTGTTAATTAAGTTGAGTTAATGTTATAAAAACTCCCCTCTTGATGTGTTTGTGGTTGTGTGCCTTAAAGAATTTTTAGTATTTGCTTAAGCTATGAGGCCTGTAATGTGGTTTTATTTGAAAACTTTTCACTATTAAATTTTTTTCTTATTATTTTTGCTCATTATTTTTTTTTTTCTATTTTAGTTTGTTAAATATTTAAGTCAGAAGCCAAAGGGGGGAAGATGCAGTAATTTAACAAATTACATCTACAAATGTTGGAAAAGTCAAAACAGTTTATACCAAAATAAATGTTGACTTGAGGTTTTTTGGTATTTTTTATTTTTATATTTCTTTAGTTACTTGTTTCTTAACTGTTGTATTTTTAAAATTAAGTCTTTCTCTTTCGAGAAATGTATGTGCACGTCTGTACAACTTTTAGTTAATAATGTGTAATTAAAACTTGCCTTCTTATACAATTTAGTATTTACTTTTTGCCGTTTTGTTTTGTTTGTTTTTCTTTGGTACGTTTTTATAGTTTTGAAATTTTATAATTGAAATCAATACCAGACAAGGATTGAACAGAGAAAACAGTTTTCTTGTGACAACCAATTTTTTTTGTTGATAAAATAATTTAGTTAGATGTTACAGCAAATTTTTTTTTGTTACGATTCAGAAAGTTATTCTTCACAAATAAGCTTTTGATGAAAGTTTATGGTTTAACGATATTTATTCACACAAAAAACCAATTCGGTTGTGAGAGCTAAATTTCTTTTCAATCAAAAATTTAGATGTGTTAACTCAATTTATATAATATACACCAAAATTAAGTTCTAATAAAAATATTTTCAGCTATAAGACTGATTTTTTGATTGGAAACAAATTTAGTTCTTACAACCAAAGTTGTTTTCTCTATGATTTATTACCTCATTTTTATTTTATAAATCTTTTTTTTTCATATTGAGCACATCAATAGGATCTTTCTAGCACCACTACGACTTGTAACACTTTTTTTTCCACTTTTATCTTACTTCACTCAAAAAGATGTGAGCAAACTTCCAAAAGAGATGCTCGTAGGCGGAAAACCACTTCCAAGTGATTCAAAGGAATCACAAAATTGAATTAAATATTTCAAAATGAATAGCCTTATGTTGTGTATTATGTAAAACCAAGCCCAAATGACGGCATTTGTTTTTAAACGATCGTTATCGAGTACCGTAATTTGGTCCCTGAGCCTTTGTGTTAAATTGAGCGTAAAGTAATAATTTATTTCAATAGCAGCTGCAATTAGTTGCTGAGTTGTTTTACCCTTTAGAAATCCTTTAGCTTAAGCAGTTTTTCCTATTAAAACTGTATTATTTTTGTTGTATATTTTATTTTATTTTATTTTATTTTATATTTTTTTTAATATTAATATTCTTGTAGACTTTTTGTTATTCATTAACTTTTCAATAAAATCCCAATTTTTATTTGTTTTATAACGAGCAAAAGAAAACAACACAGAAACCTTCGTAATTATTTTTAGGCGAAAGATGGACTGAAATAGCAAGTCCTAAAAGAAATGGGCAAATGGAAATGGCACAAGAAACAGAGAAGAAAGCAAGCCTTATTGCTTGTAATTATTTTTAATACATTTTGACATGTGTCTGTGATGCTGCTGTTGCTCTTTCTTGTTACCCTTTGAGTTGTAAGTAGATCAGGCTTAATTTTATTCTTGCTGTTCGTTTTATTCAACATGAAATATTTTAGGGACAATGCGAGCTGAAAACCTCTGACCAACAACAAGAAATATCAACCAAAAAACTGAGAAGAACTAAAAAAAAAAAAAAACTCCAAATGAAAGTAAAATAATATCCGGTTGGCTGCAGATTTTTTTGTTTTTTTAGTAGCAGAAATATTTTAGATTTCATAGTCTTGAATATACGTTGCTGGTGCTTGATACTCCTGAGCTGTGACAGACAGTCATTATAACCATTTTCTAACATCTTTTTGGTTGCTGTATACTGTATTTGTGTGCAGCTTCCCTTGTAGTTATACCCTGTATAATTGCTACTAAAATGGTTGCTTCACTTACTGTGATGTGTTTGTTTCCTTTTACAATTTTTCATTTTGTTTTTCTTTTTTTTTAGATTTTATACTTTCGGTTGTATGCTATCGATGTCAGCACAAAGCTTGAGCTTTCCATTTGAAATTGTTTATTCTCATATCCTATACATTTAAATTTTCTTGTGTTTTTTCTTTTTCATGCCATTTGTGGTATTCAGCAGATGACATGTTAATACAAAAAAACAGTTACTACCGCTTTTTTTTTGTAAAGCAGCAAGTACCAAGCAGAACTAAAAAAAATCAAATTTCTCTTTTAATTTGCTGTTGTTCTTCAGATTTGAATGTTTTTGAAATGAAATGTTGAATTTCGGTTTTTTATTTTTTTTACGCTCGTTGGTTAGTCTGATATTGATCCCATATTTTTTTGGGGGGAGTTGCACTGCATAGACTGCAAGTAGAAGGAGTTTTATTTTTAAGCAAGTTCAGCTTCAGGTGACCTTTCTGCAGATCATTTAATTAATTTTTCACCTTTTTGGGTGTAATAATTTTTTTATAAATTTTTTTTACCTCTTAGATACGCCCCTGGTATATGAATGATTAGTGAGTATGAATGCCCTGTTTAGTTGTTTTTCAATTTCTTATCACAAACAAATACAACAGTGGGCTAAAGTTGTGCAAGAAGTAATCGCTCTTAAGAAAGAAAATGAAATTTAATTTTTTAAAATCTGTTACCTAAAAATTTTACGATGAAAAGTAGTTTTTTAATCTGTAGATACTGGAGTGTTTCAATGTACTTTTTTTTCCTAAAGTCCTTTTTTTTTTGCAAAACTCTATATTTTATTTTTGATTTTTATCTTATATATTTTTTTAATTTTTGCACTGTTTTGCAACTCAACAACTTTTCAATGACATGAAGAAGCTTTTCTTTTTTCGGAATAAATTTTATTTTCTATTAGTTTTCCTTTACTTTCATTTGAATATTCTGACAATGATTTTTGAGCATTTAAAGACATGCTGAAAAATTTAAAAAAAAAAAAAAAGCTGACCAAAACAGATATGAAAAATCTGTGTTTTATTATTTTATTTTGCTTAATTTAATTTCTTATTTTTTGACAAATTCATGTAGTCGCAACTATAATTTTCATTTAAATAATGCTGAGTATTGTGGTTGGTCAATGGTCCGACAGGCCAACCGACCAAAGTTTATCAAGATGAAGAACATTCGTATGCTAATATGATAGAAGAATTCCTCATCTAAAGCAACTGGATACTATTTGCATATGATGCACATGACTCCAAACTGTAAATGTTTGGTTTTGTCTGGTTATAGACAAAAACAAAAAAGCATGTTAACAATTTGCAAAAGATTACAAATCGTAATTAAATAAAAACTTATGACATTTTGTTGGTTTATAAAATTTGCATAAGAAAGTAAATAAGAAGAGATTTCTTTAATTAAATTTATCAATTTGTAAAAAAAATATTAATTTTTTTCCCTCAAAGAAGACATTTGGGATAAGAAAAAAAAATTATTTATTGGGATACGAGCTTAGATATTTTTAAATTTATGCAGGCACATAAGAGTGTATGTATATGTAGTGCGTCACTTGTTTAGCTTTTGCAGTCATAGAAAAGTAAGTGCTTATTGCTAGGGATTATTAAGCTGATTATTAAAGGGTCTTACTGTTTTCATGTAGGAAAGTGTGCTTTGCTAGATGTTGTAAACTAAACTTTGATCATTACAGAGATTATCTTTCATAATTACTTTTCACTTTATCTGGCATTTAAGTAACACTTAACCATGATTTAAAATTGCCTTTAACTTTTTATTTATCTTGTCAATTACCTACATGTAAAAGTTAAAAAAAAAATTAAAATAATAATTTTTTTATCTTAAATGTAAATAAATAAATAAAGAATGTTGTTGTTATTGTTATTCTTATTATTGTAGTTTAAATAAAAATTTTATGAATAAAAAAAATACAAAATAAATTAGAAATCTGTGGTCATGACTAAATGCACGAGGGTATAGAACACACGCAGAGTGAGTAAAAGGTTGTTTCAAGTCTTTCTTACAACATAAAATAAAGAAATTTTATTTAATATTAAATATTTTAACGAGCACTGATGACTTTGACTACTGGCAAAAAATAATTTTACAAACTGATTACACCAGTTCTTTCTATTGAGCAAGAAATTTTCATTTATTTCAAGTGTCATTGAATGAATTAACAGCTGCGATTCGAATGTAAAAGTGCCTGACAAATACAATGTTTCTGAATAATAAAAACCTGCAAGAATTTTAAATTAAAAAAAAAATTCTTTTTTTTCCACACACTCAAACACAGCCACTCACACACTTCTATATTGGATTATACAATCTCAAATAGCATATACCTAACACGTGCCCTAAGATATGCACTTAAAAGTAGAAATATTTAAATAAAAGTTATCATTGTAAGGTGTCATACTAACGCACACATTGTTGTATTATCAAGGTATACAATCTAACAAAAAAAAAAAAAAAAAAATCCACAAAAAGTAGACTCTTTTACTGAGAACACACTCAAAATGTATGACTGCTGGCTGCCTACTTCTTCGCAGAAAGAAATACTTTGCAGAAAATGTAGCCTAAAGTAACACATACATGTCTGGAATATGTGCTTTCATATAAATTACTTTGCTCTTGTGTGGATTATTTTCAAAAATTTGATTTAAACATGAGACGACAGACAGTTTTCTTGTGAAGACATCTTCTTCTTCATACATAAAATTTATTTTCTGTTTGTTCTCTGTAAAAAATTTGTGTTTTCCAACGGATTTTTTAGAAATTTTGTACCACTGATTTTTATACTACAAGGAAGGTCGCCAAGTACTTTTGGATTAGTCACACCTACTTTACACTCACGTTTACGTGCACTTTTGATTAAAACAATTGAGATGGGTGTTTTCTTAATTACAAATAAATTTTTCAATCGATTTCTTTAATATATTTTACATGTGCTCACTATATATCAGCACTGACCATGCCTACTGCTACACCCATTTTTTTAAACAAAATAGTTAAATTTTTTTTAACAATTAAAATCATATTTTTTAAAATTTTTTTGTAAAATTTGGTATATTTTAAGGACCGACCATGCCCACTGCTACGCCTACTTTTAAACGAAATAATTAAAATTGATTTATTTATCCTCAATTACTTTAATTAGTATTGAGTCTTCAAAAAGTTAAAATACATGTGGTTCTGCCTATGAGCGCCTGCTAAGTTTTATTTACATAAATAAAGCATCAGACATATCCGCACATGGGCAGCAATATAATTTAACAATAAAATTTACCTAACATTACAGCCCCAAACAAAAATCCATACAACAGCTGCTTGTGCCAAAAAAAAAATTATTTTTCTGTCATTTTAATTTAACCTTCAAATCGACAGTTCCTGTTACAGTTTGTAAAAACTATTAGTTTTGTAAGTAAGTAAGTGTGTGACTAATAAAATTGTTTCTTTTTCCCCTGTTTTTTTTAAATTAAAAATTCTGTTTGCACTTACCACCCAAAACACCAGCCACGTAACCTGTATTATTTGTGCGTCCTTTTTTCATTAATGCCTCATCGATAAGCAGCAAACGTTGGGAAGCGAAAAGATCTGGCTTAACAGGACCTTCATACAAATCCATATCGTCATGATTGCGAAATAAATTGTGACGTGCTATGACATCTTCCATGCCAGTGCGATGCAGTTCTGGTATCAAACGCAACCAAATTGACAGCTGATGGGCTCGAAAATGATTTTTAATGCGTGGTTTCATGCCTAAAAATTAATTTTTAAAAGAAAAAATTAAAATTTAATAGAAACTACTTAGACTCAGTTTTTTAATCACTCGTAAGACAATTTAGAATGGTTTTCTAGCTGAATACTTAAAAACTTTTTAAAATAAAAATTTTTATTCTAGATTTTTTTTCCTAAAAAAAAAACGAAAAAAAGTTTAGTTTCTTGCTTCTAAGGGAACACAAAATAAATGTTCTTTAGCGACACCGTTGTGTGTGTGTGTTTTTAATTGTTTTGAAAACATGAATCAGATTCGGTTTCATAGAATTTGGAAATTCATGAAGATTTTTAGAGATTTTTAACATTTTTATTTATGTAATTTTTTTTATATATTTTCTCTTGTTAGAATTTAGTTGACGCATGAAAAGTTGGTGATACAGTTTGAAATGAAAACTTTTTGACAAAGTTTTTGGATGATATTGTCATGTTAAGCTGATAACAGATAATGCAGGGATTTTGGTCCTTCCAATCTCTCTCTCTCTCTCTCTATGTCTTATATTAATGTAGAAGAGGGTGTTACAACAAAGCTTGTTTTTTTTTGAACGCCAACAATAATTAATGTTGTTCATTACGAACATAAAGGAACACTGAACATCTAAATACCATAATCGCATTATAAAATTTATCTGTCGGTTAAAAGTTCAAACAAAACAAAAAGAAAAAAATATTATAACATTTTTGTTGTTGGCGTAGAAATTAGTTTAAACTTCTTGTAACACAATATACACAAAGAAAAGAAGAAAAAAGAAAACACCGAATGGCATAGCATGACTTAAACACTTAAACATGACATGCAAGTCTGTACTTAAAATGTACACGAACTGTTTGTTGTTCACAGCGTCTTGCTTTATGCTTAGAGTCCTGTATTTAACAAAAAGTTCCATAAAATTTATAGCAGAGTGGTATCATGACACACATTTACGCACGTTTGTGTTCGCTTAAATTCCACATACGTACGAGTACACACAAACGTCATATTTTATTATTGCTTTTCTACCAATAAAAAAAAAAGCCATAAATAATTTTAAATACAATTCACACACACACACACACACACACACACACACACACACAAGTTAAGCTTACTCATGCCTACAGTGGGAATGTATGTGTTTTTTTTCGGTGTAATATGACAACTAAAAAGTGCAGTGTAATTCATAAAAAAAAATTTAAAAGACTTCCAATAACTGGAGGTACGTGGGTAAACTTTGAATTACCTTTAAAACACAACTAGTTAAACTAGTTTGTAGTGAAGGTGTGTACAAATAAGAATAAAAATTTTAAGTACTGAATGATACTGTTTTAATTGCCTTAAATAAATATCATAATGAGGAGAACCGATAAGCACCGAACGGTTTTATAATTTATTGTTAATGAAACCATGGTTTTGTATAAATAAAATTAATTTTCTCTTTGTACGTTCTCTGTTCATTTTAAAAGCTTTTGTTTTCCAACGGATTTGTCTGCAACTATACTCCAAAGTAGGTCATCATAAATTTTTGGACCTGCTATGATCATTTTTACGCCCCACTTTTCAAAGATTTTCACCCACCATTTTTCATAAAAATATATGCTCATACTCAACTTAAGCCTGAAATTATGCTTTGAAATATAGTTGACGCCTCTGCTAATAATGCTGACAAAGCCACAATTCACTTTGTATGGTCTTTTTTTTAAAGATTGATGCTCTTTAAAAAAATGATGTAGACTTTAAAGTAAAATTGATGAAAAAATATATGAAAAATTTCGATAACGTTGACTTTAAAGTTTATGTTAATTGATTTGGATTTCTCTAAAAATTGGTACACCCGCTTTCTAGACTTTAATATTTATCAAGTGGAAGATTACAAAAATATTTTCAAGAAGGACTTTTGGAAATGTATTTTTGTTTGTTTGTTAAAATTTTCAAATGAGACTTGCAGAGTAAGAAATGAGCTACGTGCCGTGCCATATGTCACTTTTGCTACCACATTTTATTTGAAAAACGTTTTAATTAGAAAAACCCTTATATCTTTTTAGCTGTTTGAGGGATTTGAAAAAAAATTTTCACTAAAATGTAGCCAATATCGCACTCTGCTCTGTGAAGAAAGTTTCATTAAAAATATTGATCACACCTCAGAAAAAATATTGCAGGATGAAAAATATTGCTGCCAACAGATTTATAAGAATACGTTTAATTGCACAAATGCCAAATACTAGGCAGCCATAAGTCAGTGCTTCAGTAAAATTTAAATTTTAAATTAAATAAAATTTATTTCTAATTTTATTTCTATTGAAACTTGTTATGAAATTACAAAATATGAGCTGTTATTTGTTAAAGTGGTATAAGTCTATTTAAAAAAAAAATGAGTAAGCGGTAATTTTAGTCAGATGGTGCTAAAGAAGTGATAAAATTACGGTTAACTTATGCCACTTTCTAAAATAGTGAATTCAGAAAAAACAAATTGAAAGTCATTGGGCCATGTCCAATGTTCGTTAAATTTTCATACAGCCTGCAGGTATACAATTTCTATACAAACAATGAATGTACGTTTGTTTTTGTTTGTTTGGATAGATACAATACCCGTGTGTACAATAAGTCTCAAGTCTTTGTATGTTTAACATTCAATATGCAGCATGTGTGTTTGTTTAAGTTGGTAAAATTTGACAATATCTTCTTAAGCTGCTGTTTTTTTCTTTTTCAAATTTGTTTTTTGTGAAGCACAACAAACAATATTTTTTAAGACTTTAAGCTTCGGCCATACTGCTGGTGTCTCTGAAAAATTGTGTCTTTTTGCATTTTTCTTTTATTTATTTTGGGTTTGTTAAAAGTGTTTAAGGGAAAGTTTTTTCTTCAAGTTTAAAGGTTTTCTAAGCATGAGTATCATATTTGAAAAAAATTTAACTAAAAATATTTGAATTATTTTAATGACAGTATGAAATTCAAACAAGTTCATAAAAGTTTAACAGCACAAACAAAAAATATTTAATATAATAGGTTATCGTAAGCGATGTTGTCAAGTGAAAATTAATATTAATTTAAAATTAAAGAAAAATTACAAAAATATTTCACTAATAAAGAAGATTTCAAGTAAAATTACGTAGTTTGTAGACTGTTTGAAGAAATAAATTATAAATTTATCATTCTCTTATTTAGCTGTAAATTATTATCAAAACAGAACACATCGCGTGACGTCATTTGTGCTATATGCGCAGATATTAAAAATTTTATGTGTGGAATGTGAGCTAAAAAAGTAGACCAAAGTTGAGATGGCACTATTCTATTGACTCTTGGGGTTGAACGCTTCTGGTATGTAGATTTCAGAAATATACTCGTAATCGTTATATAGTTCTGAAACCTACATTCGATTTTATTTATTCTTTTTTTTTCATATTTTTTTGTGAATTATATTGAAAATACTTCGATCGTACAGATAAAAAAATTAAATTTATTTTCCCGAGGTAATTTCGCTTGCTTAAATTTTTTTTCTAAGAATTTATCAACATACATATTTGCTAGTAGTTGAGAATCATGAGAAGAAATTTTTAATGGAAGAAAAATATTTTTTTTAAGTCATAATGGCTGGCAGAACAGTTTGTTTGAGTGATTACACGTTTTTTTCTTGTTCCCTGCTGCTTAGAAAAAATTATTAAAGGAAAAAAATTTAAAGAGTCTTTTCATTTAAGGCAACAAGTTCTTTTAGTTAAATTTTGTTATCAAATCGAAATGAAGCTTTGAAAATTATCAGAATTTAATGAAAGTAAAACAAAAGAAAAATTAGTTACTGCGCAAAAGCCTCTGAAAGACTTTTTATATGAAAAATAAAAGTAAAGACACGCAAAGCAAGAAAAAAGTAAAAAGTATCTTTGAAAAGTGGGCGTGTTTTTTTAACTTTGAAGATTTATTGAAGAGAAAAAGAAAATGTTTGTCAAAACTTACCAATTTCCAAATACTTTTGATGTAAAGGATCATAACTTTCCCAAGTAATGCTACGAAATCGATTACGTTCTTTAGAAGCTGGTAAAGCAGAATCTTGACGATGATGTTCATTTGGATTGCTGCAAAATTAGAAAAAAAAAAATATGTAGAAGTTCAAAAAAAACAAAATAATTTTTTGTGGAAACTGACCTACATAAGCACTGCAGTAAATTTAATTTTTGATGAATTTTACACATTGACTGCAGTAATTCTTTATTCTTAGAGCCGGTCGTTCTTTTATTTACGACACTGAATAAAATTTGTTTTGATTTTAAGGCAAAGAACCCTTTAAAAAAGCAATCATGGGTCTAGAATAATTTTTTGATGTTTTTTAAAGTGAAAAATATATGAAATGTAGTTTTTTAAGAATGTTTGGCCTCCTGGGAATGTTTTTGTTAAAATCGCTTGGCACTCAAAGTGTTAAAGTAAAACTACAATTTATTTTTGATTAATAAGTAAAAAAAAACTAACTGCAGATAAAGCCTGGGTTGTAAAACTTTTATACCCCAATATTTTTCTGTTCGCATTAATGAATGTGTGACTCAGTATTTGTGGTTAACTGTAGGAATTAAAAATTCACCACTGATATGAATATCGCGGACGAGAACCAATAAGGCTACACATTGTCATATACAAGAACCAAAAATGGCTAATTAAATAATTTTTTTTATTTAAAAGTCATTCAATTTTGGCTTTTATTTAATCACACTGAGAGTTAGTAATTTTACTGATTCATTATTTCTTTAATTACAAAGTTAACTATATTTTTCACCAAACATTTTTCTTTAAAATTAAATAGTGAATCATACTACGGGCATAGGTCGTTTAGCGCTCATATTGCATTCCTGAAAACTGAATATTTATTTAATATTTAATGAATAAAATATTTAATTCATCGTTCTCACGATTCACCTTGATAACATTCATTTCCATCTCCAACGTCTAGCTTTTTCTAGTTTTCTTAGCAATATGTGTCTGTGATTCGATTGAATTTGTTATTTAATGCATTTTATTTACTTAATCAAAATTATTGAGGTTTACTCTCAAACGATATCAGTATTTCGAATCAACAATTTAATACAAAATTTAACATTTTGGGATTCCTCGAATTAAAATTTATCTAAAGAACAGAGTTAAAATAAAATTTTTACTTTCAAAAATTCAAGAGAGCGCTAAAGCGAAACAGCCCTAAAATAGGTAGCCTGCAACGGTATTTCGTTAGTATTTATCTAAAGAAGGACTTAAATTTCTAAAAGATTTTAATAAATGAAATTGGTTTGTAAAAATTCTATTTTTGTGCTCTTAACCTGCGGGTTAGTATTATTTTCAATAAATAATCTTTTATGTAAGAGGTCAAGTTGTACAACATCAACCATTAAAATCTATTGTTTGTGAAATTTCTTTCAAAATAAATTAATTTTTTTGTCTTAAGCATGAAAATAATCTTTTCTGCATAATTCAACTGCAATCGTAAGCACATTAATGCCATTTTAAACAACTTTTCAAATGAAATAATTTCATTTTAATTTTGCATTTTTTATTATCAACAGCAGAATGAAAGGACATTTTGCAAACTAACTGCAGGCCATTTAAATAAAATATTTATAAATTGAAATACATTTCTTTTTATTATTTAATTGCAATTACAGCATTTAAATAAATGTTTGCTTTAGCCGAATTAAATATTAAAATAAAAAACAAAGTAAATGCAAGACGATTTTTAGAAAATTTATTAAAGCAGCATTTAAGATGAATAGATGCTTGTAAAATATAATTTGATGTAATTAGGATTCCCTTTTTAAATACTGTAAATTCCAAGTAAACACAATTATAAAGCTCACAGAAGCAGAAACAAATGAATGCTTAAGTAGTACTTTTTTATGCACAATTCAAGTTTGTGGAATTAAATATTTTTTTAGAAACTCTGATTTTTTAATATTCTGCTGAAAATTTAAACTTAAAAAATAAAAAGAATTATTTTTTAAATTATCCCAATGATGCAAAAGTTGTTGTTTTTTCTCTTGTTAAAAATCGTAATTTGTTTCTCTCTAGTTGTTGCATACACAAAAGCAACAATAGCAAAACTTTCAAATTGAAACGTGCGACAATCTACCTTTTTTTTTTAATTGTTTGCTGCAGCAGATAGCACAAAACAAAAGGAAAAAAAGCTAAAATAGTACAAGGGGAATATAATAATTGGTGATGCTCTCGTCTGTATGCTTGTTGTCATTGTCACTACAACTACAACAACTATTGAGCTTTTTTTTTTTTTTTTTTTACTTAAATTTCCTCACATGTTTGTTAGCAAATTATACGTAATAATAAGAGATGGGCACAATAACACTTTTTTTGTTTTTACACAATTCACATACACTTACGCAACTGAGTAGAAACAAAACAAAACAAAACAAAACAAAACAAAACAAAACAGATACTAAATGGAAAATGGAAAACACTTAAAAGTGCTTGTTGCTGATGCATGTTATTTCCCACTTAAAGTTGTTGAGATAAATGTTTAAATTGCCGCCTGTTTTTTTCCTCTCGCTTAGCACAACAAAAAGACTGTTTACAATTTAGTTTTGCTTTCTTTTTCGTTTCTTTTTGTTAAATGTTTAAATGGGCTTGCAATAAAAAACACAATATTGTTTGTTGTACAACTGCATTTGTAGTTGAAATTGTTTAATAAACAATGAGACTGACAATACAACATAAAATTGTTGTTAAGTGAAATTTAGCAAAACCGTGTGCAGCATTTACGAATAAAAGCTGAATATTTTTACTTACCCGGTTCTGGCGAAATTTGTCCAATAGGTTATAACGGCTTCTGACAAGGCAATTTCTGATTTTGTGTAGTTTTTAGGAAAATGACTGAAGCCATCCACCAGAGGAGCTCCAAATATGTAAGGTAAGTCCTCACCATGCACTGTGCCCATACGTTGGGGATAGTCACCATCTTTGGTTTGATAATCAAAGACATAAAAATAACAGCGACCTGATTGTCCTGGATATTGAGTAGAGGCAGAGGCAGTCCCACTACTTGAACTACTACTTGTCATGGGTGGTGGTGAATTGGCAGCAAAAATATCAGCAGTTCGTATAAGGGGTGCCACAAATTGGGCATCCGACAAAGCGGCCACAGCGGTATCACGTGTGTTGATGGGATGTTGGGAGGCACGATCCCAGTCAGTGTATTCATTAACAATCTTTAAATACAACAAGAAATATAAATTAAATTTATTTTTAACAATAAAAGCTCTTTTGCAAATTTGTGCGTTTTAATTAGCATTTAATGCTGTTAAACAAAGTTTTGCCACACATTTGTTGCATAAATATACTGCGCTAAATATAAGACTAAATTAATGGTATAAATTGTAGCATATCGTCAGTGAAAATTGCACAGAGCTGTGCTAAGGCCTTAACTATACTTACGTCTTCTATGTTACCGTTACACATTTAAATTTGAGAACTTTAAAAGTATACAAGCAAATCCAACTAATTTGACAATTTTTAGTTGCATATATTTTTCGCTTTCAAGATATTAAACCCACATGCCACCTACGAGGTATTATAGTCATGCACAGTGGCCTATTATAAGTAAACAGAGATTAACAATCGGCTGCTTGTAATTAGAAATGCTAATAAATGTAGGAGCTTCAAAAATACGCACCCACAAATTAACATTAAATATAAAATTAAGCTTCTTAAATTTGAAAAAAGCTTTATGTCGCTTACAACTTCATTTGTGTGTGTCACGGTATTTCATTTCATATGTGCGCTATCTTTTACACACTTTCATTTCTGTTGTCATTAAATTGGGTGTGTGTGTTTGTGTGGAGGTTGGGCATAACCTTCAAAATACTACATAATACCACACTTTACAACGACTTAAGCCATTTGGTACTTCAGTTATTGCAATTGGCTGCTAGTGAAAAACAGTGTGTACAAAAATTGGTTTGTTGCTTACGAAACATTGCTTTTTTCGTTCAAATAACACCCACACTTACACACCTTCACTCTCTTAATGTTTGCATTCATTATTTCAGCTTAAAACACAATTTACGCAATTGTTGCCATAACCAACGAAACAATACCAATACATGCAATAAAAGAATGAATGCTATCTCTCTTTCTCTCCCTCTACCTCTACCAGACGAGCACATGCTTATGCAAAAATCTTTAATGCAGCCTTTAAGCTCAGAAGAGTTTAGGCTGTGACTCAAATATTTACACTAAAACAAAATTTTTTAATTGATTAAAATAAATTTTACTTATTGCTTTTAGGAAAATGTTTTGAAAGTAGTATAAATAAAATTTTTTTTAAAAAATTCGGGCGGTACTTTAGTAAGTTACAGATATAACACTTTTAAAAATAACGGCTCAATTATTTATTTGTATGTAGATTCAGATTTTTGACATAAATTATAATTCAAATTAATTTTTGTAAAATTTTTTGGTTTTAAAAGGAACCTGCAAAATTTTCCAATTTAACTGCGAACCAAAAAAAAAAAAATATTTAATTCAGTTGTTCTATTTTATAATAATAAATGTTTTTCAAGCTTAAAATCTTTAATAAAATATTTCTCTTAGTGTACTTGTATTTTTAATACTTAAGCTCGTTTTACAGCCTGACAGCTTTTCTTTACTTGTACATTAAAGAGGGTTGAGAAGAAGGTGCACCTTCCAAAAACCAAGTGATTCTTTTTTATGCCTTTTTTTCTGACTGTCGTTAATGAAAATTTTTTGCTCTGAATAAAGTTTTTAACTATTTTAGCTACTTGCAGCTTCGGGATAATAGATAGCTTCACAACAATGTGAACTCAAAATTTGATCAGTTTGTCTGTAGGCCTGCAGCGACAAGTAAACACATACAAAATATGCTGTTTGTGGTAAACAATTTGCCAACATTTTTTTTCTTTTCTTGTTCGTTAGGAATATGAGTCGATATATGAAATAAATAAGGCTTTTGATTCTTTTTTTTTTTGCCTTACTTTAGAATTTAATTGCAAGGCCAAATACGTTTAATAACAGCTATTTCTGTTTTTTTTCATTAACCCTTTAAAGACCATAGGTACACCGGTGTTCCAAGCCAAAAATTAGATAAAAAGTAAATTATTTATACTTTTTGGATTTTATGTTTTTATATTGAGTTAACGGGTGTGTAATTATTTAACTGTTCCTCAGCACCTACATATGTCCATCCATTTTTAACACAAAATTTTAATTTTTATTAAATTAACTGTTTTGTATTCAGTACACTTATGGTCTTGAAAGGGTTAAACACAATAACAATTTGAATGAATTTCCATTCAAAAGAAGAATTTGTGAAATTTCCATCGAATTCATTTTTTGAAAATCACATTTAATTTTACTTAAATTTTAGATAAATATTTTTTAATATTTAAATTTAAAATATTAAATCATCTTTCCGTTTTTCTTAAAGTGGATTTGGTATTTATTATGAAAATTTATTAAGGATTTGGTCACAATTTAACTCGATGCGAAGTAAATATTTTATAGCATCATGTGTGCAAATTTGACTTAAAGATTTATGAAAGAAATCCTCCATATAAAATATGAGTTTGTGTGTGTTTGTACTCGTACACTTTACATACCACTCAGTAATATACTTTAAATGGTTATAAAAAATACAAATTATTATAATCATGATATACGAGGTGTATACTTTTGAGTGTGGATGAATGTGCGTGGATGACAACAGTCTAAATATTAATATTTTACTGGTGCTACCACTTTCCCCAGCCAACACACAGTTGGAAAACTAAGAAATGTTGCAAAAAAATAAAAGAGCATGAAGAAAACATTTTTTTTCCTCTTTAATATTAATTTCATTGTAATAATAATATAAGCTCATTTGTCAACACAATATGCACGCAGCCACACGCATACTTACTCATACAAGCACACATTTAATGTTACCATGCACCCAGCAAACATACGGGTACTTATATTATTTGAAAATGAGAAATTGAGAGAGATTTAAGCTCAATACGAAACCATTTCATTTAATTTATTAATTTTTATTTTTTATGAATAAAATTTTTGTAAAGTTTTTCTTGAATTTAATTTAATTTAAAACACAAAATTAAACTAAATTTATTTAATATAGAAATTAATTTGTGTTGCTGTTTAAGATTCTTATTAATACAATTTTTAATACTTTAATTTTTCTTTCAATTTAAAAAGAAAATTTAAATTATTTAAAAAAAAAACATATTTCTTGAAGATGCTACACAAAGATGTAGCGAAATATCGAAATAAAAATAATAAAATTGTATTTTATAAAAAAAACTATCTCAAGCTCAAATAAATTTTACATACAATTTTTATTACTATTTTTTTCTCTTATCAGCTGTAAGCTGGAAACGGTCAAATCAATTATCTATTAGTAAAACTTGAAAAAACAAGAAAACATTTACTTGTGTCCATTATTTAGCCCAAAAAACGATTAAAATTTGGTTTTACCTTCGAGTCACTTCTGCCACAAAAAGTTGCTGCTGGCACAAATTTTGCTTTTCTATCATAATTTTTAACGCGTACTTACTAGGCTGCATTTGTTTCCCTATTTTGCTGAATACTATAATTTAAGTTAAGTGCTTTTAAGGGCGTCTGTGTGTGTCAGTATTTTTCATGTGTAAAAATGGCAATTTTCTGCCCCTCAAAATGTTTGCTTAAAATGAGATCACATACTTTGTTTTCATATTTTTTCCCCGCTGTTTAAAAAAACTAGTTCAATGTTACAAAAAACAAAAAAACTATGCAAAAAAATAAAAATACATTTTAACTATTCTATTTTAGTTGTTGTGATTGTTTTGTTGCTGCTGCTAGTTGAAGATCAAAATAGATTTGTTATTCTGTTTTAAATAGCAACGCAAATGTGTAGTTAGTGCGCAGAGTGAAATGTGCATGTGGTGCTACTAAATACTTGTATTAATTAAACCATCAAAATATTTATTAACATTAAGTTGCAATTTTTAATTCCTTTTCGTCCTTTTAGACTTTTTAAAAATCTTTTAATTAAACCTGCGACTACATGGCTAATGTTCTAAACTATTTATTCTGTAAGGCTTAGATAGTTAAGCAAACAACACTGAACTTGAATTAAATTTTCGTTAAAATTGTTTTCATTTAACGTTCTTTGCATACAAATAAAATTCGTTGTTTCTTTTTTAATGTTTCATTCGTGTCATTTAATTGTTACTAATTTAAAAATAAATAGAAATGCTACGATTTGTGTGTGCTTAAGCTTGCCATCATATAATCCATTGTGGCCTTAGCCCGACTTATTTATTCATTGACTGGAGTACAAAAAGAACTTTTTTTTAAGTTTTTATCATTCGGGTCATTATAAAATTAACATGAACATAAAACATTAAATACGACAGCATCTGTTGACACACACACTTAACACAAGCACTCACACACACACACGTGCTCCGAAACATTGCCGGTGTCATTTACGCCAAAAACAGGGAATTTTAAAAAAGATGTCAATTTTTGGGAATGAAAAATTTAAAAATTATTTTAATTGCATGAAGAAAAATAGTTGCGAGAGTTTGAATAAAGTATACGAGTACATACAACGTTTATAAGCACTTCTTATCTATACTAATTTTATAAAGAAGAACAATTTTGTTTTAAAAACTCCTCCCAGAAATATAAAGCTTCACAATAAGTTATATAACATAATTTTGCTTACGTTTTTGCATTAATTTCAATAATAAATGTGTATTTACATATTCTTAATTGCCAAAATGGCCAGTATGGCCAAATAATTTATTATTTGCCATCTGGCTCCACCAAAATATCAATATTTTTTATATTTATTTTACATACTAAATGTTTTTGCCTGGTGTCGCCCAGCTCGGTCCTTTATTACATGAGTTGGTATCTATCTAATTGTCAAAAAACCCATCCAAATAACTACATGTAGAGGGTCCGCCAAATAACTTTTTTTTTTTGAAAATGCTATAAAAACATCGAGTGTAGCTTCGGCCAAATGTTGCCAATATTCTCCTCTTCAATTTTTGTGAACAAAAATTTGTTCAACATGGCCCCATAACAATCGCCATTGACTAACGGCCACTCCTTGCTCATTTTCGAAGAAAAATGGCCCAATTGTGCCTCTGGGCGAAAACACCAAACAGTGACTCGTTTTGGGTGCGTCGGCTTTTCAATGTATGCGTGCGGGTTTTCTGTGCCCCAAATGCGAGAATTTTGCTTGTTAAATACCCGCCAAGATCAAAATGAGCTTCATCTGAAAAGATGATTTTTTTTGGCAAAATCGGCATCTTCTGTAAGTCGATCGCAGGCCCACTTAGCGAAGCGAAAACACAACCACATTCTTTCAGCGGAAGGATAAAACTAATTATCTGCCAAATCAGACATGAGCTAAGTGGTACCATTCACGAAATAAGCACTAGTTGAAAAAAAGTTAAATTGCGGACTCTAATTTACAAAGTGGCTCATGCCTTTGCTAGTATTATTAGCAGAGGCGCCAACAAAATATTACAAAGCATAATTTCAGGCTTAAATTAAGTATTGGCAAACATATTTTTCAACAGTGCTGAGTGAAAAACCATTTAAAATTGATCTTAGAAATAGGCTTGGTCGGTCTAAAAGTATTTGGCGGCTATTGTTGGAATATAGACTCTATATGTACCGAATTTCAGACAAATCAGTTGGAAAAAAAACAAACAGAAAATTAATTTTATTAAAAAAGTGAATTATGCACTTGCGACTCTATTGTAAGTTTTTTTTTTTTAATAAAAAGTTATTTAAGTGCCATAAGGACCCAAGTGAGCCCTTTTCGGGAGACCTGTTTAACCTAACCTTACCTAACCTATTTAAGGCCCATTGCTCAGTTAGTTTTATTTGCAAAAAAGCTGTAATAGACACTTCAGTATTAATGTAGTTTGTTTTAGTACTTTCTTAGAAATATCGATTTTAAAAAGTACTTTCTGATGCAATTCATATTATATGTTAAAGAAATTTTTCTAAATCACTTGGAAATTATTATTTACTTAATCATTTATCAGTATTTACAAATTTTTAAATTTACTGAATTTAATGGTTAAACTTTTATTAAGCCCCCCCTTTCGATTGATAAAAATTTTAATCTAAATATTTAAACTTTCCATCTCTGTACATAAAACTATTTCATATTTAAATTCAATATTGATTGGGTACCTGCATTAATTTATAAAACACCCTGTTACCAATTGAATACAAATTTTCATTGCCTGCATCAATCATTAAGTAATTGGTCAGCATTTTGTAAAACAACAACAACAAAATTTTCAACTGTTATTTAGAGTTGGTTTCATGGGTGTACAAGTAAATATTGTCTAAATTATTACTGCCATCGATGGCATACGATTGATTGATGTGCTAAATTAATTGTTAAAATGTTGCATGTAACAACGGAAAAAAAACTGCAGCAATTGCTGGATTTTCAACAAAATTTAACTCTTAAAATGAATTAGAACAGAAATAAAATATTAATTAAAAACCATTGAGGCCATGTACAATGAAATAACATGTAAAATTTCATTAATTATGGGAGTTACTTTATTTCTAGTGGGAAAGAGAAGAGAATAATAAAAATCTAATAAAGTTTTTTTTATTTCTCAGGCTGGTAGAATAAAAACTACAATTAAAAAAACTCAGTGCACATAAAAATGTTTTTTTTTCGAACAATAAATTCAGTTTTTTTTTTAGATTTTTTTAACTACAAAAGATCCAGCAGTAAAAACTTGTCAGCCACTCAGGCCAAATCCAATTCAATTAGAATAATTATTTGTTCCATTTTTATTTTATCACTTGTTACTGTTAAATTTAATTTAAAATTACATCAATTATTTTCATACTTACACATACACGCACACCTACCTTAGAGTACACATGTATTGCATGTTAAAATGGGTATGAATTTGTTCATAATTTCCCGTAACACACATACAAAATAAGCTCTTCTATTCTAGTTTAATTGCACCTAAACACGTTTACAGTCATGTAAATTGAAGTAGTATGCAATTGGACTCTTGTTTACAAATTTTGCCATATAAAACTAGTGAGTGGCTTTTGGCTTTAATCCACTAGCATACACACAATGAAACCAAATAACAAACAAGCTTTAAAACGAGGACATACGCTAATCAATACAACAGCAATAAAAAATAAATTTTATTTTTATTTTGTTTACAATCGAAATACAGAAGAAAAATAAAATTAAAGTCCTCAAAATCTGCATCCTGAAATCTATTTTATTATCTTGATTTTTTTGCTTATTTTTTGAAACTAAAGATTTTCACTGGTAAATTTTTAAATTTGCAAAACTACATGCCAGTTGCTTTCGATTTTATTGGTTTTAATGAAATTGTTTAATTTTTTTCACTTCACTTCACTTCCCTTCAATTATGTTAATTTAACAGAGTTATGTTAACATACTACCGAATTGAAAAACGAAGCTAATTCTTCGGAGCTAATTTTATTGATTTGAAATATAGAGTCTATTAAAATAATAATAAAAAAAAAATTACCAAAAAGCTTTAGAAAATCACACTGAGAAAACAACATCGATTGTGAGAGCTTAATTTGTTACCAATTAAAAATTCAGTTGTAATAATCGAATTTTTTAATTTTGACAACAGTTAATCGATGTAACAGCTTGAAATACTTTTTAGAAATCTATAGTCCATAGATGGTATTGAATTCTGGTTGCTGCAATTAAAAAATTTGATTATCCTAAATGAATTTTTAATTGTCAACAAATTTAGTTGTGTTTTGCATGTAAAATCACTATGAAATTATTTGCTGCTATTAATTTAAATTTTTCGTGTCACTTCTATATGAAATGGAATAATTTTATTACCAACCTCGTTTTAATGAAATTGTTGTATAAAAAGATAAGAACAAAATACAATTTTCTTCAACATTTTACTGTTCATTACCAGGATGTAATGGCTGAATGCCTTTTCAAATTCCCAAATAATTTATGGTATTTTTGTTTTTAGTACTTGAATCATTTCCTCTCTACACTCAGCTCTTCCGGTCTATAACCTAAAATCCCTAATGGCATACGACATCGTAACTAAAATCTTCGATGTCAATCTTTGTGCAAAACAATTTTTGTAGTAAAAGCTTAAGTAATGACGTTGTTCTCGCATAAACACTGTCGTTGTAAAAGATTAATGAGTTCATGTGTAGAAAATTATTGTCCTTCAGTTGGTGCGAGAAAGTGCGTTCATGCAAGGGCTACTAGTACTTATATTTTACTTTAATTTTTTTATGAAATTTAGCAGCTGTTTTTGTAAAAAAATAAATCATTTTACTTGAATTATTTTTTTTTCAAAGAGGCAGTTGGTGAAGGGGAGGGGGATTTAATTTATATAAACATTTAAGTGTATTTTTTACAACATTTTATTACACTTGTTTACTAATCGATTCCATTAATTTATTTTTCTTTTCCCCTTGTTTGCATTTTATTTCTCTGCAAAGAAGTTCTCTTTTGTGTTTGTCAATTTTATTACGTTTTTGTGTGTAATTGCTTAGTCCACTCTGTAATGTAATTTAGTTTTCCCTTTTTTATAAAGGGAGTTTTGAAAAATGTAAACAAAATTTCTTTGTCCTACAGGAAATCACAATTTAAATAAAATATAAAAAAAAATTTTCCCAATAGCAGAAAAAAATAATTTTTAAATAATTCTAGAACTTAATACACACACATATTCATATACATACATAAATATTTGATTACTCATTTTGGGGTTAACAAAAACTTTTTTTGATAAAAGTTTTTTACAGCCCATCAAAAAATGATCTGAGTGATTCTCTTCGTAATGCGTTTTTAATCACTTCAAAAAAAAAAAAAAAAAAAAATCGGTTGGCATGTTTTAGGTAGTGCAGAATTCAGTTTTCAGCACGATTTTAAATCATTATAAGTTTCATTACCATTTTAGCACTATAATTATAGAAAATTATATTTTTACGATATTAACCGAGTACTGCATTTTATAACTTCTTAGATGCTCACCTTTTTACTGAAATTTTTTGAAAAAAGAACAACTTGCTTCCCAACACACGCTAATGTAAAATTCATTGGTTTTTCCTACTGAGGTGCAGTTCTCACTTGTTTTACTGGCAGACTTCAATGTTCAGTTGAGTTTAGTTTCTCCAATTTAAAAATAAAAATTCAAAATGAAAGAAATTTTTTTAGTTGTTGTCTTGGAACTAATTTGCTTTCGTCAAGAAATGCAAACTGTTGTGATAGAAAATTGAATTTTAAAAAGAAAAGTAAGCATACATTTTCTAGGGGAGTTTTGCATTTTTATGAGGTCGAGACTTTTTGCAAAAACTTAAAAAAAAAAAAAAATTAATGTGATTAATAATTAATTTCTAAGAAAATAAAATTAAATAAATTTTTCGTGAAACGCCATATTTTTCCAGTTATAGTCTTTTGAAAATTTTAAGTCTTCTATGATATTCAGGATGACGAACACCTGCCCTTCTTTCAGCAGTTTCCTCAAGAAGTATATGGCTCAAATAATTTTCTATTTAAGACTTTTAGTTCTTTCACGATTAAGCTCGAATTATAAAAATTTTATTTTTCGCTTCAACTTTGTGTTAAAATAAAAGGAAATTCAAGCATACTTGAAGTTCCTTCCAAGCACTTTTTATTACATTTCGTTGATTTAATAAAATATTTTTTTAATTGATAGAATTGCTTGATTTGAGCTGTTGATTACAAAGTCTAAACTGTTTGGTTTACATGTCACGGCCATCAAAAGTCCATTTTACACGCTTTGGAACATTTTTCAGTGTTGACCAGTGTTATTACCATAAGATATAGAAACTGTATGTATTGTGTTGGTTATGTGTTGCTTGTTAAAGCAAAGAAGACTTTATTTTAATTATAAAGGTAATTTTTGAGCAACATAAACCTTTTTTAAAAGAGCTTAATTTTATTTACGGCAATTAATTACTGAAACCAAAGATATTAAAACTATTAATTACCATGAACTTTAAATTACTCAATAAAGTTAAACAATTATCCCTTTGCTTGTAGAAAATGAAACTTTTATTGAAATGCTAAGTGACACATTTTGTTTTCATTTTTGTTTTTTTTTTTTTTTTGAATTAAGCTTCCCTTTATCATTCTTAATTTTTATTTGTTACATTTTTCATATTTTTTTTAACCCAACAGTATTCAAGTTAAAAGTTTGTGCTTAAAAGTCTCAAGTGTCATAATTTATTAAGAAAAATTTAATATTAACAAGTAAAATTTGTATGGCATAATAAACCAGGAAGGAGGATAATTTCTTAAGTGAAGTAAACCATTTTTTCTGTCTAAAATTTTGCTTAATAACGTCTCTGTCTGCAGTCAATGATTATATTATAATTTTTTAAATAATTTCATAAAGAGCCATTAAAAAACTTAAAACTTTAAAGAAAAATTCTTTTAATAAAACCGGATTATAAATTTTGCCTTCATATTTAATAGACAAACAATGGAATGAGAAAAAAAATATATGCATAAATATTATGTGGTCTTAAAAGCTTTTAAAAAGTTGACTAATGTTTCATAATATTTTTTACTTCGGTTTTTTTTATTTATTTTTTACTTGTTTTGTTACGCCTGCCACTCATTCTCATAAAACTTTCAAATTTTGTCTTCTTTTTTTTTTTTTGTTAAAGAATAAAAAGAGAGAAACAGAGCAGTGCACATAATAAATACAATAAACTTAGTCAAGGATGTGCGTTTTCTTTTCACACACACACACACTTGCATACGCAACCGGAAAAACTATTGTTTATTCGAGTAGTAGATGGATAGATTCTTTGCTAAACGAAAATGCTTTTGTTTTCTCATACTAGTGAGATTGCCAAAGTTTTGCGTGTGTTTTTGCTTTTATTGAAAACTAGATGTTTATTTACCCGGTCTCGCGCGGTCTTCTTTCTTAGAGGTACTCGTATTAATTAGTAAAAAAAATTAGCAATATAAAATAAGAAAGTGGAAATGCAAAATACATACTGACAGAGGCTGTATTTCAATATAAATTTTGAATACGATGGCTCCCAACACTGGAGCAGGCGACATATAACTAACTATCCAGTAGGAAATTAGGTAGTCTCTAACTTCATATGCGCTACTTTATAAGAATATTCTTGTGATTTATTAATTGTCAAAGCAAATGGAAGACGTACTGGGAATTGTAGTCTTTTAAAATCAAGCATATCAGTTGAAATCAAAATTATTCTTTATAATTTGCGAAACAACACGCGTGGTTGTATGTAAGGGCTTGAATGAAAGCAATAGCACTGGGGTATATGAAAATTAAAAAAAAAATTTTAAATAGTTCAAAGTAACTTTTGAGTATTTGAGCAATAGATTACAAATTTAGATGACTTCCCCTATAAAATGCTATATGTCCCATCTTGCAATCTTCTATGGTTCATTCGGAAGTTGCTTTGGATTATTTTGAAATTTCCATATACCCCAGTGCTGTTGCTTTAAGTGATTTCATCAACTTCCCAACGAATCTACAAAGATTGTGGGATAGGAGACATATCATTTTAAAGGGGAGACTGTCTAAATTTGCACCACCCAAATATTCAGAAATTACTTTGGACTGTTTTAAAATTTTTTTTTAAGTTTCCATATACCCCAGTACTATTGTTCTCAAGGATTTTGGCAGTTTCCGTTTTGAATCATAAAATAAAAACTATGAATTTTTCCAAAAATCTTAAAATACATCCAGAAAGTTTAAAACATATGAATGATATATAGATTAAAATATTATACTTATTGCCATAATAAAGTATTTATTAAAAAATTTTTCAATTAGTGTTTTGTGTTTTTTTTTTTTAATTCGATGTACAATTAGCATCTTGTTTATGTGACTTTAAATGTCTGCAAATTTTTAAGACACTAGAAATGCATACATTCACAATGAAATCCTTAAACTAAGAAAGGTCACACCACAAAACGTACCATCAACCTGGTGCAATATTCATTTCATTAACATAATTTTGCTGAAAGGGTTGTTATGAATAGCGGCAAATATTTTGCTATGAAACAATTTAAAATATTAATAAATAAATAACAAAAAATTAAGAAAAAATCGTGTTTTTATTAAAAAAAACAACTCTGCTCCAGAGTAGCAAACTTGTACCATCTGCAAAATATCAAAATATATTTGATATCGCAACAGCAATGGCCAAACCGCTGGCACATACTCTTGATTGCGCATGTATGCTGTCATCTTGTATGGGCTTTATTTTAAAGAATTCTTGAAAATTCTTCATTTGTGTTGCAAGTTTTATTTGAAATTCAAATCTGTGAATCAGATTTTAGAAAAAAATAACATTTTTATTCTAAGAAATTTTTTTCTTATAAAAAACAAGTGCAGGAGACTGCTTTAGCGTATTCGCTCAACAGCTGTTATTTTCGAAATTGCCAAAATTTATTTCAATTTACTATCGGAAAATCAGTCTATTTTAAAAATAAACCTTTTAGAATCACAAATCCTGCACCAATTAATAAAATTTACAAATTTCATTTACTTAAAAATCGTGTATAGCACCTTGCATAGATTCAGCTTGAACAAATATAAAAGCAGCTATCACTGAACTGATGTTGCTAAAGAGACAAATTTCTTTGAAAATTTTTGTTTTTGTTTGTTCTAAAATATATAAAAATTACTAATTTCATTTTGAAAACAAAGATATCAAATGAAATCATTTATTCCATTTTAATTTCCATTTCCAATTTAATTTGTTAGCGTTGCAAGATTGGAAATAAATTTAATTTTAAATAAAAAAGATGAACTCATATCGCTACTGTTGTTTTATTTATTTTCAATTTCAATTTCATTTTGTGTTTCATATTTAATGAAGTCTGTTGTTGTAATACATTATTGATGTAAAAGTTTATAAATTGTTTCTTATTACTGACAGACACCAAAAGTCACGTATTGCTCATATGACGACAGCTTTAGCGAAAGCAATATTTAACTTTTTGTTCTTCCTTAAAAAAAAAAAAAATAAAATAAAATTTTATTTATTCATGTAGGTTTCGTACTCTTTTGCAGTTGCTACTGCTGCTCTCTCTTCCTGTCTATTTTTTATAATGAAAAACCCAAAGTTCTTTTTATTTGATAAAAAAAAAGGAAAGAAAATAAAGAGAAGATAAACAATTTTCATTTCAGTTATAATTTATTCTTTTTGTATTCTAATTTAAACAAATACGTGTTGAATTAACAAACGAAAACAGATTGTTTCTATTTATTTAAATAAATATTTTATTTATGCAGTTAGATCTTTGTGTACAACCAGTCAAAATCCGGAAACAGAGATATTTTATAAGCTAAAGAAAAACTCATTTTAAAATAATGACTGCTGGCTAGAGAGTGTTGAGTTGTGTTTTAAAAATGTCAAAATTCATTACAAACTTTCTATTAATTCTAACGTCTACACATGCTAGCCAACTACCAACCAGTTCAATAAACATTGACACAAAGTAATCAAAAAAATTCAATAGATGAAGGGAATAAAAAAAAGGAAAAAGAGTGTCTGGCAATTTGATGTATTGAATCTCTCTTTTTTTTATTTTTTTGTAACAGTAACATACCCGCCACCAATATTGACAGCCAATCAATCTTGTTAAAGAAAACAAAAATTTATTTGGAGCAACAGGGAAAAGAAATAAAAATTAACACAAAATTTATTACGCTGAAAACGTTAAATTTAGACAGACACACAGCCAGACTCATATTCGTATTCATGAAGCAACATAATGATTTAGTAAAATGTAAATACACCATCAACAGCCAAACCATCTATTCGTGCAAACAAACAAAAAACTGCTCTCTTGCTATAAATTACTCTGTGTAAAAATCTGTGTGAATTTGAAATTGATGGGCTTTGATTAATTTATAAAGCTTTTGCTGAACTACATACGTTTCTTTTAATTAAAGAAAATATTTAATGGAAAATTTCAAAAAAAGAAAAAAAAAAAAACAAATAAAACTTACCGTAAAAAATATTTCATTGAGATGATAGTTGTAGGCATTTCTTACGTAAGTACGTATTATTTTGTCACGCCGTTCGCCCTCAAAACCATTTTGTATATCGTGAGCACTAAAACGCCAAATGGATTCGCCAGTTACCACACCAAATAAAACATCATAGTGTGTGCCAAAACCATTGCCGCCATTAATGTAAGATGAGCTGCCACCACTAAAGTAACCACCGCTACCGTAACCACCACCACCAGTACTACCTAAAGAAGCACTACCGCTGCCATCGGATGATGAACGTTTACTGCTGCGTGTCATTAAATCATCAATATCTAAATTAGAATGTCCGGAACGTATAACGACACCATCAACCTGAATTTGAATTAAAAAATGAAAATAAATACAAGCACATGGACACTCATATGATACATAAAAATAGTATAAAAATGAGCCGAAAGTCTGTTTAAAACTAAAACAAACACCCAGATTACTTGGAAAATGATGAAGCAACAAGCAATCACTGATTGAGACAAAATATTCAGATCCTTTTCATAATATATCAAAATGTAGAAAAACCTTTTTGTTTGCTGAAACACACATTTACTTACCATAAAATAAATGACTGCATGCCTGCTACTATTTTATTAGATTTTTTTCGAGTCATTTTTCAGCAGGATAAGTGTAAAGTCATTGCGTTAATATTAAAAAATCGTGTAATCAAATTTAATATGACTTTAAAATTAAACTAACACGCTCTGAACGTGTTATCAACGTAACTCAAAAAAAAAGGAAGAGAACAGGAAAAGCTAAATTAAAATTTCTTAATTTTTCATTTCCTCTACAAAGGGTATCAGGGTAGCGCAAATATTTATGCAATTCCATTCTAGGAAGAGACTGATTTACTGGGCCTGACTCTGTCAAGAATTCGTACTGTCACGGCGAATAATAATACTCTGAAAAATTAAAAAACCAAACCTTTGCATTTGTTTCGTTTCTTTGCAAACTCAGATTTAAACAGACTAAAAATGTGTTATCATTCAAATCAATAACATTTTTATAAGTTCATTTAAGCAATCTTTCTCTTTTATTTTGTTTAAAACATTTTTTTTCTACTTTTTGACTCACACACTTGCATTCAAGACTTTTGTTGTCATAGATTTTATGATGATGATGTTTTTGTTTTCTAAAGGCTTTTTTTCTATACGTAAAACACACAACAAAATAAAGTAAAAAATTAATATAAAAAAAAAAAAAACTCGTTCATCACCAATTGAGACCCTATAAATTTGACACTTCATGTAAAATATTCAAACTTTAAGATGAAAGTTATGGCAACAATACAACAGGCACAAAAATGTCAATAAAGGCAGGCAAGTCTTGCTCTTTTACAAACACTTTGCCAAAAGACAATATGCTATCATGGCCTTTCATTCGTTCATTGTTTCGTTTTTCTTTTCATTTTATAGTCTATTAAAATGGATAGATGGATGGATGTTTTTTTTCTTTTGTGATTTAAAATGACTATTTGATTTTCTTTCGTTTGTTGAAGAAACTTTGTAAAAAAGGAAGTAAAAGAAATTGTTTTCTCTTCATGTGCAACTTTGTATGAAAACAATGTTGTTTTAGTTTTAAAAGTCAATTGGATTATAAAGAAATTTTGTAAGATATTTTAAATTTTTTGAAAGAAAGCGTTTTCTTGTTTAATTAAAGCTAAGCTGCTGTCTCTCCGTATACATACACTGAAGCCAAAGATCGAAATGGAATGAATTGATGATTTGAAAAGAAAGCAAATATTTTATGCTCAACTTTAATACTAAAACAAGGCGATTGATAAGCTTCAGTTACTCAGTCAGGTTATGTATACCGCCCGAATTAATATATTCTGGCTAACAAAAGGTCGGATTATATTAGAAATTCGCTTTTGTTTTCAAGAAATGATATTAAACAACTTCCCCTTTCTCTTTCTCATCCCAGTTACTTCTACCTTAGGCGAGATTTAAACTTAAGTTTATAACCGAGATTTTAATGGAATATTTGCATATAAAAATGAAGCTTGTGTCTAGCAAATAAAACACGCAAACCAAATGTTTGAGTACTGTAATTAATTCTTTTGTGTGTATGAAAACAAACGAAACTTTTCACAAACGTTTGCTGCAAAGTCATGAGTTTAGTGAACCTTTTAAATCGTAGCTTACATGAGCAAAAGAAAACAAAAATCGAATTAAGCACCAATGTCCCAAAAAGTGCTTGTCTTAGTGCTCTCTCTTCTTGTTTTACTGTACCATTACAATCATACATTTGTCTAAAAAACAAAACCGGAAACGTATTTTTTGAATCATTATTTGTAAGTTTACTAGCAAGAGCTTATCATAGTGCTTTGTTCAAAGATTTACTTTAATTTTCTTTAATATGTTTTCTGCATGCGCTTAAACAAATCGTACTGTGCCAAGCAAATACAAAATATTTTTCATTGAAAAGTACAAAAGGAAACGAAGCCAAACCTTTCGTTATGTTTATTTTCTAACTCTGCTTCCTTTTTAAAATTTAAGCTCCGATTTCTATTTTGTTCCTTAACTTTTGCTTAGAAATTTTTTTTGTAAAAAAACCAATCATTTTCTTGTACTTACAGATGGACCAAAAGAAGTTAAGAATGTTGGTGCCTGTATATCGGCAGCATATAAGTCCTCTAGTGGCACATCTCTCAGGCAATCAACAATCTGCTCATGATGCTTATCCAAATCGTCTGGTATGGAACAGTTCACTTCTTTGGCCAGCTTAACAGCAAATAAAACTGGATCCTCCACCAAGGCCCAAGAAGAATAAGCTGAGCCAGACATTAGAATTGCCCTTTGGAAAAGGCCTCTCACCATGGTGGGTGTTGACATCAGATAATTAATACAAGCTGCCCCGGTACCGTGACCAGCCAAAGTGACAGCATTGGGATCTCCGCCAAATTTCTGTATATTTTGTTGTATCCAATGTAAAGCTGCTATTTGATCCATTAAACCGTAATTGGCAACGCGTGCATGTTGTTGAGGATTTGGATTGGCATTTAGGAATCCTGTTTGAAATAAAAAAAAAAGCGTTTAGAAAGCACACACGCTATTAAGCTCATAAATAATGGCACTCTAAAGTCAGGTAATAATGGTTCCTGCTGTTTTATAATGCCATAAAAAGCAGGCACCGCACGGCACGTATTTGCGTTTCAGCTTTAAAATCTAATAATTTATTATTATTACTTTTTGCTTTCTCTTCTGTTTTTGTTATTTTTGTTTTTGTTGAAAAATATTTGTTTTATTGTTGTTGCTGTTAGTGCACTTACCTAGAATTCCTAAACGGTAATTAAGCGTCACTACCACAACTTCGCCATAGCTGGCTAATACACTGCCATCGTAGGGATTACCGCTACTCCATTCAAATGATTCACCATGAATAAACACAATTACAGGTAATTTTTTCTCACTAGCTCCAGCTAAAAATTAAAAAAAAAAAAACACAGACAACAACAAGCAAAAAAGAAAATTCAAAGAATTAAGCTGCTCGTATAAAAGTTTTGGGAAAACTAATTGAAAAAAAAAGAATGAAACAAAATCGGTAAGAAAATAATTAAGGTTTGACTAAGAAAGAAAATAAATTTTTCTCCAGCTTTAAGGATTTTAATTTAAACAGCAAAATTGATTTTATATTTTGAATCAATTTAGATGAAGCCAAAGGATTTTATATGAAAAGCTTCAAATTAAATTTCTGTTGGTGAGTTTTATTTTCAAATTTTGTTTTTCTAAAAACAAAAGTTCTTTTGAGCGTTGTTAACTACAGTTACTTAAATGCCTTAATAATGCCGGTTGTTAACGCCTTGAAACTGTATTAATGTTTCCCCTCAAAAGGTGTTTATAAAAATGAAAAAAATTAAAAAAAAAAATTAGGAAATAAAAATTCATGACTGTGTGCCAACAAACACGCTTTTAAGCACCATTAAATGTTTCCGGCAGACTACAATAGCCACCAGCTTTCAGGGTTTTGCCATATTGCGGAGGAGAAAAATAATGAAAAAAAAAAACTGAAATAAATGATTATTTTAATGTTAAGAAATAAAGATGCTGCTTAAAAAAAGCAGAAGAAAAAACTAAAATAAAAGCTGGTTTAATGTTAATGAAGTTTTTTTCTTTTTTGCTTTTGGTTACAAAAACAAAAACGTATAAAATATCAAAAGAGGCAGCTTAGCTTTTGCGGGTTCTTTTCTTGCAAGTCTTTCCTTTAGACTCTTAAAAACTTGCTCCTTTTGCATTGTGGTATTTTAATACAATTACGTATTTATAAAGGCGTTTAATGTTAATCTTGTAAACTTGCTTCTTTATATTCTCATTATGTTTTTATTCTTTTTTATTTTATTTTGTTGTTTAAAAGGAATTTGTTGTTTTGTTCCATGATTGCTTCAACTGTGTATGTGTGCTTGCATAGTCATGGCTATTGTTGCTACGTGACGTATGATTAATTTCAATTAATTATATTCAAATGTTTGTTTTATCTAACAAACACTTCCCAGCCATGTTAACAGATACATTAAATGTTCATTCAACAATGCATGAACCGCTTGTTGTCGCATGTTACACACACAAAAAGGAGCGAGAGGAAGCCCTACAACGTTATTGAAATTAATGACGGGTTTAAAAAATGTTTATGGCTGACTAATGAAATTAAAAAATTAACAAAAAAACAAAAGAGAAAATTTATAATCTCAAGATTTTCAAAAGTACACTGCAAGTTAACGAAATAAACAAATAATTTCATCATTAAAGTTATTCCATTGTTTTTATTTTGTCCAACTAAAATTATTAAAGTGGACTCATAACACTTTCAAAAATAACAGCTCTATTACTTAATTATTTTACTACGAAGTATTTGAAATAAAATGTTAAATTTTTTCCCTAAACAAAAAAACTTCATTAAAAAAATTTTATTTATTTTTTGTAATAGTTTTTACACTAAATTTTTTTGCTTGATTTTATAAAAACTTCCCGTTGCATTTACATAACTTCCTCCTTCTTTATGCTGTAAGCCTAAATCTCCTTCTTTTTTAATATTTAAAATTTTCCATTTTATTTAATATGCCGAATATTAAACTAGTTCTTTTAGTTTCATTAGGCTTGCAGACAATTTTAGACGATTTATTTCCTGTTTTCATCATTTATTTCCTCTCTGGTAACTCGTCATGAATAAATAACAGAAAATACTAATTGTTGTCCATAGATGTGCTCTAATTTTTTTTGATTTTTAAATCACTCCAGATTATCTGCTCTTTAATTTCAATTTAATTTGATTGCGTTCGTTTTGTAATTGTTTCAAAGTTCATGTCGGTGGCCATTGTACTCAATTAGATTAACATTTTTCTATATTTTAAATTTATTTCAAACAAAAAATTGCTAATGTGAATGTATTGGGAATAATTTTGTATTTAATAATCAAGGAGGAGAAAAGAGAAATGGTACAGTGGTGATTTAAAAAATTTTTTTAATATTTTTTCTTAGTGAAACTGAAATGTATAAAAAATTAAAAATTAAGTTTCAACTCTTGTCATGAATTTTAATAAAAAATCGTTATATTAATGAACAAAATAAATCAGTGACGTAATAGAACTTCAGTATTAATTTTATGAAATTTTTTTAATGGCTTGTAATGAATGAAATATACAAATCTCAAAATATCCTTTTAGTACTACTTGATTGATTTTTCTAAGTTGCTTTTTTAGCTTTTAATTCATTTACTTTTTTCGAAAGAATTTTGTTAAAATAAAAAAGAAAAAAGGTGCAAAGCATCTTACTTAAATAGTAAAGTGACTAAAGCTCAAACTTCAGTTTATGAAAACCATATTTGACTGGATATTTTTTAAAAAGTACTATAAGTCCACGTTTTTTTAAAAGTGAATTAGTTGCAATTTTGGTAAAATACATCCATAATCTTTTTAAATTACCGCTGACTTACTTTTTTGCAAACATAACAATTCGTTTATATAGTACAGTCGATTGTATACCTTGAGCGGGGATGATAATGTAATTTTTTATTGGCCGTTACTCCTTTCTCTAATTGCCTTGTATACCCACTCACATGCTTACATACATGGCATGCTGTACGCTAACAATCAGTGCTACTCTGTATTCTCATTCCGCATGGGGGAATGTAATTTATTGTTTTATTAATTTTTCAAAACGTCAAACAATATTTGAAATTCAGAACAGCTAATTTTCGAATATTTTCATTGCGAATACTTTTAAAATTCTACTCGTTGTGATTTCACACGGAATGCAGAATTTGAAAAGATTAAAAGCATTCGCACCCAAAGAACAAATATAGTTGATGGACACATTGCATCTAACCAAACATATTAAAAATGCCTCTCAGCTACAAAAGTTGCCATTCAATTCCAAGTTAGGGTCAAACAATTTTTCTTTTCATACACAATTTTTATTAAAAATTTTTAAAAGAAATTATATAAACTTTTTTAAAATAAAATTTTTCTGTAAATAAAAATATTTTTGTTGTATTAATTTTTGCGTTTCTATTAATTAATGTTTTTTATTTACTATTTATTACTCTTTCCGAATTTATTTAACTCTATCAGGATTGTAGCCACGACATATCCAGTCAAGAAGCATTAAATGGTATTTCAATCACTTTAGCTACAAGACTAAGTTGAGTTTGAACATTTCAGATTGTTTTTTATACTTGCTTTATATAAAGGGTTTACAAAGAGAAAAAAGCAGAAAAATTTATTATAAACAATATTTTTTTCATTTAATTAAACATATTTTGGTTATGATAATCATAACATGTTTGCTATAAACATACGAGTATTTATGGTTTTAGTTAAAGTGTTATCAAAAATTATATGATAAATTCCACCATATCTATAACGGTAAATATAATATGGTTAAAAGTAACAGAAAATATGTTTATCGTGATCATAATTATGTTTCAATTTAATATGTATATTTTTGCGAAGAACAAACTATGTTTGCGTTGACCATATACAACCAAAAGCAAAAGGGTTGACATATAATTTTATATTTAAATAATCAAAAATTAAAATCAAAATAGGAAATTTATTTGGTTCAGTTTCTTCTACAGAAAGTGTTACGTACAAGAATAAATATTAAATAATTGAACTTGAGTTTACGGGGAGATAGAAACAATAGTCCTTATAAGAATTCATAATATCACTGATAATATTTTCAAGAGTTAATTAAACTCCAGTAATACTCATACAATAAATTTAGAAAATAAACGCTTTCACTAAGAAATAACAGAAGACTTTACTTGCATTAATAAAATTCATTCATTCATTTATATAGAATTACCCAAAAAGTAGTTTCATTGCATGAATGAATAATTTTTCTTTCAAAGCAAAAATTGTTAAAGAAATTTTCTCGTCATAAAAAAAACTCCTAAAACAATATCACAAATGCCCACCTTAATCTTAAAGCAAAAGTTCTCACTTCTTGTAGAGTAAATATTTTATAATGCACATCTATATGAAGGTAAATGTGCAAGTGCAAGCAAAAGCTTTTTACCACAGAAAGCAATTGATACATGTGCTGCCTGCCTTTTGCATTAAAATTATATGACACGTGCACTCTTACTCGTGCCATAAACATGATTGTGCTGTGAGTATGTTTGTGCGTGTGTGTTGTATTTACAATCTGCAAATATGCAAACATATAATAAATTAATGCGAATAAATAAATTAATGTAAATAACATGAGAAAATAATTATAATTTAATGTTATACGATATTCAGACGCAGGTGTTAAAGTAAAAAAAATAAAATAAAAGTTGGCCAAAATAATGGCAAAAGACTCTTTGTTAAATATGAGCTGGAAACAGCCCAAAATGTAATTTAATATTTTAATTAATTTTTTATTCCATTTAGTTTCATAAGGATATATATTATAAGGATATGCTGTTACTTTTTCAATTGATATTAAGCCCTAACTGTAGAATTTATTTTGATTCATGTGAAAATAATAATTTAATATCGATTTAATATTGATCTTGATGGCCACAAATTGAAATGATTTAAATTTTTTTTAAATATTTAAAGCAGACAAACTTAAATTGAACAAATAGTTAGTGTACTCGTAGTTTGCTATAATTGATTTTAATTTCTGTGTATTTTCTGTCTCTGCGGGTGAGCATGAGTGTCGCCAGCATACATACATAAATGCACTTGCACTATTAACCATTAGAGAGTCTGGCACTGAGTCTCTACGCAACAAACACTTAAACGCAAATAATTACAGAAAAAAATTTGTTTTTTTTTGTTTCTTTTTTAAAACTTCCTCTAAAGCAGCTGTAAACATGTATTGATTGCAATGAAATATTGTAATTTGCTAACAAACAAGTAGCAGTTAGAATGAGTAACCAACCAACTCATCCATTTGAGTTGATGCCAACAATTGAACGAGCAATAACATCGACATTAACAAACTAAACTAAAGAAGAACAGCTTTTTTTATGCATGGAAAACAATAATTGTGAATAAAACGTTAGTTGCTCATCAAAATATAAAAGAATAAATGAACATTGAATCGATGCTCTCACTCTCCCACTTTCACATGCTTGTGTTTGATGTGTGCAAACAGGAAATTAGTGTAAATTTATTTTATTGTTTTTGTTCGAGCTCACAGAGTCGCGTGTAAATGTACATTTAGATTCGGCTGTGTGTCTTTTGTCATCAAAGTAACTAACTGTTTAACCAAATATTGATTGAGTTGTTGGGTTATTGTAAAGTTTGATAATGTTTCTATTATCGATCACAGTATGTTGGTTATTTTATAGAATTTTTTATGTAGTTTTTGTCACAACCGTAGCTGGTTTGCATGTGAACGAGTGTTTTATCAACAACTTGACAAAAACAGTAAAATTTCATTATACTCTCGTTGTTAACGGTTACTCGTTACAGTTTGTGTGTATGGCAGAATGAAATAAACACAAATATATTTTTTGTTGTATTTTGATTTAAAATAAAACCTTTAAGCACATGGTGATTTTAGCTTATAAATATCGCTTAAAGAGAGCCTTTTTTCCCGGGGTTATTAAATTCACAAAATGAAATTTTTATTTTTAATTTTTTTTAAATTAGTTCTTATTTTTTTTTTAATTGCCTCCGCAGTCTTAATAAGCTATAGCGTAAGCAATGTCACACGTAATATTTATATTATTTTTTTTTTTGAATTTTATTTACCAACTCAGGTTCTGCTTCAAGCTCGCAAAGAAACTTTTGAAACAAACACTATACATTAACAGCCAAATTCATAAAAAAAAATTTTGATATAGAAATTAATTTGTATTGCAATTGTATTATACAGTTTTTTCTTTGTATATTAATGTTATTGAATAAGAAAAATTGGAATTATTATTATTTTGCTCCCCAAACCAGTGTCTGGGAATAATTTCAATTTTTCTTATTCAATAAAATTAATATAAATACAATGAAAAAATTGTATTAATAAGAATGTTAAAAAACAGCAAGACCAATTAATTTCTATATTAATAATTGTAAGAGATTCAGCAATACAAAACAAATAACGTATTATAAAAAAAATATTTTGTTTTTTAAGCGCATTTTCTATGGGAAATTTGCTTAATAAGCCCTTATTAAACAAAAATATATTTTATAATATAAATTTGACTTTAAGGATATTTATTTTTGTAATTGGACTTTAATTTTAAATCAAAACAAATAAACAAAAAAATATTTTCAAGAAAATTCTATATGTAATTTTAAGGTTTTGCATAATACGCCCAACAGATACATTAGGAGCGCATTAAAAATAGCGCTGGACTGGAAACAATTTTATAAGGAATACAACGATAGTGCATTTATAAGACTTGATTTGTGTTCGCAGTCAGCCAACTAGAAGCAACAGCTTTAACTGCCAAATAATGTTTATTTTAAACATACATTCTATGACGCCTTAAATAAATGTTCTATAGAAAAAAAAACAATTTTTTTTTTCGAATCAAGGAATCTGTAGCAATAAATCGTCACTCAATCACTTCATAGCTCACCCGAGCATGAGTAATTGAGTTTTTGTTTTACACGTAATTTAAATCAAAGAAATTAGTTCAATAAATAATTGGAGTGTGTAACATGTAGGCTCACACATACAAGGGCAGGCAGGTAGTCTATATATCAGTGGTAATAAAGAGAAATCGCTGAAGGCGACTTAAGTAAAACTTGATTTGTTGGGGGATGGTCAGACGATCTACATATTCCACATTTAACGAACTGTCAATGAAAACAATACCTTTTGCTTGAAGAAAAATAAATTTATAAGAAAAACTTTGAATGCTTCTAAAGTTGCAACCATTTAAAAGGACTTAATAAGACTAAAGCGGTTTTAAATATTGTCATTCTATTGAAGTTCCATTTTTAGCTTGTGATATATGCTTCCTTAAAAAGAGAAGACATAGTAAAAGTCTAGATTATAACGGTTTTTTTTAACAAAATGTAAAAAATGTTTACTTTATTAATGAAATTGTTAATTTTTTTTAGCTTAATTACTGATTACAGGTATTTATTATGCTGATTTCCTGTTCAAGTTGTAGTCTTGTTTTCTAGGAGTCTTTTGCGTTTTAGCAAACGATATCTATAAAATTTCTTTAAATTGTATTGTATTTAATTTAATTTATTTTGCTTTTTATTAATTTTTTTGTAGAATATGTTACTTAATTGAATTTATTATTTTAATTAAACTCAATTTTTATTATTTAATAAGGCAAATCAGTATTGAAAACAAAATTTTTTTAAAGCAAAAAATAGGCTTTTAATTGCTTAATTTAATTGAATAAATACATGTAATACAAATAAAAAAAATACGAATATTAAAAATAAATTTTACTTTTTTAAATTTGCATGACACACTGAAACTCCTAAATGATTTTTATAAAAGCATCATTGAATTCTTTAAAATGCAAGTAGCATGTGTTGCAAAATATAAACTTTTTAATAAAATCGATAGAACAACAACTAATACGGTGTCATGTGATATTGTAACTTGCTTCGGTGCTTTTTTTTCATCTGCAATTAATTAATTTATTTGTTTTTGCATTAAATAAATTAATGAGATTATGAAAAACTCTTTGTGGTTAATTTTTAATTGAAGAACATGTTTTTTCATATATTTTCACAGTTTTGTTATTCGCTTGAAGTATATTTTCGTGTTGGCAAATTGTTGAGTGTCGAGTATTTGCTCAAAAACTGTCAGAGTTGTACTTACACAAGACATTTATTTCAAGCTTAGATTAACGGAAAACTAACCAACTGTCAAACCAATTGCTTTCATATAGCATTCACTTTTTGACAATTGTGACAGTTATTATTTAAATAACTTTGTGTTTTATGGCTTTTGAAAATATTTAAAAAGTACAAGAAATTTTATTGAATTTGTCTTAATGTACTTGAAGTTAAATAACAAAAATTAATACTCAAATAAAAATATTATAAAATTATGAACAATATGTATATGTAACTAAATGTTTTTGAGCGGTCTATTACGTGAGTAGGTATTCTTAGGAAGCGTTTGTACCAATTTTTAGAGAAATTCGTTTACAAATAGAATTTTAATAAATACAGCCATTCTTTATTTTATAAAGTGGCTCATGTTTTTGTTTGTATTATTATCAGAGGCGCCAAACAAAGTGGTAAATTAAATATTTCAAAGCATAATTTCAGGCTTAAATTAAATGCCGACACGCTTCTTTTTTGCACAGTGGCATGGCTTCCATGAAGACCACATTTTTGACAAATCCGTAGGAAAACAAAAAATTTTAAAACGAACAAACAAATAGCAAATTAATTTTATTTATAGAGAAAACTGGTCCAGCATTTCCCGCAGAGTGTGTTATTTTTTATAATTAAAATGTCTGTCGACCTTAAAGAATCACAGGATATAAGTTACCATTAAGCAGAGTTCGCTAAGAAATGAAACAAAACGAATGCAAACGTTTCGTTTTTTAGGTTTATTTAATAATAACGAAACTTTTGCATTTGTTTCGTTTCGTTTCTTTGCAAAAATATCAAATACAAATATTTTTTCTGTATTTTCTAAATAAAATCAGTTAAAAACACTGAGTGGTTAATCGAGTAGTTCAAAGTAATCACTTTGGCCCGCACTAAAGTGTTTATTTGTGTGTGTAAAAATAAATTGGCAGCCAAGTATGAGTACTTGTATGAGCACGAGTAAGAGTATGAGTATTAGTTTGTATAGAAGGCTTGTTATAAATTTAGTATTCATGCAAAAACCATTATTTGGCTTTGGCAATGTTTATTAATCCTCTACACATATAAAATAGGACATTCGAATTAACACACTTGTATTCATTTTATTACACAAACACACACAAATATACGAATGCATAAGCAGATACACACAACCATACAGCAATAAGTACATCCTTGTGATGTATGTGTGTGTGTGTGTGTGTGTGTTTGTGTGCTGCTAACACTCGTTTATATGTTTATTTATCTCATCTATTTATGTAGTTGTACTGGGGCTAATATCAATATTATTTTTGGCACATGAGATTATTACTCGTATGTACTTAAATAATTTGTGTATTTGGCTTTTGCTATATCGAAGTTTATGTAAATACAAATGGAAAATAAAACAAAAATCATAAAATCATGTTCTAGTTTGTACGAGTACTTACCATTGATGGGTGAAAATATATTTAAATATAAACAGTCTTCTGATTGATTTTCTAGATGTGGCATTAGTCTTTTTAAATATTCTAAACGTCCTTTTGGCATTTTTTCCAATGCAGCCGTTTCATTTTGTATATTTGGCAAGCGTTGTGGACAGACAGGACTGTAGGTATCTGATATACGTATGCCATCCCAAGGAGCTGGTGCACGTGTAGGACTAAATCTATTAAAGAGAGAAATAAAAAAAATTACATGAAATAGAATAGAGAAATAAAAGGAATTACATTTTAAGAAGATCAAAATCTTTATGTTTGCTTAAGTAAATTAAACAACAATTTTAAGTAGCAAAAATAAAAAAAACAAATAGAAAGAAAATAAAATAAGAATCTGATAAAGATTGTCTGTCTGGTTTTATTCATTTTCTTTAATTTTTTGTTTCATTCACCAGGTTTATGAGTCTCTAGGAAAATTTATTTTTAAAGTTTTTTTTCTCATATTCATCACTTGGCCATTTAAATTTTAAACTTTTTTTAAACTCCAAAAAGAAAGGATTTGCCCAGAAACCTTTAGATATTTTTTAGGCTTTTGAGAACGAATGGGACACATACTAGAAAATTATTTTTCGTCAACAAGTTAAATATGTTTTTCATTTAAATAGAAAAATTTTTTAAATTTGTGGCTTGTTATTAGTTTTTGAGATAATTTGTGTTATGTTGTTCAAATAATTGTTGTTTCATTATTTTAAATTTGTTTAAAGCCAAATTTAACTTAATTGTATCATGAGAAGTGCCCAGCAGTAATGGAAAATAGCAAGTTCTTGTTAACAAGTTCTTGTCAGTCATTCAACGTGTACATAACAACTTGATAAGCAACTATTTGAAAATACTACCATCAAAAATTATTTTAACCCTTTAAGAATCATACAGACACCGGTGTTCTAAGCCAAAAATTTGATAAACCGATTTCTATAGATTTTATGTTTTTAAATTGAATTGACGAGTTCCTCATCATCGACATGTGTCCTTGGGGTCACATGTATTTTTAAGAAAACTGATATTTTGAATTTTTCTTCAAAATCTATTTTTTTATTCCTAATTTACTAATATAAGTATTTATATGACTAAATTAAACTAAGAAAGCAAAAAAATATCAACAACTGCTGGGCTTTTCAAGCACATATAATCTACTGAATAGCCAGCAACAGAAAAGCAGCACTGAGTCAACAACAACATGTTGTTGCTGATGATGATAATGAGGGTGTACGTACTAGTTGTTGTTATTACCGCAATCAAAGTTGATTGTAAACAAATTGTGGCATATAAGACAGCTGTTAAAAAGGCTCTGGACAGCAGTGAGCAAGAGGTATAATTTATTTTACATCCCTCCGGCATAAACAACAATTTCTTCTTGAACATTTAATTTGACTTACAATTTAAACAAAACGCCAAGCAAGCCACCATATGCCAAAATTTTTTTTAACATTTATTTATGTTTAAAACGAATTTTATTTTATTTTTTGTGTAACTAAGGGCCACTAGATGGCTGCCTGGCTAGGTGGCCTGCTATTTTATTTTTGTCTTTTAAACAAATGGGATAAAAATTGCAACAGCTGTTGCTACTAATTTTAATCTTGTTAGAAAAGAATTTTATATATTCTGTGTATCAAAAAATATATAAAAAATAAACACACACACTTTTTTATTAGATTACAATATTTTGTTTTCCATTTCCCTTTCCAAGTTTAAGCTCACACTTCATTTACAGGCCTTTTTTGAGTACAAATTTCTTAACAACAAACGACTGACGTGCTAAATAATGTTTACACATAAATGTTTAGAAAAGAAGTCTGCGAAAAAAGTCCTTTTTAGTTGCATAATGTTGATAAAACCGTTTGTTTGTTTCTCACAACTACAGTAAATGAGCAGAAAAAAAGTTACAGCTGCCGGTAAGCAAACAGTAATCAACCATCTTTTATGTCAACCAACCAAATCAGAAACCTAAAATTGTTTTTATTTTTGTGTTTAAAATAAGCAGGTTCTGGGCAAATATACCTAAAATTTGTGAATTGTTTTTGCTAAGATAAACATTAAAAATGAAAAATGAAAAATTACATTCCGATTGTTAGTTTATTTGTGGTTTACCTTTTTCAATTGAAAGGTTCATTTTGCTTATTGCAAGATTTTACATTTTTAATTCGAATTAGTCCTTAAAAAATAAAAAAATACTTATTGTACTGAATGAATAACTCATGAGAATATCATGAGTAAAAGAATAAATTTTAAAACCAACACAATTTCTGGAGTTAAGCACAAATAAAGATTAATATTTTGTTAAACTTTTAAATTCCAAATAGAAATTATTACAAATAAAAAAATTATTTAAACAAAAAAAAAACATAAAAAAAGTAATCAAGATTTTTATTTCCAATTGACGTGAACAGTCACAAATATTTATTTAAAAATTTAATTTAGACAATTTTATGTGCTGCTGGCAAAGAGAAGGCGATAGGACATTGCTTTGTTCTTGAGAAAGTATATCTTTTATTCTGCATAGTTGCCACTCAAAGTGGACTGAGTCAACAGACATGTGAGCATCTGATCTGATTTAGCCATTGAAATTTGAAAAAAAAAAAACAAGGCTGTTACTTTTTAATTTAAAAAGAGAGAGAAATAGAAAGAGAAAGAAAAAATAAATACAAACCTGTTTTGCTTGGTGGGTGGGGTGGCATATGGAACACCCAGGAACACCTCAACTGAACGCAGAAAGCGATAGTTATCCAATGGCAGTATTAAACCGTGCAAACGACCGTAACGTGTCTGAACGATACGATGACCGAGCCGTAGATTTTTATATATATCCGATTTGGTGGCTTGAATATTGAGTGCGGGTGATGATTGAATGATGGCAGAGACACATAACAAAATTAAGGTGACAGTTAGAGTGTAGCAGCGATTTTGATGTCGCCACCAACGCATTTGGCTAAAGCTGCAACGACAATTTTTTGTGGTAAGACTATTTATAGCTGCTTGTTTGCTTGTTTCTATTGTCATTTTTCTTGTTGTTGTTGCTGTTGGTATTGTATTGAATATTTGTGTTGCAGCTGTTTCCAAACTACTAGCTGCCATTGTTGTTGCTGTTTGTGTTGCAACATTTTCTAATAATGTTGGCAGTGATTTGTTGCATGCTCTTAATGATTTTGTTTTTGTGGTTTGTATTCTAGTTGTTGTTTTGTATGTTTTGTAGTCTTTAGTTGTTGTTTTTAGTTTTTTCAGCAGTTTTTTTTGTTCTCCTGTTATGGCTGGTGTTGTCAAGCAATTGAAGTTTGTCAGCCGCATAATGTTGGTTTATTGAAGTGTTTCGCTTTTTTTTTTGTTATTTAAATTTCCTTTTGTCTAGCTACTGCCATTGGTTGTTTTTGCTTGTTGTCTAATGCTTTCCTTTGTTATGTTTCTACTTTTTTTTTCACTTATTTATTGTAACTATTTAGCTCTGCATTGATTTTTATTTGTAACAGCCGTCTGTTTGAGTTTGAATGTTTTTACCAACGACAGCTTGGCTTTTTCCCATTGAATTCGATTTTGATGAATATTTTTTTTATTTTTGTAAATTTTTAGTTGAAATTTAATTTTTCATTCGCTTTTATTTTGCGGCATTTGTATTTTTAAAACTCTCGTGGTGTGCTCGCCACCAATATTTATTACTGAAGCAAAATGTTTTGAAATATTTTATTTTTCAATTTTGCTTTCCGGTCTTTTTTCTACTTTTTTTTTGATTTTTGTTTTATTTTACTGGTTTCGTGGAATATTGTTGACGAATATTTTCTAAATTTTTTATTTCAGTTTTAAAGTTTTTTTTTAGTTACCATAAGGTTTCAGTCATGGCGTTTTGGTTGCGTGTTAAGTTTTCTTTATGGATTTTAGCAAAATTATAAAAAAAAAATCTGAAAATAGAAGAGAAAAGTAAATGTTAAGTACTTTTATAGAAAAAAATATTTTATAAAAAAGAATTTGTTTCTTTTGTGTTTTTTATTTTATTTTATATCATGATGTCATGATTTTTTTTTCTTATAAATTTTTCTATAAATTTTTTTTTTTTAATAAAAAATTTGTTTTAAAATTTTCTATAAAAAATTTGTAGAAAAAATTTTTTTTATAGAAAAACAATTTTTTTATATAACTTTTTTTTCAGAAAAATATATTTTTTTAAAAAAATTAAATTTTTTTATAGAAAAGTTACAAAAAAAAATTTTTTTTAATAAAAAATTCTTAAAAATTTTTTTTTTTAAGGGAAATATTTTTTATAGAATTTTTTTTGCACAGAAAATTAAAGGCATTGCTGATATGTACACTGTTATTTTTTTTTAACCAATAAAAATAACATTCACAGCAATTTTTTTTAAACAACACAAATCCGCGAAGCTTTTTTGTTTGTTTGCAGAAAACACCCAGGGTAAGAGCAGGAATCGAACCTGCGACCCCCAGATTGATAGGTTAGAACTCTAACCACCAGTCTATGACGCTACCGCTGCCTACAAGCTTTTTAAATGAAGTCATAATTAAAACTTGACCTACAATAATAATTAAAATTTTTTTGGTGACACATGCTATCAATGGCTTTTAAATGTTGCTGTCATTAAGAATAAACTAACGACGTTATACGTTTTTGTTAGGAAGCTACAATTTAAACGGGTGCAGTGTTGCCATAAATAACTTTAAAGGCAATAAAAGCAAACAGTAGAGCGTTAAAGATGAATATTTTTTAATTTTCTCTTTTAATTAAAACTTAAATTACAATTCAAATGCAATAGGTTTAGTTGTTTGTTTGTTGTACTATTTTTAATGGCTTTTGTTGCTTCTATCTCCATCAAACTTTTTTTTGCAGGCAACTTTTATTAAAACAATCTCTCTCTTAAGTAGTCAATTATGAAAACTAAAATACTTAACACTAGCTTACTTCCTCTAGCTGTTCGGCATTGTTTACATTTTTCATAAATCTCACTAATTTAACTGCTCATAATAATAACCAAAAGCAAACGGGTTAAGTTGAAGTAAACTAACCCAAAAATGGAGTTGTAGCAAAAAAAAAAAAAAAAAAATTACCTAAAAAAACACAATTTATGCAGCATTTTTTGTTTTTTTTTTTGGTTTTCGTCTTGCAATTCTTAATGTTCTTTTTTTTGCAGTTGTGTTTGTGTATTTATGTGTTGCACGTTGTAGTATAAATAAAGCTAAAAATATTAAGTGAATTGTAACATAATCTAATATTAACCTAAAATGGTACTAAAATTTGAAACAAAAGCCGTTCGTAATCTGTAAAACTGCAATTACAGCGCTCTAAAATACCATTTAAACAGACAGACATCGAGGCAATTGCTGTAGACTAAAGCAAAACTTTATACTTCTTGTACGAGGACTAGAACAAAATGCAGAAACAGACACAAGCAAACTAAATACAACTCACAGACTTTTCAGTGTTTTTTCCATCTTTTGTGCCACGTTAACAATAATTCTTTTCTAGCACTTGGGGTTAGTGGAGTTGCAACATTTTGTTACTGTTTCTTAACTATTTATTGTTGTTGTTGTTATAGTTTTTATACTTCTTTTTGCTGCATTTGAACACTGAGTCAGTCATAACAATAAAAACTGCAAGCTTGTGCTTAGAACTTTTTTTTTATAATTTTACTTTAATGCACACAATTTCCTTTTACGTATTGTAACTGTAAATGTGTTATAAATGGTCTGTTTTTCTCTCTCTATGTTTTGTTTCAATTCACATAAAACAAATTGTTGTACGGGTACTGACACTAAGTTCTTTAGTTCTTATTTTTATTTTTCCTTTTTTTTAAGTCGCAGAATCATATTGTACCCAGATCTGGCAGTAATATTTTAATGAAAAGGACTTGGTTTCTTTAATAAAGTACATGAGCACACATACATTTTCCCACACACAGGCATGCATTTAAAAAAAAATCAGTCTGCAGGCAAATCAGGTAAATTTTTAATTCATTTAGTCGTACAAGTCCATTTAAATAAACAAATGAGTCAGCGGTAATTTTAATAAGCTAATTTTTTAATGAAAGTGGACTTACACCACTTTAAAAAATAACAGCTCATTTTTCAACTAGTTTGTTTGGAATAGCACCAAAAATTTTAAACTAACTTAAAATTATTTATTTAGTAGTTAATAAAAAGTCAGCCTTCTAGCAAAAATATCCTTTTTCAGTTCAACTCATTGAAAAGACCAAGATATTTTGTTTATTCTAACAGAAATTTGTTTTGTTGTTTTCTAGTGCTTTTTAAGTTACTAAAGTGCGTTAGCATTACCTTCTTAAAGATAAATATGCGAATGCCCGGAATTTTCCATCCTTGACTGTAATTTATTATTAAATGGGTTGCTAGTTACTGGTAATCTCCGGCCAAAACGCACAATTTTTATTGTTTTAATTTTAAAATAGAACAATTTTATTTACCCTTTTTATCTCTGGGTATTGTATGCGTGTGTTGGAGTGTGAGTAAATAAACATTAGCAATTTTTTATTATGCTTTTCTTATTCGTATTTTGTTTTTATTTTTAAGTAAATGCTAAAGCGCATTTTGCTTTAAAGATCGCATTGTTTTTGTTTTAAGGATTTCATATTTTTTTCTTCGTTGTGTTTTCTTTTGCACACGTTTTCTTTACAGGAATGTAGTGCAAAACTAATATAAAATGCATTTAGTTACGAGGCATGTATGCCAAGAGTGTGTACGTGTGAATACAAAAACACTACAAAATGCACATATTTTACAATGTTTGAATACAATGAATACACAAGATTTTAGCTACAAACTAATGCAAATACATACATACACCAAAACACATAGATGAATCCTTCTTAAACGTGCACTGCACTGCCATCCTTCACACTGGGTTTTAAATTAAAAAAAAATTTAGTTTTTTCCAACATTTTAAAACAAATAAACAGTGTTGTTGTTGTTAGCTTTTTTTTACTTTTTGTTTTGTTTTCCATTTATATTAAAATTCGCACACACACACGAATAATTTTTTTTTTGTATTTATTTTGAAAAGAAATAGAACGCGTTTACTTTTTTGTGTGTTTATTTACTTTTCAGCTCTTTGTTTTTGCTCTTCACTAGATGTTTTTCTTATTAATTTCAAAGCTTGTGTAGTTGTTGTAAATGAGGAATAGGTGGAAAGAGCGCATAATGCTCATAATGTATGCAACAACAATAAAATAAATAAAACTACAGTTAAGTGCAGCTAGTTTATCTAATTTAAAATAAAAGATTTAGCAAAATACTTTTTTTTTTTGTTAAATAAAATTTATTAGAGAAACACATACACACATAACTTAAAACTGATTTTAATTAGCAAACTTGGCAGCTCTCTTGATGACTAATTCAGAACACCTGCTTGAAAAATTCCCTGACTAGAATTAAAAAAAAAAACAAATGGAAAAAAATTTTCTGACGTTCGAAAACCACTAGTTTTCACCTTTTTCCTTCTTCTTCTTCCTTTTCATTGTTGGTGTATCCGTTGCTCGGTCTTTATATCCCCACAACAGCTAAAAAACTATAGTTCCCTAACTGTAAAAGACATATGAATTTCAAATTCTTGAGATTTTTTTTAATATGAGATTTTTGAAGAGACTGCTTCACTTAATTTATCATAACTTGCAAGCGAGTTATCCGATTTTGTTAAAAAATATTCAAAAAATTTTTTAATTTCTACTGGATTTGATTTGTTTTCACATCTTTTTTTAGTGGCGCAATTATTTTTGGAGTTAGTGAAAAAAAAAAAATTTTTAAATGAATAAAAATTGTACTGTAAATATGTATATATGTACTTAGAATTATAATAAATAAAATTTTTTTGGATTTTTAAAAATTTATAAAAAAGAGCAAGCGCCAAAAAATAACCGATTTTATTATTCAAAATTAAATTGCAAATTAATGCAAATAAATTGAGTCATACATCATTACAATTCAGTGATAAATACTGATTTTATTACATTTGAAGTGAAAATAATCACTTTGACAAAAATTTTTTTTTAAACAAATTTTGAAAGTTATAATTTCAAAAGTCTCATATTTTGTAAACCAAATTAGCAAGAAAAAATTTTTTGCAATACTTATGAGGTTTACAGTAGGCTAGACGATAGTGCTTCAGAACAAAATTGTTTTGCTTAATATATTAAATTTATATTTTGTTAAGGACAGTATGAGGGACAATGTCATGTATATTGTCATGCATGATTTAAGAGTTATGTGTTTTAAAAAGTTAAGACTGTGTCTTACCGGCCATGGCGGAAATGTCTTGAAGACCTAACCTGTTGCTGGGCTAGCTTAATCTTAATTTGCTTGTAAGCTTAAATAAATGTGTGAGTGTGTGTGTGTGTGTGTGTATTTCATGTATAAATATGTGTGCTCTAGATTAGCAATCCAAATGTTTATCTTTTATTGTAGCAATTTAGTTTTTTGTGTTCTGTTTGTATTTTGGATTTATGCCCAAAATTAACGGGTGTTTCATTTAATAACCAAAAATATGAGAAAATGAGCCCTAGATTTTAATACATGTTTAGAGTAAAAATGTAAAAAATTTTTAATCAAACGTAATCAGAGGCCAAATTACGCCACTTGTTATTTATAGAAATTTTCTTATAATTTAAATGGAAAATTGGGGGCAAATTGAATGCCCCAATTCGTATACAGATCATTAAATTTGTTATAAATTATGCTTCCCTCAAATACAAATGCTTATTAAGGAGCAAGGCACTTTCGTTCTGAAATTTTCTGCAAAACAAAAAATTGGTTGCCGCAAGGAAACTGTTTGCTTTCCTTTACCGTGCACTTCTTTTAAAGTAATTAATTTATTATTTTCCCAATGCTGTTGATGACTTTAGATTGAGAGTTGCGTAACCCATATTAAAACAAAAAATATCCTTTACAAAACTTGAGCAGACTTGTTGTCTGCCTTTAAAGAATTTAATTTATTGTGTGTGTGTGTGCGTCTATTTAAAAAATAAAATTGGAAAAAAGAATCTGCTTTTTTCTAGTTAAAATGGTTTTTATTATTTACTTTAAATGGCTGCTTTTGTTGGTGTAATTTAAATGGTTGTGGTGGTGTGTTTATTTAGAATATACATGTGTGCATATGGGAGCATGTTCAAGTTTTTATGTTTATTGGTGGCATAGTTTTGGAATGTTCGTTTAGAATTTAACACACTTTCTAGTTTTTTTTTTATATTAAATAAATTTTAAGTGTATGTGTGTGTGTGCTATATAATTTTTAATGTTTTTTATGATGCTTTTTTATGTTCTTGTCTTAAATCTAGATTTTTCTAAACAAAAAAAAATTAAAATTATTTCAAGGAGCCTTGAGAAATGTTTGTAATAAAATTGAAATTTTCTTTCAAAAGCTTCGAAAGAGCAGTAGAATATTAACTTAATTTTGAAAGTAACACAGCACGTGCTAACAAGATACGAGTGTAAAGGTCTTTGTAGTTGTGTGTATTAAGTACATACATGCTTCTTCACAACAAGAAAATGTGTCATTTAATTTTTTTAAACAACACAACACAAATCCGCGCAGTTGCTTAACTTGCCCAGGGACAAAGAAAATCTGGCCATATAATTATATTAAATTGAATTTAAAAAGAAATAAAACGAATTAAATATTATTGAATTGTATAAAAATTCCAGATATGAGAATAATTTCGTTGATACCGTATCAAGATTATATCAATCACGCTTATGCTTACTTAGACAATGGATATTTTCAACTTGTTAACGAACGTTGTAGAATCAAATAGACAACACATGTTGTCATTTCAATAACCGTATGTCATTTTGACACAAATTGGTGTCAAATTTATAACTGGTATGTTGGCATTTCGACAGCAGTATGGTGTCAATTTGGCCCCATTCGTTGCCAATTCTGAAACGCTTTGTTGTCAATAATGCGTTGTCAAAGTAAGCATTAGCGTGGTTGATATAATCTTGATACCGCATGGTGTCATTTTATCTCTGGGTGTAGGATAATAGACTTTTTCTATATCTTATACTCTTTTCTGGCATAAAGAAAACAAATATTCATAATTGCAAAAAGAATTGTTTGCCTTAATACGTTTTGCCGACATTAATTTTCCTTTAATTAAGCTGATTTCACATACCTCTAGACTATCTATACATTCTGATCAAAAATTTTTTTGTTCAGCGAAATAATCTTAACACAATTTTCTACCAGGTATTTTGTGTGGTTGTCCTTTCTTAAAAAGCAGCACTTAATTTAAATTATTCTGGTTGTGTTTGTTTTATTATTGAGATTTCAAAAAGGTTGTTTATTATGATTTTCTCTCTCCACAATAAATATGATGACTCTTTAATTTTAATTTATAGAATTAAAATTTATATTTGTAGTTCCTTTGCTGAGTGGTTATTCCAGCAGTAGAATAATAATGCAGAATAACTCTTAAAACAACAAATATTTGTTTTGTTGGAAAGTCCTTGTTTGACTAAGAATGCTGCTAAAGTTGATGATGATGATGATGATGATACTGATGATGATCATATAATAACGATGTTGTTGACAAAACTAAATTAAAACGGCATTGACTTAATTTTTAAGTTTTTTTTTTACACAGAATTTTTGCCATTTTTTATTATTTGCAGACATTTTCCGTCAACTTGCACCACATCCATTGACATGCTGAAAAGTGTGTGTGTGTGTGTGCGAGTGAACATTTTTGAAATTGTTAGCATCATCATCATCACAGTCATTTACCAAACAGCGTCATCAGTACTTGTACTTTTTTATTTTATTTATTTCGTTTTAGTTTTTGTTGTTGTTGTTCTCTCAAGCACCATGAAGATGCTGCTGATGATGTTGTAGATGACGGAAAATGTTGTCGATATGATAATTTTCTGTACCTTATTTACCTTTAGATTATCCCGTTGTGTCATTAATAGTGAAATTAAGCTTTTCTTGTTGTTGTTTTATTATTGTCGCGTATTTTTTGCAAGTCCTTAACACAGATTCCTACGTATAAATTTAATGCAGACGTAGTGGAAAATAAGCAAAAACAAGCACAAACAATGTTTTTGATTTTGTAGCGAGAGAGAGAGAGAGAGAGAGAGAGAGAGAGTGCGTTGGATGAGGAGTGAGGGACTTTGCCTCTTAAATCAATAAAGCATAAACATTAATTTGAATAAATTGACACTTAACATAAAATTTTTGTTGGCATTGTTGTTGTTGTAAGCTTATCCTGAGCTGAGCATGTTACGTGATGTGTAAAATATTGTTTGACGCTGTTGTTATTGTTACTCTTGTTTCTATTTTATAGCGCAGTAATGAATGCATGTTTAATGCTGGCATGAATAAACTTGATTTTTTTCATTCATCGTTTTTTTTTTCTCTTTTGACATTGAATGCATGAAAAGATTTTACAACCAGGTATTTCACATTTCACAGTCACTATGAACACTTGCGAATACGATGCAATAAAATGTCATGCACATGCAGAGGCACACACATACACATACAAAAATCAGTATAGTTAAACTATAAAAAGTTTGTTTAAAATAATTTTTTTCAAAGCCAAAATATTGTTTGACTGCAAGAAGGTTAATTTTACAAATCAAAACATTTTCATATTTTTTTACCGTGAAATAATTTAGTTTCGCTACGTTTACTTAAAAACCAAATTGAATTGAAAATTAATTTCAGCAGCAGACAATCCATTTTATTTAAATTATTTGCCACTGTGACTTGTCATAACTTGCAGTTACAACAATATTTTTCTTTGCTTTCTCACATGCCAAATAAAAATCAATATTTAAATGAACATCTATTTTTATTATCGTTTCCCCTCCATCGTTTTGTTGTGTATGTGTGTGTCAATTAAATAGTTAAAGTTCTTGATCACAAAATCAGAAAATTCATACTCTTGAGTGCATACAAGCATACAAATTTATTCATACCGAATGTGTGTGTTTGTGTGTATGGCTGTGCATATCTTATGCAACATAACAAGGACAAATCCTTTTTTATTACACTGCCATTTATTTCAATTTCCATTTTTCTATTTCCAGTTTATTTCTTGTCCTTATTGTAATTTTTTTTATTGTTGTCGTTTTTCTGTAGTTTTGCGTTTTATTGCTACAGTAAAAATATTTCATCTAATCTATTGCATTCATATATTCATTGCTTGTATTTCCTTTGCTGCCTGCTGCCGGCTGTCGCCTGCCTGCCACTCCACTTTGTGTGCGTGGTATGAGGCCTCCAAGGAAGAAATAGTCACAATATTCAAATCTTGCAACGACCACAATGACTGCAAAACTACTGCAGCACAATCCCATAAAAAACAGCAGGAAATGAACAAAATATAAATTTACATATAAACATGTAGGAATTAAATGCATGCATATCTGCTTTATTTTGTTGTTTTAATACATTTTTCCACACACATATGCAGGCATATTTACAATTTATTTATGTGTTAAGTACCAGTGTTGTACATGAATTTGTTACTTTAAATATTTCGTTGTTGAAAGCAAAAGAAAAAAAAAATATTCCAAAATTTAATTTTTTTTAGTGGCACAGTAGTTCATTCAATCCTGAACATAAAATCAAATAAGAGAGATTTTTAAATAAAATTCTTTATTAAAAAAAGAAGTTTATTTAGCGAAAGTAATAAATTTTTTTTTTTTTTTTTTCAAAAATTAAGTGTCCGTATTTTGAATTCGATTAAAATTTAAAACTCAGACACACGTTAATTGAACAATGAAAAAATTCTTAGCAAAGCAAGGGAATATCAATGTTTATGTCTATGTTAATATCAATGCTAATATCAATATCAATACCAATATGAATGTTAATGTCAATGTCAGTAGTAACGGCATCTTAATGTTATTAAAATATTAATGTTAATATTAATATCAATATCAATGTTAATATTAATGTTAGGAACAACGCCATCTCAATGTTATGAGATATATATATATATATAAATGATAATGTTAATATCGATGTTAATGTCAATCGCAATCAATGTTTATGCTTATGTTAATATCAATGTTTTATGTCAATATCAATGTCAGTAGTAACGCCAGCGCAATGTTAAGAGACTATCAAAGTCAATGTTAATGTGAATCAAATTGGCAGCTTCTACGTTTATGTTAATGTTAAGGCATATGCCAATGCCAATACCATTAAAAAATCTGTAAAAGGAATAAAAATTCTTAAAGCTCGCCTTATACAGAATATTTTTATACATGAATTGCCACCTTCTACAGTTAAATATATATGTGTATGTTTTAGCATATGTCTGACAAAATCGCTACTTATAAACCAACCTACATACAAATCTGTATGTCTAACATAAACATTGTCTTTGTTAAAGTTGTCCATGAATTTAACTTGTTCTTCGAAACACAATTTTTTAATTAATGGGATCAGGGCTTGTCGTACAAACTGGAACGAGTATTTCTTATTTTTTAACGCGATTGAATTTTTAATAAAAAAAATTTATCAAACAAAAATTCATTTTAGAGTTCTAGACACTGGTTAGTAGATAATTTCTATTTTTCTACACTCGAATATTAATTTTTAATTGACTTTGAATTTCAAATTGTTATGGGGATATCAGAATATGAGCAAAAGCCTGTTAATGGTATAAATTATTTACAAAATTTTTAATTTTATGTTTTTCTTTATTTAATTTATTAAATAAAACCATTTTTTTGGTCATGCGTTTTTTTTAAACAAAATTTTTTAAAACTTTTATTGCACAGTGCAACTCTTCATTGAATTTTTTTAGCCGCCAGTAACATAATTTTACAATTTTCGCCATTATTTTATTTATTACCTAAAATTTTTCAAGTTGCCATTATTCTCATTTAAAACTGATTTTAGTGTCACAGTGGGAATTAAATATTTTTTCGATCTCTTTAGAATTAAAATTGGCTTTAAGCTGAGTACTCAAAAAGTTCATGCTTTAGATGTGTGTGTGTGCGTGTGTATTATTATGTGCGCAAAAAATATTTCATAAATTTTTATAAAAGGCCGTTAGAATATGAAAAGACATTTTCTTAACAGTGCTGCTGCTCTTGTTTTCCTTTTAAAGCACATTTTTCACTTTATTTTATTTCATTTCACTTTGTTTTCTTGAGAAAATGCCACTTGCTTTGCTTTTGTAGGGAATGCGTATATTTTGCAAAAGAATGTGGAAATTTAAATTTATATATCCCAAAGTGTTTGTCTAGATTGCCTTGACTGCTGCGCTGCAGCTAATGTTGGCCTCTTGCCTGTGTGTGTGTGTTTAAGTGTGAACTTGAGTGTGAGGCAGCCAACGAGGCATCGCTTTGTCTTTTTGTTTTCTTTGGCAACTGAATTTATATTTGAATTTAGAATTTTCTTTACATTTAGCACAAACACACACGCACAGAGTGCTACACCATCCTGGGGGACTCAAGGGCCTTTAAGAAACATAAAGTTGATTCCAATACGTTGGTAATGTTTGTTGTTGTTTCTAGATGTTTAAAGCCGTAGTAATGGATGGTGTGTTTTGTGGCTGTGGCATCTTGAGTTGTTTGCTTTAATGCTGTTGCTATTGTTGTTTGTGGCATTTCTAGCTTCTTTTTGTTTGCAGCTCTATGCAGCAATTTGTTTCTTTTTCTCTTCCTTTTTTTTCTTTTTTTGCGTTTAACTTTGTTGCTGTTCTTTTCTTGTTCTCCTTTTTGTTTTGTGTTATTTGTTTTGTTTACTTCAACTTTCTTTTTAGCCAAAAAAGTTTTTTTGTTGGCCATGTTTTGTTAAGCATACAAATGCAACCAATTTGGTTTTCTTTCCGTACTGCACTTGGGTTGGCTTTGTGATGCATTTATTGTCTTTCCGCCTTTCTCTTCTTTAACTGCTTTACACACAAAAAAAGAAGAGAAGAAAAGAAAACTCAACATCATTTTAATGTTGTCTTTTAAACCAAAGAGTCTTCTATTAAAAATCTTTTCTATTGTAATTTGGTTTTTAAATCTTGGATCTTGATGCGAGAGTGAGTGTGCGTGTGTATGTTTGTATTGTTGCCTAGCTTTGATTTTTATTTGAAAAAAAATTCGAGTGGGTTTATTAAAGTGTGACAGTATGTTGGCAACCATCCGCTTTGTCGCTAAAAGGAAACTTTGCAATTTTTTTTTTTCATCATTGTGCTAAATCTGGCAATTAGACGAATGCCATTATAACCAACAGAGATTTAAAATATTTTGAGTTTTTAATTTTTTCTTTGAATACAAAATTTTCTAAAAAATTTTTTCTCTCTTTTTATTGGGTTCTTTTAACTACGAGTAAGTACTCGTTTATCTTGATGATGATATATTTTTTGTTATTATTTGAAACATTTTTAGCATTATGACTTTAGCGAAATCGCGAAATCGTGCCGTCAATGCTGTTCATAAAAAAGACATTAACTGCCAGTTATTTTGGTTTGTGTTTTCCCATTGTTTTATTGAAATAAAAACTTGTTTTTTGTTTTTTCTTTTACTTTCAGTTGCATTGTTTTGTTGCTTTATTTATTTGGTTGCTGTTGGTATTGTCTGCTTTTTGGTTTTATTTTTATGTTAATGGCGTAATCATGTAGAATTTTTTTGCATAAATAATTTGAAAAACTGTAATTTTATAGTTTTGGATTTTCTTCTTAAGAATGAAGGCATGAAAACTGAAGACTTGAAAAACGTACAATCAGATAGAAAGACAGACAGGCAGATTGAAGATAATTTATTGAATGCAAAAAGTTTAAAAAAATATGAAAATCTCCAACGATGAAGGTGGAGATACCTTAAATATTCGTTTGCTTTTGATTAAGAAAAAGTAAAAAAATTTAGAAGTTTTAAAGCTCGACAGCAACTAAGTTTGCTTGGATTTTTTTATTTTTTTGGTAAAAATTTAAATATTTTGTTAAAGTACTTTGAGACAGTATAATACAAGTACAGTAATACCTCGCTTAGCGCTCATATTGCGTCACCAGAAACACCGTTAAAAGAGATGCCATTTACACTAAGATATTTGGTTACGTTCTTAACTAAGACATTGCGGACTTAACGCAAAAAAAATGGAAAAAAGTGTTAATTAAGCATTATGACAAATATTCTGCACATTTAGGCCCCTGCCACTATTTTCTTTTCAAAACCTGAAACAATAGCTGGATAGTAGCAGATTTGGGCAGAATGAAGAAATCATTACCGAAAAAAATTTCTTTTTTGAGAGTTTTGAGAAAAAAGTGAAAAACGCTAAACTAAATGTATAGATAGTTCTTTATTATGTTGAAAATAAAATAATTTTTTATCTACAAAATCACGCAGTTATCAAACAGCAGCTCTGATTGATTTTGCCTCTCCTCTTTTTGCAGTAGTTTTTTCACTCAAAACTTAAAACAATCTGAATTTTCAATAGAAATGAAATTTACAAGAAATTATAACCAAACTAACTGAAATTATAATAACTGGTTAGTCAATGCCTTAAAAAAATTTTAAAATTTCGTTATATTCATTGAAAAATAAAACTTAATTTGAACATATTGTGAGTTTATTTTCATAAATTAAATTTATTGCTGTAGTTCAGCCATGAAATTCGATCCCCTTCAGAAGTTTTAACGTTAATTTATACACACAAGCATGTGACCGCACTAGACCACCAACCCCAAAACATTTATGTTGCTAATGATGACTGTCATGAAACAGATTGCTTTAGTGCTGGTGATAGTGTTACATCCTTTTCCGTTTTTTTTTTCCTTTTTTTAAATCATTTTATTTTTCTTGCCATAATGGTGCCGTCATTTTAAATATACCAAAATGGCTAATAAAATTTTTAAACATTTTAATATTTTGTTGTAATTTTTACAAATTAAATTTTTTTTTGTTATAAATTTTCCAAGACAAGACTTTAATTTTTTTATTTTTTTTTTGAATTTAGGTGTTTTAAAATCTTACTTTACTAATTTTCTATGTAACATAAAACCTTAATAAACGAAAATCTTTTTAGTGAATGTAAGCGAAAAATTAGTAAAATGAAAAAATGTGGCCGTCATGAAGAATCTTCCATATTTTATAATTTCATTCAAATTAAGAAAAAAATTAAATAAGAACAATAATAACAGGCTATTTCCCAATGAAAAAGAAAAGCATAACAAAGAAAAGAAAGTTTCACAAGAAATAATCTGTTTCAGTTCTTGATTCCAATTATGTTTGCTTTCAAAATACATTGTTCGCTTGGAAAAAATAATTTTAATTAGAAAAAAAAGGTTGCCATATGCAGGTGGGATGCAACACTTAATCTATATACGAGTAAATAAAGTACATTTTCCGCTTATTTGCTTGTTCGCTATAAACATTTCTGTTTTTGAACAGTTTTGTCTGAAATTCGGAACATATAGTCTCTATACATGAAGAGCTACGCCTTTTTTTAAAACGATTTTCACAAGCCACTGTTCAAAAAGATATATGAGCGTACTTAATTTAAGCCTCTCATAATAATGCTAACAAAAACAAAAGCGGTGAATTTATTTTGATTTGCAAACGGATTTCTCTAAAAATTGGTACATACGCTTTCTAAAGATAACGGGCTGGGCAAGAATGCCCAAACACATCTAGTTTTAAATAAAACAAAAAGTTGTGAATTGTATTCAATAAAATATGACTTGTTTTGTTTGGAACTTTTAGGGCTATAGGACTATAGAAAAAACAGGTTGTTCACACTTTACTTTGTTTTACATAATTTTTTAAACTTTGCAAAAAGAAAAACCGTTTTTTAGTTAAAGCCTACAATATCTTTAAAATTAGTGATACAATTTAGAAAAAAATTTAGTTACGAATTTAAGGAAATTTAAATTTTCTTTATAATTAAATAAATAATGAACTTTTTCGCAGCGTGTTGCTGATCACATCCATGATATTCAGTTGAACCTAAAACAAACGGTTACGAATGCCGTACACAGTCACCGCAGTTTCGGTCTGATTGTCAAAAAAGTAATGTCTGACTGAAATCAGCACCAGACAGTTGCTCGTTACTTGTGCGTTTGTTTTTCATGGATTCCACGGGGCTCACAATACAGCCCCAAAACTGATTATTTTGTGTATTCACAAAGTCATTCTGATGGAAATGCGCTTCATCGGAGAAGCGATGATTGTTATTTATTTCACTTTGCTCCAACTGCCTATTTTACTACATACTAAATCGGAACATATCTTTTTTGCAATCTAATTAAAAAATCTAAACTTTATCAAATAATATGAGTTTTATTTAATTTTTTAATTATGTTACTTAAATGTTGAATATTCTGAACTTAATTAAAAATTTATTTTATGAAAATGCCCTTCAAATTCTTTCATTCTATAATACTTCTCGTACATCCTATCCCATCATGCTGCAAAGTTCTTTCATCTCTAAAACTAATCTTGTAAATAACATCCTTCATTATTTAATAATGCAGTCTCTCATAATAAAGTTACTTGATTTACATAAATTTAATGAAATTTTATAATTTTAATCCACTAATAAGAAATCGAATTTATCAAATACTTGCTAGCCAAACAAAGAAAAAACATAAATTCTTCATCTTAAAGAAAATGTTCATACAAAAATATTTCTATGGAAAATTTTACTCTTAGCTGTGTAAGTTGTTGTGTTGGCTTTACGTTATAAATTTTAGTAAACAGAACATGTACATTTTTGTAATAAAATGAAAAAAAAAAAAAAAATTCAACGAAAACCCATTCAAATTTGTTACAATATTTAAATTTACATTTTTAGCTAAATTCGTGGAAGGATAAAATGAAAATGTTTGTGATTGTTTGTTTGGCTTAACCAACACAAATTTATGAGCGTTGAACAAGCCAACCAACATATTTAGTTCTTCAGCACAAATTCATTTTAAACCAAGCAACCGCAAACAAGAATTTGTCCTTTTGAAAACCACTTGAATCACAATTTAATATTTTTAATATTAAAAAAAAAAACAAAAACAAAAATGAAAAATGTAACAAATTTAAAAAAGGAAACAGTGTGCTCCATCTTCTCTATTTAGAAAAATGTTGACAAGTATTTTTGTAATAATTTTTTTTTTTTTTACTTTTGAAAGATGAGTTGGTGCTATTTGCCTGTTTGTAATAATACGAGTAAAGTAAATACATCTTGCATAAAATATTTAAACTTTCCATTTTTCATTTCCTTTTGCTGCTTATTTTTCACTGTAAATCCATCATGTACGTGCAAGTGCGCATAAATGAATGCTTAACTAAAAATAACAACAACTAAATGAATCGTGTACGTACTCGTAAATAATATGCTTAACTGGAGTGAACTGAAGACTATAAAAAGGAAATAACTGAAACATTCAAATGGATGGGCGTGTGTGTATGTTTATTTTTAAAGGGAATAATGCGAGAGTCTTAAGCTCAGTATCACTTCAACTAACCTTTAGCTGAACTTGTAAGAGCACATAAATAAAAAGAAATTTTATAAAAAATAAAAAGTAAGAAAACTGAATTAAAACTGAATCGTGTCTATGCAACATGGAGTATTTACTCTCCCAAATTACAAACTTATACACACACATGAAATTGTCCTTGGCGATTTTAAAGTCAGTGATGAGAAATCTTGTGTTTGTAAAAGGAAAAGAGCTCAGTGCCAATTAAAGTGGCAAGAAGAGCCAAAGATCCAAATAAAGTTTGCTATGGATGCCCCCCTAGATCTGTATTAAGTGCCCTAACCTGCCAACTGCGAGTCTAAAGCATGATGAAACGTCCTCCTGCTCGTGTAAGAGCAAAAAATTATTGTTTAACATGCCGCGCATGATGAATTTAAAATTTTTTTGATATTTTCACTCCCTTACATCATACCCACATGATCATCTAATAAACAATTAAGGATCTATTCCTGTCTAGGTATTTTCTACAGATAAGTTCAGCAGTTTCGTGGATCCAATAGATGGAATATTAAATAGGTAGAACTAAATAAAAAATTTTTTTGTTATTTATAAATAGCCCTTTAACGATTTTATTATTGTTTTCTTCATTTAAAGACATGATCAATTGGGTTGTTGTATATCACTTTGTAAAATTTAATGTGTGTATGTGCAGGTGTTTTGCATGAGAAATCTTGTAGAGCTTATTGCACGTAAATCAAGTGTTTGAATTGCCTTTTTCAATTTTGTTTAAAATTTTTATTAAATTTGTGTTTCAATTTGCCTCCGGAATGTGCAAATTATTGTATTCAATATTTTATTTTTTATCTCAAGTTATTTTCGTTAACTTTAATTATTCAGTTTTCTTTTGAAATACTTTGTTGCATTAAAGCTTTATCTTCGCTAAAGCCAATCTGCTAAACTGATAAAGAAACAATAAGAACGAAGATAAGATTCACTTAATGCCTTAGTAGCAGCTTTCAGTAGATAATAAATATTTTACCTCTAAATAAATAAAGTGACTAGGGAACAGTTTACGGTAATTTAATTACTGGATCTAAAAAATTTAGTATGAAATCCGAGTTTAATTTGTTTGTGTGAAATTCTGTTCTTAATGTCTTGAGTGTTTTTTTTTTTTTTGAATGTGATTTTCTTTTTAAATAAAATTCAGCCAAGGAAGTTCAAAAGTTCATGCAAGTGCAACCACATGCACTTTGTTGGGGATTAATGTGTGCCTGCTGCATTTGTGTATGTTATTTTGGTATGCATTAGAGTCGTGCAAATCAACAATTTATGGTTTTTTGTATTTGAGCACAATATTCCTGTGGTTATTGCCAAGCAAACACACACTTTTATGCAATTATTCACTACATAAGTATGTGTCTGTGTGTGTGTATTTTTGTAATCACAAGTATTCTTTATCTTTTACTTATTCTTATTTTTATGCTCGTGTGTACATGACAATTCTATCGCGTGACTAATGCAACTTTATTTTTGTTGCTGTTGTTTGTTCTTGCGCTTACAGGCCATTGCTGAGTACTTGCATTTTTTCTGTACCAAATTAATTATTTATCACAAAAGTATTCAGTTGAGTGCATGCTTAGGCCTTGTTTACAAAGTAATGTACGTGTATTTATCATAACGTTCATTTATTTCAATAATGTCGTAACTCCAAAAATTAATTTTTTATTTTTTTTTAATTAATAAAAGTATTTTTACTTAATCTCAAGCTTATCAAAAAACTATATTAAACTGTCGTAGCGGTAGGCTTCTGGCAGTAAAGGAACAGTTCTTTACCTACTCTATGAATGTCCGGCTTTTCTGACCTCGAGACACAAAATTTCTCGGTGCACTTTTTGTGAAAAGGACTTTCTACTAGTGTGACCAGATATCTTAATAACACAGTGGGGTTCTACGTTACTTCGTAATGCCGCAGTGTGTAAGTGGTGCAAGACGGATTCCTGCCAGTGTACTTGATGGCCGTTAGGCCGCCATTAAAATATTTGAAATTCCCAACTTTAGTGTAAAATCATGATTTTTAGGAATTATGACACTATTGCAGCAAATGAACCATATGAAATGACAGCACTTGCTATGACTTTATAGTTTAATCAATTCAATTATGAATAATTTTCCTTTTTTCATCACAGATAATTTTTTTTTTTTTTTGGAAAAGAAAGTTATGGGCTGAATTTTTTTTTAAAAAATTATTTTTTTATAGTTCTTTGTGCTAGTTCAAACATAAATATCTCTGATATAGTTTTCAAAAACAACAAATCATTCTTCAAAAATGGCAAACTTTAATGTCTTCGGCATTTTTGGAAATTTTTCTCTATAGAGAAAAAACACTAACGAAACGGATGAATAACAAATAACTGTGGGTGTCTAGTTTTTCTTTTTCAACAAAAAAATTTTTTTTTTTTAATTTGGATTAATCTTACGAAAAACTTTCTTTTCTTTTCTGATATTTTTAAAAAAAAGAAATTATTAAAAACTTTCTTTTCTTTAAAACGAAATTAAAATAAACGGTTGGTTTTCATTTTCAGAAAGACACACTTACAAAAGCATTTTCAGAAAAAGCTGTTGCAAAAAGTTTTATTATTAAAAACCATTAATTTTTGTTGAAAACTAAGATAGAAATAAAACTTGTAGACACACAGTCACGCTTTCAGTACCTTCACTAAAGAACAGTTTTATGTATTTAAAACAAAATTTGTGTTTTTTATGTTTGAATTAAATTTTCATTAACATGACATGAACTTTTAAGTGCTAAAAATTTCCTGTACAAGTAAAATTGAAGGAAAGGGCGAGAAAATGAAGACAAACATAAATTTATCACAACCCTTTTGACCACCCACATTCTCTTTCAATATTTCGGAAAATTTTTTTAAATAAAAGTTGCTACGGCAACAAAAAATTGATTTTGTTAAAAAATTTATTGATTTTGGTAAAACATTTTTATGAATTAAAAAAACTACTTTTTTTATAAATTTTCTTTCACCTGTGTTACAGAAACAGCACCTTGCTTTTTGTAACACTTGTTATAATTATGACCTATAATTGCACAGCAACCTTTTAGATCTATTGTTATTTTATTCTGTCAATTCGATATATTTAAAGGGTCGTTTTTATCCTAACGTGTGTGTGTATGCCAAGTTAAAAACAAAAGTTACTATTTGTTGAAGGTACTCATAAAGAGTTAAAGGATTTTGAGTCTTTTTGTTAAACGTTTATTTTTCCAAAAATAACAATTGCTTTAACCTTTATTTATCTCTTTCCCAAGCATTTTCAAACTGTTCAAATCCATTTGTATCTCTTGAAAGCGCCTTTTTACAAAGAAATTCATGTTTACTTACTTGAGATATTCTTATTTTCCTTTTTTGTTAAATCAAAATCAACATTATCATCAACCCCTTTGATGTTATCTTTCCTTCCTTTGTTTCATTTATGTTGAACACAGTCTTTTGCTTGCTTGCTTGTTTTTTTTTTATTATTTTTTAACTCTATTACCGCCTTTCTAAAGATTTTATACCAAAAATAATTTCAACTCATCTGTAATAAACCATAATTTAGACAAGGAAAAATCTTGCACACATACGATACACATGCTCCTGCACACTTATCACACACATCCAACCAACCTCTTACACCAAAAAGCCAAAAAGAGTAAAATGGTGAAATTTGTTAAAAAAGAAGAAAACAAAAATTAATCTACAACAAAAAAATAATAAACGTTTGTGTGTGTAAGTGCATGTTGGGTGTTTCGTTTCATAAACTAAATTTTTGCAAATGATTCATAAAATTATATTTTCAAATAGTCGGCTCGGGAGTGATGGGCGTTAATGAACTCTGTTCTCTTGAAAGAATAAATAAGCTGCGATATTATTTGAACTAATCAGTGTTCAAATTATATATTTATTATTATTTATAAAAAAATTAAAATTTTTTTTAATTATTAACTCAAATTCTTTGTTTTATATAAAATACATCATGATATCACATGAACATGATTTGTTCACATGAAATAGAAGTAATTGGACACACTTTTAAAAATCTCACTTTTATATTCTCATCTAGAAATTAACTTCCTCGTTGAAGATTATTTTCAAATGACAATTTATTCATTCACATGTCCTGTTGAATGCTTCATCTGTTCATATAGATTTAGAAAATCAGACTAGAAAACCACATCCCATGGGATATAAGAGAGACAAGTCAGTTGCTCAAGAATAGTAAGCAGCTCTTGTATTTGTAGATGATCGGGCAAAGGGGAAGAAAATTGCTGTTTTTCAGTACAGACTTGTTCTAGTTGACAAATTGTTTCGTTCTTTCATTGTGTGTGTATTTTAATAACGTATTTATGTTTTTGATTTGTTGTATTTGTTGTGAGATAAAATTTAAGAAACTTAAAAAAATTAAGAAATTTTAAGCAAAAAAAAAAAACAGAAGAAAACAAAATATTAAATTTTTTATATGAACAGTGAGTCAAATTGAACAAAAAATATATAAAAAAATTAAGAGGCCTTGCCAAAGAGCCTAGCAACTGTTAAAGTTCAAAAGAAAAACCCGTTAATAGTCACACTAAAGTCAGTAAGTTTTTGGAAAACGACTTTAAGTCTGTTAAAAAAAAAGAGAGAGCGAAAGCGATAAATACAGCGACAGAGAGAGAGAGAGAGAGAGAGAGGGAGGGAAAGAAACTTTAAATGAAATTAGACTTTATAATAATGGTTTGTTCTTAATACACAAACATTCTACAGATTATTTCAAATTTATGAACGAGTGAATGAATTATGAATGTGTTTGCTTACGACTACTTAGTAAAGCAGTATTAAAACTACTAAATTCTATAAATTAAAGTGTGTGTGTAGGCGTGTTTGTAAGTTTACTGTGGAGAGTATGACGTGCCTTGTATTTTATGCTATTGTGTGTTATGGTTTAGTTTGTGTTTGCTAAGTGACTCTTTTGTGTAAGCGTCAGCTGTTAAAATATGTGTAATCATCGCCCTAAAAGACATCACCTCACATATTTAAACATTTCATTAAGCATTTTTTTCCTCAACATATTAAATAGCACAGACACACATACAAGTGCAATTGTTTAAGTTTATGTGAGCAAAAGAAGAAACAGAAAAATCCTGCACACATTGTATTAAAATGTTAAATCATTTCCTTTTTTGTTTTGTTTTTTTTTGTGTTTCGCTGTAACTATTGTTTGTATGTTGTATTTTAAACATGTTGAGGGGCGATATGAAAAATGGCATCAACAGAAACAGCAACATCGGTAATATTAAAAGTAAAATACACCTCTCCCCCTTTACATGAGGGGGAATGTTTTTGCGGAAACAGATTGCAGACAAAAGCTACACAAAAGTTCGCGCTTCAATGCTAATGAAAAACATTATGTAATACAACAAATATATAGAATTTTACACATAACGAATGCAAAAAAAAAAAAAATAAAAAACAAAAAAGGGAAATAAATTTTATCAAAAAATTTGTTAAGGGAAACCACAATGAACAAAAGGTTTTCAAAAAAGAAATGTTCAACACTCACACATAAAGACACTTAAACTTCAGAACCAGACAAGTAGTGTAATAACAAGGACAGAGAGACAAAAGGGAAGTGCAATTATTTTGTGGAAAGTTTAATACAATTTCATGACAACTGCAAAGCAATAGAAATTTTTACAAGCAATAAGGAGACAAGAAAATACGCACACACAGCCAAACACATGTGCAAAAAAAAGAAAAACAATAAAGCAAAGAGAAAGAGATATTACGTCATTTAACATTTAAAAAGAATTCCTTCAACTTGTTCTTGCATGTAAGTGCTTGTAAACGTATAATTATGAATTAAATTCATTTATTCAATTTCATTTATTGTTAATTCATTTACTTACGGTTTAGGTAGAAAAATTCTTTTCAAACATTTTTCATTTCTTGCTTTTGCAGAGTTTTAATTTTCTTCCAATTGTTGGAATTTATTTTACGGTTTTAAAAGCAAAGAACAAAAAGAAAAAGAAAACGTTTGTTAATGAATCACTTTATTCCATCAAATACTTTTATTGGCTGTTTAATCTTGTATTTGTTTTCTACAGTGTTTTCTTGTTCTTATTACTGCTGCTGTTGTTCAATGTTCAATAAAAGTTTTTTTGTTTTTAGAAAATTCTTTTAATTGTATTTTTCAATTATTTCTAATATAAAACAAAATGAATTTCTTAGGAAAAAATTTCTTAAAAAATAAAATAAATTCCTTAAAGAGTTTCTAAAAGAATGTGTTGGGCTTTTTGTAATTATTCTTTTAAATGGTTTAGCCAAGAAACTAATGCAGTCCTATTATTAAACAGAAAAAAAATCAAAAAATATCTACAGAGTATAATTAATTTCGCAGACTTTATTAATAAAATGAAATGGATGAATATCAGCTGAAACCACGCTACTTATTAGATATTTTAAGTTCAGTCCTTCATCAAAAATTGTGCTACAGACCAGCTTCAAATGACTGAAAAACTACACCATTTTAAAAATAAATAAACTTGATTTTCAACAAAACAGCTTGTAAGAGTTGGTTTCAAATTACGTCATTAAAATTTCCATTTAAACTGTATTGAAATTTCGATCGTTTCGTACAATCTCATGCTAGAAAAATATTTTTTCTTTAAAAAACTTGAATCTTATTTAATAAAGAATTATTTTAACACACACGCACACAAATCCTGCAGCAAGCTGTTCAATTGTTAATCATTGAATAGTTTTTAATTTTTTCTGTCTGCTGGTATTGTTCTATTGAATACCTTGTTGTTGTTTTTGTATGTATTTTGCTATTGCTTTGACTATTGTTTTTATCTTCAAGCATTGTGTGTTAACACTGCAGCTTGCAGCCACAAATTTAAAAGAAAAATGAACAAGAAGAAAAAAATAAGCAAAACAAAGATAAACTATCAAAGTGTGGAAATTGTTAAGAATTAATTAAAAAGAGAACATTTTTCGAAGCTGTTTTTTCTACTGCTGCTTCCCATGCCCGTAATGCCAAATAAATTTATGGTTTGCATGATTTTTTTTTTTTTTCAAAGAAATCAAAAGAGCAAATATTTCAATTTCAATTGCATTCAATGCTGGGCTTATCTTTCGAAAATTGAAATGTTCAGCAAGAAATTCTTTAAGGCTATTGGCTGCTAAAAGAGTTGTACGTACAAAAACTAAAAAAAAAATTAATCTGCTTTAATTTAAATTTTTTAAAAGTTCGAAAAACCACAACTTTTTTTAATAGAAACAAAATAGATCCACATTAATTTCAAGTTCTTAAAAGTCCGAAGGACCATAATTTTTTTTTTTGTTCCAAAGACTATAACTTTTTAAAAGAACAAAATAAATCTAATTTAGTTTACAATTTTTTAAAGTTTGAAAGATCTTAACATTAATTTCAAATTTATAACAGTTCGAAGGATCATAATTTTTTCTAATTGTTCATATACATTTTTTTCATAAAATTTTTTGCTTTACAATTTTTAAAGGTTAAAAATTACTGCAGTCATTAAAAATGTGGAATATTTTGAGGGGACATCAGCTGATCAAGGAATTTATGTTCTTTTAAAGTATTACAGAAATTTTAATTTTTGTAATATTTTAATTTACATTTTTTATTAAAAGTGACTGTTTGATTTGTGTGTTTGAAATTTAAGATTTCAAATTCTTAATTTAGTCTTTTTATACCTACCGTCACATGCTTACTTTTGGCCCAGTTTTGAACAATTTATTTATTTTTTTTTAGTTCAACTCCTTCGTGACTCTCGTCAGCCACACCATCAACATCATATTTACTGTCTGATGTTTTCCTGTTTAATTTTTTACTTCATTCTTCTGCAGTCTTACTCTTTCAAATGAATACAAAATAGTCCTGTTTTCCATTTGAACAAATTTGTGCAGTTCACATGCTGCTTAACTGAACTCAATAAATGTTTGGGCGAGAGAGAAAAGGAGTGCTGATTACTTTTATTAGCCGGAGGAGAATTCGGTTCCCTACTACAAAATTAAAAGTAACTGAACTAAAAAAAAGAGAGAAAAAAGAAGAAAAACTTTTCAAGTAAAAAAAAATTGTGAACTCGGGTTATTTTTCTTACATTTTGTGAATTTTTTTTAACAAATCATGCCTGTTTTAATAATGGCCAGGCATGAAAACCTTTTTTTTTTTTTGGCTAAAGGTTTTTCAAAATCTAAAAGTGTGCTGAACTCTGAGCAAACACTGTGTTAAAAAAAATTTAAAACTACACAAATTTCTCTTTAGTTATACAAGTATGAGTGTGTGTAAGTGTATGAGAGTATTTGTGTGTGTATGTATAAATTTCATATTTGATATGGGAATAATTGGTTGCTCGTGTTATTTATTACAGTTTAAACATTTTTGTATTCACTTGAAAGCACGAGCGCTCACAATAAAATACACATCAGCGAAGTATTAATAAAGACTACAGAGAGAGGCCCTTTTATTCTGCAATATGTTTTAATTCTTGTCTTACAAGAGGAAAGGGAAACATAAAGCTTTCAAGATTGCTGGAGAGCCGAATCTCAACAAAATTTACTTCAAATTGTTTTCTTACCGGTTGTTCTTAGACAGAAATATAATTAAATTAGTAACTATTTGTTAAGCTTTTTTGTTTTATTTTTATTTTAGTTATCATTATTAAATTGTTGTCCTATATTTCGACATGCTTTCGTGTGTCTTTTTAAGGAAAATAATTTTATAATAACGATTTTATTGTAATTTCACGTAAAAAGATCAAGAAATCAAGATTAAAGTTTATAAATGAAATTGTTGTGAAACTTGTCGTTTTTTTCATGAAGGACCTGTCAATATGCTACTGTTCTCAGAAGAGCTAGGTAAAATAAATCGGACTGCGATGAAGGCGAGTGAAAACAATAAAAGAATACTCCTTTACGATTGCGTTTTACGAACTCTTTTGCAAAATTTTTTTTTGAATTTTAATTCATTAAAAATTTTAAATTTCAATTTTTACCAGCGTTAGCATTTTAGCTTTTCAAAGCTAGATTTAGCCTTTTTTCTCGTATTTAGCCTCGAAATTTATAATTTTTTATTAGCCTATTGTATTTTTCTAAATAGCCTCAAATGAAAATGAAAATGAAATTTTTTTTAAATAATTTATTCAATAATTTTTTATTTATTCCTTCAATTAAATGTAAAAATTCGTAAAATTCTTAAATTAATTAGATGACATGCCTGGTGAGTGTTATACCTGCAAAATAATTATTTTAGTAAACAACTTTAATCCTTACAAGTGTCCTTTTATAGTGTATTTTAATAAAAAATAAAAATTCTTTTTGTTTTGCTTAAAGTAAGTAAAAGTATAAAATAAAAATAAAAAAAGGAAAAAACACAAATAACCTCTTTTGAGTTCATTGCAAATGTGCGTCTATCATATTCCAATTTATATTATGATTTCGCTTTTGTTTTTATTTAGCGGCTGTTGAAAAGTAAAAAGTAACAAAATATTGGTCAAGCACTTTCTTGTTGACCTTCTTTACTTAACGTTTTTGTATGGCAGTTGAAAGTTTTAAAAATTTATTTACAAACTAATGAGATTTAATAAAAAAAAAAAAATCAGAAAACAAGAGTTAAAGCCTGAAAAAAGGTTAAAAATTAAAATGACTGTAAAAGTAAAGAAATGAAAGGACAAACACGTAAAATCGAAATTTTAAACGAAATGCTAAGTCCTTTTAAATTAGTATGACCTTATTGTCATAACAAACAAAATATCAAATTTAAACTCAAACTCTAACTTCATTCATTAAATTATTTTCTAATTAAGAATTTTAATCAGAATTCCCATTTTATTAATATTTATTTAGAAAAAATCTAAATTTCCTATGACATCGAGTTTTGCGTTTTGCAAGCAAGAATTTGCTTTCCATCACCATTGAAAAATATCCTTGTAAGCAGCACCTACTTGTTTTACTTCATTTACTTGATAAATAAATTGTTGACACATTTCACTTTAGTTCGTTGATACACATGTTTAACCTAAAATTAAAGAAAAAAAGAAAAACACGGAAAACATGTCAAGTATTCATAAGCTTGTGGCAAGCCAAATATCATTTATCATGCTGTGTCTTTTATAATAAATGAAGCATAATGCCAGCAAGTGTAAATGTGTGAGTAAATATATTTCCGTGCTGTGAAAATAACACTTGAACACTTGACACCAACTCTAAACTGTACAAAAAAAAAACTATTTAAATTTAATTGTTGCTTTTCATGCTTTAGCACTCAAAAAATTGATTTTTTCAATCAGTAAAGTATTTAGTTGTTGCTTTGTGATGTTAAATTTAGTTTTTCTTTTAAACAAAATTTTTCTAATTTTTATGCAAGCAAGAGTAAATATTTATTTCATAATCATTTAAAAAAAAATAAATTAAGACACCAATTAAATATTTTCTGAAAAAAAAAAAAAAATGCAGCGAACAAATTTTTTATGAGCAAAACTCATTGCTCAATTTTAGATAAAAATTTTTAAATTTTCCTTTTCTTCTTATTGTAAAATAAAAATATCTCTTATCTGTAATTTAAGAAATTTTTTCCGGGGGAAAAAATTCATGATTGTCCATATTTTAGTACTTTTTATAAAATAGTTCCAGAAGAGACAAGTTGATCACTTGTGTTTTAAAATTTTTAATTATTTAATTTATTGTTGAGTTTTATAGCATTTAGTGTCGGCAGCATTGTCATCAATTTCAAAGCAACAAAAGTTTATATCGTCATTGACATCAATTCAATTATAATTTGCTATTCCCTAACACTATCATCATGATAATAACGATATTTTATCTTATGAAAAACTTATTTTGTCTAAAATTATTCATAGAAAGCTTTTTAAAAAATTTAATTTTATTAAAAAACACAAACAAATATTGACGACTTATTAAAAATAATGTGTAGTACCAGTTTACCATGAACGACAGAAATGTGACGTCGATGACGCCATATAGAATAAGGGGATTATTACTAGATCATATGCAGCACGATCCAAAGGCTATTTTATACAGCCCATATGTTCCAGAACTAATTTGACTGAGGCCCATTATTACAACTTTCGATAGTTAAAGTTAGGATTTTGTGGGGCAAATAGTTAAAGATATTTTTCAATTATTGTCTCACCAAAAGCTTGATTTTAACTGTCGATAGCTTGTAATAATGGCCCTTAATTTTGTTATTGATTTGCAAATGTCATTTTGGATAGAAATTATTTTTTTTTTTTTTTTAAAAAACTTTTCCAAACAAAATAATTTTCAGTGCAAATATTTTCAATTTCTAAAAATAATTTTAGCTGCAAAATCTCTAGAAGTTCCAGCAAAAGCCAACCACCAGCAAAAGGCAATCACACTTTCATTTATAAATAAAATAAATTCTTTTCATTAAAAATAATTTACTGTTTTACAATTATTATAACAAGTAAAACTTAGGATTTTTTTTTGTAATTTTTTTTCTTTTTTTTTGTAGAAAAGTTTGCTGTTGAATCGTTGAAATTGGATTAAATGCTGCCCATGTGTAAATAAAATTTTCACTTCCATTTGTATTTTTTGTTTGTTTTTTTTTTGCTCTGCCATAATTTGCAGCTTTTATTAGCTGATAATAAAGTTTTCAAATAATTAATTCTTTACCTTTCAATAACAAAAAAAAGAGGAGAAAAATATTTACTGAAAGCGACTAGAGAGTGCAAAAACTTTTATTAGTTACGAGCAAAATTTGTTACACGGTTTTCAAATGAAATTAAAAAATAAGTAAAAAACTTTAACTATTTTTTTGGTGAAAAATGAAATTATTAAAACAAAGCGAAACATGGTAAAAGTTTAGAGAACTTAAATCGATTTTTAGGGAATTTAATAATAAAAATATTTGTTTCAATTGAAATGCTAAGCACGTATTTAATGAATTGTAAATCCATTAAAAAATTTTTATTTTGTTGGTGAAGGAAATGTTAGAACAGAAATCAAAATTTCAAAAATTAAATTAGCAGAATTGAATTTAACAGACACTGATTTAATGCAATTCAACAACACAAGTTGATAAGTAACCCAGCGAAAAAAAATTCTATCGTTCTTGCTCTATACTCCAAAGGGAATTGAAAAATGTTGAATTAAATTTTTGTTTACCTTAAATTATTTTCCTTCAAAAAAAAAAAAAAAAAAAAATTGAAGAAAATTGCAAATAAAATTTTTATTTTAAATAAAACCCAGTGGAATGTGAATTTCCTTTCAATACCATAAATTAAGTTTAAATAATTTTGTTTGAAAACTTTTTAAATCTTCTTGTTATTTAGCAGTATTCAATAATACCTGTAATTTTGTTATTTTCTGTTTAATAATGTGTTTGGTTGTTCGTTTTTTTTTCTGGTATTTCATTGTCAGCTTTTGCCTCTCCAAAGAATTTTATTTTCCAATTTTATTTGTATTTTGCTTAAATCCCTTGTTAACACTTTAAGCATTTAAGCCCCCAAAAGTTTTTACTACACACATACACACACACACACACATACACACACAGGATTTGTTATAAACTAGCAAATATTAATAAATTACATCTACTATTTACCAACATCACTGGCTGCCACTAAGCTTACAAGCTATTTTATTTAATGTAAAAATCCCAAGGCAAATTAACTAATATGATGATAAAACACAAAACTTTTAAAAGCTTTGAAAGTTATTTAAACATTAAAAGGAAACTTCAATTAAAATTTAAGCACGTTTGCTAATTGTAAAGCTTCCACGTGTAGCACCATAATGGCCATTGTTGAACTACAAAATATTATTAAAGATCAATAAATAAATGAAAAAAAAAAAAAATACGTTAATGTTACTATTGACAAGAACTGTTTGACAAGCCTTCATCAATACACTAGGGAGTTTTTTGTTTTTGTTTCTGTAAATGAACATTGAAAATTTGCCTGGATAAAAGAAAATTAAACTGTAAGGCAGGCAATAATTAATAATTTATGAAATATTCATATTCCATGGCTGCACATATTTTTGTAAATGTCATACCAACAACAAAAAATCATATTGGAAAAAATAAATATAAAATAAATGCAGTTGCAACATTTAATGTTGCTTATCAACAAATTATTGTTGTTAAATATTTTATCAGCAGGCATCAACTGATGCTTTCGTTATTGAAATTGAAATTAAAGATATAAAACGTAAAAATTTATGAATGTAATTGTGTGTGTATTTTTTTGCTTTTGTGATTAAATACGTACAAATACAAACAAATAAATTAAAAAAAAGGAAATTACTCATACAATTGTAAGTGAGTTTACATTCATTCTGTTGTCGGCTTTAATTAAAATTGAAACTGAAAAAAAAAATGTTTTTTTATTTCATTTTATTTTTTTCAATAAATTATTAATTGTTTGTGAAAAATATTCTTCACAATAAATCAGCAGAAATATTGAAATTTATATGAAATTTTTATTTATTAAAGTTTTACAAATTACTAACTGACTGACACAAAAAAAGGATAAATTAAAAAAAAAAAACGTTGTGGGAATTAAATGAAAAAAAAAAAAAATAAATAAATTCCGTTGAGTGGCTAAAATATTCATATTAACCCTTTTAAGGGGAAACAAACAAAACAGTTGATTTAGTCATAACTATAGTTAAATAAAGATTTTGAAGAACAATACAAATGGATACACGTCATTCCGAGAAAATATAAAATAGTTATAAACATACAAATTAATTCAAAAAACATGTGTCAGAAATATTGGGTCACTGTAATTTTGGCAAACATACAAGTCGATCAAATGACTACTGCAAAAGTTGTGAAGGCGAGGAGAAAGAGTATTTGTAGTACCTTCTCTCTACCTGTCCAGCAATATGGTATAAGACTGAATTCCAGCTAGATAAATCTTCATAAGAAACAGCAATCGGTTTAGGTAATGGCGGACCCTTTTGCTTCTTCCGATTTTTGATACTCCTATCATTTTTTGCTATTATTCACTTTTATATGTCAGCTTTCTGAGGTCTAAGTCCCGCACTCCATATCGAGTAAAATTGATCGAAATTTTTCATTTTGGTGTCATGGCTCTCGATATCGAGTAAAATGTCTTGTAATTTAGGATGATTCAACAGCAAAATAGCTTCGTAAGCTAAACAAATTACTTTTTAAAAAAAACCCTGTTTTTTTATTTAAAGGTGTATAAGCTTATATTTACATACATACATATATCACTAAATAAAATATTATTAAATTAATTATCTTTATTGTGCACAATTGCTGCGTAAATTCATGCTTGTATTTGGCAAACGTTTGTGCATAAATCTATTACAATGTGAATAAAAAATACGATTCGATAAATATCGTGTACGGTGATTTGCTTACACGACACGTATCGAAATGTTTTTCGATACTCGCTATCGAATGCGGTGATTGAACCCTGTCTGTCGCTATCTTTTCTCTCTTTTTTAGAAAAAAATGCTACAAAAGCATCCCAGTGACTCTGCTTTAATGAAAATGATTTTCCCATTTTATTTTTTTTTATGAATTAAAGCGGAATCTGGCGATTTTCTTCAATTACTTTTTATTTGTTTTTTTACACTCAAATTAAAAGCTTTTAATGAAGTTTGTCCATTAACTCGCGTAATTTTAATTTTAATAAATTTGGAAATACAAGTTTGTGGCTATGACAGCACAGTATCCATTATTTATAAGCTTCACTTCATGTTTATTTGCCTCAATTAAAAGTTTGACATGTTTTTAACAGTTCATATTTAATAAATTTCCTAAATGTTTTCATAATATTAAGTTTTTTTATGTTTCCAAAAATAATTTATTTTGTTTTCTTTTTTATAAGCAACCGCTTCACTACCTGCCACAATATAAAATAAAAACAAAAACTTTGGCTCTTATTTTACGACTACAACAAGTAAACTTTACTGCAGACACATCAAAACTCTCTTATAAATACTTTTCACAGTTTTTATCTTAGGCAGCATACACGAGCAAATATTATTATTTTAGACTTGCATAGCTGGTGTTTCTTGTTAAAAAAGAAAAGAAGACTAAAAAAGAGAAACGCACACTTTCACTAAAACACATAAATCTTTGTGCTCGTGCAAGTTATAATGAAACAAACTTTTCGATTAAAAACTTTTCTCAGCAACAATAATTCATATTAATGGCGGTAATACGTACGTACGTTTTTCTTTTCTTCTCTTTTATTTATTTTTTTTTTTTCGATAAACCTGATGCTCATTGGCTTTTTATACTTAAACTGTAAACAACTGAAATATAAAAATAGTAACGAAACTAAAAAAAAAAAAATAAAGTTTTCTTTTGGCTTATCAAAACGTCATACACTCGTCTTGTTTAGGTTCATGTTTGTGTGTTGGCACAAGCAGCAGCAGTTGTATCCGGTTTGCTATTGTGAAAAAGTGTTTTTGATCACAAACAGTATCTGTTTAAAATTAGATAAAACAAAAAAAAATTAAAAATTTATTTTTGAAAATTTCATTCACTGGCTTGTCAGCAGAAGAAATTTAAACTTTTTTTTTATTAATTATTTGAGTTTTCAGAATCAAGTTAGTCCTCAGTTATTCATTGTTAGTTGAAGCTGTTGGATAAACTTTTCTTAATTTAAATTCATTTCGTATTTAATTTGTTAAAAAAAAATATTTTAACAAAAGCGGTACAAGTGGCTTTAGAAACAGAAAGAAAAGCTCTAGTGTGTGTAACTGTTTTTTTTAATTTTTTTTTATTAGTTTTATAAGAAAATAACACTAAAACATTTCATTGATAAATTCTAATTCAATGGCAATTGAACAATGAGCTAAGAAAATATTTATGAGAAATAAATGCACGCACAACGAGCAACTGTGTAATAACAATTTTGGTCAAGCATTATATAATTTTTTTTAAGTTGAGGCCGATATTTGCTTCATATAGTCACACTTGCAGTATGTTTAAACACTCCCGCCCATTTTTACGCCTATTTTTTTAATATTTTCAATAGCCAATGCTAAAAAAGATGTGAGCCTGAACTTTATTTAAGCCTGAAACTATGCTTTGAAAGTATTATTTACCACTTTAAGTGGCAAAGACATGAACCACTTCATAAAGTATTGACTGGATTTTGTGAAGTTTTTTAACAATTAAAATTCTATTTGTAAACGGATTTCTCTAAAAATTGGTATATACGTTCTCTAGGGATACCAGCTCTTGGATGATAGTTACTCATGTAATAAAGAACTGGCCAAATACTTTAAATATTTTTGTTTACAGTTTCTTTTCTGTGTGTGTTTTTTTATTTTTCCTTTCTATTAAAATTCGTTGATGTGTTGAGTAGTATATCAAACAACGTTTTTTAAATTACATTACCTGCTGTAATTTTGTTTCCAAACTGGCGTAACTGTGTTAATGAAATAAAAAGTAAAAGCATACGACCAATAAGTCGCTTTTAAAGTCGCAAAAGGTTTAACTGGTTTTTTTCGCTTTCGTCTTGCATCGAAATAGAGAGCCTGGCAGTAAATGAAACACGATTATTATTTTTATTTTATTAACAAAAATTTTAAACTTTTTAAAGCACCTAAACACTTTTATTTGATTTCATTTTGTCTTTATTTATTTTCATCAATTTAAATAGGATTTGCGTAAAATTCAGTTCACATTCGTTTTTATGTTTGTAACTTTTTATACATTTTTTTTTACCAAACATAAAATCAACTTATTTGTTGGCAGTTTAACGATAATATCTGTTTAAGTAAATTGAAAAATATTTTATTATGTTCCAATAATAATAATAAAAATAAGCAGAAATTATAGAAGCAAAAGCATGGAAATATAAAATATTCGGCCAAACCAGTAAAATATTTTACACATTTGAGTTTTTATTTTGGGGTCACAACTCTTCGGCATTCACTTCATAAAATTTTATGAGGCCATACAAGAATTGATTATTTATCTAGTGTGAAATAAATCTTTGCTGCCAGTGCATACGCAAAATAAATTTTAAAAATGAATCAAGTAAAAGGAACCGGAAGTTAAAAAGGGTTTTTTAGAATATTTTTGCAAATAAATTTAAACATTTAGAAATTGATTTTTTAATGCCGTATGGCAATAATAATCATACAAGCCAACAAGAGTTTATGATTTTAATTCAATTAAATTTTAAAACTAATGGGCCATAACCATTTTAGTCACAAACAAGTGGGCTTACTTTTTCTAATAAGAATTTAGAGATTTAAAGAAAAAGATTTTGATGTAAGTGTGACAATAATTATGGGAAAGTGCTTATAAAGCCATGTTGAAATTTAAGAACGAATGTCAGCCGAAAAGATCATTCTACTTTCACCAAGTGGTGTTTGAGTAATTCTACTAAATACACTTTACTCACAGAAAAAACTTTTTCTGTAAATCTATAACTGTTTTTTGATAACAAACGTATTAGATTTAGTTAGAATTCATGGAATTATTAAAAATTACAAAAAAAAAAAAAAATTATTCAAAATCTGCGTACCAGAGCAGCTGCTGATGGCCAAAGTTGCCAGTAAATGCTAGAATTAATATAAATTTTAGAGGCAAGCGTATTTTTTTAACGTCGTACTTGAATGTTTATTAAAATCCGCTAAAGACAAACAAAAATAGAGTTAAAATCGCTATATTAAAAAAAACCAGCTAAAATGTCATTACGCTCTTATTAAGCAAAAACGTTTTAATAAATTTGACTGTTAGTGTTTAAGATCTTCTACTCTTTAATAAGCAGTTCTTTCATAAAGCTTTTCTTTTTCAATAAAACTATTTTTTTAATGATGCAATGAACCTTAAGGACTAATTAATAAAGCTATTGATTATATTGCTAAAGGACCTCACTTTCTCTTGGCAAAAAGACCTGGAAATCCAAATAAAAAGTTTTTACTTTCACTTAATTATGCTTTGAGCCAATTATTTAAACATAAAACACTAACCCATAAATGATGAAATGCAAGACCTACTTAACTGCAAATAAGCCTTATAAACAGGTACAGGCTTGCCTTACCTGGGATAAAGCATCACTTATAAAACATTTTTAAACAACAAAACTTTTACTTATTGTTGTTAATTTTCTCATAATGCAGAAAGAAAAAAATTAAAACAATTTCCGGTTTGTATATTTTTTGTTCCGCTTTACTTTTGTTCAGCATTTATTTTCTTGTTAAATATTTCATTAAAATTTTGTTTAAATGTTTATGGTTGTAGTTTTAAATTGATGAATGACCTCAATCTAATAAAAAATGCTTGTGGTGTGTTTGGTTTTGTGTTTATATACTTTTGCGAGCATTAACAAGAGAATAAAAAGGAAAGCAAATACGAAATAAATTAAATAGCCAGACGAGAGAAATTACCAAATAAAAAAACAAGTAACAAAAAAAAAACATATCGTAGTTAGTTTGTTAATTAACAAAACAAAAAGCTTTGATTTATACAATAGACATCCATTAGTATATGCTTACGGGTCCAAGAATTTGTTTTAGTACGAAAAAATATTTTTTTCCCATGCGATAATATTTCCCCTTTTTTTTAGGAATGAAATTTTAGTTTTTTAATATTTTAAAGACTTTTATTTGATTGTTGCTGCAAAGTTTGCTATGTCAAATGTTCTACACTTGAAGTAAAATAATAAAAAAAAAAAACAAAGAAATTTTTATTTTCATGTGTCTTATTTGATACACATAAAAGGAGGAAGGAATTTTTAAATATTACGGAAATGGCCTAACATTTTATGAGCTTTTGTTTTTGAAAATGATATTTTTTACAATGAATAATTTAGTTCAAATTTTAGACAGATTGTTCCTATCCTAAAGTTACCCCTAATTTAGTAATTAGAAATGTTATCTTTAAGATCTATTGTGCAGATCGCTGCCTAACTACAATCCTGAGACCAGTGTATCGGTCGGAATAAGTAGCTCACTCTGCATGTTGCTACAGCTTGGCACTCGTACAAAATATGTTAAGACATTTCTAGTTCTTGTCGTCAGAAACGACATAAGTCGTTTTAAGCCATACTGATTTTACTCATATGGTAGTTAAGTCTACAATTGCCCGTCAGCAGCTCAACGTAGAGTTTGATGTTAGACTTGCTTTAGACTAATAATAATAATTCGCAAAATTCTCAATTCTGCTGAGGCTTAAAACCACCTTTGTCCTAATGCATGCTGGGTTGAAAATATTTAGTTTGCTTTTGATGATATAATTCGAACTGGTGTCCGCCCCCTGTATTTTGTTATTTAAAAATAAACCAAACGTTAAGATTGAAATTGTGAGTTAAGCTCTAAATTTACTCAGTTTTATTACGTGGCTAAGGCCTAAAAGAAAAAACTTGTGAGTGTAAATGTATGTGTGAAGACAAAATAATAATTTAATATTTATCTCCTAGAGAAATTTATACAAAAAAAAAACAGAAATTAACTCCACAAACACAAGAACAAAACAAAAAAAAAATAATCAAGAAAACTTAAATGAATAATGCAATTCGTAGAAGCTTTTTGTTAAGAAAAAAAAAATTATGTTTTTGTTACAATAGAAACAGAAAATGGCACAATAGCAAAAGTTTCTTTAAAAATTAAAGTAAAATGTGAATGAATGAAAGACAAACAAGCAAACACACAAATAAACAAGCTCTGCTTGTAACGACAACTACATCAGAAAATAATCATAAAATACAATAAAGACAAACAATAAATGAAACTTTTCTGAATGAAATTCTTTTAAATTCTGTACAACAGCGAGCAGTATTATTTTTCACAACAATTTCAGCTCTTTTCATTTTACAACTTTTGCTTCTAACCATTTGAAATACAAAAGCGAATGGGGTTAAGAAATAGCAAACAAGAAAGGAAAAGAAATGAAAGAAAAAATGGCGAAAATGCAATGTTATTTTAAGACACTTTTTATAAAGAAAAGTGCCAAACTGAAAAGTCAGTAAGTCATATTGGATGTCAAGATTGTTTACTTGCATACAAGTATTGCTTTACTTGTTGCAAAAATACGAGTATTGCAACAGCGAACAAATGAAATTGTTTTCCCGCAGCTTATAACGGAATACAGTTTTTGGGGTTGCAATTTAAGAATTGAATATAGGGAATTGCATTTTTTGTCTTTTTCATTTGTGTGACAAATGCAGGTTAGCTTTTTTATTAGAGCCAGGCGATTCTATACAAGATGAGCGCAATAGTGAATTTGGCCATCAATTATTCTATTCCAAACTGCAAAATGTATTTCAATTTACGATTTGAGTAAGGAAAAATTTGTCTATTATAAATAAAAATTTTAATATTTAATGCATCAAAAGAGATAAAAATTTGTTTTACAAATTTTGACAATTTGAAAGAAAGTGATGGTGATTGCATAGATGAGTCTTGCACTAGAGCCTGTTAGCATGTAAAAATAAAAACTTTAATATCTTCAATTCACAATCATAATTTTTAGACCAAAATTATAAACATTAAGGGAAGTTGCTCTTATCCAAAAAAAATTCGCGAAGTCTTTAATGTAAAATTTAAGAAGAAATTATGTGAAAAATTTCGATTAAAAAGGATTTTGGTTTTTAGCGTTTAAAAATTGACTTGAGTTTCTTGAATTGCCAATCAGAGTTAGTTTTTTTGCAGCATTTTTACTACTTTTTAACATTCAGCAAAGCTTAGCCTACTGTCACAACTGACATATTACTCAGCTACTTATTTTCCGCCTTTTATCAGCTAGCTGGTAAATTCTACAGTTTTTTCCAAAAGAATTTCTAATTCAAAATCCAATCCTGCTTCTTTTTCTTTTCTTTGGTTGTATTTTGGCTGTGAATGTTTTGAATAACAACATAATTGGAGCTTTTTCTTTAACTCAGAAATATTAAGTCACTTAATTGTACTTCCAATTTCAACTGACTTTTTATTTGTAACACCTAAAAATAATATGAAACTTAAAATTGACTCTACAGTAGTTTAAGGATTTTCTACTCCAGTTGCAGGCTTTAATTTTGGTTTAACTTCAAATTTGGTTTCACTACGAACTCAAAATAATTTACAAAAAAAAATTTTTTTTTCTAAATTTATTAAATGATCCTTAGCTGTAGCCTGGAGTGAATTTTAAATAAAAAAAATTAATATTTTCTGACATGATTTAATTAGAAATTCTGAAAAGGTCATTAATTTAGTGTTTCACGGTCGTTTGGTTTGTAAATAAAATTTACCGTAATTTTGTGCCATAGAAATAAAATTTAAAAACGTAAAAATAAAAGAGAATAATAAAAATCAGAATAAAAAGTAAAACATTTCTATAGAATAAAATGCATTTAATAACCCTGAAAATTATTTTGTATATAAAACTACTGCCTTTTGCGAGTTATTTTATTTTTCTTTGTGTGAGGTGCTGGCACTCCTGGAATTTTTTTTCTTTTACTTTTCTTTTTTAGGTGCAACTTTGCTTTGCAATATTGTTTTTGTAGGCAACTGCATAGAAAAAAAGAATTTAATGCTGCAATTGGAAATGCAGTAGCCGATCTCATTCCACTGTCCCACAAACTCCTTTCATTCGTTATTGGTTTAGGTATATGAGATGTTGATGACGAAGTATGTTTGTGAGAACGGTTTTTTAAGTGAGTGTGAGTGTGTGTATATTTTTGTAGCGAGAAATTCAATGTTGAAAACTTGAATAAATATTGCAGCTGAATGTGTTGAATGGTTTGTGCCAAATGTGAACTGATGGATGAGAGCATCATAGTGTGTGGGTGGCATATGCGTGTGTAGTTTGTCAATAGCTAAAAATAAATGTGTTACACACCAACAGAACTAAGCAATTTGAATGTCGAAATTTAAGCACCCTACACCGATAGAAATTTTACAATAAAAACAAAGAAGAGTATAAAAGTGAAAGCTTTTAAAATGCTGAGCAGAGTTTTATCCAAAAAAAAAAAAAAAGAAAACTTTCCTAAAAGTCTAAGCAAGTCGTTGGATTTTGGTTTTGTGCATCAATTCACACAAGAAAAAATAATTCTTAATGAACTGCTTTTTTGTTGCAAGAGGCCATAATGCATGTTATAAAATGAAAAATAACAACTAACAAGTGTTTGTATATGTGTGGTGGTTAGTTCACATTCACAAAATATTAAAAGATGCTAAACTGACTTGTACTCATGTTACTGCTTAAAAGTTCTTTAAAAGAGAAGCAGAAAATATATACAGAATTTTTTCTCTTTAAAAAAATAAAAATCAAATGTTTGCCCCGCATGTTTTATTGAAAGTTTATTATAAAAAAGAACTGGAAAGGAAAGCAAGAAAAAAGAAAAAAAAAATGACAAGAATTGATTTGAGTTTGAAATTGAAATAGACACTGAAAATTCTTTTGTGTAAAAAGCTGAAAATAGATTTTCCTCCTTAAATAAAAATATATTATATCAATGAAGACTGCACGAAAGTTAAAGCTTAGCGAAATGTGTAAAAGTGTGTGCTTCAAGTTGTTTAAATCAATCAAGTCGGTTAACTGAATCAGTTTTTTTTTTATTATTTTAATTAGGTTATGTAGCACAGCGTTACCCGAAAACAAAAACAGAGAAGGGCTCCGAAGTGGTCCTCTTGCGATATTTTAATTAACAAGTAAACTAAAAAAACCTTTGAGAGGAAATAGAGCAATTTAACTTCGATTCCTGATATGACTCTGGATGTTTTCTGCAGGCAAGCCAAAGAGCTTCACTGTTTTTTGCTGTTAAAAAATAAAAAAAATTTTAATTTTATAAAATGTTCAGTTCAGATTGCAAAACCTATTCTAAAATTCCACTAGAAATTTGTAAAATAAAAGCTTTAATAAAAATAAAATAAATTATTAGTTGGCTCCTACATAATATCAAGAACACCAGCTTTGATCACACCAGTACGATCGTACTTCTTTTACTTTTATTTTTAACAAGAAAAAAACATGAATTGTTTCCTTGAGTAGGAAAATATTTAGTTTAGGATAATTAAAATGAAAAAGAAGTATCAAAAATTATTAGTTATTTGAGGCTTTACAAAATTAAAAAAAAAATATTTTTTTAAATCGTTCGATTTAATAATTTTTATTGTACTAAGTAAACAATTTCTTGAAATTTTCCATGAGAATATATCACGAAAAATAATGCATTTTACAAGCCAATATAAATAAAGATTAAATTTTTTTAAATTTTTTATAATTTTCATTTTAAAAAAAGTATAAAAAGTTGCCATCTCTGATGTCACTAAATGTGTGCTGATATTCGATTTAAAAGACATTTAAAATTGGCTACAGCATTTTTTTTACCTGTAAATGAGCGCCAACAAGTATTTTCAATGCTGACAGATCTTGCTGAGTTCAAAATGAAAACCACAAAAAAACCTGAAACTAAATTTTGCCTTAAAAAAACTTGTGGCTGTCATTGCTTTACAATACAAAAAAGCTTATTTGCTTGCTTTTTTGTTTTTGTGTGTGCGTTTGATTTTTATTTAATACAATATTTGTGGAATTTGTATTCCATTTTCCAACACACATAATTTTTTGTTCAGTTATTAACTCAATATGAACTCAAGTAATTTCCCGATTTTTTTGTGTAATTTTTTTTTGTTCGTTTTGCTTGTAACTGAAACGACCTCCCGCAGAGGCCAGCCACTTTGATGTTGAATGAGCTTGAATATTGTTAATATTTTCATGTAAATTTAAAAAAAAAATAGGGGAAAACAAAGAGAATTTTATAAAAAAAAAGAGACTACAGCAGCCGTTTGTTTAAAATGTTTTAATAAATACTGACATTTATTTGTATTTTAACAGATAAATACAAACAAAAAAATTAAAGACAAACAAAAAAACCAACAAGAATTTGTTACATATTCTGTTATTTTACTCAACACACACTTTGTTGCTACATTTTACTTCATTTGCAACACATTTAGGTCAGCAAATGGTTTTATGTAACAACAGAAAAAAAGTATAAATGACACTGTACGACTATAGTACGACTATAGTTCTTGTTTAATTTCTTTTTTGTTGTTGGTATTTTGCTTTCTATTTTTATTTCTGTACAGTTATAATGTGTGCATACGTATCTGGTACATGTGTTTATTCATATTTGACATTGACAATCTTTGTGAGCAGCAAAAACAAAAAAGTGGGGTGGGGAGGAGGGGGGTGATATTTAATGGTAAGTAAAAAACATCTAATGATTTGTTAAAAGTTGTAAATGAATGTTGTGTTGCATCATTTGCATAAAAATATGAATGTGCATGCATATATTGTGAGTGAATTTTTCGCAAAGTGTTGCATATTTAAAGGCTGTAGCTTAGAGATTTTTACCATGGGTTGTTTAGTGTGGAATTTAGACTTTGTAATATTTAAATTGCAAAAAATAATATAACAAAACTGCTGTGGATTTCCATTTGCTTACACTGAGATAACAACTTTGGTTAAGAGAACTAAATTTCTAGCAAGCAAAAAACAAAAAAAAAAATTCAGTTGAGCTGGAAAATTTTTTTTAAGAGAACAAAATTTTTAATTTTTTAAAGCTGAGGCCCGTAACCTCGCACTCCGACCTTTAAGACTTATTGTGCAGCCAGAAGCCCTATGAATCTCATGATTGTTGTAGTTTTAATTATACCTTTTAGATTATCAATTTTTGGTTGCTACAACTACATTTTTTTATCACAACTGAATTTTTATTTGGTAAAAAAACTAGTTCTCACAACCAAAGTCTGAATAAAATAATTTTTTTATTTTATTTTTCATATTTTGGGCCATAAATGCAAAGCCCAATTTACAATAAAATAATCCAAAACTCGTAATTACTATGGAATTCAGTTTATCTTAGTGTTTTAGGGCCAGTATCCCACTGTCTATAGATAGGCTTCTCAGCGCTGGGAAAATGCAAAGTCATCATGTAAAAAGCCAATTTTTTTTAATAAAATCATTAATGAAAATCACTTTTATAATAAAATTTAAGATAAATTGAGTTATCAATTTCAGTTAGATCCGTTTAAGTGAAAATGACAGACGCGATTTCTCCTGTCCAGAGAAATATAATTTACTCACTAATCGAATCTTTATAAATAAAATTCTTTTTTGTTTTTTTATTTACTTATTTGCTTGTTCATTATACAAACTTTAACACATATAATCGCCATATACTTTTGTACTAACCAAGCCCATTCTTACACTCATTTTTCAACGATTTTTACTTATAACTATTCATGCCCACTAATTTAATTATGCTTTAAAATATTTTATTTATTACTTCATGCCAGCAAAGGCATGAGTCATTTTAAATAGTAGAGGGGCTTTTTAAAGATTAAAATTTTATTTGTAAATGGATTTCGTTAAAAATTGGTACATACGCTGTACTCTAAGGACATCGATTCACATCGATCAAGTCGGGCCGGATGAGACCGGGCGAAAACATCTAGTTATAAATAAAACTTAAACTTAAAACACATACGAACTTGATTTTTAAAATTATTTTTAATAGTTTTTAGCTCATATCGAATAACAATTTCTTTTTTTTCTGAATATTTTATTATTGTGATTATGAGTTTTAGGATAAACAATTTGGTGTAGGAAAATTTCATTTTGCTTAGTCAATCTTTCATATTTACAATTAATTTCAAGCACCAGCCCAGTGTGAACCCTTTTTTCTATATTCATGGCCAATAAATCTTGTGTGCAAAAATTATAGTTGAAATAAATTTATGTGTGTTTCTATTATTTTGGACTTTGTTTAGGGCATGAATTATTAATATTCTATTTTGTAATATTGTTTCTTGTTTGGTTTGTTTTAGCTCTTGTTCGTACAAAATAGGAAAAAAATATAAAAAAAAGGATTTTCAACAATATGTGGAGAGTTAAATTCAAATAGACTCTTGTTTGAATAACAAAACTATAAATTTTGCATATAAGTATCGGATTTTCTATTTATGTATTTATTATTTTCTTCTTTTTTGTATTTTTAATTCAAATGTTTTTTATACGTATTAAAATGAACAAAAAAAAAAAAATGAATGACTTTCTTTCTGGTTATAAATTTGCTAACATAAAATGAATGTTGCATGTAACAGGTCTGTGGTTAAGTTGGTGTATTGTATGTGTGTATAATGTTGTTAGATATTATTTGTAATTCAAGGATACTTTCATTTGTTTTATGCTTTATTTTGTTTATCTATATATTTTATGTTTTTTATTTTATTATTTTCAAAGCCTTTGTCTTGTTTTCTCTTAATTTAGTATATTTGCGTTTTGGTATGTTAATTTTGTATGTGTATGTGTTTTTTATTCAAAGAGTTTTCCTTATAACTATAAACTTTGAAAAACTCTCAAAAACAATCAAGTATTTAGATTATTATTCGTTTTGATTTTTTTTTTTTTTTTTTTTTGTTAAATAAAACTAAATAAATAGTTAATTTAAAATGTTTTTGTGTGCCAGCCTAACACATCATGCATAATGATTTTAACGTTATTTTTCTTTTTTTAATAAAAAAAAATCAGTTAAAAGTACTGAGCAAAATCGAGTACTACAGAATAATCAGAAATGCCAGCAACAAGGGTCTAGTCACCACTTTCGATAGCCAGTAGACTATAGTATCCAATAATATTTCGATACGTGTCGAGTAAGCAAATCATCTCATCTCATACATATCGAATAGCATATTTTGTTCATATTGCATTAGTATTAAACAGCAATCGTGCATTAAGAATTTTTGCACAATGAAGAAAAATACAAATAAAATAATATTTTATTTAGTGATATATGTATGTATGTATGCAAATAAAAACTTATAAAAATAAAAATAAATAAAACTTGCTATCGAATGATGTTTACTAAGATTGCACTCGATCTAAGACTGGCTATCGAAAGATATCATTCCAAATTACATTGTCGAGTGCCATGATACAAAAAAAAATTTTTAAATAAATTTTACTCGAAAGCGAATGCTTTTATTACAAACCAGTGGCTTGTTGGTTTCGAAACGTGTAATTTATTTTGTAAAAATAAGATTTATTAAGTCACTCATACGTTAAAGCTCCCATTCCATGCCATGTTTTCACACTGCATGTGACAACTTTTATATACGCTTATATTCTGGGTCTCGCTTTCGTTCCCGCATTTAGCTACAAGTATTCCAACAAAAAGCTGACTCGAAAATAAAAGAAAAATCAATATTTGAAATGGTAACAGAAAAATAAGTCATTTTGTAAACATTTTATTACAAAGTTAAATTTTGTGTAAAAAAAAACAGTGATAAATAAAATAAAAAATTAAATAAATAAAAACCAAATTAATAACCAAATTAAATTAATAAATTTTCCATTAAGAATCGATAAATAATAATAATAAAAAAATAAATATATTGTTTTCTTTGTGTTCTTTAAGGCCTTGTAATTTGACGAGAGGTTAGTAAAGAACTAATTTGTAATTATTTGGCCGCTTTGGTAGGTGGAAAAAAAATAATTTTTAAAATTTTAAAAAATTTTTGGCTGCAAATTATGCGTTAAAATTAGAAAAACAAATTTTGATTTTATTTAAGATTTTAAAAGAATTTTCGCGTATATGGGAGTGTAATAAGTTTTTCATTTAATCATTTTTATTAATAAAAAACATTTGGTGATGGCAAATACTTGTACTTGTAAAGGTTATTATGGAAACATCAAGAGCATAAAAATAAAAAAAATAATATTCAGTTCATATAAATATTTCTGTTCTAATAAGGAAAAATTGTTCAAGTCGACTTCAGTATTCAATAGGTTCAGGGCTGATGGGGCCCTATATTCCCTAATTAATAACATCCCAATGCAAAAATAGCGTTTTATAAGTACAATTTACAAGACTTTTGAAGTCGTAGTGTTCTAAAATGACTTAATGGAACATACGATTTTAATATTTGATTTTTTTTTTTGGTTTGTATTTAAGTTTTTATCAAATTTAAAAAAAATATATAAAAACCATTTAGACTTTATGTATAATTTTTTTTATTTTATTTTTACTGAAAGTAATAAACCTCGTTTTTGGTTATTATTTGTGCAGTTTTTTTTATCTAAATTTAATTCGTTTTTATTTTATTGCTCTTTGACTTGATAACTAACCCCAACCCAAACAGCCAGCCAACCAGCCAGCACTGGTTTCCAAGTGAGATGTTTTCGTTATTTTCATATCAGTATTTAAATGAGCATGTGTTTTTTTATACTCGTATATTCATAAAATAATTTAATATGTGAGTAATAGTGTAAACGTGAATTGTTGCATGTGGTCATGCTCTTAAAAATTGTATGCTGGCTGGCTTGTATTTACTTACTTACTGGGCTGACTGCATGTGTAAGGGAGTGTGTGGGACTGGCTTTCTTTTTGTTTTCTATTATTTTTTTAAGGTTTAAAAATTGCTTTCCACATGTTTTATTGCAAAATTTATTTCTTTCTTACTTATTTAGTTTAATATTTGGAAAACATTTATTACTTTACACCACGGGAACTGCAGGGAAATAAAATAAAACAAAAAAATTAAAACCAAATTACAAATATAACAGCTGAAGTAGAAGTAAAGAAGAAGCTTCAAAATAAATGAACAAAATCCTGAAAGTATGCTATTAAAACAGAAAAGGAAGTTATTATCCCTTTTGAACGCCTCCTCTTGATTTAATTTACATGAACATTCAACGTAGTGTATACAAAGCAAGTGTATGCTTTAAATCTTCATGATATTTTTCTTCCGTTTTGAGTTCACAACGAGAGTTGTACGACAAGTTACACGAATTAATTTTTAAAGTTAAAATTACTATCGAATAATCCACTGAAAATTGGAGTAGCTTCCTTGAAATAATCAAATTAATAGAAATAGTTTATTTTCCTTGAGAAAAAAACCAAGATAATTGCAATTAAGCAAAAAAAAAATTGATTAAAAACAAATTTCATAATTTTCTTTTACCGGCAAAATAAATTTAATCTTATTCATGGCTTCATGATTTATAAAATGATTTATAAATTAAATATAACAAAGTTTTTATCACCTGAATTACTTGAGTGATTTGTACTTGATTGTTTATTAATTTATATCTCAATTTACTTTACGTTTTAGTTTATAGTTTTCTATAATAATTCTCTGAAAACCTACAAAACGAAACGTTTGCATTGGATTTTCCTTAAGATTTTGCTTTTTTTTATTTTTATTGGAAAGAAATTATTCCTCAGCTTTTGCCATTTCGCAGAGAATTCTTTTTGTAATTAAAAAACACACACTCTCACTTTCAGCACAACTCTCTTGGTGGCAGTAAACGTTCTTGTGTATATTAAACACTTGGAAAAGTACAGAAAAAGTTAATGTTCATTTTCCGAGATAAAAACTAATGCAAATATAAGGAGCTGTAAAGGGTATTGTCTTTAGTAGTGGGCTTTGATTGATTTGATTTGAAATTATTTGATGAATTCAAAGTAAGCAAAAGTCAAAAAAATACTTTTAGTTGTAGTAGATTTGTGGAGCTTTCTGCATCCTAAAGTAACAACTTCAAGCTGATACTCTCATCTATTAAGTTACTGGACCGCTTTACATTCTTAGAATTTTTTTTAAGTTAAAAACTTTGTAAATTTCACCTCGTAGTAAGCTTTACAAAAAAAAAAAAAAAAAAAAAAAAAAATACTTTCCACATTGTGCGATTAAAAAAAGTGAATATTGTTCTTAAGTCGACTATAACATATTCATATTTAACATCAATTTAAATATTCCATTCTTGTAATGTACAAGTTAATTTGCATAAGTTAACCATTTAAAACAAAATGAAAGGAATAAAAATTGATTTTTTTTGTAGGAAAAATAATGTAGAATATAAGAAGGGAACATCTTAAAAATGTATTTATATCTTATTTTTATTGCTGTTTAAGTATAAATAACAGAAAGAAAGATGTTTTAAAGGAAAAATTAATTTAAAACAACAAGCTAGTAAACGTGGATTTGTTTTTTGTAAAATAAATTCTAAAATTTCTTGAAATAAGTTTTGCATTAAACAAAGAAACTTAAAGGAACTTGCTTTGTTTCTGACTAATAAAAGTTTATGTATGTATATTAAAGTGCATGACAAAGTTAAATTGATCTCTTTTGCATTTCAGCCAGCCCTTTCTCTTTTTTCTTACAATTTAAATGTTGTACACAAAGCAAACAGTTTCACTGCAGCAAGTACTTTATTTATATAAATAGAATTAATTTACTGCATATTTGTTTGTTTACTATACAAATTTTTGTTTTCTAACCAATTCATCTTAAATTTGGTATCCTCGTATATAATCTCTTTACTCCAAGGAATTTCGCCATATACTTTTGGGATCACCACGCCCACTTTTCTATGAATTTCAGTAGCCACTGTTCAAAAACATATGTGCCCGTACTTAAATTTAACCTAAAATTATGCTTTGAAATATACTATTTACTATTCTTGTGTCTAATAATCCTAGCAAAAGCATGAACTATTTTATAAAGTAGTAAATGGCTGCATTTATTTATATGGGTTTTTAAACAATTAAAATTTCATTTTTGTAAACATATTTCTCTAAAAATCGGTACATATGCTCTCTAAGGATCATAAAGGACTGGGCCGGGATAGATCGAGCAAAAACAACTAGTTTTTCGTTTTCAACTACCCTACATTTCAGCTGTGAATATCAAAGATTTTTATAAAAAGTATTGCTGTGAATAACTAAATGTAATGGGACTCCAACTGTTTCTTTGTGAACTGTAGTGCAATTCAGTAACTTACGATGCTAGACCATGGCAAAATACCTAGCTGTTGTAAAACAAGTAAGTCCTAAGAAATCTTAAAAATTGTTTTATACTTTTTTACTTTAAATGTCAAAGAGCAAAAGCACTGAAAATAATAAAAACCATTATTTTTTTTGGAATATGAAAAGAGGCAAAACTCCTTTAAAAAAAATTCATTATCTGTGAGCTCTGGTGGTATAATTTATTTTTCTGTTGCAAAAAATTAATTACTTTGCTTGTTTAATAATAATTTTGTTTTTCAGACATGACGGAAATTGTAGTCTGCTCTGCAAATGAATTTTGTTTCAATTTGTAGCCATTTGAAAGAAAAAGAATTTAAAGCAGATTTTTTACAAATTGATTTAGCCATTAGAAACAAAATCTAATTTAATAAATCATTAAAAATTGTTCTACAAATTGATTACAAAGAGATTAAATACTAAGAAAATTCAATAAAATTTATTTGAGAGATTATAAAATTAAAAATAAATTGATGTTGTTGTTTTAAAATAAAGTGTTATTTAAGTTTTTTTGGTTTAGAGACCAAAAACATTTAAACCATTAAGCTGGCAAACAGACTGACTCGTACACAATGCAATATGGCAAAATCATTTAATAGAGCAGCATCCTTCAAGTATGCAACATATTCTTATTATTATTATTTGTATCAGGATACACACACACTCGCCTATGCAATATTAATTGAATTTACTGTTTGTGTTGTGTTAAATTTTAATGTCAAGGTGTGTTTTTGCTTTTATGAGACGCAAAGTACTCACACAAGCAAACTCACTTAAATACTTATTTGAAAATGTTGTACAAATAGAAAACAAAATAAATACACGTCTTTAGAAGCCCAAGCAAGTTTAATGGACTTGCGTAAGTATGCGATTGTATGTGTGTAGGCCTTTGCATTTGACATAAATAAATGTGTTTAGTTAGAGTATTTGAATGCAAAAGATAAATAAACAAGTAAATATTTTATGGACTTTTTTGTTTTTGCTTTAGCACATACACACAAAAATATCAATTTGCTTAAGTAATAATTGTGTTTGTGAAGGTTATTTTGCTCTAAGAAGTCTTTTAAAAATTAATTGATGTCAAAGAAGAAAATGAGCTGTTATTTTTAAAAGTGGTACAAGTCCACTTTGTGAAAAAAAAAGTTTTGTTAGGTGAGCTCTATATCTTACTAAAATTATCGCAAAATCGTTCTTTTCAAAAAGTGGACTTATACCACTTTCAAAAATAGTAGCTCAAATAATAATTACAAACTTTAGCCATAAATTCACATAAGAAACATTTGTTTATTGAAAACATTTAAATTGCTTTTGTTGTTGTTGCTTGGCCTGCAGATGAGAAAACTTGTGTTTTAAATAATTTAAATGTTTTTTTAGTTCTATTATAAAAAATAATATTTTTATCATAAATTAATTTGACTAGTAGGTTATATTACCAAAATATCAAAAAAAAAAAATTAATTTTAATTCTTCTTATACATTTAAAGGATTTTAAATAAATATTAATTACAATTTAATAGAAATATTTTCAGTCCTATCCTAAAAAGGACTTTGAAATAAAATTTTAGAAAATAAAATGAAGAATTTTTATGACATTGGGCCATAATCATAGTCACAAGAAAGTAGGCTTTTATTAAAAGCTGACTCTTGCTCATAAGAATTTTATGAATTTGAAGTTATTTAGTGTGACTATGATTATGGGCTATTTATTGACTTTAAAGTTTACGTTAACTTTTTTTGAATGAAATTTTTTTAATTTTCTTTTAATTTGTTTGGTTTATTTATGAGACGAGAGACAAGCTCATGGTTATTCATTAATTTAAGTTGACTAAATAATATTGAATTTGAAGCCAATGAATTGTTTAGAAATCATTAATAAAGTTTTGCTGATGAGCTTAACGAGATTCAAGGAATAAATTTAAAGTTTTTTATTAAAAGCCTGTTCAAAAAAAGCTAAGCGAATGATAGCAAAGAACATTTGTATCAAAAGCAAACACAATGTACGAAAATTGGTTTTTGTTTTCAATATAAATGTGCTTTGGTTTCGTTCGCTTAGCTTTTCTTGTGATATCGCTGAACAAGAGATAAACTTTTACTATCGAGCGGCTTCTAACGAAGTTTTGAAATTTTTTCATACGAAAATAGTGAAGTAACTGGGGACTTACCAGGTCACAATTGATTTTCAACAGTAAATTTATCGATCAAGACGATTTGGGTGCAGACAATTAATAATGGGAGATTTAAGTTTTCAAATTTTCACAATTGCCGAGACTATGTTACTTTCTTATTTTTCAATGTGTTTTTTTTTTAAATTGTATTAAAATTTTTTCTGCTTGCATGTTTATAAGGCTTGCCTATGAAACCATTTTCTTTAGTTTATTTTTTTAACAATTTTTAATACAATTAACTTATTGGTTTTACTATGTAATTGAAATTAATTAAGTTCAATAAGAATTTTATTAAAAGCTTTCCTGTGCTCACATTTTGCAGAACTAACGAAACAATACACGACGACATTTTGTTTTTGTTTTCAATACAATTATGCGAAAAAAGCTTTCGTTATCATTTAGTTAAACAGGCCCTAATCCTTCTTATGTTTTCCTATTTAGTAATATTTTGTTTCTTTATTTCTACACTTTCCTTTTAGTATTAATCTTTCCCTAGTTTAATATAATTTTCTCAATTTAATTTACCTTAAAATTCTAGATAAAAAATAGATTTAGCAAAATCATATGTTATTTTTTTTTTAAATTCTCATCTGTTTTTAAACACATTTTGTTGCTTCAAAAAGTTTGTTATGCATTTTATAATGTTTTTAAAAAAAGGTAGAAAAAACGTTTTATTTAAATCACTATTTATAGACGTATGATATTTAAATTAAAAAAATTAGCATAAACTTTTGGGCGCCACAAAATATGCCCTAAAAATTTTCAATAAGGAAACTCGTTTAAGCGCAAAAAAATTCAAGGTTTTCATTTAAACATTTTCAATTTTATTTACGTACCCGCACAAACACTTTCACACATACACACTAATATACACACACTGATAGCTGCATGCCCATTTATTATACTTTCGACTATAAAAACATCTTTAAGTTCTCCAACTTTTGTTATTCTAAACAGCAAAGAAAAAGAAAAATGTAAAGCTTTTTGAGACCAGCAGCTGCTAAATTTTTGTGGCCATTTTGTTATAAGAAAAACAAATTTGAATAAAAAGCGCGTTTGCTAAGAATTTGATAATTTGTTTTTATAAAGTTTTTACAGCGCAAGTGGGCAAACAAATCGATAACTGAAAAAAAAATGGTTAAAATTAAACTAAATTAATAGAAAAAGAAATAAACACAAGGAATAATAAAATTAATTAAAAAAATATTTCAGACATTCCAAAAAATGTTTTTTTCTTGTAAAAAGAAATTTGTTTTGCTTTGGGAGATGAATTAAAACTAATAAAGCGGCTCATAGAAACTTGTTGTATGTAATTTTTAACGATTTTATTGAGCTGCTAAAAATAATTTTTAACAGTCATTTCTGATTGAGACTATTAAAAAAAAAGCTGAAAAAATCCAGTGTCCGGGAGTTAAAGTTTTTCTGCATTTGAAATAAAAAACGAATATGCGTGGTTGACTTCCAATTGGGTATTGTTGTGTGACCCACAATATGAATTCGCGCAAAAATACAAATAATTTAAATACGTTAAATTAAATTAATTTACACAAAAAATATATTTTTCTTAGAAACAGAATTTTTTTCATAAAAATTAGTCATAATATCCCACAAAATTCTTCATTATTTGTCTTTGAATACTGGCCTTAATAATCTGCAATCTAACAACCTTCTAAGTAGCTAAAACAATTTATAAATCGGTCTAAAATCAATTTAATAAGAAAATGAGAAGAAAAAATTAGGTTCCATTATTTGTCAGTTACCTGTGTAGAAAGTAAATTGATTTCAGGCTTTCATAATGATTGAATACGCTTTCAGATATACGCAATAAGACTGATTACAAATAAATTTGAAATAAAATACAATAAACGAAATATTCTTCTGTCTAAGGCAAAATAATATCAGTTTCACACTTTTATAAATCTTGAATCATATTAACGTACGTGAGTGTTTATATTTGAAAGGAAATAATAACGTGTTCTAACTATAAGCATTTAAGTGAAAACATTCTCAACGTACAAGTAATTTATTACAACAAAAATATACTTCTTTTGCATAAAAATCTAATCAAACACATTGATGTGATGTGATAACAAATACACTTCACTAACAGTCTAGCTATTTAAAGTTGGTTGGCACTATTTTCTTTATGTAAAAGCAATTTAAGAAAGAACAGATTTCATTAATTTCTTTTCCTATTTAAGTCATTTTCAGTGACACCAAAAACACATAGAGAACCTAAGTGAGTTAAATGACTGATTGCTTGTAGCTGTAAGCTAATCTCGTATTAATTCACAGAAATTCAAGGCAAAATGTAGGTTTTTAGTTTTCAAAAAGATTTTATTGAATCAGCTAAGATTTGTCTATGAGTAAACTGGTTGGTTCTTAATAACAAATTTTTAACAAAAAATTTATTGCTCTGAAAAATGCTTTTCACTTTTTAAAATATAAAAAGGCTAACAAAATTTTATATAATATAATTAACACTGTATAACACAAAACTTAAAAGCAAGGTTCTGACCAATGAAAGTGAATCACCATCAGTTTGTGAAAAAGAATTTTTCGAAGGGCTTATTCTTTTGAAGACTATGTGTACCTAAAGCTTTTTTTGTACAGCCAAGCGGGGTTTAGGTAGAAATCGAATCTGCGATGCACAAAATGCGAGCTTAGTACACCAACTAATAACACAGAGAAAGAAAAAAAAAATGAAGTGTAAACACCTGCTAGGTGTTGCCGAGTACAACAAGAATTTGTTTTTGGAATTTGACAAGCGGGTAAGAAAAAAATGACGAAAACATTAAAAAAAAAGTATTTTTCGTTTTCGAAATACGTAGATTTCTTAATTTGCTTAAGTAATATGTATGCCATTCAAACGGCCTTCATTTCTTCTTTCGAAAACCGCTGAGGAACTTTAAATCGGTTGATATTCAACTGAGTTACTGGTTTATAAAAAACCGCTTTTTTTACTCGTAACTTAAGATTTCGGAAAGCACTTACCATTAACAGGATTTTTTTTTGTGACGCAGTCTTAGTTAAGAAGACACCCTTCTATGGGTTTAATTTTATTCTTTTCTAAGTAGAAGTCAAACAATGTCCTATTAATTTAAGTGTAAGTGAAACCCTTTAGAAGTGTTCTAGATATACAAATGAAAACAACTTCGGTTGTGAGATCAAAATTTGTCTTTCCAACTGTGGCAATAAAAAATCGGTGTGACAATTCGAAATATTTTTAGAAAAACTAAATTTTGATTTACATTTTTGAATTCTGATTGCTACATTAACAAAAAAAAAGACGATTATTACAACTGAATTTCTGATTGTTAACAAATTGAGTTCTCACAACAAAAGTTAATTTCTGAAGGAAAGTTTGCTAAGCATTTCATGCTCCAAAACCTCAAGCAATGTGTTATTAAGTACTGTTATTCACATCTAAAATTTTCAAATGAAAAGACACTTTAAATTTGAGTACAACCTTCGCTCAGACGTAAGCTTTTTTTGATCTTCTCTTCGAAAATCAATGTGCAAATTTTTATTATATTAAAAAAAATTTTGATTTGATTAGTTAGAATAGTAAAGACGAAAATAATGTTTTCCTTTTTGGCGATTTAGTTATTTTCGAGTAACCTTTTCAATTTTAGCACAAGCCTCGGAATTATTCATTTTAAAATTCATGTAAAAGAAGCTCTTTTGTTTTGCCCATAAGCTTATATCTAGTTTTTGTTTAAATTATTTTTCAGTGAAAACTCTTCTGCAAATATATTTCGCTCAGAACTTTGGATACCAATATTTTTTATCTTACACTCATGATATCTAACATCACAGTATTTTGTTAACTAAAAAGTTAAGAATCCGCTATTATGGCCTATAAATGCACGCGACCTGTAAGAAATATTGTGTAGTCATTTTCCCATATAAAATAATGTAAGACTTCTCACGAATCTCGTAATTGTTGTGTGATTCAATTTAGCTAAATCTTCTGGACACAGTATCCCACTGCCTTTCTAGGCAAAAAAAAAAAAAAGGAAAGTCAGGTACCACACCAAATTGTTGAGTGCCAATGGCTGGGATGTGCTTATCGACATCATGAATCCAATTTGAGATTTCCAATATTTTGAAAATAATCATTTTTTCTGAATACAGTCTCAATTATAACGAAGTTTCTTAATAATAATTATTTTACTGTTGCCTATCGTGCAGACATAACTCTCCTTTATTGCAGAAAATTACAAAAAAAAACTTTAAATAAATAATTATAAAATAAAAACAGAAACATATTTGCTGGAAACAAATGTATTTTGAGAAACAAATGTATTTAGCAAAGTTAGTCTAAAAATGTTTATTCTCTCAATTTAAAAGTGAAATATTAATGCTTCAAATCATTTTACTTTTCATTTTAAATGATACTTTTCTTTTTCCACAAGTCTTCCCCTCTCTCTCTCTCGCTCTCTCGCTCTTTATTATTTTCCTATTTAAGTAACCTTTTTTCATAGAACTAGAATATAAAATTTTTTATGTAAAATAATAACAACAGACTTCTAGACAATTTTGACATTCATCAGTTGTTTTTAGGTTAGTTTTGTCGTCTATAACCTACATTTGTATTTTCACACAAATAGAAACACAATAGCACACATACACACCTACACACCTACACCTACGCACACTCATTCAATACCTTTAAACAAAAAGGATTTTTTCTATTTAAAATTTATAACAAGTTTGTTTTTTGCTCTTGTATGTATATGAGCATGCTGCTGCCATAAAAAGTGACATAGAGCTGGAGGTTATGTGCAGTTTCTTACTCACATTTGCTTGCATGCCCCAAGATATGAAGCTTTAATAATTCTTTATGTTTAAGGTAATTGAAATTTTACAAAGAAACTTGAGCAAATATTTGTGTTTATTTGCAGTAAAATAAAGTGTGTAAAAACTATAAAAGCATGTAACAGATACGAGTCAATACAACTTAAATTGTTTTTTTTGCATCTCAGGATGTGTTTAATAGTATTGTTTGGACGAATAAAAGATATAAAATATTTAAAGAAAAAATAAATAATAAAACTCACAATCTCCGAAAATGAAACTTGAAATCCGGCTGGAAGGACCACGAAATAAAATGCCCTTTAATTTTTAAATTTTTACATATTGCCTGGAGATTGAATACCTGATGTAGTAAGAACATTATTCCAATGCCAATATCCTCTTTTGAAAAATTTGTTTTTGTTTTCAAAACAATTATGGGAAAGAAACTTTCGTTTGTATTTAGCGCAACAGGCTTTAGTCTTTTTTTTATTAATAAAATAAATTTTGTTTTAGAGTTTTCCTAATAAAAACTCAAGCTGGCTTCAAGAACATCTTTATATGAAAGTGGTATAAGTTCAATCACAAAAAATGGGTTAGCAATAATATTAGTAAGATAAAGACACCATTTAACTAAAATTACCACCAACTATTTTTTTTTTTTGAAGTGGACTTATATCACTTTCTGAAATAATAGATTATTTTTAACTTTTTTTTTATAGTCATTTGAAAGTAAAATGCTGAAATTGTGCTCTCTGGCTTGAAGTACTTCATTAAATGCTCTGTTATTTTTGAAAATCCCCTTACAGAAAGTGAGTTAGAAATAATTTTAGTAAGATATAGACAATATCTAACTAAAACTAATTTTGTTTTTAAGTGAACTTATAACACTATTAAAATTTTTTTTTTTATTAAATAACACCACTTTTAGTTACTCTCTGTTTTATGCATGTGTAGAAATTTCACTGGAAAAAAACTTAAAAAAAGAGGAGACAAATTTATTTTATTTAAAAAAAATGACTTCTTTGTTGTTGTCATTGTTAACTTTGACTTTAATTGTATTGACATGTTAAGCTGAGTTTTATATTTCTTGTTGATTTACCTGTAAATATGGGGGATTTTTGTTAATATTCCTTTTGTTTTGTGCTGCTTTTTAATGTATTTTGTTGATTGTAAGTAAGAAATGTTGACGTAAACACTTTCACACAAAAAAGATAAATTTATACATACGCACGCAAATATGTACATACTCGTACGCATGAATGGTTATTTATAATCTCGTAAACATGTTCCTGTATGCTTGACACTAACACCAACACTAACGCATTCATAAATTTATTATTTTATTTTATGGCTGATAAAATGTGGCTGGTTGCTTGTTGTTTTCAAAGTTGTTTTTATTTTCTTATTTATTGAACATTTTACAACAACAACATTAAAGAACATTTGATATTGTTTTAGGGATTTCTTATAAATTTTATTTATTTTGGTCTCTCATCACCATTAAAAGAGTTTTTGTTTCATTTTATTTTCTTTATTATTTTTTTTTTTTTGCTTTCCTCTTTGTGTCTTAATAGTTAAATTACGAAATTTATTTTATTTTATTTTAGTTTTTTTTAGAAATATTTTCTTCATTATCATCTTTTTTATGATTTTTTTTTTCAAATTCAGAATGGTCAGCAAAAGTTATCATAAACTTTATCTTTTATTTTTTGTAACTTGTGTGTGCGTTTGAATTTCTAAAAAAAAATTTTTCCTTTTGTTACTAAATTTAAAATGAAAATAAAAATTTTAAGAAAATGAAATGCGATACAGATACAATTTTTTGAATAGACAGAAGATTATTTGTTGTAGCATGTTGTTGTCATTGTGGAAGACACTTAACGCTTAGTTAGGCTTAAGGGATGCATAGCATTTGACATTAAATTTGATCTGTACAACACATACACACACACACTTTCCCATAAAAACTGACCAAAACACAAGAGACTGAAAGTAACAAAATGAAAGCCAAAAGAAAACGTAAAGAATACGACCAATCACCAACAAACTACAAACAATCACGTACTTGTAAATTTGTACAGAAAGAATTTTATTTTGTGAGGTTTTTTATTTCCTTTTTTTTTATTTTGATATTGTGATGAGTTTATAAGAATTTTCATTCACCATTCACAACCAACATTTAACAAGGTTAACAATGTGTTTAGATTTCATTATTTGCAAGATTGTGTGTGTGTGTGTGTGTCCTGAAATTTATTTTCAAAGAATTATTACATTAGCTATGTCAATGTCTGTGACATATTTTATTTTATTTAGTTACTCTTCCTTTTTTTTTTGTTTTTTGATTTAAAATAAATTTTAAAGTTTGTCCCTTTTTTGGTTTGTTTGTGGTTGAAATAAACTGTGCAGCCATTGAATCAAATTACGAAATAAATAAACTCTTTCTGAATATTTCAAAAAGATTAATGAACAAACATTTATTCTTGCTTATGATAGTTTGTAGAGCTCATAAAAATAGTTAAAAAAAAAGAAAACTAAAACTGTGTGTTTAAGACATTTTAAAAAAGGGACTTTTATGGAAGTGTTTCTGATAAGAAAATAATTCTTAAACAGATATTCTTTGAAAAAGAAATTTATTTTATAAAAAAAACTTTCAAAAACTTAAAAAAAAAAAACAAAATTAAAAAACAACTTTTCTTTTAAATAAAATTTATAAAACCCTTGAAGAGTGCTCGTAACTGTTCAAAACTAAATTTTATGTTTCTGATGTTTTAAACACTTTAAATAAAACTGCCTCAATTCAATTCTTACAAAGAATTATTATTTTTTTTTATTTGCTTTTTAATATACTTTTTTTATATTTCTGTCTCTTTACTAAACTTGTTTTACCTGAAATTCTCTATTAAAGCCTCCTTAATCTCCTTAAAACTGGCTGTAATATTTTGTTTTTTTTTTTATAAGCACCTAATGGTTGTGCTTCAGAAAATTCAATCGTCTTTATTTATATTCCGGTCATTAATCAAATTCTATTTGCTTTTATTATCTTTTTAGTTGTGTCTGTGGTGTGTTGCTATACTGTCATATAATCATAAAATACACTTTTTGCGAATCCCCCACAACACATTTTCTATTTAATAATGAAATGAAACCCAAGTCAGAGACAAATAAATTACAAAATTGTGAAAGTAAAATAAATCAAATCCCCATAATTGCAATGTGCGAAGAATTAAGACAATAAAATTGTTTTATATGTCGCATTCTAAATCCATATTCTTTGAAAAGATTTTAAATTATACTGCCATTATTTTGGCAAGCAATGATTTGAGGCTTGTTTGAAGAAAACATTCGGGTTATAGACAGCAATCAAACCTGCTGCGACCCTCAGAGTAATAGGATATTACGCTAAATCTAAATACTAATTTCGTATACTTGATGATTTTTTAGGGAAATTGACTAGAGAATATTCCGCTTTATCACGTAGATAATGGAGACACATAAGAAGCGTTGCCATATATCTGTTTTCATAACGATAAAAACATTCATTATCAAGGGGCATATTGCGGCATTCGATATCGTCATATCGATCGATTTTGAAGATAAATTTAATTTGAGCTTCTAGTTTTTATTTCATTACAAAAGCTCTAAGGCGTTTTTTCTTTTCAACTTAGCATCAGCTTCACCTTCAGCATAAAATATTTCCCTTAAAAATTTATATTGCCTCTTTCTAAAGAAGCAAGTTATAGTTTCTTTGTATATTGACAATAAAACAAAATTTTTTATTTTTTCGAAAGAAGCTGCCGTTTATTTGTATAGAAATGGAATCTTACTTTTACAATGAAAACTTTTTTGCAAATTAAATTATTAAAAAAAATTTACGGTTTAAAACAAACGTTAACATAAAACATGGCGTAACTATACACCATGAAATCATTAAGCATCTCTGTGATTTAAAATATTTATATCTCTGGTTTTATACAAAGAATTAAGAACAAAAAATTTAAAAAGCATTAAGCAAACCAAGTCCCCCACAAAGTATTTTTTTTTTTTTTCATTTTTAATATTTTTTGTGTATCACCCGAGCTCAGAGTATCGAATGTTTTTCACTTTTATATCTACGTCATGATGTAAAGTCTTTATATTTTTAAATTTTAATCATTTTTTTTTAATAAGTAGACTTAGATCACTTTTAATGCAACTAGCGGGTCCTTAATAATAACATCCTTTGGCTCAAAATTATTTTTATCTACGTTTATGCTAATCCTACTCTTGTATATTACTTTTTCATCTTTTAAAAAATGTTTATGGCACAATAAAATGATAAAACCATAAATCAGGATGTAAAAAAGTCTGAAGGTATAAAGCAGCATTATTAATTACACTTTTCAATAATTAGAAGCAGCGGTTGATTAAACATTACTGTAAAGCTACGTTAGATGTAACCAAAAACTAAATGTTTAAAATCTAGTAAAAGCTAGAGCAATTATTTAAATTAGTTTTGTGTCATGCCTAATAGAATGCTAAGGTATGCAAGTACTAACACAATCTCCAAAGTAGGCTTTACAAAACTTTATGGTATAATAGTTAAAACAAAAATTAAAATTTTTAAAGTTGTCTCCAAAGCCAATAAATTAATTGTATTTTAGTTTCAGCAGTATTTCATTTAACAGAAATTTTAAATTTTATTTTTCACGATTTAGTTTTGAAAATCTTTGTCTAAATAAAATCTAAATCACAGTCACACTAGGGTCGGTATGTTTTCAAAAAGATTTTTAAATTCATTTGCATAAAAGTGAGCTTTTAATGAAAGTCTACTTTTTTGTGACTATGGTTATGGCTCCTTGTGTGCATTAAAAATACTTGTATTTTTAAAAATTAAAAAAAATCAGCTTTAATAAATCCATATTGTGTGTTATGGTCACTTTTTATTAAAATTTTTAATGGGTTTTTTATTCATTATTTGTTAAAATGTATGTTTTGGAATTATCCTTTCGTTTTTTGGTAGGTTCACTTGGCTATACAAGTTATGATAAAAAGTATGCTGTTCATTTTAAACATAAAAGGCGCCTAAATGTATACACTTATAATGGCTTTTAAGTTTTTTTTTTTTTTTTTTTTTTTTTTTTTTTTTGTAAATTTATTATACACATTCAAATGGCCGCTAAACATTTTAATGAAATGGCTTTATAACACAGCAGTTTTTCTCTTCCATTTTTAGTGTACAATTTTTTTTTCTTGTTAAGTAAATAGATTTTTGTTTTAAACGTTATGGAGATAATAACAGTTGGCTTTTATGGTTGCTTTAACGTTATTGTCTGTTAAATGTTAACGTACTTAAAGTAGAGTAGCTACAACTAAATGAATATAATGCTGCTGCTTTTAGTTTTCATTTTATGTATGCACGACCACTAGTCGGTTTTCAGGCGAGTGCTTGTAAATTTATAAGCCTATACGGGGGCAACATTAAAAAGAAAACTTAAATACGCCAGCAGGCATACATACTTTAATTTATTACAATGCATGTGTATGTGCGTGTAAGTGTGTGATTTAAATGCACTTGTTTTACACTGTTTTGCTGCTAATTTTTTTTTTCTTTCCAATAATCTACATCAATATGTATGACTGTTAGTCGACCGTAGAAAATCCAGCGTATGCTGTAGCAAGAGACGGAGTTTTCTTTATCAGCGTAAATTATTTGGTTTTTTATTTTTTTATTAATTAATTTTTAATTTCATTATTTTCAACTTTTTTGGCTAAATTCTTTCTCTTTTTATTTTGTAATTTTTTGAATCAATTTTTTTATCAACTAAATCGTACGCTGTAGGATTTTCTAGATTTTGAGTAGCGTTTTGAACGAGCGCATTCCAACGACTGAGGCTGTCATCGTTTTTAAGTATTTGAGCCCAGCATTGAAATTATTATTTTTTTTTTCATACAAGGAAAATACATCATCTCTGGCACAATCTACTTCTTTACTTGAATGAGTTCCACTTTGTGCTGCTCTCAAATTTTATAATTCTCACAGAAAAGGATAAACTTTAAAGGCGCAGGTGTTGTTTTAAACGTATGTATTGAGTTACTGGAATAAATATGGAAAGCTACTTAAAAAGTAAAAAGAGAGTTAGAGCTTAGAGGATTACTACTCTGTGTTAAGGAATTTTCAAACAGCTGTTTTTGACATTTTGCTGTTTTTTATATTTTAAATTAATTTTGAAATTATTTGCTACAGCCAAAACATACACAAACACTCTCTTTTCTTAATGGGCCTTCTTTTACACACTCTATCTCTCTCTCTCTCTCTCTCTCTCTTCTTCTCTTTAATATTAGTCAAATACAGAAATATTTTCCAATAAACATTTTTACAAAACAAACTTAAGATTATTATGTTATGGAAGGTAATGGTTTCGAAAGAATTTTTGTGAAAAAATTGACATCAACAGAAATATTAAAACAAACTGTTAAAACTGATATTGTAAAAAAACAAGAGTTTAATAAAAAGAGTGTGAAATAGTTAACGACTTTCTTTACTGAAATATTTGCTATTTTCTTTTAGAATGCAGAGTTCTAGGATTTTTATGTGTTTTATTATAATTTTTTTTACAAAACTTCAGATATTTTTTGCAAAACTGAAATAAACTCCTCTACCAAAACTAAATAAGAACCAATTTTTTAAGCTTGTGGATCTCAAATTCATTACAAAAACATTTCTCTTAAAATTTTCGTCTGCCTCTTTTCATGCTGTAATTTTTCTAATCATATAAGCGGCATAAGTGATTGATGTCATTTAATTCAATGTTACATATTACAGCTGTTTTTTATCATTTTATTTATAATTTAAAAATATACTAAATATGGTTATATGAAATGCAAAAAAAAAGTACTAGAATAAAAATAATTTTTAATAATATTTTAAAAGTAAAACACAACCAGAAGGGGGCTTACTTAGGCCTTTCGAGGTGATCCCTTTGAGTTTTAACTTTATCATAAAATTCTATTAAATTTAGAGAAACCATAAAAGCTAAACTCTAACAGTATTAGTTCTCACTCAAATAAAAAAGAATTAAAAAAAATGTTTTTTTCCCACAACTAATATAAAATTTTTTTAAAGTTTTTCTTTCCTTCAAATATTTTTTATTTTGATTTCTAGTCATTTGCTTTAGTAACTCGACAAGCATGCAAAATTGTGCTTATTTAATTTGTGTTTAAAATTGTGCTAAATGTCCTGGCTTTCACCTAATGAAATAAAAAAAAAATTATGAAACATATTTGTTTCCCTAACCAATACTTTAGTATTTAAAAAAATTTTTTTTTTTTGTTTTAATATTTTTTATTTTGATTTTTAATTATTTAAACACACACAACATTTTGTTTTGGCTCTCTTATTGACTAAAATTATACTATAAAATAGGAAAAATAAATGTTGTAAATTTTGTTTTAAACAACAAAGTGCATTAATTCTTTTCTCTCTTCTCTTTGAGTTGAAAAAGCACAAATTGCTTGCTTTCACTAACAGAATAAGAGAGTAATTTTCTTATCATCCTTAATTGCATTTATTTTTCTCTCTTTGCATGTATTCTCTAGAATATTTGATTTGTTTGATAAAATGCTGTATCTTTAATCTGCTGTAATTTAAAATGTTTTATGAGGATTTTCTGTGTCTTTTATTTTTCAGTTTGAGTGTGTGCATGTGAGTTTTCTTTTTGTACCGCCATTGAATTTTATCTGAAATGTTTATCATACCCACCCTTTCCTATCACCATTTTTTTTTATCATGTGGCGATGTAAGACAATTTTTTATGCTTATTGAGCCTCTTTTTTGCTCTTGTTTATATTTTTGCATTTTATTTTTGTGTTTTGTTTTTTTCTCCATCTTTTTATTCGCATGGGACCAAACAAAAGTCATTGATTGGCAACCATTGACTGAATAACTAAAGTAAAATAAAATTGCTGGGTGAAAGGGTTTTAAGTTCTTTAAGGCAAGTGCTCTTGTGCGTGTGTGTGTCACTGGGTGTTGGTATTGAGTCCTTGTAAGCTGTAGTGTTAATTTTTCTTTATGATTTTATTATGTTGGCCGGTTGCTTGGTTTGTTGTTCTTTTTATTTTTTTTTCTGCTTTTGTTCTTGTTGTCTTGTTGCTGCTTCAGGTTTATGTTGGCTTTTCGCATTTAAAAAGTTTGTTTCCAATGTTGTTTTTGTGTTGCGGCTTTACGCCTCTTGTCACATGTATGAATGCTGGCCGCTTTGATACACCAAAGTAGGTAGTTTTGTTTTCACAATGTGGCCACTATTTTAATTTTATGACTTGAAACTTTTGTTAACAGGAAAGGCCAAGTATTTTTAATTCTAAAGTATTTCCAGATTAAAAAGCAAAATAAAATGACCGCAAGGGTTTTCCTCTTCTTGTTGTTGTTGTATTTTTGTTTAAAACCAAATAATCCTCAAGTTTTTATTCATTCATTTCCTCTTATTCGGTTATTATCTGTAATTAAATTTAGGTCAAGTGGGTCTGTTACCCTTCCACACTTGCTATTCATATTTAGTTATATAAAAACTGGACCAAATGAGTGGTTAGAACAACAGCCTGTTTTCATAATTTGAGGTTTGTTTTTTAAGAATTCTTAAAAGTACTTGTGCTTTTTAGTATTAAACAAAATATTAACATATAAACTGCTAATCAGCTTGGGGAATACATCTCATGTTGTCATGATTATTATAAATTTTTCTTTTTTATTTTATTCTAGTTTGTGGTTTGGTTTTATAAACGTTTCTAAAGAAATTTTTAACGAGGCGAGCTTAGAAAGGAGGTAAAGCCAAATATTTCAATATAAACTGACTACTTTTGAGCAAAATGGCAAAAGAAAATAAAATTAAAATGAAGACAGCCTTATTGTACCTCCTTAGATTAAGCGATCTCAAACATCGATTGCTGTCTATACACTGACTGTATTGAAGATCCTTTGATCCACTAATAAGGAAAAAAGTATTAAAATTAAAAAAAAAATCACTAACTTGTAAATTCTCTAAACAAAAATTCTTTAAAAACACTTAAAACGGTGTTCAAAGCACTAGGTTGACAACGCTGTTTTTAATAAAAAATGGTCGACAGGTGGTGTTAAATAGTCAGCCCATGTTCTGCTTTATAAAAAGGATTAGTTATTTGGAAGTTTTCATAACTTGGAATTGTTTATGAGGAAAAACTCTTAAAAAAGAAAAAAAGAAAAATTTTTAGTTCTAAAAGCTATTTAGAGTTTACTTTGTTGAAAAGAATTTTATGATTCTTAGGCCATTTTATATATCTGGGCAATTAAATGGCAACTGTCTGGCTAAAAAAGACTCGGATAGCTGTTTTATAGGGTTAAACAACAATTTCACTCGTGCTCTACTATGCAAGAAGAAGACGCAAAGTCTACAAGACTGCTGGAGGCCCGAAGATAGCATGCGACTGTCAAAAAAACTTATTAACGCCGAGCTCATTAGAACAGAGGTTGTTTTAAGCCTCACTAGAAATAATATTAAACTCTATGTTGAGGTGGTAATGAGCCATTGTAAACTTAGCTACCACATGAGTAAAATGGGTTTTTGTCGGGAGAGAGCACATTCTGTACGTGTATCTAGCCATGGATAGATGCAGAATGAGCTACTTAGGCAGTGAAACACTGGCCCCGGGAGAGCTAGGAATGATTAGTTTTCCAGCAATTAGGAGATTCGTAAGGAGTCTCAGATAGCAGTATGATTATTGCACATAATAATAGTATGACATAAGTATTCTTCTGAAGAATTATTTTCTTTTGGTACTGAAATTCAATAAATTTTTCGGCTCAGCGAAATTGCCTGTTAATAAAATTTTGCGGGCTAAGCTAAAAAGTACAAAAAAATTTAATTTTAATTATGATTTTGAGGCTACAATTCTCAAACACCATACGTATACATCAATGTGTGCCTGTGTGTGTGTATGTTTATCACAAGTCTCATCAAGTTAAACTCTTGTAATTTATCAACGTCTCATGTCTTAACGAAGACTAGAAAAAGGAAAATTTATGTCCATAGACTTTCATCTCTAGGGAGACAAAATATGACGCTTATTATCATCATAACGCAAAAAAACAACGAAAAAAAATAGAAGAAGAAAAGTACTTTTAATAGACAATGTTTTTATCTCTTTATTTCTATGCGACGGTTGTTGTCTTCATGCTCACGCATTTTTTTTATTATTTTTTTGTAAAAATACTTAATTTAAAATTGAAGTTAAATTTTTGTGTTAGCCTAAAGGCAAGATAATTCCTTTTCTTTATCATTAAAGTATTTATTTGTAGTTGTTTCAACTGGCTTAGCAGAAAGCTTTTCAATACTTAAGAACTAAATTTGAAACAGTTTGTTTTTTTGTATTCCCCGCAAAAATTTTTTAACTGCCAGAAAATAAAATTATAAAAAAATTTGTCACAATTTCTCAACATTTCACTTTATGGAAAATATTTTACATAGAATTTAACAGCCATTATGTCGCCACTTACAGGCACTATTATATTTCCAGCAACCCGGCATGTGTATTTTCCCCTTTTGCTATTCACACACAATTTTTACTCAATATGTTTTTTTTTTTTGCTTTGATAGAGAATAAAAAATAGAGTAAAATGTGCATGAGATGTGTGTATGCTAGTGTCATACTCGTACGTAAGAATGTTTGTTCGCAAAGAAACATGTGTGTGCAGACATTATGTTCAATAAGACGTGAATCATATAAACAAAAAAAAAGTCCAAACTATTCAATGGCGCAATATTTTGTTCGTTTCAAGTCTTTTTTTTTTACCAAAATTTTAGTTTCCAAATTTTTCTTTATTTTTTTGGCATCCCAACGCATAAAGTTTACTGTGACACAGGCATAGTGCACAAAATAATATTGCGTTGTGTGTGTGTGTGTGTGCTTGAGAACTCATGCATTTACATGTAAATTATTTTGATTTTGAAACGATTTTCAGTTTTTAAATGGTTAAAGGCTGGCTGGCATAACACAGTTGGAATGCTGAAAATTAAAAAAAAGAGATAAAAATTGTTTTTTCCTTCTTCTTTTATAAGCATTCGCGTGTTTTGCTTTAAGCTATTGACAAGTAGGCGGCCATAAAACTGAAAAATAACTTCATACTTCGCAAACAGTGATAATAGACGCTGTGTTTGATTTAGAATAATTTTTAAAAGAGAAACTCTTTGAGAAAATCTAAACTGATTTTAAGGATTTTTGCTGATATCTTAAATATAAAAAATCTTAGGCGAAAACTAGAAAAACTAAGAACTATTTTGCTCTTAAAACATTATTAAAGGCATTGCTATAATATAAATAAATTTTTTTGTTTTCTGCTTAAATTAAAAAAGCTTGCAAGTTTGATTTATACACTAGAATTAAATAAACAGCCTAAATTCATAGAGGATATTAAAATGAAACAAATAAAATGGCGAATGTTAAGAAATTTTATAAAATTAACAAAAATAAGCTCACATGTGTTTGTTGTGTCCATGCAGCAGCACAGCTGTGTACAATAGAAATGAATTGCATAGTTACAGACTGAAATTAAACAATAGCCAGTCGTAAGTATTGATGTTGTTGTTGTAAGCATTGAAAATTAGTATTTGTTTTTGCCATTTTGAATGCCTTAACAGGAAGAAAATTCCCAGAAAAGGGACTTAGGGTATCCTGGGCATGTAAAAAAGAAAAGTAAAAGATTCAGTTGGGAAAAAAGTACACAGGCCAGCATAATCTGTTGATTTTGTTGGCTACCAAGTTGCTGTTCAAGAGTTTTTATTGCAGAAACAAATTTTATGCTTCAATTTAAATTACTAACCCCAGTGTATGACTACACGTGAACTTGCTTTCAATTTTTTTTTTTTGTATTTTTCATATTTAAGAAAAATTATAATAGTTTTTCCCCCTTTATTTTTTTGCTGATTTGCTTCATCATATTACTAAAGCAGGGAGACTTATTCATTAACCCTGCATAACCAATATTGTACGTTTCGCTTATCATTCTTGCTTTAGTAGTTGAGTAGAATTTTATTAGAAAACTTTTTATTTTTAGGCAATTTAAGATGCAGCCCCGATGCAGTTAGTCGAAATGACTAACATGGATAAAAACGCAGGACCAGGAGCAGATACGGTATTATTAGTTGCGCAACTTTTTCGTAATTCTCTTTTAAAATTGCTGCAATATTAGATTTCTTATTCATTCGTTCATTCTGCATTCAAGTTACTTGTCTTCTTTTTTTTACAGCGTAACTTTGAATAGAGAGCAAAAGAGAATTGAGGAGTACGACCAAACTTGCACCCCTTTCTATTCTTCTTTTCTCTCTCTCCTACAAAATCAAGAATAGCGCAACTAAAATTGACGTATCTGGTCCCAGTCTAGGGTTAAATAAACATCCGCCCTAATATTACTGAAAAACAATACACTTCTATAGCATATCCTCAAGGCTTTAATTTAAACACCATGCATGGTAGCAACAAAACAAATGGCAGTTCAACAATCTATGTACCACAAATTCTCCTCACCAGAATTTTTTTTTTTTTTTTTTTTTTTTTTGTAAGAAAAAAAAATCCAAGTCTGCTTTTATTTAAAATTATTTTATATTTAAAATATTATTTTGCTAAATGAGCAGAAAAACTAACCAAGTGATTTAAAACCATATTTTGCATTTATAAACTGAAATACAAAAACAAAATGTAACGGTCATTGTATTACAGCCAAGGCCTGTGGGCGGCCATTATATACGTTATACAACCAAACTCATTTTCAAAATAAGTACAAACAAATATGGTAAAAGTTTTGAAACCCTAAATAAACGCGCTAAAATACTTTACCACAAAGCACTCATCACACATGTTAATGCATTTGCCTTAAAGCAACGTTTTCAGTAACACTGCAAGCCAAGCAAGCATTAATACCAGCAATGCTAACACACAGCCCAAGCCATCAACAAAAAATTTGCCCCACATACATACACACACACATACAAGCGAGTGTATGCAGACGCTTATAAGGTGCATTTATTAAAGAGCTGCAATAGATTTTTAATATAAAAACAAAAATTAAAACAAACAGAAAACAAAACATGTCTAACCTCGGTAAAGTTTGCGGTAAAAAATTATTATGATGACGTAGTTTGTAGCAATATTTTTGTGGTTTTTAATGAGATGTTGATTTATAATTTGTTAAAGTTAAGCTTTCCGTTTTAAACTGGCACTTAAAAATGGTTAGATTTTAAAAAAAGAAAACCTTTTTGTGTAAAACAATAAAATTTACAAAAGTTGAGGTAGATCACGCTTGACAATTAAACCTAAACTAAACGAAATGATATTTAAATGTAAATTTTATGTTTCAAGATTAGTTGTAATACAACTTAAGTCCTTATAATTTATTTATTTAATCGTTTCTTAAATTTTTTTATATCAGAAAATTTTTTGGTTTCAAGAATTTTCTAAATATTTTATTAAAAAAGATTTTCAAACTTTGTGATTATAAGAAATTAATTCTAAGATTAAATTTGTGAACTGGCACTGATAACTCTGACTCTCGGCTCCCAGGGTCTGGGCAGGAATCGAACGTGCGAACCACAGATTGATAGACTAGCACACTACCCATCAATCTACGGGGCACCACATTTGTAATTAATTTTAGAAGATGATTTTTTAAAAATTTAATTTTTTAATTTCAAAGATTTTTGCTGGGATATTTATGTTAATGAATTCTTGCTTACAAGACTGCAGATGGTGCAAAATATTTTGGTTTAATAGTGCTTTGGCTGGCCCCTCAAAGAGGGGTAGCTGTCTCAACAACCAAATATTTTCAAAGCTGCACGATGACATTTTTGTTTGCCCATAAACGCTGCCTTAATATCTTACATCCACCACCAACATTTTTTATTTGGTTTTATTGCTTATGCCCATTTACAGTCATACACTCATTTGGAAATGTGCGTATGTGTATGCACATATAAATTTTATTTAAAATTCTCTTCCCGTTGCGGAAAAAAAAAACAAACACACAGACATAGGCGCCTTTAGTGCAATAATTACAAAAAGAAATGCTCTTAAAAGCAACTACTGTTGGTTGTTGGTTGGTTACATGCAACTTTAACTTGTTTGTTTGTGAGTAGAAGCAGCCATTTTCGCCAAGTGGGCTTAAATGATTCTAATGACAACTTGCTGTGAGTTGAGTGCTATTAGTTATTGAAATAAAAAATTCTAAACAGGCGCACGCTGATGCGTATACGTAACATTCATATAAACACACGCAAGCAAACATTCATCATACGCTCCCATAAGCAAACAAAGAGCCTTTCAAATTACTCTACTCAAGTTTATTTTAAATTTCTGTAACGTTTTTTGAAAAAAAAAAAAAAATAAAACAAGATAAAACGACTGAAAATTGTAATGAATTGAAATAAAAATAAAATCAAAACTGAAAACTTAAAACGAAAAAAGAAAAGAAATAAAAATACAAACTACTTGTTTCGTAACGAAGTTGCTAGTTTTAGTTAGATGATTGTGAGCAAGTTTTCAACTGAGTAATGAGTGTGTAATGCATGCAAGTTTATACAAGTTTTTATGCATGTGCCGGTGTGTGTTGTTGAACACAACCACTACATTCGTGTGAAACTTTTTTTTCAGGTGATTTACCTCAACGCTACTTGCCACTGTTGCAAATTAACAAACGAGCTTAGGAAAAAAAATTATTTACCCACAAATAAACTTTTAACAAAATTTAATTTGTTGCAGCATTTAAATATGCTTGTATATCTCTTGTGTGCTGGTGTGTGTGTGTAAGTGGAAGTAATATTTTGGTTGTTTTAAGTTTAAGTATGTCTACCGCTGGTGTGTGTGTGTGGGTTTTTTTTAAATTTCGTATCGTAAGCAGTCGCTTGGAAATTGTACTCTTTATTCCGGTTTCGCAATTGTTGTCTGCAGTAATTAAATTGCAATAATTGCGTTTTTTCTGCTTTTGGTTTCCATAGTTTTATTTATAAAATGGAAATAATATTTTTGCATTTAATGTGCTGGCAAAACTACCAACTACGTGATTTTATTTTGCATTTTTGCTTAAAAGGAGGTCGTTGTCGTAGTGGCAGTTTGCAATCGTAGTTGTTTTTGTTTGTTTGCTTGGCATTTTTCTCAGAAGGCCATTTTTATTCAATCGCGGTTTGCTTATTAAAATCTCAAATAATGAAAATGGAATGGGAAGTTTGTCTGAAAAGTTTATGCGATTTGGTGGAATGTCAAATGTAACAGCATGAAATAGAAAAACATTTTATAAAAAAAAAAACACTCTGATTTCTTTAAAAAGCCAGTCTAGAAAATCAAAAACATTTCGTATGAATATAGTAAAATTGATTAAGTTTTTATTTGATTTTTTAGCGATGCTTTGACATTGAATTTAAATAAAAAAAGGAAACAGAAAAACTTCACTTAAAATCAGTAAAACTAATTTAATCATGATTTGAGCTTATTTAAATTACGAGGGGTGTACTAAAATCAGAGCTGTTATTTTTGAAAGTGGTTTAAGTCCATTTTTTAAAAAAAAAGAGTAATCGGTAATTAGTGGTGTTTATTATTTTTTTTTTTATTTTTTTATTTACAACACAAATCTGTGAAGATTTTTTACTTGCCTGCAGAAAACACCCAAGTTCAAGACAGGAATCGAACCTGCCTCCACCAAGATTGATAGATTAGCATGCTACACAGCTGATCGCTGGTTTATTTCTTCAAAAAGTGGACTTATACCACTTTCAAAAATAACAGCTGTTACGTAGGTTTAAGCGTTATAAAAGGCATTTAGTGTTTTTCAAAATAAAATTGTTAATTTAATTGCATTACAGGCTTTTAAATGTTCGATTCTTTTATTATTGAATCTTTCTACAAGAAAATTACAATAGGTATCCAAATCTTAACTATAAAAAAGAAAAAACTTAAATAATTATTACCTATGTAATAACTAGTTAAATGTCTCTTCTCACTTTAATCGCAAACTTGTTTCTAAAAACTCAATTTTTTTTTTAAAGAAAAGTTTTTATTAATTCTTATCAGTTGTTATGTTTTGGCTCCACTAAAAGAAAATTTTTAAAGGTTTTAATTAAAACTTGTTAAAAATTTTTACAAAAAACAAGCAGAATGCATTAAAATGTTTATTAAAGTCGCTGCTTGGGAAGCTGATCTTACAAAAAAAAAAAAAAAAAAAGGAATTTAAGCTTATGAGAATGTGCTTGTGGTAATGCCTGTAATGAGATACACACACACACTTACCCGCACAAATTGTAGCTGTGGATTGTGGTGTTGTTATCATGCTGGCATCAGTATTTTTTTTTTCTTGCCTGTCATTTCATGTACCATAAACGATAAATTGGTGGCGGCTGATGTGTTGCTATTACTGTCACATGAGGTTTTTAATGATTCCATGTTTTTTATTTGTTTTTTGCTTTTGCATTAAGCAGCCAATAGGCTTTTTCTATTTCTTTGCTGTTGCTGCCATTTAAAGTTTTATTTCCTTTTATTTTTTAACTCAGTTTTTACAGATATCGACAGTATTCAGAGCGTGTGTGTTGGAAAATAATTTTGCTTTTTTATTCATTAAAAGGCAATTAAGTGTGCTGCACGCGGGTTTAATTACAATTTTATGGGAAAGAGACAAACGCAAATACAATCACAGCTAAAGATAAAAAATATCAGTTTGTGTTTTGAGAGATAAAACAAAATAAAACTGAAAACTAAAAGCAGCTGTGGGGTATTGTTTATGTAACTAATAAAGGGTGATTTTATAGACGTATAGAACTTTAAATTGCAATAAAACAACGATAGATTATTTGATTGAGATGAATTTTATTTATCCGAAAGATAATCTTGTGGCATTACATTTTGAATATGATTTCTGGCATATGACCGCCATGGCTGGCTCGGATGTAGTCCAATGTGGACGTCTAATTTTCGATGACTTTTTCCAACATTTGTGGCCGTATTTCGGCAATAACACGGCGAATGTTGTCTTCCAAATGGTCAAGCGTTTGTGGCTTATCCGCATAGACCAATGACTTTACATAGCCCCACAGAAAGTAGTCTAGCGGTGTTAAGTCACAAGATCTTGGAGGCCAATTCACAGGTCCAAAACGTAAAATTAGGCGGTCACCAAACGTGTCTTTCAATAAATCGATTGTGGCACGAGCTGTGTGACGGCGAGAATCACTGTGGCGTATAAAATCATTAAACGGAATTATACGTTTGTGTGTTTAATTATTTAATTTACTTTTTTATATTTTTTTTTCTGGTGTGTAAATGAAATGTCGCTTGCATCAATCATAACGAAAATAAAATAAAAAATAATTTTTTTTTTTATTTTGTTGTCTCTGAGTCTTTTTGGTTTTTTTTCTGTAGCAGTTGGCTTTTCTTTTTTTAAAGGTTTTAAAGGCTTGGCTTGAACTTTTGTTTCACGTCAATTTTTTTAAGTAAGAAAAATTTAAATTTTTAATCACGCTCAAGTATTTGCTTGCTGATTAGTTATGTAACGCAGTTTAATATTTAAATATGAGAGTGAATGCAGTCTATTAAAAAATGACTAAAGTCGCCCATGAGGTGGCTCAAGTTCAATACAAGTTCATTATTAAAGTCTGGCAATATAAAAAATGAAATCAATAACAAAATGATTTTAATTTTATTCAATTATAGTGTAGCCAAATGAAGGTATTAGTTAATTTGCATTAGCAGTCTTATTTCAAATAAATTTGTAAATTATCTCCATTTCAATGTGAATTAGCTTTAGCCTAAAGCTTGACATAAAACTGAGTTTATATTGGGCCCAAATCAATCATAATTTTTGTATTGTTGTATGAAAAAGTTGTTAAAGTTTGATACAAGTTGATCGCTTTCGAATGCGGTGATTTGGGCCCTGAAATTAGCTTTTTCAATATGGCAACAAATCAATCAGCTGTTATCAAATTATTTTATATTTAAAATAAAAGGCAGTAAAGGTGAGTTATTTTATTTTGTTTTAGAAAAATAAAATAAAAATTACATTCACAATGTATTTTCTAACATTTTAGGTTTCCAAGGTAAAGAATTGTGGGCGGAACGTGGCACCGAAAGTGTTATTTCACAAAACAGATGTTTACAAATAAGCTAGTGAGATTTTATTGCAATTTAATGCCGTTACCTGTCTACGCTATTACACTAAACAAATGTACTAGAAGTTGCCATATTTTTGCAATAAATTGCATTGAATTTAATTGTATTTGAACAAAATTTGGGTAAACTTCACGATATCATATCGTACCCAAACGTACTTGAGAATTAATTAATTCTTATAAAAATTTTAATTCTCTTTAAAAAATGAGAAAAAGAAAAATAATTAAAATTACAAACGAGTAGAGGTCTTGCGACAAAAACTATAAAAAACTACGATTTTACTAGTTAGAACATCAGCCGTTTGACGTGGAGTATTTACAAACGCAAATAGTAACGAAAACGTGTACTTTTTTTTGGTTTCACTGCTTGTAAATCGATAATTTTTTTATAAGTTTTTCTTTAAACCAAAAATATGTTTCATAAAAATGGCTAGAGCTTTAAAAATGAATGAAAAGGAAATTAAAATTTTCCTTTATTTTTTCTTTTTATTATTTTGCTTGTTTGCGTTTCATACTTTGGTGGGTTTCGTTCTGTTTGTCAATTTATTTTTGTCGTGCTGGCTTTGCTACTTTTAATATGCTGGCTTTTATTTACGGAAATCAATACACACGCACACACACACCCAGGCACAAACACACAGGCATTAACACACTCATAAGCGCAGGCTGAATGAAGTATGTACTTTCAATCTATAAAAATGTTTTCAAAAAACATGAGTTTGAAGCATAAATTTATTTTGCAACAATCTTTTTTTTAACATTTTATTTGCATTCAGTATCTTCAGAAAAATAATTCAAAAGATAGAGGGCTGATGTGGTCTTTATGTGCACATCAATAAAGTATTCCATGACTGGATGCTTAAAAACTTAAATTTGTTTAAAGAGTAAAGACAACAACAAGCAAGAAAGAACCCTTTTATTAATGACAGTTAATTTTAAATTGAAATTTTATGCCAGCCACTGATTACTTACTTTTTTGGAGCACAACGCCGTTATAACCAACTGTAGTATCCTTTATTGCTACAGGAGTTCTGCGTATGTAAGTGAGAGAGTGAGTGAGGGAGTAAGTGAGTGAGTGAGTGGGAAAGTGAGCGAGTGAACGAGTGTACAAATGATTATGTTTCTTATTAATTGTAATCAACGTTCACAGCATCGTTAAAATTGGCGTTGTTGTTTTTGTCATCATCGAACCATACAACGACCATTTAAGTGATTTCCTTTCTCTGAATTTTCACTCTTCTTTTTTTTCCTTTTTTATTCATATTCATTTATGTATAGGCTGTGTTCAGTTTGTTGTTGTTTTTATTTTAGTAGGCAGTTGTCTTATTTTATGGTTTAATTTGGTAGTGGCTGCTGTAGTTGTTGTTAAAGTTTTCCACAGTTGTCGACAGACAGACAGCAAAAAAAAATTGAATTGATTCAACGGAAAGACTGAAACCAACAAACCTTTAATGTGACATTTAACAGCAATTGTGCGTTAAATTTTGCGTTAACGGCAGCGAGTGCTCATTTTAACAGCAGCTGTTCGTATTTTCCTGCTAATGATGCAAATTGAGTGATTGTCGGTTTTCTGGTTGACTAAATGTGGCAGCAACAGCAACCGGTTATTGATACTGATTATTTTAAAATGTGTTTTGGAAATATTTAAAAAAAAAAACAAAAAACAAAAACAAAATAGTTGTCTCTTGAACTGAAAATAATTTTAGTTAAAAAATTGTTTAAGACTAAAAGCGAACATCAGAAATCATTTAAGCTTTTCGCTTTGGCTATAGTAAACACCCAGAGATTAAAATGGAATCGAAGCCACAACCCTGGGATTGATAAGTTAGTAAGCTACCCATTGCCCAACGGGACTTTTGAAATTCAGTTTTTAAAAATCATTAAAACCTTTTCCTGCAACTCTGTTTCATCAAAATGTATGACAGGCCTGATACATTCGGTATCATTAGTGATTTTTTATCCAGCAATAAACTCTCAGAGCTTTAATCCTCTCAAATTCGCGAAAACACACTTGCGTTAAGTAATTTAATTAATTTAAAAAAATATTGCCCTTAAATATCGTAAATAAGATTAAATGCCTGTGATTTTTAAAAAAATTGTCTTCTTTGCTTCATTTTAAAAAGAATTTCCAATGATTTAAATAAATAAGAATTTTAACGAGCATTAATGCAACACAGCGTAGCAGAACAATTAAAATTTGTTTTTTGTTGTTGGCAGAGTTTGAAATTTAAAACACTTGAAAACTTTTTTATGTCAAAAAAAAAAAAAAAAACAGTCACATAAAAAACGTTTAATTTATAGTTGACAAGCATTCAAATGATGATCAATTAATAAAAAACTTTTCATATTTGCTCTGCATCAGGAAAAATAAAATTATAATTAAACGAAACAACAAACAGCTTTTTGTTTTCCCTAATGGCCGTAATATTATTTCAACAGCAGTGAATGAAATAAACTCGAAACATTCAATTCAATTATTTATTTGCAAGTTGAAATAAATCTAACGTTATTTAAATTGAAAACTCTTGTAGCAGCCTTAACCCAATTTTAGTAACTTTTCACTGGTAGCAACGATTGTATGGCCATGTGGTTGTGACGCCATCAAAATACTTCTCTTCATATAAACATTTTTATATCAATTATGGTTGTTTGCAGTGGGTAAGCTATGTCGTCTATGTATGTATGGGAACTGCCTAAATCGTGGCATTCGATATTTAGCCAACTTCCACTGAAATTTTAAAATTTTTCGTACAAGAAGGCTAAAATCTGGTTTTACATTTAAAAGAATTTTTTTTTTTTCATTTCTCTAATCATCAGCATCTTCTTGATTCCTGTATTATTAAATTAAAAATTGAATCTATATAAATAAAATTAGTTTTCTGTTTGCTTATTTGTTTGTTTGTTTATTTGTTCGCTATACAATTTTTTGTTTTAGAAGGCATTTATAAATATAATCTTTACACTCCAAGGAAGGTCGTCATAGACTTTTAAATCGGCCACGACTATTTCTAAAAAATGCTGGCTGGGTCTTTACCAGCTCTTAAATATCTGTTACAAATATTGGCCATTTGGCTTGGTAACAATTGACACAATTATTTTCTGGTAAAAATCTCGTTACTTCTTCTTCTTTTTTTTTTTGTATTTTGTTTGTTTTTGTTCAATAAAAATAACAGCCAACAAAAGTTTTAATAGAAACATTAAATATTTATTTATGGGCCTGCCTGTGCACAACAAAACGTTTCTTTTACACACACAATCAAATGAAATACCTGCTTTAGCTGTGTTTGCTATTGTTTGCATTAAAAGTTGTTGACTGTTTTTTGTTGTATTTAAACACAAGTGGAATTAATTTCCCTTTAATATCCTATTAATTGTTCTATAATCAGCAAGTCTATAAATTTATAGCCAACAGCAAAACCAACACACAATCCAACAAACACTGTTGGAATTTATTTAGTCATAATTGTTGCTTAAATATCCGAAATATTTAAATGTTTTGGGTTGGCCGTAAAAGAATACAACACAAAAATAATTTATTATGATTAATTTATTTAAATGTTTCTTTTGGATGCTACTAAAGGCAACATTTGGTTTGAATAAATTGGAAAGCTAATTTCCCATAAGCGTAACTGAATGGCTTATTTGTCATTCTGTTTGAGGTCATTCACTTTGCGGCAGCCAACTTTTTTTTTTTTTTTTGTGTTGTTAAATACTGGATCATTAAATAGAAATAAAAATATAATTTTCAAACAAAATTTAAAGCATGAGAAATTGTAATTGATTCCAGTAAGAGAAAATTTTGAAGGTTTTAAAATTTGTTTTCTTAATAATTTTTTTAAATTTAGTTATTTCTTTTCATTGGTTAATTAAAATGCTAGTTGTAACTTGGTCTGTGATGAAGATAATCACAGTTAAATACCAACTGCATTTTTGCTTTTCCTATGCTGTAACATTCTAATCTATGGAGAATAATAAAAAAAGGAAACAGTATTGCTGTTGCACAATAATTTATGAATTTATTGTAAATTAATCACACAATTGAGGCAATAATTTGTCTCCATTTTTATGTTGTCAAGGTCCCCTTTTGTTTTGCCTTGTAGTAATTTTATTTTTTGTGAAATAAATTTTTTTATTTCTGTGTTTGCATGTCCTTTTTATCTGCAACACGCACTTTTGCGAATGGACGTTTTGGCAATTTATGGCCCAGTTTTATACTTTTTTTTGCTTTTACTTTCAATGTGTGTAAGCGTGTATCCTTACGTAACTATGTGTGTTATGAAAATATTTTTGTTTAAGTTACTGCGTTTGTGTTGCATTAAATACATTTTCATGGGTCATGTTTAAGTGGAGCAGTTAGATCGCAGATAAAAAGTGACCAAGTGAGTCAGTGGTTTAGTAGAAAAAAAAAATTTGTTGTAAAAACTTTATTTCAGGCTGAATATTAAATATTTTTAGCAAACGCTTTACAATTTAAAGTATTTTTTTTAACATTTTTAAAATTCAGGGAAACTTTAAATTTTTTTTTATCATACACAGGCTGGCTTTTATGAAATGAAATGTAAAATTTATGTCTGTTTTGAGTGCAAAGGAAAACAAATTTCTTTTGTGCAAAATTCCACTTGGCGTTTATGTTCTAAAATTGTTAAAAAAAACTCACAAAATGTCCTTTTTTTATTGTTTTTTCTAAAGATTTGCTTTACAAACTTTAAGCAACATAAAAGTTTGCACTGGAAACTAAAACAAAAGACTTTGTCGTTGATGGCGGCAGTGGCGGCGTCGGTGGCTTAAATGTTTTTATGCCAAAGAAAACACTTTTGCAAGAGGTGGTTGGTTTCGTTTTGTAAAAACTTTATTTATTTAAATTTTAAAACACATTTGTGTTTGTTAGTTTGTATGTATTTCAATAGAAACAAAAGAAGTTGCACTGGGGATGTGAAAGTTATTGTCTGCATTTGATGTACGAGTATGTATAAATAGTGACAACAACAACAATAACAAAAATATTAGAAAACTAAAAATAATTAGGGCATTGTTTAAAACACATTAAAATATCCTGCCAACACACAAACGCAAGTATATGTACGAATACCAACCAGTGCTAGTGCGAGTAAACACATTTCCTTTGCATATGATTACAAATTAAACAATTGCGTGCGTGTGTATTTATGTGTGTGTGTGCTAACTTACAAACTAAACTCATGCTCTTCAAAAATTTTTTAATAAAAAGAAACTCGAACTACCAGCTAGATAATAGAGAAAGCAGCCATTATTTATGCGCCACTACTTTCTTTATCGTTTATAATGATAAAATAAGAATTATCGGTTTGTTGTATTTATTTTATAAAACAAAAGCAGGCGTTGCTTGGGAGTAAAATGTGTTTTATGTTCTCTTCCTTTTTATTTCTGTTGCTGTTGCTGTTGTGTTATTGTTTTCTTTAACTTCTTCCACGGCCACTCACGCATATAATATGTGTGTTTGTGTGTGTGAAATGTGCGCTGCGAAGCCTTATTAAAACAATAGTTTATAAATACAAATAAAAACAATTGCAATTACACTCACAGAAATTGTGTAATTTAAAAATAATTTAATAATAAAAAAAAAAATATATAAAAAAACTCTGCGCAAATAAGGAAAAATTCCTTAAGTTGAGCTAAGAAAACATTTATTAATTGAATTATTTTATTATTAAGGTTCAAGGAGGGTGGTTTGATAGTTATATTCTACCTCACACGCAAGTCAGTTGAGGCATAAATCATATGATGACTTATTGTTTTTGGGCATGTTTGTGGAGCTGCTTCAGTACGATTAAGTTCCTGCAAATTGAATTAAATGTTTTTTAACAACCATGCTGGATGCCATTACGGCTTTCCGTATTGAATAAATTCGATCGTAAGTTAGTTTTGCATTCGTTATCATTCAAAATATAATTGAAATTGCAATTTTTCTCGATTTCGAAAGGTGTAATTTAGATTTTTTTGCTAACAATTTATCAAAATAAATTTTTATAAAGGTTCCACTCAAGTGTTTATTTTTGAATTGCAGAAACTTTGCAAATTGTTTACTTAAGAGTTTCATTTCTTAGTTTCCTTAATTTTAGTCTAATTAATTTGTTTGTTCAAATTTTAAATACATTTTGCGTGTGTGAAAAACTTAAATTTTTGCAAAAATTAAAAGCCAAAAAGTTTTTCTTATTAATTCGTTAAGTGTAAAAGGAAAACAAAAGCTTCTGAACACCCACACACACACACACACTTATAAACACATAAACACTAATAATAATGTATTTACACGCACCCACTTACTTCAACTGCTGGCAGGCAGCGTTGTTTTTTTTTTTTTTGTTGCTTTTCCTTATAAATAATTTTCTTCTTTGTGTTTTTAGTTAAAGTGTTGATAATTTATCGCTTTTATCTGCCTTAAACATTATAGTTTAAAATCATCAACAATAAAAACAACAACAGCAACAGCAGCAACACAATAACCAGGAAGTTTTCATGAAAAGTTTTTAAAATAGAATTTCTGGGAAGCTTAAAAAACATTTTGAAGAAAATAACCACAAGAAACTCAATAGCAACAGCATGTTTTTAAAAGCTTTTTTAAATTAATTTGCATTTAAAAATATTTTTTGTTTATTTTTATTTAAACAATTTAAGTTGTTTTCATCAGAACTGCCTGTCTAAACTCCTTTTAGTTTTTTTTTATTTTAATTTTGTATTTGTATTAGAAGCAGCACAAAATATATTCTTTGTGTTTTTCTATTTTGTTGTTTTGTAATGAGTTTTGCATGTGTGTACGCGTTTGAATGAGCTTGATTACATGGGTGGGTGTTGTTTTGAAAACTAAAAGAAAAAAATCGCTTTTTCTCTTTCATCTCTCAGTATTTATTCGTTTTATTGTAATTTATGTTTTTCACACATTGAAAATTTCTATGGAAGCATGAACTTTTGTTTTGTTTTAAATGGCTAATGAAACACTTGTTTAAAATAAAAAAAAAATAAAAAAATATTAGAAATAATTTAGCTTTTGATTAATTAGCCACATTAAAACAACAGAGTTTTTAAATCTATCGCTACCCAAAGAATTTTTCGTACAGCCAAACATCTAGAGTCCAGTCAGAAATCGAATCTGTGACCTTTAGATTGTGGAGTTAGTACAGAACGCACTAGTCTAAGAGGAACACCTAAAACGTCAATTACTTTGTTTTCGTTCAAAACATGATATTTCATGACACCGAAGTATTTTCTAAAAAATAAAACAAAATTTATTTGTTAGTTTTATTCGACTTTTTTCTTTTAAATAATATGACTTTTTTTATTAAGCTTGAGGTCTTATTTCGCTCCAATTTGGAGCGAAAACACAAATTATTTTTGTGAAATTTTATATTTTTTCTCACAATTTTGAAATTTTCGTTTGCATTCCACAAAAAAACTTACTCATAATCAAAATGGAGGAGAATCAATAATGTGGCGATGCTGCTAGGGTAGAGTTGATGACGCAATTGTTAAGAAATTAACACACAAGCGAAATCAATATTAATTCTCGCAATTATATTCAATAATTACAATATCAGAGTCTAGATTGTGGCTTTCAATATCAAGCAACTCCAATCCAAATTTTCAAATTGTTTCAAACGAAGAAATTATGCTTTGGATTCAACATCGATGACCTGATATTTTTTTCTTTAAATATTTTTTTACCAGCAAAAAAATAATTTCAAGAGTTTGCTTTTATAATTTTTCAATAATTTGCTTAATAACTCGTTAATATTTAAGATTACTCGTGCATCATCTTTTCAATGAGATTAATTTTTATTTATTTTACACAGCAGACAAATTGAAATTAATCTTTAGAGGAAATAATTCTCTTTGACTCCTTATTATGTGTCTTTGTTTTTTTTTAAATTATTTTTCTTTTTTTTCTTTATTTAAAAAAACAATGATGAGTTCATTTCTGAACCCGAAAATTACGAGTAACATAAACTAATTTTGTTGTTGTTGTTAATATGCTTTCAAATTTCATTTCTTCAACTTCCTTTCCTTCAAAAACAAGAAAATTCTCTTGCATTGCAAGTGTTTTTTCTTTTGCCATTACGAAAGCAATTATTGTTAATTAAAAAAAATATGACTAGGCTTTCTTTGTTTGGTTATTGTTTAAATTTTAAGTTTTTAAACAATTTAATTTTAAAAAATATGAGAGAAGCAGGTATTTACTAAAAATTTAGGGACTTAATATAATTTCACATAAAATTTTTTTTTCTTTTTTTTAACTAAAAATAACTAAAAAACTAAAATCTGGAATAGAAATTATAAAAAAAAGAAAGGAAATAACAATTTAATTATAAATCGGAAGTTCTATTTTTGTTTTATCTTATAAATCCGTTTGAAAAAGTTTCTTTAATACTCATGCAACTCACAAACTGACACCCGTTATTGACCTCTTAAAAAATAATTAATTGAATTTGACCTCTTTTTCTTTTTAATTAAAACGCCTAGCTTGTTAAGCTTGAGGTCGTATTTTATGAATTCGACCTCAAGCTTAATAAGCTAACAGTTTTAAGTAAATAATTTAAAAAATCAGTTAATTAAATATTAAGTGACTGTTAAGGAAGCAAAGCATTCATCTAAATCTGCATATTGTTGATAATAAGAACTGCAGTCAGATAATAAGCCTTACTTGCTGATCTTGTTATTACCAGCCGCTAAGCCAACATACTATGTTTCTTTTTGAATTCAATTCAATTTTTATTTTGTTGTTGTTGTTGTTGTTGTATGACATAGATACACAACATAAATATGACTTGAAACCTTGCAAACATTTTTTCTGTTTTGCTTGTGAAATATTTGCTTAGAAAAACCCCATAAGAAACAAACAATAAAATCTCAAATCAATATTGGATTTTAGTGTTGCATTGCCTGTGCTGTAGTTCTAAAGCTAATGTTTTCTTGCTGGTTTCGTCTTTGCTTTATTTTTTTTTTCTCTTTTCTAAATACTCTGCTATTTCTAATTGAAATTCCTTTCAGAATTTTTTTTTTTCAATTTTCTATAATTTTTCCTTACACACACGCACAAGCACACTTGCCTTATTTATGCAATTTTGGTTTTGTAGTTTTGTCTTTTGCTAAACACTGGCCAAGTCAAAACAATGGCCTTTAAATGCTGAACAGCCACTTGGTATTCAAAAACGAACAAGTAGAAAAAACAAGAAAAAAAAAACCAAATGAAATTAAAAGCTTTCGTTTGGATGTTTTAGGTAGTTTGGTTTTGTTTTGTTTTTTTAAATCATTTAAGCTTAAAAAAAAAAAAAAACAAAACGAAATGAAATACGAAAGCTAATAAAACTGCAAAAATAAGATGTAGAGCGAATATAACTTTTTTAAATGAATGAAGGAAGAAAATTTAACAGAAAAAAAGAAGGAAAAAGTGTATAGCAAAATTTTTTTCGTTACAAAACAAAAAAAAATCTTATCTCTGCAGGTTATGTAATAAAGAAGAAGAAGAGACAGCAAAAAATATACTGGCCTCTGTAATTTTTAAATTTGGACCTGGTTTAGTTAAATAGAGCAACACTACCTACCTGGCCGTTTGACATGACTTTTAACTTGGAAGTAGCGTAGCTGAACGCAGTGTTAATGGGGTTGGATCGCTCTGTTAATTTTATTACTTTAAAGAATTTATCAACTCATTTTTAAATCAATTCTTATTTAATTTATAATTTAAAATATTTACAATCAGAAATTTAAGCTTGAGAAAGACTATTGTAACTATTATTTTATAACTAAAAAAGAACACGCCAATTCTAGCTTGGCACTGTTTGATAAACAACATCGCTTGCGGCTTAAGCTTTCAAGTAAAGAGAAAATTTTAAAAAAGTTGTGAAAATCATGGGCAAGTACTTCATTTAATTAGGATTTTTCATAATTAAATATTATTTTTTCTTGTCCTGAATTAATTTCCTCAGAAATATTAAAAACATTTTTTTAAATCCCTTTAAATTTTTACTTTGAGTCTCAAATACTCGTATTAATTTCTATAAACATCCCCCATTCAGCTTAAACTCCATCACACACCCCTCATCCTTTTACTGGTAAATAATTTATGTTACTGGATGCGAGCATATGTTTCATGTTCATTCATATTGATCGGGTATTGTTCTACGCTAGAAAAGCTTTCACATTTATTTTTTTATATAAAAGCTAATAGAAAATACAATAACACTAACAAAATAGTACATGTTTCCGGTAACAAAACGGAAATGGTAGACTGTTTTATAAAACTGCACATGTTGTAATTACAAATTCTTATGTCCACGTAACCTACACAAGCAAACACACACTTGAGTACCTCAAAATAGCCCCCGGTAGGTTAAAAATAAAACAAAATTATTGAAAGAAATATATTTTTTTTTAAAATCAAATAAATTAATGCTAAAAAAATGATTGGGATTAATTTCAATACATAAAAAATTCATCCTTGCTTGATTTCCAATATATAACATGAACTGAAGTACGTACATTAATAAAGTAAATTATTCACATAGAAAAATGTTTTTCAAAGAAAGCAAAAATTAAAGGCCTGATAGTAAATTACAACGTTTGATATCGATCGAAATTTCAATGTATATCGTTGTGTCTATATGAACCAAAATAATTTAAAAACTTTCTTTGAAGACTTTCAATGAGTTGAAATGCACAGGTTTGGGCAAAAGAACCAATTGTCAAAATATCACCAATATCTAAAACAAGGAAAACAATAAGCACTCATGTTTCTGTGACGTTTTTCAAATCTACAAGAAGAATTATCGTACGTCAACATTAACAATAACAAGAACGAGCTGAATTTTAGTTTTATGCACAGAATGTGTTAAAATGCAGCCAGCTTTTGTCAATGTAGTTGCCGGGGTATCAAATCGATATCACTATAACAAGTCAGGCTAAAGCTTTCTGTTGTGTTTGGCAGACTCTCTTGGTTTGTTGATCATCCATATTGATGTAAAACGCAAGAATACCAAAACGGAAATTTAAATCGATTTCGAGTATTAGAATTTCGTTCGAGTGCCCTTTAGATGTCTGTGTTTCAATATATCAAAATACTTATTTTTGAAAGCTAGAACGAATATCAAACACTGCACTGTAGGGCATGTTGCATACTGATGCTTTTCAGTATATATTTTTGAATTAAATATGAAATTGACAAAAAACAAAAGCAGCATTGTAATCATTTCCACTGTCCTCTATTTTTTTTTTTCTTTTTTATGCTACTAATTCCAGAATTGTAATTTTACTTCCGCATACGACTGAGTGCATATTTGAAATACCTGCTTAAAAGCGATTTATAGTTTTGCAAACAAAATAAAAATAAAAAAAGCAACAGCAGCCACAAAAAATTAATTTTTTATGCAAAAACATTCTAGGAATTTTCCGTTTTTTTTTTGTTATAATTTTGCTTGGCGAATGAAAAAGGTATGACTGCATATTAAAAAAATGTTTCATATTAATTATAAAACAAAAATGGAAAGAAAATTATATTTTGAAGAGAGAATAGCTTGTAATAATGGAGCTTTTTAAGCAACAACAAAAATAATAAAATATTTTGCTATTTTTCCACAGCGGCTAAAGTATTTAGTTAGTGCTTCGTTAACAGTCGAGTTTAGAAATAGAAAAAGAAAGAAACTAAAAACCAGAGCAAGAAAAATCTTTCACAATTTATCATTTTGTTTATTGAAAATTTATTGTTGGTTGCTGTTTGATGTTGTTTTTTCTTCTTTTTTTTCTGAATATTTTGGTTTGTTAGATGCAACTAATGCTCGTTTGTTGTAACGTAAATTCAATACCATTACAATGATTTAAAATGTAAGCAGGCCGCAAAAGAATTGTTTCATTAAATCAGTTATAAGAAAAATTTCTTTTTTGCTGAGCAAATTTTATTACAACTGCTTTTTATAATAAAAAAATATTTGTGCAGAAGAAAGTAAATAAGTCAAATAAGTCCAAAATAATTTAATATCACATAAAAGGTTTTTCCATTTTTGCTTCCACTCAAAAATTAAAACTAGACCGTTGGTAAGTGAAGGGTTTGTAAGTTAATTTACCTTTCATACGTCTTATCTAAAAAACTTACCTAGACTTTAAAATAAACTTTATGAAAAAATTATAGTAAAAATTTCTGTAGCGTGTACTTTTAAGTCTACTTTAATTTTTTTAAAATAACTGAATGAAGCACACTGGATTACTAAAATAAACAGCCTATATTTTCATCCTTTTATTAAATAAATAAGTTCAATTGGCAAAATGTCCCAAATTTTTTAATATTTAAAATGTTTTTAATTTTTTTATTATAATTTCAGACTTTTTTTGAGTTGGCGAGCGATTTAATACTTTTAAATAAATATTTTCTTTTACCATTAAATCATGTACATTTATTTATTCGTTTATATTTGTTGGTGTTTGCCTACAAAAGCCTTGATATCAAATCATCCTTGTAAAACTAAAAATAAGATGGATAGAGATGGACAAAGCACAAAAGAGTTTGTAATTTGATTTATAAAGAAGCAATTTATCTTATTGAATATTTTTTTATACACTTTGTAGATAAATAATCAAATATTTTGATACAGAAAATATATTATAAAGCCCCCATCCCCTTTTCTAAATATTTTTTCGTTTACAAAATTAAAAACAAAATATTTATTTAAAGTATTAAAACTGCAAGCGAAAGAGAGAAGGCGCTTTTGTTTCGTAAAAATTATTTCATGTAAAAATTTAAATATTTAATGGCTGTTGAAATAAATAAAAAAAGGAAATAAAAAAAGAGTTTATGAAAAATATTTTTAAAATAAGGAAAAAATGTTTATCGAAATAAAAAATTCAAACTCTTTAACGCGGGCATACATATATGTCGAAGGCTCACCATTTTGCCTAATCTGATCTTATCAATGTATTCGTAGGTGTTCCTTTATACTTTCAATCTTAAGAGTTTCACTTAAGTCCCATCCTGGCAATAGTGTTTTCACAAATAAAATTACTTAAAATATACCGTCTATATAATTAGAAGGCCGTTAAAAGATTTTTACTAAATACATTTTTATTTACACAGAATTTCAAAATTGTTCTAATAGCCGTCTAACACATACATGCAAACACGTACTTACATGCTTAGTTGGCTTATTAGTTTAAGTGGCAGTCAGATGGCTATCAAATAAAATTGAAATATGTCATTTTGAGCAACCTACTCACCGACGCAGCCAGACCCAGCCTCTGATTGTGTGTGATATCTGAAAGCATCCTTTAACTTTATCCTCGATATCCCACGTAGGCCGTCCATAAAATGTGCCCCCGTAGCCAAGCATTCGCAGAGAAGGTGAAGAAAATAGACCTTGTTCAATATTTTTTCAAATTGTTTTTAATTACAAAAATTCTCTTAAAAAACTACAGTTTAAAAGGCTTTTAATAGTAACAAAATTAAAGTTGTCATTGTAAATTAAACGCTACTACTTTTTGTTGGCATAAACCTAGCAGCTTGATAAACATTAAGACTCACATAATATTCATTAAGCCGCAGAATCCTTTAAAAGATATTCTTAGAGAATGATTACAAAATGTTGCTTAAAAATAGTTTTGTTTATTCTTCGTTTAACTATTTAATTATTTAAATGCTTTACAGCTCTCACAGGAATAGTTGCGTTAATCATACAAATAAAACGGCAATCATAAAGCCATTTCGGGAATCATAAATCATTTTCGTTTCGTTGTAAAATATTTTAAAGTTCATGTAAAAATTCCTGAGAGAATATTCTTAAAAATGTTCATCATTACGATGGATGCTTGTTTTTGTGCTTATATATTTTTTGTTTTCTTTTGTGGTAAAATAAGAGTTTTTTGTTAACTTGAAACTGCTTTAAGAGTTTTTTTTTTTTTTTTTTTTTTTTTTTTTTTGTTAAATAAACAGATTTTTTTATAAGTTTATTATTCAACTGACTAGAGGTATCTTTGTGTTTATGATTGTGCTTTTTTTTAAAGTTGATTCGGAGAATTTTCTGTTACTACTTCCCTTCCCTTCCCTTCAATTTGTTCTTGAGGCCTATTCACTAGCACAAGCACGTATAGAGAAGCCCTCTACTATTAAACATGAATAATGCGTCGTAATGACATCTATTTTTGTTTGCTTTTTTCTTTATTATTTTTTTATTAAGTGAAAAATAACGCGTGTAAGTTTTTATGTTTTTGAATCATCTGTACGTGTGACTGTTCAAAAGTGTTTTTATGTGATTTTCTTACTTTCATAAATAACAGCTACACGTTGGGGTATAATTTACAATAAAATTTGATAAACAAAAACAAAAACGGCTACAAAAAAAACAACAACATTAAGAAAATAAACACGAGCTTGTTTAAAATTGGTTTCACAGTTTATTTTTTCGGTTTCTTTACAGTCATTTGGCTGTGTTTTGCTGTTTCAAAAAGGAGGTTTTGTTTGCTAAAATAAATAGAAAGAAAAATAAATACAAGAAATGAAACCTTTTCTTAATGTAATTTAAAATTAGTAACGATGTTAAGGGCAATTGACAACAACCAAATGCGGAAATTGACCGATTTCTGTTTTGATTCTTTAATGTTGTTAACGGAATGTTTCTTTTTTAAGCTTTTTATTAAATCCTACAATAACAATTTAAGTTTCCAAATGTATTTTTGTTCTTTAAATTTATTTCTTCTTTAATTTTGTGTTTCTTTTTGCAAGCTTAAAGAAGTTTAAGTTAAATCTGGGGCCAAATTATGGCATGCGATATAAATCGAAATTTCCATTTAGATTAAATTAAAATTTCAATTGATTTTGAATGAAGTAATTCGTCTTCTGATTTCAATAGTTTCGAATGAATGAATTATTAGATTGAAATTTTTTTTTTGACATTTTTATACTGAATAGAGCTGTTTTTTTTTTATTAAATGAATATTTTTAAGTTTTTTTTTAAATCCATAAATAATTTAACTCTCAAAAAAAAAATAATTTTAGAAAATCTGAAAATGTTCCATAGAGTTGTTCTGCGTTGATGAATTTTTCACTTCATAATGGGTGCGTTCATAAGACATACCTGTTGGCAACTGTTGATTACAACAGTTATGTGTGAAACAGCTGATACTTGTAAGCAATTTAAAGAAGGCCTAGTACAACATGTTGACTGTAGGCAGCTAAAATATTTTATAGTCGAAAAAATATCAGCAAACACACAACTATTGAGTTGAGCGGAAGTCCTCAACTATGAGTTTTTAAGACAAACACTCAACAGTTACGTCTTATGAACGCACTCAATAAAGTATTCTAATTAAGAATACAAACCAGCACTGAAAATTAAAAAAAAAGAACTATCAGTGAAAACAACTGGAAAAAAATTTTTATTCGATATCGAATAAAAATGATTGAAAATTAAATTTTTTTCTGAAATATTTTGAAAATATTTTTTCTTCTTTGCTGCCTAACTGTTTTACTTTCTACAATTTGGTGAGATTCTTTTTTAATTAATTAAAAAAAAAAGCCAAACTGAGATGTTATATTTCGTTCATTTACGTTTCAATTTTTTTTTTTAATAATTTTATTTTTATAATTTTTTAAATTTATATAGTACGATTTCAAGCTTAACAAACTAGTCGCTTAAATTTGTAATATTTTTTTAAATTTAAATCTTGATTATTTGACCTTTTTATGTGAAAATAAAAAAAAAAACTTAAACTAATTTTTTTTTAAATATGATTCCCTTCTTGCTTAATATTTTTTTATATATTTTTTATTTTTAGAAAATTGACTGTAGTAAGCAGTCAACTGCAAAAGTTATGCATAACGATAACAGAACATTTTACAAGCCAATAAAAAGTAAAATCTCTAAAGGCAAGCATCAGACACCAATGATAATGACAAATATGTCTTCTACCTCAATTTTGACAAAAATGCAGACAAACAAAGTAAATTTGTGGACAAAATGCGAGTATCCTTATCATGATTATCAACATCTAAAGAATTGTATTTTTAGAAAACCCCACAATGAAAATAATTTTCAAGCACTCTTTCATATTTAAACGTAAAATAAGCGAAAAAAAAATAAAAAAAAGTAAATTGATGACGAGATAAAACAAAGTAAATTTAGTTTAATTAGGGCTTTTACTGTCACTCAACAAAAAAATAAAAAAACATTTTTTTGGAGCATCTGCTTAAAATGCCATTACAAACCTAAAACCCTTAACTGAACGAGTGATTTTTAGCTTAAACTACTTTTTCATGTAATTTTAATCTAACAAACTTGTTAGGCAACACAAAATCTGTGTACTAGATTTATTAATGTTAATACCAAAACCACAACAACAACAAAAGGAACAAAATGAAACCAGAAGAGAATATTTTACTTTTTTTTAATATGAAAATGTCCTTAATTCAAAAAATCAACACAATGCAGAGATTTAAGCAGGAGGTAAATAATCTTTTTTTTGCCTTGTTTGTTTTGCTTTGCTTTATTTAACTTCTTTTTTTTTTTGGTTGTTTTATTTTCTAATTTTTTATTTTTTTTATTTGAAACTACCACAGCACAAGGTAACACTTATGAATAATTCAAAACGTATCAGTGTACGTACGAGTAAGTTTGTGTGAGTAAAAGAGCAAGTACACACACATGGATTGTTTAAATATGCATGAGTATGAGTTAAAGTTATTTTATTGTGAAATTTTCTTAAAATGTGAATTTTCTCAAACCAAAATTTCTCAAACCAAAATTTTTATTTGATCAAATGCTGAAGAAAAAGTCAACAAACTAGTTTGAAGAGCAGGGAAACCATGTGAAACTATTAAATTTGTCCTTTCCTTCCAGTTGAATTTAAATTATGCCCATCAAAATGTTGACTCACTTAACTCTTGCATTATTATGCGATATAATTTCATTTTATTTTTATAAATTAAAAATAATAAAATTACAAGTTACAACATCTCTGGGTGCGGATGTTAGCAAAAAGTTAACCAAATTCAAGTCATTCACTACTAAAAATCAATATCGTGTTGGAATTTATTTAATGTAAAATCGTGTTTTAAAATTGGGGGAAGAAAGTTGGTAAGAAGTTCCATTTGATTCTTATAGAGAGACTCGTTATTCCATTATTTAGGCAGTTTTTTTAACTGCTGCTGTGGCTCCATTATTGAAATTTCAACTTTCTGCTGCCATAGTGAAGGGTATACAGGATTCGAAATTGTCAACTTAAAGAAGAATAATTCAAAATTACATATTAATCGTTTCCTTTGTAAAAAAATATTTAAAACTTTTTGCTTTGAAAATAATGAAAGAAAAATTATAGAATCGGCTGCCTTTAAGGACAATAATTGCACCACGACATGTAAAAACTATTGTGCAGCTCAATTCCCAACTAAAACAATTCAAGGCTCTTCACTAGCAGTCACGGCCGACTCTAACATAGAGGCCTCTATTTCAGTGACGGTCGTTATACTACTTAGTAGCTTCAGAAGCGCATTGACAGGTAGCGCGGGTAATAGGTGTCAGGGTTTCAAAAAGTTCAAGCTTGCACGTCAAATATATTCTTCTTCTTATAGAAAGATTCAATAATAATAAACAATTCAAAAAAAAATATATATATAGGCTTGCAATGATGGTAAACGTTCCCTAAAGGCATACTGATAGGCTGGGACTATCCTTCAACGTAAATTATCTTAGCTGCTGGACAAGTGATAGTTCACCTTCTCTGGCAGTAACCGGCCTTTCTTGCCTTAAAACAAAAATTCTGGTTGAACGTTTTATACACCGAGAAAAAACCTTCAGTTGTAACCAATTTAGTTCTGACTATCGAATATTTTAGTTCTGGCAATAGATATCCACTGATGCAGCTCTAGATATTGTTGATGGAACTAAATTTTAGACTGTATAATAAAATATCGATTGTTACGATCAAAAAATTCATTTATCGCAACTGGATTTTTGGCTGGTGACAAATTCAGTTCTCACAACCGAAGTTGTTTTCTGTGTGTAAGCAATCGTAAAAAAATAGGATCTTCTCAGATATATTAATGCCACAGTGTGGGTCTTTCGTAACACGTGTTGGTGAGTAGGTGGTTCTACACGGATCTCATATTTGTTGTGAGATTAATTTCATATTAATTCGATGTGTTTAGTACACCTCTGCCTAGTTAGCTAACTGTGCGTCTTCTCACCGCTGGGTAAGCGTAAGGATTGCCATTTGGCACACCAATTTTATTTATGTGGTAAAAGCTTAAGCAATTCTTTAGGTTTTGCTTTGCAACAAACACTTTTAAAAGAGCAGCTTCTCTCACTTTCTCTCTCTAAATCCTCTTAAGGTAAAGCAAACTGTTTGCCCATTTTGCTGTTTAGCTTAAGAAGAATAAATTAGTTGCTGCCCACCAATTACATCTCAGCAGCTGTTGCAGCCTTCTAATTAATTTACAAAGTCTAAAATGAATTTAAGGGATTGTAAAATGACTTATTTAGTTTTATTAGCATTTGTGTTGCATTAAGTTTCCATTGCAAGTAAAATATTTTACTTCAATTACCTTTCACCGATCTTATCATAATGACTATTAGGGAGCAATAACTCTCACTGAGCTCAACAACAAATAATAATTATAATGACCATGTTCTCAGCAGGCTGTATGAATAAAAAAAAACTTTAAGCACAGACACATGCACATGCACATGCAGTTGCAGTTGCAGATGTAAATGCAAGCCATAACGAACTAAAATGAATGGATGAAAGGGTTTACATAAAATACTTACCAAACTTATGCGTTCATATAAAAACATTTATGTCAGTACCTGTGCCTGTGTGCGTATGTGTATTTGCTGGCAAATGTGTGAAGGATGAATAGAATGTTTCATCACAATACACTCATGTATCTTTTTTTTTTTTTTTGTTATTTTGTTGGCCATCAACAAAAAACCTTTTAGAAAATAATTGCAGGATGGGTGGTATGTGCTGGCCAGTAAATAAGAAACTGCTTGTGAGTTTTCCTCTGTGTTAGTGTTAGAATTGAAAATAATATTCGCATACACTTTTACAGAATTATTGTTTCAGCTGGGTATTTGTGGCATGTACGAGTAGTACTTTTCGGTTTGTTAGTGTTAAAAGTTCAACACAAGCTAAAGGAAAATTGTTCACATAAATGCAACTCAATGCTGCAACGAGTAGAGGTACACAATTTCTTTTCTCTGTGTTCATGTGCATGTGAAATTCTAACTGGAGAATGCGTAGTTATAGCAACTGAAGGATAAGCTTTACATTATCATTCATCATATTTTCCGAATAAACAGAAAGTAAATGTTAATTCACACTAGTGCAGCTAAAAGTACAAAATTTGTAAACACAGCATTTGCCATCATTTCAAAACACGAGTATGTGGCTCCAGCAAATTTGTACGAAGATTGAAATAACAAAACACAAGAAAAAAAAAAAAAGGAAAATAGAAAAGCGTGTAAACAATTTCGAAAAAGACAAAAGTATCCTTTTTACTGGATACTTAGTGTGAGTGTGTGTACTTTTAAGGGATTTTCGTTACAATTGTTGATGTAGTGAAATGTTCTGCATTGCAGTTAAACCTTTTGTGCCAGAGAATTTTTCAAATGTTGCGGGTTTCTTCTTTCTTTTTTTGTGATGTTTGAAAAATGATTTAAGTTTTCATGGAAAATATTTGTTGATGTTGTTGTGGTTGATCATGCATTAAAAAAAGAAGACATTTTAATAAACAAGAGTGGCAGTTTAGGAAAAAAAAACACTTTTGAAATGAATTTATTTTTAAGGAAAATTAAAAAAAATCGTTCAAGCTGGATTTTAGTTGTGAGAATTTAACGTCTGCAGTCAAATACTCAGTTGTTAATCAAATTGTTCAGTGGCTAAGAACAAAAATTCGATATTACAGGAAGTTTAAAATTTAGAATAAAATATTTATATGTAGCCCCGTACGTTGACTTTTCTCAAGGTTTTTTTTACAATTATAAAAAAAAAGATGGTTGTATGTAGAGTTTTTTTGTCATTCTATTTACCAGAGTCTTGATATTAAATTCAATTTTTTAGTCTTGCTGAAAGTACTAAAAATAAGTTAAGCAATGACGCTAAAAATATATTTTTTACAGGGTGGAGGAGCTAAAATATCAGCCAAAGTTTTTAGGATTTCAAGAAATTTGTATAAAATTTAAAATAAAATCCCCCTTTGAAAAAATAATATTTTTTTTTTAGCTGCTGCTGAATTAAAAACCAATTTTATTTTAAAATTCAAACGATCATAATAAATAACATGAAGACATTAAGATTCCAGATAGTAATTTTATTTAGTTAGAAGTCCAACCAAAAGCAGAGAGAAGAAAAAATATTTGTTGCATAATTTGTTAACTTTTGCTTTAATTGCTTAAAAAAAGAAGCAAAAGGCCTGCAGGGAACAAATTTAAGTTATTTCATATAAAATAATCGAAATATTTCCATAGGGTTTTTTTAATAACGAATGTGGAAATTTGGCTTCAGGATTTCATGTTTCTTACGGAGCGGGGTACTACTAGACAAATGCAAAAAGTAAATTCTCAAACACATTAAAGATTCGATTTTGCACCGTCTTTTTCTAATTGCAATACAAAGTAACTCCCCAGTCTCTCAAATCAGCATGACTGCTGTAATTTTTATTAGAGCGAACTAATACGCGAACTCATGTGAAAATAATACAGCCAAAGAAAATAGTCATTTTTCTAACAAAGCTTTTTGTTGGGAAAACACAAATTCACAAGTATTCTTGATTTGCCTGCAGAAAGCCCTCAGTGTCAAATCAAATTCGAAATGTATGTTATGGTTTTTGAATTGGGGCTCTCTGCAGCCATTATTTTCAACAACAACAAAAATTTTTTTTAAAATAAAAGTGAATTTTTTTTTTGGTTTTCAAATTTGTGAAATAAGAAAAATATTAAAAATGATCTATTGATGTAGAGCTGACCTAAGGTGTTCTAAATTGTTACGAAACGTATATGCAAGCACTTAGGCCCTCAAAAGTTTTGCTAAGCTTGACAACGAAGATATTTTTAATACCACTTTTGGGTGACAAAACTTATTTCTTGAAATTGGAAAATTAAATGTGAATAACCAACATCTCGGCCTTGCCTGGTACAAACTCACTGTAAAGCTTCTGTTGGGACTTGTTTTTAGTTTTCTTTACATTTTTAAATGTGCGTTTGCATGTTTATGTTTATTAGCATGTGGATGTGTATGTGCATGTTCTTGAGTTTGTTTGTTTGTTTTTTTATTATTATCCTTTCTATTTCTTGGTAAATGGTAAAGGTAAGCAATTGCTTTTTTTTGCTCTGTGCAGCAAATATCTTTTTATTTATCTACGTATGCCAATGATGTACGATTTGTAGTTGCACAAAGTATTTCTCTTTTCATTTTCTATTTTTTCTTTTTTCAAATCCAAGTGAATAATTTAGCTAGAGGATAATACTCGTACCACCTTAAGAACATTTGATTAATTTGTTTGTTTTACGATGCAATTTTCATTTAAAACTGGAAAAACACACACACATACTCAAATACTGTCTCTTTCACAGTTGCACATAAACTACTTTAGAATGGAACAGAATTTGTTAGTTTAATACATGCCACAGCAGCAACAATCAACTAAATATTGCATTCACTTGTAGTTTTTTTATTTTAATTTTATTGTTACTGTTTGTTGGTTGGTTGGTTGCTTGTTTGTTTGCTTTATAACCTTAATGGTTGCTGCAGTGAACGAATGAATGAAGATTTGTTATTCGGTTTCTGTACTTTTTGATTTTGTTTAGCTGCTGCATGAGCACATGAGGGTGAGCATGAGTGGCTGTTGAATGTATTGAAAGCTTATTTAACTTTCTTTTTTTTTTCCTTCTTTGTATTCTTGCCATTATCTCTTTATTATTGTCTCTTTTGTTTCAATTCAATTGTTGCAATTTGTGCAGAATTGTGTTTGGGTGTGCATCACGTGCGTTGGTATTAAAGTTTTACTAAACTCACATCAATTCCCATCAGCAATTATCTTAGAATTATGTTTATTGGATTGGATTGGCTTAAGCATTGAATGGTAATTTTAGTTTTTTGGTTTTTGGTTACGATAAAGAGACGTAAAATTTTCAATTGCTTCACTGAAAACCCAAAAAAATAGATATAAACACTTTTTTAATTTAATTTATTTATTTTATAAATTTTTATTCACTTGCTTAATTACTTCTAATAAAACAAAATTAAAACAGGAATTCAGCAACAACAATTCAAGCTAAAATATTCTTCCATTTAAACTTTACCCCAATAAACTTGAACAATCAACAGCATAAAATGAGTATCGAGTCTATTTATTGTTGGCTACTTGGGAAAATTGTTTAGAATTGAGCCAAATCAAATACATACACAATTAACTCAATTGTTTAATTGAACGACACTTGAAACAATTATGGTTTAGAGCCCTGAACCACTAAGAGGGATTGCCTGGCTGCCTGTGTTTTATTGTGTAGATTTTTAATGGTCAAGACTGACCAATGAAATTGAGAAATTGACTAGGGATTACATGTACTACATCAGTTTTTGTAACTGATTGAAATAATTGCAAGTATTTGCTGACTGACTTTAACATTTGAATGTGAAAATGTAAAGAGAAATTTAATTTCAAGTAATTCAAGATGAAATGATTTTGTGGTTAAAGATTATCAGCATTTGTTGCAAGAATTTCAGTTTAATAAAGAAACTAATTTATACAGCATCCAGTGGCAGTTTTAAGTGTGTTGACTATCTAAAGATCTTAGAGAACTTACAAAGTATACGGATGATTTTGTTTTGTTTTACAATTCATAAGTCTAATTTTAATTTATGATGACTTATTTAATAGCTTTTTTTTTTTTAAATCAAACTAATCCAATTGAACTTGTAGAGGAGTGGAGTTCCAGCTACATCCTTTATATTACAGGAACTACTTTAATTTATTATCAAATTCATACTCTTAATATTAAGAAAAAATGAGCTTTATCTTGCTGTCTTGAACGAGATTTTAGTCTTTTTGTTTGAAATAATTTAAAAAATTCGTTTAAAGTTCTTCGATCACGAGTGCGGCGAGTTGTTCTCAGTTCGTGGCGCTAAAGAATTTAATGTTTTTTAATCAAACTTATTTCAGTTAAAACTTTTTCAAAGCGTTTAATTTTTCCACTAATTTTGTTGGTTTTTCAATCATATTTTTTTAATATGTTTTTGCCTGCTTTTTAACCTTTTTAAACTTAAAAAAAGTTTTTAATTTTTTTTATTTGTTAATCAAACCAACACCCGTTCTTTTTTCAAACGAAATTTTTAGATTCTTAACTTTATTTAAATTATTAATTAAAACAAGGGGAGTTTCGTGGTTTTATGTTTCAATAACTTTTTTGTTTTGTTGATGCTGCTGGAAATTCTATTTATTTCAAACAAATTGTTGGTTACATGTTACAGGAAGTGTTAAAGGCAAAATGTATACGAACTTGTGACCAAAATGTGGCCTTTTAGAGTTTTTATTTTTTTATTTTTTAGAAGCTACTTTTATCTTATTTAAAAATGCAGTGTTGTTGTTGGTTTTAGACTGTTTTTAATGCGGGTCTTGCACTATAACACAAGCTTTAAGCTTTTCATTAGATTTTGAAACAGCGACTGTCCAAAAATCGTACGGTATTTCTTTGTTCGTATACGAAAATACAGCCCTGATACAATGGAAAGTATAAACGTGTAGAAAATTTTCTAAAAATGGGGAAAGCCATACGACTGTCAAAATTCTATTCGTATTTTTTAATGTATTGTTTTCCCACTATTTTATTTTTTCATTTTATTTCAATTTTTGACTAGTCGTTTCACTCAGTAATATAGTGTAAAGCCCTCATAAGAAACAATCATTTCATTTGGTTTTATTTACCTTAGCCCCACCAAAGACTTTTTTTGCTCTAATTAAGTGATTAAAATGTAAAGTATCAAACATTCATGCAATTTTACTTCAAGTAGAAACCACGAATAAAGGAGTTACCACAAGGCAAAAGTGTATGTAAATTTGTTAGTAAACATTTTTTAATGAAAGCCTGAACATGTATTTTGTGAGTGTTTGGCAAAACTGTGATCTCACTGAAAGGTGAATTTATTGGCTGTACAAAAATCTTCGGAGTCACGGTATATACGTCTTAATTTACAATAATAATAATTGAAAACATTTGGTTTTACAACTGCCATACATCCCTCGCTTTTTGCGGTAGAAATATTTATAAAGAATGAAACCTTTTTTTTCTAAAAAAGTAATTAGTTGAATCCTTTCGTCAAAAAAAAAGAAAAAACTTTCTTGGTTATGAAAAACAGCTTAAAAATAAATCAATAAAGTTGACTAAAAGTTTTTTTAATTTCGGTGTTTCAATTGAAAACTAAAAAATACTAAAAATTCCGGAATTGGCTGCATTCTTTTTGGAAATTTTCCCAAAGCCAGGATCATTCGATAGCTATTGAAATTTCAATGCAATTTAATTGGAAATTTCGAGCGATTTTGATAACCAAATTGCGGCATTCAATATTATTTCTAATTCAAATGAACATTTCTAGCGATTTTGTTAAAAAAATTCATTGTCTTTTTTTTTTTTTTTTTTGTAATTTTAAGTCCATCCAACTTTAATTGTTTTTCCAAATTTTAGTTTTGTTTTTCTATGTTTATTTTTTTAGTTATTCTTGTTGCTGTTATTTATTTTTGAAAGCATGTTTTTTCAATTTAGAGTTTTTCAATACAAAAAAGACCAGAATATTGACAAATGACCTTTTCTGCAAGTTTAAACAAGTAAATACTTGAAATGACTTCTCAAGATGCTACCAATCAAATTGATAAGTTTTCTCTTCTTGCTCTCTTTTACCCCCTCCTTCCCTCTCTCTCTCTCTCTCTTTCTATGTCTAAGTTCTTTAATATTCTGTCTGTTACGTTTTAAAAATGAATTTAAAACACAAAGTAGGAGTCAACAGACTCAGTTTTATGCAAGTAAAATATAAAACCAAAGTTATCAAGCAAAAGATGAAGATTTAAGTACAACAACAACAACAATAATAGTGTAGAAAATTAATTTTCTGTATAAAAGTAAAATGCAAATTCTGTTGGCTTTTTTTAAGAAAAACTTTTTTAAAAGTTTTTCTTGTTTTTGTTGTTGCTGTTGTTTCTTATTACTTTTAGTCTTTATTGTCAACTTATAAACGAGTACTCGTATTTGTGTTGGTCTTCTTACTTGTTACATCTAAAAAAGAAAGAAAAGAAAACATTTTTCTTTTAACTGACATGAATGAAGGAAAATATCAAAAGCCAATAGCCCCAGCCATTCGGTAGCAAAGCCATAGTTGTAATAACAATTAAAGTTTTACAAAATTTTTTAAACTTGCACTTGAGCAAAAAGGAAAATGTAATTTTTCTTTTTAATTTTTTTTATTGAATAGAAAAAAAACTAAATAAATTAAATAAAAAAGAAAAAGAAATTAATTAAATTTTAATAAAATAAACTTGAAGTTGATGCGAAACAAAAAATTTTGTATAAATTTTTTTTAAATTAAATTTATTGCTATTTTGTTAGTTTTTATTGCTCATAGAGTAACTTTACAATTTTATGTTTTAATATGGGGTATTTTACGTAAAGCGCACAGCGATTAATTACACCTCTAGTTGGTATGAAAGCAAAACGATGTAATATTTTTTTATCATATTTATTTTTCAAGCTAAAGGCCTTTAAAAATTAATGCTAATAGAAACTTAGATTGTTTTGGAGTATATTTTCTAAATAAAATTTTTTTTTAAATATCACGTTTCGCAAATCGCATAATTCTTTATTTTACCTTTTAGATAAAAAAATTAATTTTGAAAAATAAAAATAACTTCAAAACCGCAAGTAAAAATGAGTTTTTTAATAACTTCGACCATTTTTTTTTTCGTAGGTCAAGGTATCTTTTAAATATACTAGAAGTTTCATAATTTCGTATTGTTAGTGAATCTTTGGTAAAAATTTTATTCACCGCTATCGAATTTTAAGCATTTTAAAGGCTTTGCCAAATACCACAGATTTCAAAACGACAGTCTCAATCATAAGCACAGACTAAATATTTTATTTACTTTTATAAGGCTGTACACGGAAAAATGAAATAAATTAGAAATGCTTTAGATGTTGAATGAGCAGGATTGCTCATGCCCACTTTTGTTCATCGTTATATACCACCAAGAAAGTCATTTTCACAAAATTTCATTTTTGCTTCTGTTGTAGTTCTTTGATTACCTGAGAAACAGATGCGTGAAATTAGTTCTTAGAGTAAATTTTTTAGTGAGCAGCTGTGACTTTGACTCTAGGTAGCAATCGAACCTGCTTTTATTGATAGGCTGGAACAGCAATTTATAGGGCACCCTAAATTTAATGGGGGTGCCTAATAATTATTTTGTAAATCAAAGTATGTTAGCAAAAGGTCCAGTGGGTTGACTTAAATTTATATCTAAATCGTCACATGTGATATAGAATGGAAATGCTTTGCTTTTTTTTTACGAAAAAAATTAGAAAATTTCAATAGAAGTTGCTCGAAATGCAATGCCTCAGCTCAGGGTACTTTGTGTACAGTATTTAGCTTACTAAAGCCATCAGGTATCACACAAAAACACTATTTATGATCAATAGCAAACATTTGTCAGCTTTTAAAGTTAATTTTTTTTTAGAATTTTGCTTTGTAGTTTTTGATTTCATCGCTTACGCAATAACTCATCTCGTTTTTGTATTGTATTTGTATGTGAATGAAAATGTTTTTCTTTATCAAAATTATATTTCAAACTTTTATTTTAAAAGTTTTTAAATTAAATAAATTATTTATTTGTTACACCCACAATTTATTTATTTAAAATTTTCTGGAGTTTTGTGATAGTTTTCTCTAACTTCCTCATCCACTCCTTCGCTACTGTGTTGCACTAAAGGAATCTTAAAATATGTTTGGCATTTTCTTTATTTAAAATGCAAATTTTAATTTCATATAAATACAAATGTAATTTATTAACCTTCTACGATACTGAAAGTGAAATTACTTATTCATTGTCTACAAGATTCTTCTATGTACATGCAAAAATATACTTGCATTCCAAGGAGTCCTCTTGTACAGCCAGCAAGCATTTGAATTTCAGACGAAAAAAATGTAAGAACACTTTCGAAGGTAATTCAAAACTTTCTTGATTGAAGACTCGGTTATGGCTTGCTTTCGGTAAGGATTTAGATTAGAAGTTTTTATTAGCATTTTTTCTATTTCTTTAGAACAAAATGTTTCTTTTTCCTTTGTCTTTGTAAAACTGCTTGAGAAAGCATATTTTTGTTAAACATTTTAAAAATAAAAAGCAAATGAAAAATTATAAGTGTGTGTGTGTAATTAATAAAAAAATTAAAAAAAAATCATCTACTTTTACTTATGTCTTATGTTTGCTGGGTTATCATGTGTAATAAAATGCATGTGTTATGATGTTGGTTTAATAAAAGTTTTTTTCATTAAGTTTTAGAAAATTATTTGCATAAAATGTGTTTCAATTTTATGTCAAAAATTCATATGAAACTTAAAGTAAATTGTTGAAACATTTACAAAACTGCAACTGCAACAACAAACAATTCTAGTAGTTGCTACTCTGCAGTTGTAGTGAAAGAGAACTAGAAGCTTCAGCATGTGGTTTGTATGAACTTCTTATACAAAAAAAAAAAAAAAAGAATTTATGAAATTTTAATTATTTTATTACGAAATAGTTTAATTGATTTAGAGAGAAATGTTTTATTATAAATAAAATTAAATTTTTTCAACGGATTTTTTCGATGTTTGTTGATACATATAATTTCTATTCTCTCAGAAAACTCGTCCTATACCAGCCATGCCCATTTTTACATCAACTTTTTAACGATTTTCACTGACCACTGTTCATAAAGGAGTGTGCCTGTACTTAATTTAAGCCTGAAATTAATTAAATAGCAACAACTTGAGCCACCTGTGTGCTTTTTATTTAATAAATAAAATTGTATTTGTAAGTAGATTTCTCTAAACAGATTTGTCTCTAGCGATGCCGACTCTGAGGATAACGACTAACGTAATAAAGGAAATTGGAAAAAAATATTTAGTGTTAAATAAAATCACGCTTTAATTTAACTGCAAATAATTGCAACACAAAAATGATTAAAATATTTTTGAATTTTTTCTTTAAAATTGATAAAAAAAAAAACTTTCAGTTAAAAATTAATTTGTTAGTTTATTTGACATTTTTCTTTTTAATTAAAACTGCTAGTTTATTAAGCTCCATATTTTGCTCCAACTTGCTTAGGGTCGTCACGACATAATTATAAAAAAATTTTTTCATTAAAAATTTTAATAAAATTTTTTTTTTTCTATATTTTTTAATAAAAATAAGCTTGAGGTCGGACTATAAATGTTTATTTTTCTATCGATATTTCGCTCCCACTTTTGCGAATAAAGAAAATAATTATAAATTTATAAATAAAACAAAATTTTTTGTTTAAGTAATAAAACAAAATTATTTTAATTTTTTTTTGTTACTTTTTTAATATGGTATTGAGTTCTTCCTTGTTTAAAGAATTTGAAATAAATTTTTTTAATTACAAGTTCTGTTACAAAAACCATTTAATGCCAGTCTGTATCAATTCTTGCATTTGTTTTAGAACTCTAACTTCTATTGATTTTTATAACATGCAATAATTGCTAAAGTAAATAAATAAAATCCTAAGATTTAATAACAATTTTTGGCATCTAATTTTTCAAAAACAATTTGTTGTTCTTTAGGACATAATAAACATCATGAAATAATCTTTATGATTTTTAATTTGTTTTTTCTTGCTTTTTAAAAGTTTTCTATTTTGGCATGTTTGTCTTATATAAACAATTTTGTTCATGCATCTTCTCTCTCTTTGTATGATTTTTTAAAGTGAGACGAATTTATGATTTATTTAAATTTTGCATGATGTTGTATTTAAATGTTGCTGTGTATTATTTTTGCTTTCTTTCTCTCTGATGTTGTAACAACAGATTGTTTTCTTTTCTTTTAATAACTTTTTTACTTTATTTCTGTTTTCTTATTTGACTTGCATTCAATTCTTTCCATCTCTTTTGCTCAATAACGTTTGCAATAAATTGTCCATGTGAATATGGAAATTTCTTTTTAAAGAAAACAACATTCACAAACAGTTTTGTTAATACATTTTATCCCAGGATAATAGCTAAAATCTCCATAAATATTTACATGAATTGTATAATCCTTGCATTGAGTTTTCTAAATTGTTTTGGAATTAAGAAAAATTATATGAAATTGTTTGATTGCTTTAGGGGTAAAAAGTTGTGTTGGCAACATATAAACTGCAAATCTAAAAAATATTCTTCTTTTATTTTTTTTATATAAATATTTTACTTTCTATTTATTCATTTAATTTAATTTTTTAAAGGCATTTATCTGGATTACTTACAACTTATTTTGTTAATTATAAAAATGTTTTTATTAAAGCGGAGGTTGGATTATAAATATTCAAATTTTCGCTTCAACTTTCAAATAAGAAAGACGTTTGACAAACTTACAAACAAAAAATTATTTTAATAAAAATAACTATCAACATATACAATTTTTTTTAATCTTGATTTTTTTTACCTTTTTATCTGAAATTAAATAAATAAAAATTATGTATTTATATTGTTTGGAGTGTCGAAATATTGGAATTTAATTTAATAATAGAAAAGGAACCCAAAAGCTTAAACAATATTTAATTATTTTTTTAATTTCATGAGAATATCATTTAAAGTAATTCATTTTGCAAAGCAACATAAATAAAGATTAAATTTTGTTGAAATAACTTTCATGTTCATGCTTAAAAATTATGAAAATTATTTAATTAATTTTTAGCCAAAGCGAATATAAGAATATAAAGAATCACTCTTTTAATACAAATCGATAATTGTGCCTACACCCTATATCACAAAGGTCGGCAATAGGCGGCTTATCAAGTTATTGGTCACTTCTAAATATGTAAACAACTGAATCTGTTTCTAGAAAACTGCTTAGCTATATAAACCATTCACATATTCAGATATGACTAACGACTTGACTTGACTAACCTAAAGCCGACCTGTATATTTTAGAGTGTCTGAATAATCATAGATTTAACAACACACTACTAATCTAGAAAAATAGCAAATAAAAAATTTTACTTTCAAATTCCATGATCATAGAGAGAGAATTTTCTTCAATAAAATCTTATTCTTAATCCATGTGTGTCTTTTGTTTAAATGTTTACAAACACGATTCTTGTATTTGAATTGCCTTAAACTGATTAATATATTTTTTCTCTTTTGATCATAAAAATTGTAGATTTTTCAAAAACTTTTTTAAAAAACAGGTAAATTTTTGCTTAAATTATTTTGTTTGAGAGTGACAAATATTCTTTAAGAAACCAAAAATTTTCAATTACAAAAGGAAATTAAATTAAATTAAATTAAATATTTCATTCAGATACTAAATATCGAGGAATTTTTTTAAGTCCAAACAATATTAAAATAATGTTCATGAGACTTAAAAGTGAAATATTTACTTAAAGACACTCATATGCCGATGTGCTTTTTGATATTTTCTTATTTGATTTTATTTAAACAAGAATAACTCTTTGAAAAATCAATAAAAGCTCAGTTCCTTCAGTTCTTTTTCTCTTCAAATTTAAATCATTTTATTTATGAAAAACATATTTGAAAATCTTCTCTCTTTTTTAACTTTAAAATTGATGGCCACTTGGTAGCAATAAATTTTTTTTTACTTTTTTCTCATTTTATTCAAATGATTTCCATATAAATTTTTTGTTGTTTTTCGCTTTTACAAATGCTGGTATAACGTAAAAGTGTGCTTAATATAATTTATATTTTCTCTCATTTAAACTAAAGTGTGCAAAGCAATTGAACTTTATTGGTAATGGAAAAATGTCATGCATTAAAAGTTTCTTAAATCAATTTATTTAATTACTGAACGAGTATTACACTGAGCACTGGCTAAAGTTACAGTCACTGTGTTATTGGACGTCATTTATATTTTTTCTTTTTTTTTTCAATTTTTTGATATAAAAGAAAGTGAAATTAACTGCAATTGATAATTTAGTTGAAGTGGTAAAACAAAAACAAAAACTGTTTATTTTCTCTACTTAGTTAAATTGCAAACAAATGAAAAAAAGTAAACAGAACACAGAAATAATAAAAAAAAAGTTGAAAGGATAAAGCACAGGGCAAAGGAACAAATGCCAACAATAGTACATGCTGCTCGCAGTTGCTGTTGCCGTTGATGATGAATGATGAATGCACAGTACTGTGCACGGTGCAGCGAGGTCAACAAGAAATGTTATCAATTTTAAAATTGTTATTTTTTATTATTTAGTTTTTTTGTTTTACTCTTAAAGTACATTTTGCCAAGAGCTCTGCTTGCAAACGTCCAATTCCAAGTGTAGAACTTTTTTGTAGTTCAAAGGCGAATAGAAAGAATTTTTGTACATTCAGTCACTCATTTATTTGTTCGATTCTCTCATTCATTTAGTGTTTTTTTTTTTTTTTTTTTTTTTTTTCAATTCGTTTGCATAAATCTTGTTATTTGACGTTATAAATGTTTCTTGTGACATAAAGCAAAAGACGAATGTTCCAACTGCTTGTAGGAGTTTAGCTGTGGATTAGTTTTTTCTATTTTCTTTTTAAACATGCAAGATACTAGCAGTTAGATATGACTGGGTGACGTACAATTTTTAAATAGAGAAATTCGCTTCTTTTTTTTTTTAATAAAACTGAATTAAATAATGAAATTTAAAAGCGGCAAACATTTAAATCAAGTTTGGACTACGTTTCGTTCTTACAACTAAATCCATTTGAAAAGTAAAGGCACAACCTAATTAAAGTATGATAAAAGAAGTATTTATAATTACCTTTTGAAAAGTTGAAGTGCAATTTTGATATCAAAATAAATAATTAGAATTCGTTCTTAAGCTTGAGAAAACCAGCGTTTTTTAATTAAATTGGAAAATTTAAAATAAACATAGAATTAATTCTGTATCTGTTATAATTAAACTGAGAAACAAAGAAAATCAGTTAATCTTTAGATAACATTTTTTTTACTAGAATCCATTTAAAATATAATTTTTTTAAAATAAATTTTTTGTTTCATTTACGAGTATGAATTTAAAAAAAAATTATTGAATTTCTGCAAAAGTTTTCATTAATTTTAAAAATTTTTGTTTTCCTAATTAACTTTTCAAAATTAAAATTTCTTTTACCAAATTTAATATTTCGTTCGAAATCATTTCATTTTTAATATCCTTCGTAAGGCTGAAGTTTAAGATTTTTTAATTATTATTGCTGTAAGCGCCATTACTAAAACGAAGTAATAACTAACGCCAAGATGTCATTGGAAAGTTAAAAAGTTTTTTTTTATTACAAATTGACTTTACCCAAAAGTGTCCGATAAGCAAGAGGCAAGTTTGTCTTGTCTCACAGTTAACTTTTAATGTGAAATCTACGCATTTTGTTGCTGTATGTACTTTATGCTGTTCATTTCAATGTTCTGTATGGTATTTTTAGGAGTGGATGACCTAAAACCAATAAAATAAGCCGTAACTGTTGTGCAACTGTGGAGTATTTTTCTTAGAAACGCATAGTTGAGCAATTCCGCTCAACTCAATGTTTGCGTATTTGCTGCCATTTTTTTAATCATAAAGTCAAAATGTTGTGTCAATTTTATTTAAAAGAACTTGTGTTGATTTAAATTAATTTATTATTTTTCTAAATTTTTATATTCATTTTAATCACTTTCTAATTGATAAAAATAAATTTTCTTAATTTTTATTGTTCCCCGAATTGACAAAATAAATAATCTGTCAATCAACAACGAAAACATGCAGGACCCAAATCCAAATGACAATGTTTTGAAGACAATAGCACTTAAATCGTCTATTAGAGACAACAATAGCAGAACATGGTTACTGAGGCCAAATGTTTCCTTCGTAAATTATAATTCTAAACAATAACAAATAACTGAGAATATTTTAAGCCGCAGCAAAGGAGTTTATGCAGCTTAAGATAATTACTAAATGGCAGCAACAACAAAACAATGCAACTGAGCACAATGAGCACTGCATGCAAATATTGCACAAGATACTTAAAATGAAAGAAGTGGCAAGCACCACACACACACAGACAAACTGACCACTGCGGGTAATATAAACGACAAACTGTACAAGTACAAGTATTTTAAATAAAGTCTTAGTAACAAGATAAGCTATAACAAACAAGCCACCAATAGTTGAAAGAGATTGCAAGGAAACTGCTGTTGCAAGTGCTTGTTGGATAATTTACTGCAACAACGGAAAAGAATGATGCAAATCAAACTAGAAAGAAGAAGAAAATTAATAAAATTTTTTCAGTCAAGTGAAAGAATTAAAAATTTTTTTTTTAATTTTATTTCAATTTGCTTAAATTTAGAAAGCGATTTCAGATCATGAATGATTTTGTTTTTTAATATTGGCGGCCAATGATTCAATACTGGAGGCAAATAAAAATTAAAATTTCATTCGATATCGAAAGAGGCTATTAGACCTCTGGCTCCTAATTTAGCGTTTGTTGTACTTGTTTTTCACTTCTCTGTCCTCTGGCTTGTATTCCGTAGCAAAGATATGCAAAATTCTGTTAATGCAAATAACACTGTTATGCCACTAATAAATACATTCAAGCACACACATACAAACAAACAGGTTTATATACACATTTATAGTATATGTGTTTATAAATAGAGGTAGAGAGAGAGAGAGAGAGAGAGAGAGAGAGAGAGAGAGCGAGAGACACATGCAAAACCTGTCATACCTGAAGACCCAACTAAATTTAACTTTTCCATTGAGCAGAAAATTTGCCATAAATGTCAAAAGTCTTTGCTTTTTAGCTGATATGAGCAATTACGAGGTATTACCTCTGCCACTATCTGCTTGTATGAGTTGAGTACCAGTAACTGTACTTTGTTTTTCTCTACACTTAATTTATTTAAGCATCTTTCTATATTTAACAGACTCCAACTAGGTATGCCCGTAAATGCATTTTTAGAGTATCTGCCGGCATCTGTACATTGTAGTCGTAGTCTGTGTACTTGTAACAGTTTTGTACTTGTAGTTGTTGAGCATAAAAGCAAAATTTGTTTTACAAATTGACTTGTTCCACTTGAATACAAATACACCTGTTTAGTAACGAGCTTAAATGTGTATCTGCCTGTTAGTGAGCTTGAGTATTCGTATGTTGTCTAAGTAGTTGTTTCTTCTTTTTTTTTCAGCAGCAGGTTTTTATGTTTATGTGTGTCAAAATTCAGCTTTAAAAAATCGTGTAGATTAAAAATAGTAAAATTACGGTGGCACATAAATTTTAATGAATAGAACTTGAAAATAATTTTTGTTTAGCATCAGCACTAGCAAATAAACCCAGCAAAATGTTTTAAATATCACTTTAGAACGATTTGTCAATTCACGGTGTGCAAGCAGTCAACTTTTTTTAAATCATGTCAGCATGTTGTAAGCAATTAGACCTACAGTGCGATTCAGTAAGTTTTAAGAGTTCGGCTTTATGTTATTTCTAACTCCATATTTTTCTCTTTGTTAGTGAATATGAATAATTCATTCAGTAATTTTCGGTTAACTGTAGGAGTTAAAAATGAACCGCTAATATGAGTACCCTGGACAAGAACCAAAAAGGCTACAAATTGCCATGTACCAAAAATGGCTTATTTATTATGTTTTTTATTTAAGAGCCATCCATACCTCTTATTTTTCGGTTAAGTAGACACCACATAAAATCCTGGCTATTATCAGGATTCATTAATTTTAATGTAAACCCATTTTTAAAAAAACATTTTTCTATAAAACTCAATAGTGACTCGCACTACTGGGCCCAAATAGTCATATTTGATATGAAATGGAAATGATAGTCTTTTTGCAAGAAAAACTTTTAAAATTTCAATAAAAAATGATCGATATAAAATTTGACTTCTCTTGTTATGTGAAGAATTTCGTTGGGATATTAATAGATTGATGAACGTTGACTGTAAATTAACGCCATCATTTAGTTTAACAGAAGTAAATTCACAAATCTAAATGAAAAATTAAAATGTTTGAGTTAAAAAAAATTTTTAAGACAAAAATGAGGGCAAAGTTTGCCGTACCATATTTAGCTTTTTCTGCTAAACTAATAAATAATTCTAGGAAAAAAGTTTCATTATTTTTAAAGGCATGGTTTTTATGAAATGTCATTAAAATCAGGCTTTTCAAGGCAATTAAATAATTCAATTTCAATATTAATCCATAAGCTGACCTCTCACATGTCAATCAAATTTGTGTCTCACTTTGGGTTGCACAGAAAGCGTATAGCGTTCGCTTTTATTTTTAGTTTTCTTAAATGGATAATCATTTCATAAATATCATGAATTTAAAAAAAGAAAAAAGTTAAGAATTTTAAAAGTAAAATTTTTTATTTATGAAATTTTAACTAAAACAATAAAGAATTAAATACCAATAAAATGCTTCATTACATGAATGAATGAGTTTTCTCCCAAAGCCCGAAATAACTTCTTCTACGAACAGCCATCTAGACTCCTGATTGTTGCATAAATTTCTATACTTTGTTGTGTTTAAAGAGTTCAATAAAATTATTTTTTTTAAGTTCATAAACAAGAAAAAAACTTAAAAATAAAATATTTTTAACCTCATAATCCCTGTTATCCTAGATTACATATTCAAACGGATACAAGCAGAGTACATAGACACACAAACAAACTAGCAATTTTGTGCTCACATGACAAAATTTGTTGTGTACATTTTTAGCTTAATTTAGAATGCTTTTAATCTTTTCTACTAAATTCAATATAATTGTGTGATAAAACTACAATGTTATGGTTGCTGTGGGAACACATGGTGGCACATGTTTGAAACTCGTTTCATATGCTTTTTTTTTAATTTTTTATTTTTGCAACAACAATCCCCCCACAACCGCCCATTACCTCAAGACACTTGCTACCAATTGTGTGTGATGTTTACTCATATACACACATACAGAGAGGGAGACATAGCTTAAATTCAACCCAGCAAACAGTTGCACGCTCTCTCGCAAGTGGTTTAATATTTCTGTGAAAAGTCATTTGCTTAGAGAAGAAGAGGTTCAACGTTAAAGTGTCTCATTATGAAAATTTAATCGAAATTTTTTTTTTTGAATAGTGATGGGAATAATGTTCTGCTATTTAATAGAATTTTCTTTATGAAAACTATCTTCGTTAAGATTTAAAATGGAAAGATTCATTCACCGCAAGTGTGTTTATTGTTTTGCAGCACTCAAGTTCATTTAGAATTCTTCTTTTTTCTATTTTTATTTTAGCTAAAAATGTTTTAAAGCTATAAATATTAAGATTATATTGCTATCCTCTAGCCGGCATACAAAACATATAGTGACATATCGTCGCTTTAAATGCCAATTGTTCTACAAACCAGTTTTAAAATAAATGAAATGGAGAAGAACTTTTTTAAAAGAAAAAAAAATTATAAATAAAAAACTTCTAGAAAAAAAAGAAAAAAGAAAATCTCTTCTGCGATTGCTATCTAGCCCAGGCCAGATCATTCTAGCCGTATTGCCCGTCCATTTGTCTCTCCTCTGTTATGCGATTCAGTAACTTTTATTACGAGCATTCGTATCGAAAAAACAAGTATAATGATATTTTATCGAATGCGGTATTCAGTAGCTTTCCGACAAAAATAGTTAATTCGTACCGAATATTTTTTTCAGAAAGTTACTGAATACCGCTTCGATATCGTAATAAAAGTTACTGATTTATATTACTGGACTATGCTTTTCGCAAAAGTATGCTCTAGATCTCTTGTTTGCCGACTTACTTGTTGCTGTTGGTAGCTGGATTTGGAATAATTTTTTAAGAAAGCCTTTCAATTCTTTTCCCAATTTCCACAAAAATTTTAATTATTTTAATATTTTTTCTAATTGTTAATTTTTTTCGTTTTAAACAATTTAATGAATTCACGAAAATATTTTTCTTGATTTAATGAATTTGTATTCCTTTTGCGTAAAGTAGAAAAAAATATTTTTGGCACAGAATTTACTTATTTTTTAATTTAATTTAATTTTACATATTTTTTTTCCAAAATATTTTTGCTTTAAAAATTTTCACCCAGTGACTAGTGAGATGGCGATATATGGCATGCGGGTTATAAGTATTATCTGTATGGGTGACTGAGCTACCAATTTAATTTATGTGTGTGTGTACAAGTTAGTGATTTTTATGCAAGTGTTGTGTTAGTTATTTTATTTAAAAATCCAAGCGAGTCTGTAGGGGGGTGGGGAGTAAAGGGAGAGGGTTCTTTATTAGTTTATATTTGTAGCCTTGCTGAGGATTCTCTTTTTGTTGTTGTTGTTTGTGTGTGCCAATTCTTGTATGTTTTTAAGTCGAACAACAAACAACATGTTGATTCAGTCGAAGGTAATCTGCGTGTACAAATAAATATAAATTAAACAAATCTTCAAGCAATAGAGAATAAAATAAAAATATATTTTATTTTATTTGATATTAGATAGCAGAAGGAGGTTAAAAAAGTATTATAAATTTATGCAATTTATATGGAAATAAGTTACAGAATACAGAGCAAAATCATCGTTGGCACAATAAACGTGTTCGATTTACAACCAACAAAACTACATGCATTCATGGAAACAAACACATACATATGAAGTAATGAATGCATGCTTGTGTTCATTTTTCCATAAATTAAAATTTTCCCTAGAAAATAACAGCAAAAGGATTACAAATGCTTTAAAATTTCACTGTATTCTTTTTTTTTTGCTTCAAACGTTACACTAACAAAACAATTAATTATTTTTCAACCAACGACAAAGTTTACTTATACTAATACTAATAACAATATTTCATTGAGTTAATGAAATATTTCATTAGTCTAAAAGAACGTTATCATTGTTTGCAACATAATGATTTTTTTTTTTTTTTTTTTTGGATTAATGAGCTGAATTGTTTCAGTGCATGCAACTCTGTTGCCTTAAATGAAGTCAGTCCCCTAATGGCTTCAATTAGTTATTAAGATTTCAATGTAGTGCGAGTGTGTGTTGTGATAAATTATATTCGCATAAATTTCAGGTAATTAGTCATTATTATCGCTGACTTTGTTGTTACCACAAAATAAAGTTAATAAAGTTGATATGGAATCCTTCATTAATTTAACTGCGTACCTGCAAGCGTGACTGCTTGTCTGAATTACATAAAGAGACACAAGTCACATACACTGTCTTTTTGAGTAATTCATAAAGTGCTCACACAAAGAAACACGTATAAAAGTGATTTGTAATAACAAACGTATTCGAAGGAAGATTTTTTTTTTTATAAAAATAAATTTTTTTTTTTGGAAATTTCTTTAGCACGAAAACCAAAAGATAAGAAATTCAAATAAAAACTTAAAGTTCTTGTAGATTTTTTAATTGGCTACTTAAAAGGCTTTTTAGCAGAATGTTTTTATTAAAGAAAAAAAATTTTATTAAATTATTTGGCTTTTATAAATTTAGTTTTAACAAGTATTATGCAACAGAAATTACTAGTTTAATTTTAATTCTGTTATCTTTGGATAATTTCTCAGGAAAATTAATTCTTATTAATTTTATGTGGGACTTGAAAAGCTTTAATTCCCTTTGTTTTTATTTGTATTTCTTAATGAGTCTGGCTTAAGGCGCTTTTTCATTTTAAAACAAAAGCATGTGTTTTTGAGGAAGTTGAAATTTTCTTATTAGATGGTAAAGAAGATATGTGCAATAAATGCACCCGAAACGATCAACTTTTTGTGTTCGAATTTTGGTCAGGCTTTACTTTTTTTGAATATGAGGCCTAAATTGTGGTGACTGTAAACGGCATTCGTTACAAGAATATGATAATGAAAATCTTGTGGTCATGCGTATCTACAGCTCCACCTCCCCGCACAGCACGTGAAATAATCAATTGATTACAGCATAAAATATAAAACAAAAATTATAGCATTCGATTTTGAAGGCATATTAATTCTTAGAAATTTTTTATTTTACCAGCAGTCAAACAAACTGACTCTGTAAAATTTTTTCTTTACAAATTTTTAATTTGAATGTCCCATCAGCTGAGCACGCTCAAGCTTTTTGTGGCTTAAGTCTCTATTAGTTACTTTTATTGGAATTAGTAAAGTCACAAGCTTTTATCTACAATTCTAGTTCAATACACACACAGAAGTTAAATACGAAACACATTTACATTAAGCAAGTGTGTGAGCTCTTTAACAGAAAATGTGACTTTAACGTTCCTTAATTAAATGCATTTTAAGGTACACTTTTTTAAAAGAGCGTTTAAAAAAGTTAGGCACTTCAATTACTGAACTCTCTGCTCGAAAATGGAAGTGTGTTGCAAGTGTTTGTTGTAAATGTTGTCATTTCAGCGAACAAACAGCAAGCATTTAGCAAAGCAGGATAATTTTAATTTGCATAGAGTTCAAGTGAGTTTTTTTCATGTTTTTTCTTCATCATTTATTATCAATGCAACAACATAATTTTCAATGTTTTATGTAACTGACATTTATTGACCCCAATAAATAAAATCTCAATTAGCAAAGAAGCACTCATCTCCACACCCACGCACCCCTTCATTCCATTGACTCTTGCAAATTTTTTATTTTAACTCTATTTTATATTCATGTCCATTATCATCTCTTATTGCATACTTTTGTAGTGTGTTTGACTAGTCGTCGTTACCATACCTTCTGTATGTAACACGAGATTCATACATTGTTTATGAATCCACAGTCCACACTTAAAACATTCCAGCATGTATACTGCTGAATGTGCATTATCCCACACTTTTAGTGTTTAAGTATTAGTGTAAGTATTTTGTGTGTAGCATAAGTTAGGTTTAAGAAATATGTAAACATTCAATAATAAAAAGCAAACGAACAAGAGTGGTCGCACAAGCGGCCATTCAAATTAATAAAGAAACATTCAAATTAATAAAAAAAAACATTCAAAGTAATAATAAAAACAAGATGTTATTATTTCATGGTTATTGTTATTATTACACTTTGTTATGTGAGTTTGTGGGTGAGTGGGTGTGTGTGTTTATTTGACCATTTACTGTTACTCGTGCTATTCATATTATGAGAAAAAAAAAATTAAATAAAATGTTATGCTTCTCTAGTAGTTATCAGTGATACTCACGTGTTTTTTGTTGTAAATAGATGTGGACCGGTGTATAGAAATCTATCTGTATATATGTATGTGTAGGTGTGTGTGTGTATATTGTATAAAGCGAAGCTGTATGGGAGCGTGTATGTTTTAATAAATAAGTGGTTGCGAATGTTATTAGTTGTCATCACATTATTAAAGCTTCATTGACTTTTGCATACACACGCCTTTGAAAAGTGCATACATGCATTCATACACACATGCACACAAATATACATTTGTGTGAGGCATAAACAGTTTGCAGTAAATGCAGTGCTGACCAAAACTTGGAATTCTAAAAAAAGAATTTAA